>CM057341.1:715918282-717118282 GCA_030015575.1 Agapanthus africanus | reverse complement strand
ACTCAATTTTCCTCCTAAGTTTTGAATCCGCATGACAGATCTCCCCGATGAGAATTAAATTCTCAACTTGTGGGGAGATCTGCTTCTGTAGATCTTTAATCAGAGGAAGAACTAAGTTCTTTTTAGAAGAGTTAAACTCTTGGTTTGAGAATTAAATTCTCTTTTGTTTTGTGGGAGCTTATGGGGTGATCTCCTTCCTTCTTTTACCTAGAATTTCTTTCTTCTTTGAAGAGATCTTCTTCTCTCTGGAGAATTAAATTCGCTTTTCTCTTTTTTTTTGCTTTCAAGGGGTTTTTTCTTTCTCCTTCTCTATCCTATTCTCTTTTTTTTGGCTCCTATTTATAGGAGAAAGAAAAGAATCAATTTGTTTAGAAAATCTCTCATTAAAAGATTTTGATTGATTTTATAATCAGCCAAAAAGATCTTTTAGATCAACCAGTGAATTTTATTCACCGTTGGATTTTTAATTCAAGGACTTCTGTTTTACAGAAGATATCTTGTTTGTTGTTCTTAACAAGATTGAGAAGATATTTTCCTATACAAAATTTTTCTGTAGATTGGTGATCTTTAATCACCATTGGATCTTTAATCCAGCGGTGCTCTGTTGTACAGAGCATAATCTTTCTTGTTTAGAAAGATCCAAGAAAATATTTTCCAAATAAAACTTTTGGTCCCTTTTAATTGGATTTTATTTCTATTGTTTTAGAGGGCATGGGAGTCTATAACGTGTAGCACGTGACCCCACCAAATTAAGCCGACCAAAGGGTGTCACGTGCTATCACGTGAGTTTTTTTTGTCCAACTTGTTTGCTTTATTCAGGCGCTTGTATACTTTGTTTCATAATGGTCATGTGTCTGCACGTGAGGCCCAGTTTTAGCTTAGTTTTGTTTAAGCGCAGCGCCTGTCACGTGTGGGCACGTGATGCTCCACTTGGGGACTTTTTCCGTTCCTTCATATATTTATTTACTTTCCGTAAGGGAACAAATACCCCCACAGCGTTGTTCTCACGTGGTTTACACGTGAGTGCAACGCTGTCACTTTTATAGCCGTTGGATTGTTCTAGGGGAACGGGAAGATGAACCGCCCTAGTCATGTCTTATAAATGCAAGAGTTAGGTTCCTTAGGCAGCCACTATTTCTTCATCTCCTTCCTTCTTCATTTTCTTTGAGAATTTAATTCTCTGCCTCATAGCTTAGTTCTCTGCCATTGCAAATCCAGAGTTAAACTCTGTCAAAAGAAACCCTTTTTCAGGTAATGCATTGTACATCAGAAAAACTTTCTTTTCTTTGAGGAAGCCTCTGGATTTTAAATCCATTATGAGAGCTTTGTTCTCCTCAGAAACCCATCCTCCAAAAATGTGATCTTTGCAATAATAACTTCCATATCTCAAACATTTCCCTCTGATTTTGAGGATTCATGGGATTTTTGTTTCTCATGTATTTTTATGGATTCTTGGAATTCAATTCCATTACATAAAGGAATTTAATTTCTCTGGCGAAGAGCTTAGCTATGAAAGATCAATGAAACCCTTCGGGAATTTTATTCCCTGGTGTTCTTGAAAATCTTTTCTTCATAGGGTTTTACTCTTATTCGCACAGATTTGAATTTTGTTGGTGGCTTAGCAGGAATTGTTTTCCCAAGAATTTGTTTGAATCCCAATGCTTGTTCAAAGAGGGATTTCTTTATTGTTCGTAATGATTCCCTTGTCTCATCATTGGTGAGCCACCATATTGATTTTGTGGGGTTCATGTGTCTTGTAAGCAGTGGTCCCGCAAAACAGACATTTGTCGCCTTCTTTTATTAATATACCTATGTGTGTGTGTGTGTGTGTGTGTGTGTGTGAGGGGGGGCTCCACTAATGGTCTCTTCCTTTTCCCTATTTCAATATATATATATGGGGGGGCTCCACTAATGGTCTCTTCCGTTTCCCCATTTCAGGACCAATGGCTTCTTTCCCTTACTTCCTTTTTACTCGCTCGGATGCTGCTTTTCCGCAATCGCCGTTAGACGAAGAAGCAATGGCGATGATTCGGGCCCACGACAAAGACTGTATTAATTTGCTCTTATGGGGTACCTGGTATGGGCATATCGTTCGGAGCCGCCGCAGCTTTCTTTGCGAGGTGCCAACAGAGTCTCTTCACCCCTTCTTATCGATGGATCGTCCACAGACAACCTTTGCAGTGGAGGTGATGGATTGGACTCCCACAGGTCGGCTTGAGCCGTCGACAGCCGGGATACCAAACCAGCCTTTGCCAGCCATAGACATTTTGGGGCGTCGCATTTTCCAGGGTGAGGCCCAGCCTTGGGGAAAAGTCTATAAGATAGGGCTTACCCCTCGCCATCCAACGAGTTATCTTCTCTGGGCTCGCTACATCTTGTCCGCCCATCATGCGCGACTGCAGAAGGTCGGGCTTTATCAGGCGGTGTACGCGTCTCTCTTTCATTATCTATCTCCCCATGTCTGGTGGGTTAAAGCTTTCCTAAATCAATGGAATCTTCCCACCAACACTTTCTTGTTAGGGGATCGCGAGGTTTCGATTTCTCTGGAAGAGTTTTGCGAGATCTCTGGATTACCAATCAGGGGAGAGCCCTATGAAGAATTGCTGCCTCCCGATGAGTATGCATTCGCGACTGTGCCTGCTATGCTTGACGGCTTATCGACCGAAAATGCCGTCTGTCATAAGTATCCAAGTCTAATCAAGACTCGGGGTATTTTCGAGAAGCTGTTCACGGAGTCAGAGGAACAGGGCGTCACTTTTAATAGCTTTATTGCCCGCTTCCTTCGTAAAGGTGTCCACAGTTTTACATCCCAATCTTTTTGGCCGTATCTTTTGATTCAATTGCAGCTCCCGGCATAGATGAAGAGACCTTCTTCGTCAGTTTCATCAGCCTATGGCTCAGCTGGTTTGCCATTCCCACGCATTAACGCTTCATGAGGGCCTCTGTCATCTATCCCGCTCATCGTGTGGCCGAAAGGGCACGGTTGGTTGTTGGCATTGCAGGGTTATCGCACTTGTACTATGGGCTGAGCATTGCGGCCAACACCTCGACCTCGGGTGTGGATGTGGTGAGCTTTTCTCTTCATTATTTACGTCATGGATTGAGATGCACGTGCTAGGAGCATTCGCTGCGCACCAGAGACCAGGTTTCTATGATGCTTATACCTTCCCGCAGCTCATGGGGTTAATGGACGCTTCTGCTCCTGATCCGACTCGGTTAGGGGCTCTTCGTGTGCTGCTTAACCCTTATGCCATAGAAGGCGGGATAGTATTCAATGATCGAGTCCACTATGCTCTTTCGGGACTCACTCAACAGTTGTTCAATTTGTCGAAAGGGGGAGCACCATCTTTGAAGCCTAGGGAAGCCATGCACTTGTATTCGATCAGGCCGGGTTATTTGGTGTTCCATCGAAATAATACGGTTCTTTTTATGCGGTATAACCCGCACCGCTTTGCCCGGCAATTGGGTTATAACCAGGGTGTTCCCTTCGAGGCATTCATGGTGGAGCCTAGCTTGTCTTTGGAAGTTGTTCGTGACGCCACCCATCACTTCATGCGGCTGAACACCGGCTCACTTCATGATCCCCGAGACCGACTACCTTCCAAGGTGTGTGGGGGCTTTTGCGGGTTGGTACCGCCACCGAGTTGGTCCCATCATTGCTGAGGAGAAGAGGATACTCTTTGGGCATAGAGCTCCCGCCCCGATCCAGGCCATGGGAGTCCTGCCGCGACCACGGACAGTGGTTCACCCTCCCTTGAAGGGCACTGTTTGCCTTACTTATTCCTGAGGCGGCGGATGCCGACTTAACTCCTCCCACAATTGGTATGCCGATGCACACTAAAGCTCGAGCAAGAGCTTCCGATAAGGCGCCAGTAATAGATTCATCATTTGCGGCATCATCAATGGCCGTGTCATCATCAGTAGCACCGCCAAAAAAGAATACTGGAGATGAGGTTGGGCAGCGCCGTATCAAAACGCCAAAGGGGGGAAACGATCCTCCTCCTCCAGTGTCAGCTCTGGCTCGAAGAGGAGGAAGAAGACGGTTACTGGTCTGCTCGACCTCATGCTTAAACCTGAAGTTGTTGCTCAAGATGAACCTATATCCATGCAAGAGCCGGATGACGTTCTTCTTTTTCCGGGTTCGTCTGCCGAGAAAGCCGCACAATTGGCTAAGGCTATAAGGTGCTTACAGGATGAAACTGAGAATGTGAGTGTTCCGAAAAGTTCTTATCCTGCCGTCATATTCTACGAAGATCCCCCATAAATACGACGAATATTTATAGGTCCCCTGGAACAGGGAGGCGAGATAGCCCTCAAGCAGCCTATCTCAGTCGCTTCCGAAGATGAGTTGTCGTTGTAGACCGGCGGCCATGAATCTACATTTGAACCCCGGCGAGCATACCTTCTCAGAAAGGAACGTCGGCTTGAAAAGGACATATTAGAAGCATCCTGGCATATCGGTATGCATGATTTCTGTATTTGTCTTGGCAAGTAATTTGTATCGCTTTTTATACCTTCTTATCTTCGTAAAACTTTGCATGGACTTCAGCAATGGTAGATAATCCGAGTTCAAGTTGCGTCCTGACTGTGGACTCTGTAAATATCCCTGATGAGACAACAGTAGGTGCAGAAGGTGTCGGTACAACTGTTATTCTTGCTGCGGAGCTTCCTCTGGTGATCTATGTTCCCCCGGTGTCCGTTCTCCTGGAAGAGGTGCCCTTACCGGCCGTAGATTTAATGGACCTTTCTGGTGATGGCCCGAAGATTGTGGAACAGGTAATTGAGATTTCCGTTCCTGAAGTGGCGGTCATTGCCCCTCAACTAAAAGCCGTCACACCAGCAAATGTCTCCGATGGTGTGCCTGAGGGTACGAAGGAGGTTGCCGAAGCTGCTATCCCTTCCGTTCAAAGCGGGAGGAGCATCGAAGGTAGTCTTCTATATTTTGTTTTAATGATCTCTCCATTATCTGAATCTTTCTGTCTTTTCAGAATTACGAGAATTGGCGGCGTCCATCGCGGATCTATCCCCTAGAAAGACTTTTCAGCGTCTGCTCGAGATGGCCGCCCCGCAGGAAATATCCCCGCAACGCATCGTCCTCTCTTCTGGGCAAGGTCGGTGTTATTTGACCCCCTCATTGCATTATCATTATTTCGCATAACAATGCTAATGTCTTCTGTAGCTCTGGAAGCTGACGACGAAGTTGAGATTTTCGACGGGCCTGGAGATCTTTTAAACCCTCCTTGCATGACTGTGGGTAAGCAAAGCTTTGACGTTGTTCCATCTATTCTTTGTTTATAAATCTCGCTGATTGTTTATGAACCTTGACAGCTTTGCCCGTTCTTATCCCGTTGGAATCTCGCATTACTATGCCACCCGGCCCTTATGCCCGGCACGCATCTGAATGGATAGCGAAGCAAAGCCTTCACTCCTTGTCGGCTCTTATCGAAGATCTTCACGCTGGCAGTTCGATCACAACCGAAGAATTTGCTGCCGAAGCCAACATTTCTTTGCCCTTTCTTGCCACTTACCATGATGAAACATTGTTGCATGTTTGGGTTGAGTTTTGATATCGAGTGGAGGCTTGCTTAAATGGTCTCGAGTGCACACGCCTTCCCTTAGAAGTCGTGGCTGCAAAGACGAGCTTGAGGGGGCTGATTGAACGGTGCGCCGTAAATCTACAGTCATGTAAGAAGAGGCTTAACCAAAAAATTTCGGAGAGGGAGCTAGCTTCAAATGCTTTGCGGAAACTTCAAGCTGAACTCACGGCTAAAACCACTCGTGCGTATGAACTTTGGCGGGTGCTTCAAGAAGCTATCAGGGAGGTGGTAGCTATTGATAAAACCGTTATTTTTACTCGCGAGATGGTTGAAGCTCACAAAGTTGCTGAAAAGGAGCTTGAGAGTCGGCTCGCCTCGTATCAGGCTCAACAGTCTCAGGCGGAGACCCGTCTCATAGCAATAACAAAACATGAAGCCGAGACCCAGCGGAAGAAAGATGAATTGACGAATTTATTACGTCATCCGACGGCTTAAAGATTTTTTGTATACTCTCCTTTTTTTTGTATTTACTTCTGAACGAGAGAATATTTTATACTCTTTTATGACATGTATCTTGTATTCATTTTCAATTCATGAATAAAGAATATATTTCTTTTCTATCCTGCACTATCGCCTTCTTTTCTTCGCTGTGTTGTTGTCATATCACTGTAGTAAGTGTGGCCTGTAGATAACAACTCATCTTGAACCCTTTGTAGGGTAACAACGGCTTAGGAAACAGGTTCGGGTCTGCTGCCTAAGACTTTTCAACATTATGAGCTATGAGGGTCTCATAAAGATTTTTCTCCTTACGAGTCGTGAGGATCTCGTACGTGTATTTTCTCCTTAGGAATCGTGATGACTCCTAAGTGCGTTTTCTCTTGAGAGTCGTAAGGATCTCACAAGAGAATTTTCTCCCTTACAAGTCGAGAGGACTCGTAAGTGGTTGATGAGTTGACTTGTTCCCGAGTCAAAGCGTTGCTTCGACGGGGAGGTCGAGGGTTGACTTTCTCCGTTTTCTACGATGTCGGGATCGACTTTCTCCATTTTCTACGGTGTCGGGACCGACTTTCTTCGTTTTCTACGGTGTCGGGGACCGACTTTCGTCGTTTTCTACGGTGTCGATGGTTGACTTTCTCCGTTTTCTACGGAGACGGGGATCGACTTTCTCTGTTTTCTATGGTGTCGGGGATCGACTTTCTCCGTTTTCTACGGTGTCGGGATCGACTTTCTCCGTTTACTACGGTGTCGGGGGTCGACTTTCTCTGTTTTCTATGGTGTCGAGGATCGACTCTCTCCATTTTCTATGGTGTCGGGATCAACTTTCTCCATTTTCTATGGTATCGGGGATCGACTTTCTCCGTTTTGTACGGTGTCGAGGATCAACTTTCTCCGTTTTCTACGGTGTCGAGATCGACTTTCTCCGTTTTCTACGGTGTCGGGGGTTGACTTCTCCATTTTCTACGGTGTCGGGATCGACTTTCTCCATTTTCTACGATGTCGGGGGTTGACTTTCTCCGTTTTCTACGGTGTCGGGATCGACTTTCTCCGTTTTCTACGGTGTCGAGGATCGACTTTTTCCGTTTTCTACGGTGTCGGGATCGACTTTCTTCGTTTTCTACGGTGTCGGGGATCACTTTCTCCGTTTTCTACGGTGTCGGGGATCGACTTTCTCCGTTTTCTACGGTGTCGGGGGTCGACTTTCTCTGTTTTCTACGGTATCGGGAATCGACTTCAGGTTGTCTGTGAACCGTGGAGTCTTGGGACTAGGGACTTTGCTGTGGTTCCGATTGGTGGTGTCGCGTCCGTGTCCTGCTGGCATGAGGAGGAACGCCGTTGCGGGTCTTCTGGGATGCAGATATTGCCGCTGAAACTTGACTCTTCCTTTTGACAGAGTTTGCTGGGACATGTGGTTCCCTTTCGTTTATGCCCATGGATTGCATACAAGGGTCGGTATGGACTTACCTGCAGGGCAAAATGTTTCATTTCATACTGTTTTATTTTCTTTCCGCGAAGCTCTATCATTTCAGCTTTTTGTATCGCGAAAGTTGCGATTGCCCAATCATTTCGGCTATTTTTTCTCGGTGCTCGCTGCTTTTTATTGCGAGTTGCCCAATCATTTCGGCTATTTTGTATGCATATATTTTACTTGTTGATTTTGTTGCAAGTTGCCCCATCATTTCGGCTATTTCATATGCATTTTTGGCTCACTAATTTTTATCGCGAGTTTAGACTCGGGATCTGATACCGATTTAGGCATCAACATCGCTACAACTAGGATATTGCCAGGAGTGAATCATCATTTGCCTTTGTCGGTTTGAACAAAGATGGCTTAGTAGACCGGGTTAAGATCCTGTCAGCTAAGGCTTTTGACTTCATGAGCCGTAAGGGTCTCATAAAGGTGTTTCTCCCTACGAGTCATGAGGATCTCGTAGGTGCATTTTCTCCTTAGGAATCGTGAGTATTCCTAAGCGTGTGTTCCCTTATAAGAAGTAAGGATATTACAATAGTGTTTTCTCCTTATAAGTCGAGAGGATTTACAAGTGTTTGTTCATCAAATGAGGGCATTTCTTGTCGTTGGTGGGACTCGGAAAGGAAATGATTATTTGCGCCCGTGGATCGTATACAAGAATCAGTATTAAACCGCTTGTAGGGCAGTCTGAGAAAGGTGATGGCTCAAGAACATGTTCAAATCCCTGTAGCTTAAGGCTTTTGAATCTTATGAGCCGTGAAGGTCTCATAAGAGGATTCTCCTTATGAGCTGTGAGGATCTCGTAAGTGTAATTTCACCTTAGGAATCATGGGGATCCCTAAGTGTGTCGCACCTTTGTGAGTCGTAAGGATCTCACGCAGGTAGTTTTCTCCTTACAAGGTCGAGAGGACCTTGCAAGTGTCTTTTAACGAGATTGCACCCTTTCGGGTTTTCACAAACTCGCCGGTAGCCCTGCTGTTTTTACTCACGGAGCCTTTTCGGGTTTTCATCCATGCCCATCTTGCTTATGGACATTTTATTTATTTATTTACAAGTCTGCACAAGAAAGCTGCGGGTTTGTAGTAGTTTAAAGACGTTTCGGTCAGGCGTAGTATTTTTTCAAGAACCGACCGTTTATTGGCCTAAAGGGTCTTTTGCCATGCATATTCATAAGCAAGTAAGCCCCGTCTTGGTAGACTTTGTCTATGATGTACGGGCCCTCATAGTTTGGCTCGAATTTCCCCCGTTTGGTACAATTAGGGATCATTAGTCTTTTTACGACTAGCATGAGTTCGCCTTGGTGGAATGTTCTCGTCCTAGTCAATCTTTCATACGAGCGCGTCATCTTTTCTTTGTAAGTCTCCAGGTTTTGTTGCGCTATGAACCGAGTTTCATCGAGGGCATCGAGCTCCTCGATCCTGTTAGGTCCACGTTACCTCTCCCGGTACTTTCGGGGTTGCGGAAACGGTAAATCAAAATTTTTTTAAACTTTGTAACATGGACCGTAAAAGCCGGATCTTTGCTAAACTAAACTAGCATACTTGCAAAGAAGAGTTAACTACTATGCAAAGTGGTTATACCTCAACTTGAACTCCTTCTCTTCTTGTTGTTGTTCTTCTTTCTTGTTCTTTGTAGTAGCTTGAATGGCTTCCCCTCCTCGTCTCCTCTTTGCCGAAGATAGATCCACCTGAGGGCTTCATCCTTTGGGCTCTTCCTCGATCTTTGAGTGAACTAGGATTTCCGGCTTGCTAAACCTTGAACCCTAGAGAGAGTAGAGAGTGTCTAGGGGTTGTTTTCTTTTCAAGGTGAAGGATTCTCAACACATGAGAAGGAATCACCTTGAGCTAGAGGAAGAAGAAGAAGAAGTGAGGAGAGAGAATCATTATGAAAGAATGAGCTCTCTTTTTCTTTCTTGCAACCATAATGCCAAAAGAAAAGAATTATCTAAATAATAATAATTCAAAATAAGAATAGTTGATGGTAATTTGGAATGACCACTATCATGCTTCTTTAAATGAAATGTAAGCATGAATCAAGGAGGATCTTTCAAAGCATGATGGTGGTCAACATTCAACCATGGTCAACAAGTCAACCATGGTCAACAAGTCAACAAAATCAACCATAACTAAATTCTCATTTAATTACTATTATTAATAGATAATCCATAAATCCATTAGGGTTTGGAAAATGATAACTGTCAACTGTGCATACGCACCCGTTCCGAAACCCTAATGAAAAACCTCATTCTCCGCCTCAAGCAACTGTGCATACACACCTGCATTCTCGTTCCGAGGAACAAGAATACCAAGATATAAAAGCAACCCCAAAACATATACCAGTATCCGGCTCAATCCAGAGCCTGCTGGCAATATCCGTCCGGACTCCAAACGTGCACAAGTGTGCGGATGAGAACGAACCCTGTCGCAAAACCATGCGACCTCTACTCTGTTTTGCCCAGAGGCGAATGCCCTCTGTGTGGGACTCTAAAGACTCGACACTACGCTGGCAGTGGGTTTAACCACAGACCGCAAGCGGCACTAGCTGTGCGTAACGGTCCCCAGGTAGATGCCGACAAGAAGGCTGACGAGGTGAACCCCATCTGAACTCCTACTGAGTCTGAATGTGACATTCTCCGTACAGTCCGGTCTGTTCGTCTGATACATCGCATGTCGGGCCTAGGGGGCGGTAAAACGTCAGTCCCCCAATAGCGGTACAAGTCGTGTCGGAGTGAAGCCCAAAACACCCTGAGATAACACTGAAAACCTACCAGTATATCTCGCTTGCCCTGGCCAGGGACTACTCGTGTAATGGCTCTCCTAGACACAGCGCGATGTCAACCCCCAATACCGGGAGAGACGAATCCTGTCTAACCGGCACTGCCTCCAAGTGTTTCGGGACTGCACCCAACCACTACCTGTTTGCACGACTCCTTTGAGCCGTGGTAGGGTAGTGATCAAAATGCAGTGGGAACACACTCGAGGCGAAGTGCCAGTGTCAAGTCAGCGGACTAAGCTGTACTCATGTCACCTGGGAACTGATAACTGACGATAGGTATAATACCAACCTGTCAGTTCCCGACGAGTCCTGTCCAGTGTACTCGTAACCTAACGAGCACCCGCATACTATCTCAAGTACGACGTACCGACGGCTGTGGGACAGACCGTCTCCCGTGCTGGGATGAGAAGCGCATACGCTAGTCTACTCCGGAGCATCGATGCCCTATCTCGATACTCCCACGACCAGGGACATGTATAAGGATGTGCTTGTAGATTACCCAGCCCCCATGAGTGTGATCGCCATCACAACGCCGGTAATCAAGCAAAGATCCTAAGGGCTCTACTAATGCGTATAGGTGATATAATAAATAAACACACATGTACACATTAAAGCAGAGACAAACCAAGTAGCATACTACTATATTGAGCAAGATTGTCTGTACAACTATGAATATCCCAAGCTTCCATCAAGTAATATACATACTAGTATGATACAGTAATGGCCTCTAGGGCATATACACTAACAGATCCGAAGATGGGCATTCTCTTCATCTGTTAGCTCGTAATGAACCACCACTCGTAGAGAGGGTAACTCTATTTCTAAGGGGAGTGCTGCCTCAGTGCCGAACACCAATGCGTATGGCGTTGTATTTGTGGCCATTTTGAACGTGGTCCGGTACGCCCAGAGAGTTTCTTGCAGTCTCTCGTGCCAGTCCTTTTTATTTCTGGACACCGTCTTCTTTATGATCTTCATCAAGATATTGTTGAAACCCTCAGCTAGACCATTAGCTCGAGGATTATAGACCGAAGAGTATCTCCAGTCTATATTATGTTGCTGCGCGAAACGGATGATTCTGTGACTTCTGTAGGCTGGCCCGTTATCGGAGATAATCCATCGCGGAGTTCCGAACCGATAGATGACGTGTGTCTTGAAGAAATGGAGGATATTCTCCATCTTCACTTCTCTCAGCGGTACTGCTTCTACCCAGTTAGAGAAGTAATCGGTTGTTGCCAATATGAACCGATGTCCTCTAGATAATGCTGGTTCGATGGGCCCGATTATGCCAATTCCCCACATTTCGAACGGCCAGCTAGTCACCGTTGGGTGTAGCGGATTTGGATGTTGGTGGATGAAGTCCCCATGAATCTGGCACGAGTGGCACTGCTTCGCGTATTCTAGGCAGTCCTGAATCATCGTGGGCCAATAGTAGCCCATCCTTTTGATCTTCAGCTTCATCTTTGGGCCGGCTTGATGAGATCCGCAGAGTCCGTCGTGAGTTTCTTGGACGACTTTCCTCACTTCTTCTGGTCCCAGGAATCTTATCCACAGAGAGTCAAATGAACTCTTGTATAAAGTATCATCGACGAAGGCAAAAGACAGAGCTCGTTTCACGAGCTGATGTCTTAAGGATGCATCTTCAGGCGTTCGACAGTATTTGAAGTAATCTATAAAGACTCATATCCAATCCTTAGCCTCTTCCTAGTCTTTTATTTGGATGGTCGTTTGCTCGGTCGCTTCCTTTTCATCAGACGACTCCGGAGATATTTCCGCTGGTGCAAGAACTCGACGGCTTTGTACCACGATCCTTACGTCATCGAGGCTTTCGTCAGCCAGTTCTTTGGTGAGCTTGGCTAACGCATTTGCTTTGCTATTTTCTGCAAATGGTATGCTTTCTAGGGCGTAGGAAGGGATTTGAGTTAGCAATTGTTGAACTCTCTCGCCGTACTTCACCAACTCTGGTTTGCACGTTTGATAGTCACCGTTTAATTGACTAATGACCAACTGGGAGTCTCCGTATATGAGGAGGTTTTCGATTCCCATGTCGACAACGATCTCAAGACCTGCTATCAAAGCTTCATATTTGGCTTCATTGTTCGTCCTCGGCTCTGTTAAGGAGAAGGCAAAGCGCATTATCCCTCCTTGTGGAGTCACGAAGATGAGGCCTACCCCCGATTTGATTATAGGGGAGTTGTGCTTTTATTTCTTCATGGAAGATGCTCCGTCGAAATAGAGTTCCCATCGGGTATCATTCTCTCTTCTCCCCCTCAATCGTGTCACATGCGTGCTCATCTGGCAGTTCGCAATTTAGGGGTGAATCGGCAGGTATCGGATGCTCAGCAAAGAAGTTGGCGATGGCCTGGCCTTTCACTGCCTTAAGGGGTTAGTATGCTATCGAGAACTCCATTAAGTGTAGGGCCCATTAAGCGAGCCGTCCTGTTAGTATGGCTCTTGACATCAAATATTTGAGAGGATCCACTTTTGATATGAAGTGGACCTCATGTGCCAATGCATAGTGTCTGAGCTTCTTTATCGCGAAGATTAATGCCAGGCAGTGTTTTTCAATGGGGGAGTAGTTGTTTTCTGCCCCCAGGAGAACTCGACTCAAATAGTAGAGGGCTCTCTCCTTTCCTTGGTCGTTCTCCTGTGCCCATAGCTCGCCTAAAGAACCTTCAAGGGCCGTTGTGTACAGGATGAAGGGCTTTCCCTTGACCGGAGCGGTCAGTACTAGCGGATTCTGCAAGTATTGCTTGATTTCATCCAGAGCGCTTTGGCATTTGCGATCCCAGACGAAAGGGGTCCCCTTCTTCATTAAATGGCTATAAGGGCGGCATTTTCAGGAGAGATTGGCTATGAATCGTCGGATATATGAGGGCTTTCCTTGGAGAGACCGCAGTTGCTTGGGAGTTCTTGGCGGAGGCATTTCCATGATCGCCTTGATCTTCGACGGGTCTATTTCGATGCCCCGGTGTCGTACGATGAATCCTATGAATTTTCCTAAGAAGACTTCGAACGCGCATTTGAGAGGGTTCATCTTCAGATTGTATTTCCGAAGACGTTGGAACAGTATCTTCAGATGCTCCCAATGCTCCTCATGCAATTTGCTTTTTACCACGAGGTCGTCAATATAGCACTCAGTGATTTCATGTATGAGGTCATCAAAAATCTTTGTCATAGCACTCTAATAGGTGGCGCCAGCGTTCTTCACGCCGAAAGGCATCACTTTGTAGCAGAATATGCCCAAAGGGGTCCGGAAAGCGGTATGCTTCTGGTCTTCGGGATGCATCTTTATTTGATTGTACCCTGATGAGCCATCCATGAAGGAGAAAACTTCATGAGTGGACATGTTATCTATCATCAGCTCAGTAACCGTTATGGGGAAGTCATCTTTCGGGCAAGCTTTGTTGAGGTCCCGAAAGTCCACGCAAATGCGCACCTTCCCATTCTTCTTCTTCAATGGGACGATGTTGGCGATCCAATCAGGGTATTGAACTTCTTGGATAAAGCCGGAGTTGATTAGCTTCTTGACTTCGGCGTTGATACTCATCTCAAGCTCGAGCCGCATTCTTCTTGGCCCTAGTTTGACTGGCTGGACGTCCGGAGATATCGCCAATTTATGCACGGCTATTTCTGGGTCTAATCCCGGCATCTCGGAATAGTTCCATGCGGAGCAGTTTTTATACTGTATGAGCACGTCTTTTAGCGTAGCTACCTTTTCTTTAGACAACAGCTCACTGACGAACGTCGGCTGTGGGTCATTTGTCGTTCCCAAGTCGATTTTTCTAAGGTTATCTGCAGTGGTATGTATCCCATCTTCCAGCTCTTTTGGCGCTGGTGGAAACTCTGAGATCACCTCGTAATCATCGTTTTCGAAGCACCAGGGGAGGTCAGCCATATCCTCGCGTATTCCTTCTCCTGACAGCGTTATCGCGTGACAGGTACGAGATCGCTTCCAAGACCGATGTTGATCCGGCTCTACTCTCGCTGCATATGTGGCTTTCGGTTCATGCTTCTGTAGCGGGGTTACCCTCCAACTGCTGGATAAAGCGAACCTTCCTTGCTGATACCGGTCCTCGACCCAGTTTTTGAAGGTGAAGCAGTCTTCGAGAGGATGTCCTATCGCTTGGTGATAGGAGCAATAATCTGGGTGAGAGACCTCGTCTGCTTGTTCAGGGTGTTTGGACTCCGGGAGCGTAATCATTTGATGTTTCATGACAAGATCAAATATCTTTCTTGTCTTGTCTTTGGGAAAAGAATATGCTCGACCTATCTTCTTTATAAAAGACGGATCCCGGCTGCTCAATTCTCGATCGCGTGTCTTCTTAGACCCGCTTTGCCGCTGTCGAACGTTTTTTTCCGTTCTTTAGCTTGTTTCTACCTCTGCGTCGGGGCTTTTGTATGACGGGCTGGCGACGAAGAGCATCGTCGTTCTCCGCAGCCTGCTAAGGAGGCGCTGCGTCCTGGCTTTCTTGTAAATGGTCATTTCGCGGCTATGGTTATCCCGGACCATTTGACCCGCTTCCCTTATTAGCTTGTCCATCTTTTCTTCGAACGACGGACTTGGCACTTTCATAGCGGGACCTTGTTTTGGTTCAGGGTTAGCGTCTTCTAACAAAGCATCTCCTTCTTCATCAAAGTCATGTATAACGTAGCAGCCATGGAATCGTTCCCATTTCTTGGATTGAACATATCCAAGCCCGATCGTTTCCATTCTCCCGTTGGGCAATTTTCGCTGAGTTCCAAGGACGTTTCAGATCCTGTTGTAGAACTGAGCTTGTCGATCAGCCTGTTTGAAGGGTGCGCCTTGGCGCCTTAACAGCTTTTTTAATCCTTCTTTGTAGTATCCGGGCAGACGGATGGGCTGGAGCCTGTCAAGTGCAGAATCGGCACCATGCCAGATTTCTTTCTCCACTTTGGTTTTCGTGGATCAATAAAAGAGGATCGCCTTTTCATCTCTTCGCCTGGGAGGGATGTAGAATGTCTGCAGTTCCTGCATACTATAAGTATCAAGTGCGTCGAGCTCTTTGTAATGCTCTTGCGGAACTATGGCGATTTGCAAACTTTGTTCATCGCCAGTGAAGGCTTGTATTGATGGCCAAACAGAAAATACTGCATTAACCTCATCTTCAGAGTCGCTGCCGAAGACCAACATAGGGGTAGGCGGTCCGGGCTTATTGTATTTGAGCGGCCCCGGGTAGACCATCTCTTCTTCCTCCTAGGTATCGCTCCCAAAGACCCTAATAGTGGTGATAGCCTTCTGCTTGTTCTCCGACTTATGGCATCTTTCCGTGTCTTCAAAGTCTGGCAGGAAATACTTTGCATCCTCGTACTTTCGGACTTCATTTACGGAAAATGGGTTCAGTTCCCCTGTCACGGTATACTCGAGACCATTTTTGAAATACTTCATACACTGATGTTGTGTAGAAAGGATGATATTGTGCTCGAGTAACTAAGGCCTGTTGAGCAAAGTATTGTAGCAAGTCTTGGCGTCAATGACGTGGAACTTGATATCAGTGACGAGCAGCCCAAAGCGTAACGTCAGTATCACAGACCCGAGCATCCGTGACGACTGGGAGTCGAATCCGGAGATAATGATTTTATCCCTAGTGAGGTGTTGAACGCTCATGCAAATTTCTTTTAGCACCCTCACATTTAAGAGGTTGACAGAGGACCCGTTGTCAATTAGGATCTTCCCTATCTTGATGTCATGGCAATACCCGGAGACATAGAGGGGACGGTTATGCTCGCACGTCCCAAGGAGAATGTCTTCATCGCCGAAAATGACGTCAGCAGTGTGCACTTCTTCCAGCTCGTCCTTCATCTTTTCTTCGGCAAAGAAAGCTTGGAATTGCTCGGGCTCTTGTAGTGCCTTGATCAAAGAATCTCTTGCCTCTTTAGATAGCAGAAGAGCATCGAGAATACTTAGCTGCGAGGGTATCTTTCTCAGGTGTGCCAGAACGTTGTAATCCACCTTGTTTTTCTTTGGCGGGTCTTTGGCTGCCAGCTCTACGACGACTCGGTCATTGAGGGCAATATTTTCAAGGACTTTTTCTTTCCCCTTATCTTTCTTGTTTGCCCCCATGTTTGTGGGTCCGAGATTCTTTTCAGGTAACGTGCGATTACATAGCTGAATGTTCTCACAGGTCTTCGTCTTTTCTGTTTCAGAAATGGATTCCATGAAGAGAGGGCCGAGGGCTATTTCTTCATCAGAATCGCTCCCGAAGGTGAGAACTTGCGATCCCTTGCTATCAACCATGTGACAGTTGCCGGCAGTTCTTTTATGCTCATCGGTCGCGCTTCTTTGCTCTCGACGAGTTTTGCGCATCATCCGCTTGAAATGCTGTCGATGAGCAACGTATCCCTGCCACCAATTTTTAAAGGCCATGCATTCCTCGGTAGGGTGCGCGATCCTCCGATGGTATAAGAAGTAGTTTGGATGTGCATCTAGTCCATCGGGGAACGTATTTTCTGAAGTGTCTTCTTTGAAAGGTGGCAACTTCATCCCCATCGACAGGGCTTTAGCGAATTGCTTCCTTGTCTTAAACCTGCTTTTGCTGGCGGCAGATGTGTTTTTATCCAGTTGGGGTATTTCAATCCTTTCATTCCGTCGCTGACGTTTGGCTTTTTCGTATATGGAGATTTCACGCTCTCGGTCAGCTTTGCTTTTCTGAAGAGCTTCGTTCAGGAATACATCAATCATCTCGTCTGACGGTTCTAGGAGTTCCGGTTCGGGATCTGCCCCCAGTTTCTCTGCATCGGGAGCTTCTTCACCATCAATTGACGAATGAGAGATCACATGGCAGCTCACCACATAGTTCTCAGGTTCATCTGACGAGTCTTCTCCTTCATCATTGTCATCATTTCCATCCTCAAGGATGTGGTTGAGAAACTCTTGGAGTGTGATCGGGATTCACGCCTTCTGGTTATATTCTTCCACCGTGTCAATATGTTTTTGCAGGTCCGTGTGCTTGTCATCAGGCTTCACGGGCATTTTGGTCTTCTTATTCTTCTTTGAAGACTTTGACGGCCGGGCATGGGCGTTTTGACTATCACTGCCAATTCTTGGCGTCGGGTGCGGCTTCAGCATTCCCTCGATGACCTCGGTTTCTAGAGGATTTTTCCACCTGGTCGCCTGGCATATTTGGAGACCCTTTAGCATTCTTTTTGTTTTGGCTGAAAGAGCGACCTCCCATGGAGTTTCTTCAATAAAAGAGCACGATGCCCCCGGTGTGTCCACCTTTTTAAGAGTGTACAGCTGGGGCGGGCTTACTTTCTAATTCTCGGACAGTGCGAATTTGTCCTGTTGGTATTGGTCCTCAATCCAGCCTTTGAAGTGAAGCAATCTTCGATTGGATGGCCTACTACTCGGTGATAGGGGCAGTAATTGGGATTGTTGACATCACTGGGCTGCAGTGGGCGTTTTGGATCCTGCAAGGTGATGAGCCTGTTGTGCACCGCTAGCTCGAACAGTCTCCTCGTTTTATCCCGGGGAAATGAATAAGGGCGCTTCAGCTTCTCGTTAAAGAATCGCTGTCTATCGTCTTGGCGATCAGTTGGTTTTGGATTACTGGGCTGTTGTTAAGCGTTGGCGACAAAGGTCGCTTTCCCTTTCCCTTTTTCGCTTCGAGGCTCCATCTTCGAAGAAGACGTTCTATGACCCATCTGATCCATTTGAGCCAGCTTGTCAATCAAGGCCTGAAAGGTAGTCGGCTTGAAAAACATCATGAACTGGGATATGGTCGCCTGCGGATCGAGGGTACCCACGAACATGCCTACTGTAGGAGCCTCTTCTATGCGCTGTTCGCACTTCGACCATAGATTCCGCCATCGTATCGCGTACTGAACCCATGTTTCGCCTGGCTTCACCCTGGCGTTAATTAGTGCGGTGATCGGGGTGCGTTCACTAGCACTTGCGAATCTCAGTGTAAACAGTAACTCCATTTATGCAAATGTCTTGACAGAGTCATTCGGGAGTTCGGAATACCACTCGAATGTTGTCTCCGACAAGCTGCCAATGAATTGGCGAAGCAATAGCTTATCATCACCTCCGGTGTTACCGCACAAGGCCCTGAATTGAGCAACGTGCTGGTGTGGATTCCCCATCCCCTTATATACATGAAATTTAAGGATCGTATATCCCGGCGGGTACTTTATTTGGTCATACTAACCAAGATAGTGTCGTCCAGTCTTAACAATTTGGCCAGCCGCTTCGCTCGCCTGATGGGCTCATATCTGTTGAGCGATATAATCATCCAGTATGACTTTGGAGATCGTCTCCTCTTTGGCTGCTGATAGAGCCGGGAGAGGGTTCGATGACTCCCCTCTATCGTCTTCGATTATTACTAGAAGCTCTTCGACTGGAGGGTCCGGCTGGATCATCATGTCGACCATGTCTTGGAATAAAAGCGCCATTTGTTTTATGTTCGCCGCTTGTTCTGCGGCCTCTTTATCTTTCCTCTCGAGCATTCTTTGGAGGAATTCGGCATCAGTTTCATGTTCTTGTCGTTGCTCCAACGACGTCTCTGGGCTTTTTTTGGCCCAGTGAGTGCGGCCATCTTCGTTAGCATCTCCTAAATCTTGTACTGTTGCTCCGAAGCCTTTGTCACAGATCGTGTGAGCGGTCAGTGACCCGTAGAAATACGGCTATCCTCTTTCCCAGATGCCATATAAACAGTGTACACCACCATGCCCCTAGACTTAGGGCATTTAGGTTCAATGCCCTTTAGATTCGTCGCAGACACGGGGTTTTCTCCGGCCTTCTCCTTTTGTGAGCGGTTGAAGTTGAGGGGGCCGTTACACCGGGCACCCGAGTGGATGACACCTTTTGTGGCTTGACAGATTGGTCCTTCTCTTGCCAAACCTTCATTTTCTTTTGTCGGCAGGGTTAGTCTTGATCAATCACAGAGTCTCGGACCCGTTGCCAGACCTTACGGATTTTAGAAGACAGCCGCTGAGGAGGCTGCTCTGGCTTTGTCTTTGTAGCATTCTCCACAGGTAAAGGAGATCTTTTCTGCACAGCGGTTGGAGAGTTCTTGCGGACCCTCCTGAGTGGTTCAAAACTATTCCCAATTGAAACAGCAGCGTCGACCTCCACCGTTGGAGCCGGCAGGGTAAGTCCAGATGGGGAATTGCCTCCAGCTTTCCTCACTCGGTGCCAGTGGTGGCGTCGAGCATGTTGAGCGGAAGGGGCCACCTCTGCTGTTGGATGAGATTCTTCATACCCCCCACTCTGATGAGAGGCTGTTATTGGCGCCAGCCTGTCGAAGACTGACATCCGCTGGGAAGGAATAGTTAACCTATCGAAGGCCGACTTTCGAGTAGGGGAAGCCGTTTGGACAGCTTCAGCTGCAGCAGGAGCTGGGATAGTCTTCTCTGGTATTGCGAGCCTCTTCATGGGCCCCTTTGAGTTTAGGCACAGCCTGTCGAAGACTGAGGTATTAGACTTGGACGACCCGTTGAGAGGGGTCATGGTAGTGGTGAGCCGATCAAAGACCGACTTCTTCGGAGCTTCTTACGGCGGCAGTGGGGCGTTGAATCTCATTAGTGGGAGCATGGTCCCAAAGAACAGTCCAGTGGTAGCCTGAGTCACATGTTCCACTGGCATCGTAAAAACGGAGGCCGCTTGAGGCCCATAGGTCACTCCTCCAGCAAGGACGGAATGGGAGTTATTGCAGCTAGTGCAGTTAGAAGCCATTCTCTCTGCACGGGAGCAAGACACCAAATCTTAGTACCTCAAATCCAGGGGCAACCACATTAAACCGCGATTCGTTCACGAACACGACACACGAAGTGTGGAGGGGAAAGAGGAAAAGGTCCTACCGGGCGTGCCAGAATCTGTTCTCCGCCGAAAATCAGGAAGACATACGTCTTGCCTAAATTTGGGGGCAGATGCTATTTGGTTTTATCCGTCCACCTCTCCGAAGATTCCAAATTGATTTATGGCACCATGTATCGGAGGTTTAGACGGATGCGCCCGATGTAGCAGACTTCGTCAGAATCCCCCTCATTGTGAGGGGTTTTTGATTGTGGGGATGCTCTTCCCTGCAGGCGCAAGCCCCTGCAGTTAATTACGTTAGCGTATCACGGTAACCACTTTCTCCTTCTCCATATAGTCACTTCGTGTCGTATGTGTTTGTTTTGTTATTTGGTTGCCCGTGGATTGTATACGGAGACTAATTTATATTGTCGCCCGTAGGGCGTGGATTAGTCCAAATCCGTATTTTCTTAGATTTGGGTTTGGGTTGGGTTTTAGGATCGTTAATCTCATTTGAGACTAAGATCAACTTAAACGTTTATTGAGGATACGTTAGTCTAATTTTAGACTAAGATCTACTCAACAGGATCATTTAGATCCAACAAAAGATCATTTAGGCTCGATTGTTCTAGTTTAGGGACATTGCGGTCCATTGAATGTCTGGTTGCTGGGACCCACCACCTCTCTGAAGACGTTGAAGAATTACAACGACATATATCAGAGGTGTGAGGAGATGTACCCTGGAACCAGTGAATGTTCATTAAAGATTTGATAATCTTTGTTTGGGACTAAAGCCAATAGGCTCAGTCAATCTGTGGTTCGACCAATCCTAGGCTCAGCCTATTTAATCATTTTTATTTGGAATTGATCCCATTTCTGTATCAGTGATGCTGAACAATAATGTGGGCTCTGACACCCTTCATTCTTTTGTTTCAATTGAAGTGTTAAACACTAGCGTATATTTGGCGCTCACGTGGAGTCACGTGATGCCTTAAAGTGGTGTTAAACACTAAGAGTTTAAGGCGCTCACGTGGGGTCACGTGAGGCGCTTGAAAATAGGCTCGGCTTCTTTGGAATTACCCCTTTTCTTTTCCGAGTGCCGAGCACTATTGGGGCCACGTGGGATCACATGAGGCGCACTTGCATTTGATTTATTCTCCCGTCTTTTCTGAAAGTGCTTAGCACTATAAAGGGGTCACCTGATATCACGTGAGGAGCACTTGCATTTAATTTATTCTCCCTTCTCTTCTGAAAGTGTTTAGCACTATAAAAGGGTCACGTGATATCACATGAGGCATCCTAAATATAGAGACTGCCTTGTTTCATCTTATGAAAATGCTAAGCACTATAAAGGGTCATGTGAGGCATCTCAAATTGAGATCTGTTTTAGGTTTACTCCCCTTTTATCCTTTTGAATAGGCTAGTTCAGGGGTCGCGTGGGAGCACGTGACCTGATATGAATTGTTCTCTTTTGATTATTGAGGGGGGAGCCCATGTGGGCATACGTGACCTGACGTCTATCATATTGGGTGCTAATCTCTTTTACATGCATGGAGAGTTAAATCCTTTGTTTAAGAATTGAATTCTTTTATAGGGTTAAACCCTAGTTTTATTTGGAGGAATTAAATTCCTATATGTCACGTTGAAAGAATTAAATTCTTTAAACTCAATTTTCCTCCTAAGTTTTGAATCTGCATGACAGATCTCCCCGATGAGAATTAAATTCTCAACTTGTGGGGAGATCTATTTCTACAGATATTTAATCAGAGGAAGAACTAAGTTCTTTTTAGAAAAGTTAAACTCTTGGTTTGAGAATTAAATTCTCTTTTGTTTTGTGGGAGCTTATGGGGTGATCTCCTTCCTTCTCTTATCTAGAGTTTCTTTCTTCTTTTAAGAGATTTTCTTCTCTCTGGAGAATTAAATTCTCTTTTCTCTTTTTTTTTGCTTTCAAGGGGTTTTTTCTTTCTCCTTCTCTATCCTTTTCTCTTTTTTGGCTCCTATTTATAGGAGAAAGAAAAGAATTAATTTGTTTAGAAAATCTCTCATTGAGAGATTTTTTAATTGGTTTTATAATCAGCCAAAAAGATCTTTTAAATCAACCAGTGAATTTTATTCACCGTTGGATTTTTAATCCAAGAACTTCTGTTTTACAAAAGATATCTTATTTGTTGTTCTTAACAAGATTGAGAAGATATTTCCCTATACATAATTTTTCTGTAGATTGGTGATCTTTAATCACCATTGGATCTTTAATCCAATGGTGCTCTGTTGTACAGAGCATAATATTTCTTGTTTAAAAAGATCGAAGAAAATATTTTCCAAATAAAACTTTTGGTCCCTTTTAATTGGATTTTATTTCTATTGTTTCAGAAGGCATAGGAGTCTATCACGTGTAGCACGTGACCCCACCAAATTAATCTGACCAAAGGGTGTCACGTGCTATCACGTGAGTTCTTTTTTTTGTCCAACTTGTTTTCTTTATTCAGGCGCTTGTATACTTTGTTTTATAATGGTCACGTATCTACATGTGAGGCCCAGTTTTAGCATAGTTTTGTTTAAGCGCAGCGCCTGTCACGTGTGGGCACGTGATGCTCCATTTTAGGACTTTTTCCATTGCTTCATTTATTTATTTATTTTCCGTAAGGGAACACATATATCTCCTCTCCGACATTAGGTTCAGGAACAATATCAGAATCAGGATGCATGCCAGTTCGGAGCCCGTCTAACATATTATTCAAACCCGTGTCCCTAAAACACGTACGAAGAGGATCATTTTCTCTAATCCAACGACTCGTAGAAAGTTTGACTCTCGGTGCAATTTCTCCATAGTACTTCCATTTTGTATACCCAGACGAAATCTTGTTATTCAGTAGATGGTCATAAACTATACCTCGATGAAGGTCGACACCGTTTATGCACTTTTTACACAGACACGAAATCAATTTTTCAGGGGATCGATTCCTCAATGCATATTCCATAAACTCTTCGACGCCGACCTTATAACCGTTACTAAATTTCAACAGTTTCATCTAACTCTATCCATTACTCTCTGATTTCTAACACCATGTATTACATAATTAGCATATCATTTTGACATTTAGGTTATGACTTGTGGGTTAGGTTTAATGTTTCAGTTTGATTCATCAATATATTACATCGGCTGTCGGGGTAAGGCTTCTATCCCATTAAGAATTTATAACGCATACACCTTTGCATTTCTGTTTTCATTCATTTCAAGAAAATTTCGACAACACCTCCTCGCTGTTCTCCTATTACACTGCAATAAAAGGGATAATAATCATTTCAATGCTAAATATCAACATTGAAATGACCATCCCCTCTATATTTGTATACGGAGAGCCAGCAAAAAAGTAACGACGAAACTAATCTCGAAATAAGTGAAAGCATAAATGCATGGGTGCTTATATTATAAATTCTTAACATGTCCACAATGGAAAAATCCATCGGTTATAGTACGACTAGTTTTCTCATCATATAAACTACATGACGATTATTAAAAACAAACGATTAACGCTTGAAGTTGACTACCATCAAGTAGTTTTATGTCACGACGAAAACTGTTACGCATATAACTGATAAACGGATACTAAGGCGCATTGATTTATTATGTGATATCCTCAATGATAACATAGATTTCCATATTATCATCGAGTTATATCCTACACTTAGATAAGGGTATCCTTTTGCTTTTTAAGTTTTCAAGTTTTTAGTTAAGAGTTTCATAGTCATTAATTAAGGTTTTCATATCATCATTTCTTGTTTTATTATAATTCGATTTTGAGATTTTAAAGTTTTCAAGTTTCAAAGTTTTCAAGTTCTCAAGTTTTACTTTAGAGTTTTCAAGTTTTCATGTTTTTATTTTAGGGTTTTCAAGTTTTTTAGCTTTTACTTTAGGGTTTCAAGTTTTCGTTTTCAAATTCCCAAGTCTTCGTTTTCAAATTCCCAAGTCCTCAAATTCTCAAGTTATCAATTTAGGGATATGATGTTAACAAATTTTCAAGTTTTTACTTGGTTTTCAAGTTTTTACTTGGTTTTCAAGTTTTCAAGTTTTTACTTTTCACAATAATCGACCACCACAAATTAATCAACACATGCTACTACCACTAGCCGATCATCGCAAATTCCCATATGCTACCATTATAAGATCGATCACCACAAATAAATATCCACACGACCAAAAGAAATTGAAAACCCTAAATCTAGAGAAGGATTAGTAAAGCCTAACCTTTGGAAGCTCCGAGTAAAGCCTTGTTAAGGAGTTGTTGAGCTTGGAGGGGGAAGGCTATGGTGTCGGACTCTAGAACTCATCGGCGTCGAGCTCAAGCAACATGGAGGAGGAGAGGAGGAGGCACATCGGCTCAGATGAGGAGAAGGAGGTCAGAGGAGGAGGAGGAGGATTACGAACTCCGTCATCTTCGGCTCAGATGAGGAGGAGGAGGAGGAGGAGGAGCGTCGGATACGAGAGGAGGAGGCGCGTCAGAGTTGAGGGGAGGAGGAGGAGGTCAGAGACGAGGGGGAGGTCACGGCGATGATGATAGGAGGAGGAGGCATCGTGGGGAACGGGGATAAGGATAAGAGGAGGAGGCGTCGATGAAAATGATGAGGAGAGGGAGGCGGCATCAGCAAGGACGACGAGGTAGAGGAAGGAGGTGTCGGCGGCGATCTGAGGGGGGGAGAGCAGGGAAATGGAGGCTAGGGTTTGAGATCTAAAGAAATTATCTTAAACCCGAAGCCCCCTAATTTTTACTAGATGTTCAACCTCAGCTTAAAGCCGACGGAATAAATAACCAAAAATATTAAGACTTTGGCCTCACTGTAAGTCGATGTCGCGCACCCCACGTGTTTGCGAGGAGGCGGAATATACAAAAAACGATTTTTCAAAGATCGCAACACCGACTTGAACTCCAGGATCGATACTAAACCCTAACTAGCTAACTTGCAATGAGGTTTAACTACTCAGATGAAAGTTATACCTCACGATATCAAGTCCTTTGGGTCTTCTTCGCTGTCCTCCACCTCGTCGTCAGCTCCAAGGATCGAAAACGGATCGGGAAATATCGACGGCCTTCTCGAGTCAAAGACGATCCACTCGAGAGTCTATAATCCGAGCTCCTACCTCAAATCCGAGGTAACTACGGCTTCTAGTTCGCTAAACTAGAAGTCCTAGAGGGTGTAGAGTAAGAAGATGGAGTGATTTATCTCTTGGAACCCTAGGATTCTCAACTCATGAGAGGTTTTGGGTTATGAGGAAGAAGAAGGTCACTTGAAGAAAAAGAGAGAGGAGAAGAAGAACTTGGATGAAGAATGCTCATTCATTTTTGATGAATCATGAACCATGTGATAATTGATGAGATAAATAAATATCTCACAAATATCAACCATGGCTCACAAAATATCTCTTTTGTCAAGTGATGAGTCATAGCCATCCAAGAAAAACCTCCATCTCATTTTCTACACATCATTATGTTTAATCCATAAAAGAAAACAAACCCTAAATGAGGTGTCCCTTCTAGAAGCTTTCCCGCAAGAATTACGAGAACGCCCCTCATTCATAGATACATACCCGCATCCGTATTCCGAAGAATACGAATACAAAGAGACGAAAATAATCCATCAATATAATACTAGGATCCGGCTTAAACCAAAGCCCACTAGTATTATCCGCCTGATCATCATACGTGCACAAGTACACGTAAGTGATCGAAACCCTGTCGTAAAACCATACGACCTCTACACCTTTTGCCCGGTGCAGGGAAACTCTCTTTGTGGGACTCTAAATACTCGACACTACGCTGGCAGTGGGTTTAACCACAAGCCGCAAGCGGTATTAGCTGCACGTAACGGCTACCCAGGTATGTGTCGATAAGAAGGCCGATTAGTTAACTCATCCGAACTTCTACTGAGCCTATATATAACAATCTCCATACAGTTCGGTCTGTTCGTCTAAGAGTATCGCATATCGGGCCTAGGGGGCGGTATTCGTCAGACCCCTAATATTACAATAAGTCGTGTCGAAGTATATCCCAAAACACCATGAGAAACTACCGGAGTACCTACCAGTAAATCTTGCTTGCCTTGGCCAAGGACTTTGTGTTAGGAATATGTATGCCCTAGAGGCCATTATTGTACATGTGATGTATATTATAGTGGATGCTTGGACATATATATAGAGGACTTTCCTGCTCGATATGATAGTATGCTATCTGGTTACTCTTTATCTTAACATGTTGACTGGTATTCTTTACGGTCTTGCTCTCACATATTGATAAAGCCCTTAGGATATGTACTTGACTACCAGGATTATGATGAGATCATACTAGTGGGGCCAGGGTGGTCCAAAAGTACATCCTTTAATCAGTTCCCAGTTGTGGGAATATCGAGACTAGGGCATTGATATTCCTAAGTAGACTAGTGTGTATGTTTCTTGTCCCTTAGAGGACGGTGGTTGATCCACAACCATTGGTGTGTGACATCAAAGATTGTACACAGGTGCTCATTGAAGAATGGGTATACCGAACAGGACTCGCCGAGGACTCCTATATGGTAGTATACCTATCGTCAGATAGCAGTACTCTGGTGATACCGGTGCAGGTTAGTCTGTAGACCCGAAACCGTCATAGAGTCTTGTGCAGCTCCCACTGTGTTTTGATTTCTTCCCTACCACGCTCAAAGGAGACGTGCAAACAGGTGGATTTTGGGTACAGTCCTGATTCGCATGGAGGCAATGAGCGATAGGAGGGGTTTCGTCTCTCCCGGTATTGGGGGTTGATGTTGCGCTATGCTCAATTGGTTATAAATGGAAGTCCCTAGTCAGGGATGCTGCTGAGATTTACTGATAAGAGTTATCAGTAGTTTATCAAACCGTTATAGGCCAGATATCGGCATAGCTTATCACCATCGTTGAGTATGCAACGGTGTCCTGCTTGGAGCTTTTCCAACAGACCGCCCCTGCACGGTGTCTTGTGCGGCTCCCACTTGGAGTCATTCTTATCACTCTGGAAGCTGGATTTAGTAAAGGCCTCGATCTGGAGGTCTTTTCCGCTATACACCAAGAACATCTTCTTAGCCCTTCTCAGGTACTAGAGAATGTTCCTTACTGCTTCCCAGTGCTTCTCCCCTGAGTTTGACTGATACTGGCTTACCTCGCTCAGTGCGTAAGCTACATCTAGTCAGGTACACAACATCGCATACATTATAGAGCCTACCGCAGAAGCGTAGGGTATAATCGACATGCGAACCCTTTCCAAATCAGTCTTGGAAGACATCTCTTTGGAGAGGGTGATTCCATGACAAGCCGATAGACTACCGCGCTTTGAATCGTCCATACTAAATATTTTCAGTATGGTGTTGTTGTACCATGACTGTAAAAGTCTCACCATCCTCTTTGATCTATCACGATAGATCTGGATCCCCAAAATATTGTTGGTATCACCCAGGTCTTTCATGGAGAACCTTAGTGACAAGAATCCTTTGACTGATTGTAGTATAGAAGTATAATTTCCTATCAAGAGAAAGTCATCCACGAACTAGATGAGGAATCCCACATTTCTCCCTACAATCTTACTATAAATGCATGGTTCATCTGGATTTTTGATAAAATCGAATTCTTTTAACTGTCTCATTAAAACAGATGTTCCAACTCCGTGATGCCTGCTTTAGTCCATAACTGGACTTAAGCAACTTGCACACTCTCCCACTGCTACCACTCTGATTGAAACCCTCTGGATGATTCATATAGACGCACTCTTCAAAATTACCATTTAGAAAATCCGTCTTTACGTCCATCTGCCGGATCTCATAATCTTGGAAGGCAGCAATAGTAAGAAGGATCCGAATGGATTTGAGTATAGCCATTGGAGAAAAGGTTTCATCATAGTCCAAACCAAGTCTTTGACAAAAACCTTTTGCAACAAGTCTAGCCTTATAGGTTTCAACCTGTCCATCTACACCAATCTTCTTTCTGAAGATCCATTTGCGGCCTATGGGTTTTACCCCTTCTGGAGCCATGTTCAAAGTGCATACTTTGTTGGTGTATATGGACTCCATCTCGGTCCGCATTGCATCCAGCCATTTTACCGAATCACCGCTCTGAATGGCTTGCTGGAAGCTAGTTGGCTCATCATTGTCAATGATGCAATCCTCTCTATCCCCGTCTATGAGAAAACCGTAGTATCTCTCGGGCGGATAAGACTACCTACTAGTCCTGTGGATTGGCGCAGGGATGTCCTGTTCTTTTGAAATCTCTGGTTCTACCATACTTTCAGTAATAATTTGTGGTTCTTGAATTTCTTCCAGTTCTATTGCGCTCCCACTAGTTCTCTTTTTCAAAAAATTGATTTTCTAAAAAGGTGAGCATGACGAGAAACAAAAAACCTTTTGTCCCTCTGCATAATAGAAAAGATACCCCCTTGAGTTCTTTGGATATCCGATAAACTTACACAGTACTGAGCGTGCCTCGAACTTGTCCGCATACTGCTTTTTGACAAAATCTGGACATCCCTATATCTTCAGATACTGAAGATAGGGTTTCTTCCTACTCCACATCTGATATGGTGTGGTAGGCACAGTCTTGGTAGGAACCTTATTCAAAAGATATGCAGCTGATTCTAGTGCATAACCTCAGAAGAATTGCGGTAACTTAGCGTTACTCATTATGGAACGAACTATATCCAATAGGATTATGTTCCGCCTTTCCGATACACCGTTGTGTCGTGGTGTGTATGAAGAAGTAGGCTGAGAGAGAATTTCATTCTCTTTTAAGTAATCCAAAAACTCGGCAATTAAGTATTCACTATATCGATCAGATCTCAGTGTCTTGATACTTTTGCCTGTTTATTTTTCCACTTCATACTTATATTCTTGGAATTTCTTGAAGGTCTCAGATTTATGCTTCATCAAGAAGACATGTCCTTACCTATAGAAATTATCCGTAAAAGTAATGAAATAGGAATAACCACTTCGTGCATCTGTATATTGGACTGCACACGTCGCTTGTGTATGAGTCCTAAGAGCTCGCTCGCTCTTGCTCCGTGTCCAGTGAACAGAGTCTTTGTCATCTTTCCTATGAGACAAAATTAACAAGTTGCATAAGACTGGTATTCGAACGGATCCAAATATCCCTCTCTATGTAACTTCGACAACCGTGTTTCATTGATGTGACCATGTCTACAATACCATAAGAAAGCCTTAATTAATTCTGGAGACTATCCTTTAAATATGTTTTGGACGTTGAAAACCTGAGCTTGATTTAACAAGTATATACTTCCTTCTAGTATACTTGACCCAATCAAACTTTGATTTAGATGGATGTGGACCATGTCGCTTACAAACTAGACTAGGACACACAAACAATTATGTAGAATTAATATCTGCCCACTTGTCAATCCTAGGTGATATTCCCCTATGGATACAGCGTCCATGCTCATTCCGTTGGTAACCCTGAGAGTCATATCACCTATCCTGATAACTCTATGGTTTCTCAATGTCTGTAGTGAATTACAGATATGAGATCCTGATTCGGTATCTTGTACCCAGGAATTAGAGTTAATTGACAGACTATTTTCAATCACGAACACACCCGAAGTCGAAGCTACAACGTGCTTCGGATCCTGGATTCTGGCTTTCCAAGCCTTGCATCCCTTCTGCCAACGCCCTTTCCCCTGACAATAGGAACATCCCTCCTTCCCTACTGTTAACCCCGAAACTTTTGCCCTGCCCTTTTCTTCTACCTTACTGACACCGTCTATCGGCTTTGTGGAGGTCTTCTTCTTCTTACCCTTGGCTTTCGCCTTGGATACAGAAGAGGAAGATTCCCCAATAAGCAGAGTGGGTGTCTCCCTGGTTTTCTTCATGGTGCCCTCAACTGGAAATATAACTTTCTTCCCCTGGATACAAATAGAAGGTAGGGACTGTAGAATCAAGTCAGTACATGACTCGTTCTCCAACGTGGTCTCCAGGTCCGTGAGCTGTTTAATACAGCCGATCATTGTAGGGACGTTGTCCCCTACAGATGACCCGACAGCCAACCTCGCTTGAAGCAATTCTTTCGAGGTCTCATTTCTTGCGATGCGAGATTGCTCTTATAACGTTTTAAAAATCGTTTAAGTTAATTGTCCGATAATCGGTAATATAACTTGTGTTTTCCGTAAAATTTAATTATAATTATTTTTCCACATAGACTAAATTATACATTTTTTAGCTATATTATTGCTAGTATTTGGTATTTAATTAGTCACTTACAAATTGCTAGTTTTCTTAAATATTTTTCCTAAATTAATTATTTTTAAATATTGTTTTAAGCTTTCACTTATACATTTAATTAGTGTTAATTACAAATGAGATAAGTTAAGTACACATTAGTGCACCATGTCAACTAAATAGCTAGTTGTAACATATTCTCTTTTCTTTTTGGTTCTCCATGGTTGTAGAAATTTAAAGTAAACAAAATAAATAAAAAGAAATATGAGTTGATAAAGAGGTATGGTGCTAGTTGACTTGAGGTATGGGTTTATTGACTTGGCCACAAACACACACACACACACACACACACTCACCTCTCATTCCTCACTCCTGGCCGAGCCTCCTGCTGCAGCCCTCCCCCCCCAATTCCCCATCTCATTTCCACATCAAAACTCTTCAAGTTTTCATCAAAAATCCACACAAAACCTCACAAATTCATAGTTAAATCTTCATCCAATTTTCCTTGGCCAAATCTAGCATGGATCTTGGAGCAAGAGAACCATTTTGGGAGGTCATGTTGCAAGTTTGATCTCAAATTTTAGAGGTATAAATCTTAACCCTATGGTTTAATTGTTGGTTAATTACTTTAATCTAACTTAATTAGGTATTTATATGGTTCTAAATTGAAGGTTTGAAATTTCAAGAGAAGGTTTTGGGATCAAGTTAGGGTTTTTATCTTTTGAATATGGTTACAATGTGTAGTTTAATATCTTAAGACTTGTAAAATCTAAACTAGTTGTTAAATTACAAATGGTTACTTTCAAATTGTCTTAATTATATATTGTTGCAAACTAAATTCGTGATTAATGTAAATATGTGAGATTAAAAATTTAGTTAATATTTGTGTAGCCTAATTCAGTTATTAAGTGATCATTGTGGTCACTAGAATTGCTAAAACATCTAGATTTGTATTAAAACGGTTAATGGTTGCTTACTAGGTTTTTGTAATAAATCGATTTTAATTAAGTTTTAGGTTTTGATGATCTATAACCTATTCCCTAAAATATTTAATGTGTTGTGAATACGCGATTGGGTTCTAGACTTGGTAGTTGTCACGTATTGCGACCCTAGTTGTGGTTTGTGGCGTTGTCGCGAACACGTTTTGTGCACCAAGTGCGTGCGCGTCCAGTTAGTGCGCGTAGTTGACTTGTATCATTTGTGTCCGCGACTATTTATATATCTATTCTTTTACTTACTTGTGTGTGATCCTAGGGTCGGGTGCAGAGGCGTTGGTGTTAGTGTATATGCCCTAGAGGCCATTACTGTATCATACTAGTTTGTATATTACTTGATGAAAGCTTGGGATATTCACAGTTGTATAGACAATCTTGCTCGAAATGGTAGTATGCTACTTAGTTTGTTTCTACTTTAATGTATGCATGTGCTTTTTTTTAGTATATCGCCTATACACATTAGTGGAGCCCTTAGGATCTTTGCTTGATTACCAGCATTGTGATGGCAGTCACACTAGTGGGGGCTGGGTAATCTACAAGCACATCCTTATACAGGTCCTTAGTCGTAGGATTATCGAGACAGGGCATCGATACTCCGGAGTAGACTAGCGTATGCGCTTCTCATCCCAGCAGGGGAGACGGTCTGTCCCACAGCCATCAGTACGTCGTACTTGAGATAGTATGCGGGTGCTCGTTAGGTTACGAGTACACTGGACATGACTCGTCGGAAACTGTTGGTTGGTACTATACCTATCGTCAGTTATCAGTTCCCAGATGACATGAGTACAGCTTAGTCCGCTGACTTGACACTGTCACTTCGCCTCGAGTGTGTTCCTACTTTTCTTAGATTGCTACCCTACCACGGCTCAAATGAGTCGTGCAAACAGGAAGCAGTTGGGTGCAGTCCCGAAGCACTTGGAGGCAGTGACAGTTAGACAGGATTCATCTCTCCCGGTATTGGGGGTTGATATCGCGCTGTGTCAAGGAGAGCCATTACACATAGTCGTCCCTGGCCAGAGCAAGCGAGATATACTGGTAGGTTATCCAGTATTGTCTCAGGGTGTTCTGGGCTACACTCCGACACGACTTGTACCGCTATTAAGGGACTGACGTTTACCACCCCCTAGGCTCGCCATGCGATATTCTCAGATGAACAGACCGGACTGTATGGAGATTGTCATATTCAGGCTCAGTAGGAGTTCGGATGGGTTCACCTCATCAGTTTTCTTATCGGCATCTACCTGGGGACCGTTACGTACAGCTAGTACCGCTTGCGGCCTGTGGTTAAACCCACTGCCAGCGTAGTGTCGAGTCTTTAGAGTCCCACACAGAGAGCTATTCGCCTTTAGGCAAAACAGAGTAGAGGTCGCATGGTTTTGCGACAGGGTTCGTTCACATCCGCGCACTTGTGCACGTTTGGTGTCCGGGCAGTTATTACTTGCGGGCTTTGGTTTAAGCCAGATCCTAGTATATTTTTTGGGGATTGGTTTTATCTCATTGTATTCGTATTCCTCGGAACACGGATGCGGGTGTGTATGCACAGTTGACAGAGGCAGAGACAGAGGATTCTCATTAGGGTTGTTGACCGTTGACTTTTTCTAAAACCTAATGAGAATAAGAAATATGATTAATAATATTAATTAAGTATTATTGTGTCATGGTTGAGTTGAACATTTGACTTTTGTTGACTTGTTGACTTTGTTGACCGATTGACTATTTTAGACTTGTTGACCATCATCATTTCATTGCTATGACTTTTGTTTACTTGTTGTTCTTTACAAAATGCATTAAATGCATGAAATGATAACGGTCATTGAAACTAACCATCACAATACTTAATTATTATTATTATCATGATTATTTTCTCTTTTGTGAGCATGGTTGCAAAATAATTGAGCTCAATTCTATCATTCTCATTCTCTCTCATCCAAGCTCTCCCTCTTCCTCTCTCTCAAGGCTCTCATGTCTCATGTGTTGAGAAGCATGAGCCATTGAGATAAAACCCTCAAAACTCTTCTCTACTCACTCTAGAGTACAAGGTCTAGCAAGCCAAACACTTTAGTTTCCTCTCGGTTGATGTAGGAGCTCAAGGTAGAGGCTTTCGGGTGGATCCTTCTTCGACAACAAGGAGACTACGAGGTGGAGCCGATCCGACCACTCCAAGGAGCAAGAAGAGAAGGAGTTCAAGACCTAGGTATAACCCCCTAACATAGTAGTTAAACTTGTAGTTAGTTTGCTAGGTGTTTGTTTAGCAAAGATCCTATTTTCTAGTCCATGTTATCTTTACCATAAAAATCATTTTTTACCGTTTCCGCATCCCCGTAAGAACCGGGACGGGTAACGTGGACTTACAGTTGGATGTGGCACGGAAAGGCAAGGTTGAGATCGGATCATATTAGCCAAGGCATCCCGGTGAGTAGATGTACACATCTATGGGGGATCGTCTAGATGGCGCGAGGCGCCCGATAGTCAGGATTACTAGTACTGTTTGTATTTATATGTGCAGTCTCCTAGTCATTCATCTCATTGCATTGCATCATCATAGATATATATGATATTATCTCATAGGACACTTGCACCATTACCATTGGTTCATGCCGCACGTGCACTATTCATGCGAACACACACGCCTTTGGTAATTGCTATGCCACGAACACTATAGAACTTGCTTAGAATCGGTATCTGTGCATTGCATCATATATGATCTGTAGACTTGTACCTGTATAGTGATTTCACCAGGATGGATATATAGGATTGTTAGTCATATATACATACCTCATTGCATCATGATTTATGCATAGCTTCTGGCCGTATTTCGCATGGTATATACTATCGTATCATAGAAATCCATCATCACCGACATATTTACATATTGTGATTCTTCTCGAGAATTTCAGTATTTATGAGATTTATGGATTTTGGGGAAAACCGCAAGGATATACCTATTATCATTTTAAAGGAGAAATTTGCGGTTTTCTCGTGATATGATGTGTGTGGCGTCCACCATGTGTTTTCTCGGTTCTTGAGCGGTATCATACACCCGATTCGAGGAGGTGGGGGAACTGTCTGCGGGTATATGGTGGACCCGGTGCGGTACCTTAGAGCAAGAAGATCGCATAGATGGCGTTGAGCACGGCAGGGGAGCACTACCGACCGGTTATTTTTGATACGGCGGATATCCGGAAGTTACCGACATAGTCGTAAGATTTGATGATATGGGTTGATCCGGATTGACGGAGCCCGAGATATTGAGATATTGAGATATCGAGACATTGAGATATTGAGACATTGAGATATTGGGATATATATATATATATATATATATATATATATATATATATTGAGTCGATACTTGACATGGAGTTTCTGTTGATTTCATTGATAATACTTCAATTTATTGCACAGAGGTTTTTTTAAGATAAGAACAAAGGTTTTCTCATACCAGACTTGTTCAGGTTTCGTTTTGATGATGCATTCATGTTGCATTCATGTTAGTACATCGTATCATATCAATATGCTAGGTTGAGACGCATTTGTGTGCATGATCACGATAGCCTTATTAGATGTTACTTACTACTCATGAGTTGGCAACTCACCCCCGTTGTGCCACAGTATCTTGCAGGTTTGATCCGTCAGCGCTGTAGCAGCGGGCGTACTTCCTCTTTTGCTTCATTGCATCGATTTGCATCTTTGCTCATATGTGGGTTGCGAGGATACTTTTGTTACATCTTGTATTATTATTTGTATCTAGTATACTCCATCTACCCTTGTATATTGGACTAGACGGTGAGACTCGTGAGACTTGTATTTGTGGTATTTGGTGTCGATGCTCACATGAGCCGACGTGGTGTTTCTCATTTCTTTCTTTCTTTCAGATATTTATTTCGCACTTTTTATATACATATTGCATGTGGTTGTGATTCCACCATTGGCGAAGAGCTAGCTCCCGCTTGGGGATGCCTTTATTCATCATTTATATGTATTTTCATGTGTTGTACCCATTTGGGGGCCAGTATTTGCAAAGGAGACTCTGCCAAGATTTTCGGGAAATTTGATGCATCAAAAAGTTTTAAGGTGACTTTATTTTACAATAATCATCTTTTTAAGTTAAGTTTTCCTTCACTCTATTTCTTTAAACGGTTTAGATTTCTGGGCTTTGGTTTACTTAGATTACATTACGCCTTGAGACGTTTTGTAATTTAAGTGCCAGTCACGTTCCGTACCTTCGGGTCATGACAGCTCTCCACATATGTCACGACCCAAAATTTAGTTCATGACCGGCACTTAAATCACGCAACGTCTAAAGGCGCAACGTAAATTAAGTAAGCCGAAACCCAGAAATCTAAACCTTTTTAAGAAAGTAAAAGAGGTGAAGTTTTGAAATAAAGGTTTGATGAATCAAAAGTTTTCTTAAATGCATAGATAATAGAACATGAAAATGCAAGTGGATTATACTAGTTAAAAAACATGTTTCGTCCTTTTAAAAAAAATTGGGCAGCACCTCCCTTGTATATTTTGATCCAAAACCACATATACATAACAACAATAAAGGCATCCCCAAGCGGGAGCTAGCTCTTCGCCAATCGGCGGAATCACAACCACACAAGTCATAAATATATGTATACGACGTCCAACGGTGAAGATCAACACAAAAGAATAATGTAAATAAGCAAGACATCAAATCCCCCAATAGCGAACATATAATCAGTCGCTCTAAGTCTCGTAAACACAAGTCTTTCTAACTCTTACTACTTATACAATACTAGTTTCTGATTGATAGAGTTGACTAGATACAACAGGAATAATAAATACAAGAGTGGGCACGATCCAATATGTCCCACCTACCAAAGCAAATCACCCGAAAGCAATCTGTGTGCCAGCGATACCGCTACTAATCCATGCGGTCAAACCTGCAAGAACTGTGGCACAACGAGGGTGAGTTGCCAACTCATGAGTAGAAAACATCAGCAGGTAGAAATCGAATAAAACAACGATTTCCTAGATCAACTATATCATAAAGGTAATATATCATAAAGGTAATACTTAGATATCTAGAGTGACCGTATCTGCATATATGCCAACAATATAATCAATACATGTATGCATGTGGATATCATCCACGTGTCCATCAATGACACAACAACATCATGGAACCTGAGTGTCCAATATCGACACACGAAACATCATGAAAGTATATGCATATAAATATGAGGATATCCACCAACGTGGGTCCAGCAACGACGCATCAAAATCATGGAACCTGAGTGTCCAACATCGACACTCGAAATATCATGAAACTCGTGTCCAACATCGACACGTAATCCTCATCTCTCCGGCTCCGTCAGTCCGGATCGGCCCACGGGCTCCGTCAGTCCGGATCGGCCCATATCATCTCATGACTCCGGTCGTTATTCTCCGGATAACCGCCGAGTCCAAATACTATAACCGGCAGATAGTGTTCCCTCTGCCAGGCTCATCGGCTACTCCACGACAATCATTTCTTACCCCGGGGTACCTTACCGGGTCCACTATGAACCCGTAAACGGTGCCTAATGCTCCTCGAATCGGGTATACTCATAGCTCAGAACCGAGAAAACTCATAGTGGATATCTCAAAATATCATATCAAGAGAAACCGGGTTTTTAAAACAATACATAATTTCCTTTGAAATATAACCACGGTTCTCAAATCCAGAATCTCATGAAAACAACATCTCAATGCGTATAATCATAAAGCACGATGTATACAAACATAGAACACAAATGTGAGCATATCAATATATCATGTTGTTGGGTTTTCCTAGCACCTACTATAGAGTATGAAAGCATCACATATGCCACTTTAAAATTTATAGAGGTGCTAAGCAAACATAACATGAATCTTTAACTAGAAGTCTAGGGTAGCAACTAAAGTATCACATACAATTAACATATTATCACTAAGTGAAAGGAATACAACCTTTGTAGTCTTCTTGTATTGACTCCTAGGATCGTTGAGAGTTTGAAAAGGCTTGCTAGTAAGCTCCTTTGTCCACGTGATCCACCTGAAGTCCACTTTGTCCAAGCTCCTAGCTCCACTTGATCAAAGAAGAAGATGAAGCTAACACTCTAAACTAATTGGCTAGATTAGAGTAGAATGATGAGGTGGTGTGTTTTCTCTATTCAAAACCCAATCTTTTTAACTAACTCACTTCCTTTATAAACTCAAGAGAGCAAAAGAATGAGGAAGAAGATAATGGCAGCTCAAGAGAATAATATAAAAGATAATGAAGAAAGAGAATAGAAAATAATATATATTTTCTTTCTCTCATCTCAAACCATGGTAACTTAAATATCTAGATATTTATTTGCAAATGAGTTAAAGCCAAAAGGAAAACTAATCCAAGGTTAAATGTTAGGTGAAGTATGGTTTAGTTTGGAAGTGTGTAGAAAGATAACCATGGATCAATTTTCTTTTTCTTTTCTTTTAACTTAAATACAAATATATATATATATATATATATATAAGTTCCATGTGAGTCTTGCATTGCCATCAAGAGTGTATCATCAACCATGATACTATGTATGCATGTATGTGTCCATGCACATCAACATATGCATACATGCATGCATGCATCATATATAAAGAAATGGGTTTAATAAAAAAATTAAACTAAAAGTCAAATGTTAAATCAACACTTGATTTAACAAACCGGTCATATCATATATGACCCGACCAATAGAAAAACGCCCGATTAACATACGTTATCTCATACTCATATTTAATCGGGTCCCCGTGCATATCTCATATGCACACCATATCGTTTCGCCTGGGCTAGGAAACTTCTGTGTGGGACTCTAAGACTCGTCAATACGCCGGCAGTAGGTGATGATTATATCAAACACCCACAAGCCGCAAGCTGTCAGCTAAACGTAACGGCTACCCAGGTATTAATGATCAGAAGAAAACCAGCAAAGCTGTCAAAACTCCCGTCGAGCCAACTGGCAACACTTACCGTACAGTCTGGTCTCCTCCTCAGATATATTGCATATCAAGTCTAGGGATGGAATCGTCGACCCCAATAGCTCAATAAGTCATGCTGGTGTATGGCTCATAACAGATCGAGAAACTACTGATAACACTTATCAGTAACTCTCAGCAGCCCTAGCTAAGGACTTCCTGTTATAGCCAATCGAGCATAGCACAACATCAACCCCCAATACCGGGAGAGACGAAACCCTTCCTATCGCTCATTTCCTCCATGTGCCTCGAGACTGTACCCAAAATTCACCTGTTTGCACGACTCAGTAGAGTCGTGGTAGGGTGGAGAATAAAGTACAGTAGGAGGACACACAAGACTCTATGACGATCTTGGGTCTACAGACTAACATGTATCAGTGTCACCTGAGAACTGCTATCCAACGATAGATATAATACCACATAGGAGTTCTCGGCGAGTCCGTTCAGTGTACCTAGTCTTCACTGAGCACCTGCATACAATCTTTGGTGTCAGCACACCAGATGGATATGGGATCATCCATCACCCATCATATAGAACAAGAATGGTATACGCTAGTCTACTCGGAAATATCGATGCCCTGTCTCGATACACCCATAGGAACATTTGAAGGATATGCTTATAAACTATACGTGTCCCACTAGTATGATCTACATCATAGTCGCAGTAGTCAAGCAAGTATCCTATGGGCTTTATCAACATGTACCAAGTGAATAAGATGCATGATCAAATGAACATGTCAAGATAAAGTAAACAAGATAGCATACTATAATGTCGAGCAAGAAAGTTATCTGTACACATATATACATGTCCAACCATCCACTATACATATAATGGCCTCTAGGACATACATATATCTAACAATCTCCCACTTGCACTAAGGCCAGTTATTGACGTATCTCATACCCAACATCTCAAAAAGTCGATCATGCTGCGGCTGTGGAAGGGCCTTGGTGAGTGGATCCGCGGTGTTAATCTTTGTATCTACTCTCCGAATCTCGATCTCTTGGAGATCTACTATCTCCCGGATCAAATGATATCATCTTAGGATGTGTCTGGACTTCTGATGGGACCTCGGTTCTTTGTCTAACACCATAGCCCCATTATATCACAATACAATGGTATTGGATCAACAATGGTTGGAACTACTCCTAGTTCCGCGATGAACTTCCTCATCCAGACGGCTTCCTTGGCAGCATCATTTGCAGCCATATACTCAGCTTCCATCGTGGAGTCTGCAACGGTATCCTGTTTGGAACTCTTCCAACTTACCGCCTCTCCATTGAGGGTAATACAAACCCTGAGATAGATTTGTTGTCATCTTTATCACTTTGGAAGCTGGAATCAGTAAAGGCCTCCATTTGGAGATCCCCATTACCATACACCAAGAACAATTCTTTAGTCCTTCGCAAGTACTTAAGAATGTTCTTCACTGCTATCCAATGTTTCTCCCCTGGGTTGGATTGATACCTGCTCACTACAGCTAGTGCATAAGCCACATCAGGGCGAGTACACAACAACGCATACATTATAGATCATATGGCTGAAGCGTAGGGTATAATGCTCATGCGAGCTCTCTCTTCATCGGTCTTCGGACAGAAGTCTTTAGAGAGAGTGATTCCATGATAAGCGGGCAAGGCACCATGCTTGGAATCTTCCATACTAAACCTTTTTAGGATGGTGTCAATGTACTTTTATTGGGACAATCCTAATAACGTCGTAGATCTATCTCTATAGATCCTTATGCCCAAAATGCACGAGGCATCACCCAGGTCCTTCATGGAGAACCTTTGTGATAAGAATAATTTAACCGATTGTAGCATAGGAATATCATTTTCTATCAAGAGAATCTCATCCACGTACAATACGAGGATTGTGACAGTACTCCCTACAATCTTCTTATAAATGCATGGTCCATCTATATTTTTGACAAAATTAAACTCTTTGATTGTGTCATCAAAGCAGATGTTCCAGCTCTGTGAGGCCTGCTTTAATCCATAAATGGATTTAAGCAACCTACATGCTTTTCTGCTGCTCCCACTATCAATGAAACCCTCTGGTTGATCCTTAAAAACGCATTCTTCTAAATCACCATTTAGAAATGCAGTTTTAACGTTCATCTGCCAGATTTCATAATCGTAGTGAGCAGCAATAGCAAGTAGGATCCGAATGGATTTAAGCATTGCTACTGGAGAGAAAGTTTCATCATAGTCCAATCCTGGTCTTTGACGAAAATTTTTCGCTACAAGCCTTGCTTTAAAGGTCTTCACCTGTCCATCTATACCAATCTTTCTCTTAAAGATCCATTTTCACCCTACGGGTTTTATCCCAGGAGGTGCAATGTCCAAAATCCATACTTTGTTGGTATACATGGACTCCATTTCGGATCTCATGGATTCCAGCCAGTTCACTGAGTCACCACTCGTGATAGCTTGTTGAAAACCAGTAGGGTCATCATCATCCATGATGAAATCTTCTCTATCACCATCAATGAGAAACCCATAGTATCTCTCTGGTGGGCGAGAAGTTCTACTAGATCTCCGGAGCGGCTGAGGTTCTTGAAGTTCTACTGCAACATCAGTTTCAACCAATTCGTCCTTAGTAATTTGTGTCTCTAGAATTTCTTCTAGTTCTACCGCATTGCCATCAGTACTATTTGTAAAGATTTCATTTTCCAAAAATGTGGCATGTTAAGAAACAAACACTTTTTGTTCCTCTTTGTGGTAGAATATATATCCATATGAATGTTTTGGATATCCCACAAATTTACACATGACCGATCGTGTCTCGAGTTTATCCGGATTTTGCTTTTTGACAAAGGCCGGACAACCCCATATCCTAACTCTTTTAAGAGATGGTCTCTTTCTGCTCCATATTTCATATGAAGTGGTAGACACGGTCTTGGTTGGAACCATGTTTAACAGATACATTGTTGTCTCCAATGCATGTCACCAAAAGAAAAGTGGTAACTCAGCATCACACATCATGGACCGTACCATATCTAATAGGGTATGATTCCTCCGTTCTGACACACCATTATGATATGGTGTGTAAGGAGGAGTGAGCTGAGAGAGAATCCCATTCTCTTTTAAGAAGTCTGAAAACTCTGTACTTAAATACTCTCCACCTCGATCTGATCGAAGTTTCTTGATACTCAAGCCTATTTGTTTTTCTACTTCAAGTTTATACTCCTTGAATTTCTCGAAAACTTCGGATTTATACTTTAATAAAAACACGTGCCCGAATCTTGAGAAATCATCAGTAAAGGTAATGAAGTATGAAAAACCACCTCGTGCATGTGTAGACATTGGTCCGCATACATCACTATGTATGAGGCTTAAGAGTTCCACGGCTTTTTCTTCGTGTCCAGTAAATGGAGTTTTGGTCATTTTACCTTTGATACAAGACTGGCAAGTCGCATAAGATTTATGTTCAAAAGGATTTAAATATCCATCTTTATATAGCTTATTTAGTCTTGTTTCATTAATATGACCAAGTCTACAATGCCAAAGAAAAGCTTCATTTATATCTGAATTTTTTTTTAGTATGTTATATATTGAAAACTGTGTGTTGGTTCGGGACATAAACACCGTTATTTAATGTACCATACCCAATCAACTGTTGATTTAAGTTAATGTTCATAACATTATTTTGCAACACAAAATGATATCCTTCATTGTCCAACAAAAAAACGGATATTCTATTACATAGCATACTTGGTATAAAATAACAAGGGTTCAAAACCATAATAAAACCCGAAGGCAACCCCAGATGATACTCTCCTACGGATACAGCATGTACATTGGAACCATTTCCAACCCGCAGAGTATGGTCTCCAGTCTTCAAAACTCTACTGTTTCTCAATCCCTGCATACAATTACAGATGTGAGAACCAGAACCGGTATCTAATACCCAAGATGCAGAGTTAATTGAAAAACAGTTCTCAGTTACAAACACACCTGAAGCGGAAGCATCAGCATGTTTCTTCTTCTTGAGATCAGCAAGATATACAGCACAGTTGCATTTCCAATGTCCCGACTTGTGGCAGTAAAAGCATTCTCCTTTTCCACTTCCCGTGGCCCCAGATATGTCTTTCCCCTTCGCCTTTTTAACTCTACCTTTCGGTTTGATGGGTTTCTTCTTCTTCTTTCCTTTGGCCTTGGCTTTTGGGACGGAAGAGGAAGATGGCCCAGCAAGCAGAGCGGGAGTCTTCGCTGTCTTAAGCATGCTCTCTATGCTTCTCAACATATTGAGAAGTTCAGGCAATGATTTCTCCAAATCGTTCATATTGAAATTCACTATGAACGGAGCAAAGGCGAGGGGGGAGACTGCAGAACAATATCTGTATATTGCTCATTATCCATGGTCCATCCCAGTTCCTCGAGTTCTTCTATAAGACCAATCATCTTCAAAACATGTTCTCTTACTGATGTGCCAAGGGGCATACGCATCTGAAACAACTTTTTAGATGCCTCGTATCGTAAAGTCTGAGATTGCTCTTCATACAACTCTTTTGTATGAAGAAAGATGGATTGAACATCCATCTTCTCCTGTTGCTTCTGATGAATACTGTCCATAGAAGCAAGCACGAGGCACTTGGCCGTGTCACAATCAATATCCCATGTTTTTCGGATCTCCCTATCTGAAACAGATGATTCAGGTCCTGGGACGGGTGGGGCTTTGGTAGCGAGGACATATGATAGTTTATCATATGTGAGTGCGATGTTCAAGTTCCTCAACCATTCTTTATAATTCGGTCCTGTCAGTTTGTTTTTCTCTAAAAGAAACTTAAGTCCCGTCATCGGTATCTTCCATTAGAAGAGAGAAAAGAATACACTCAGCGAAATGCTCTTGCAAAGAATTAGATTGGTTATTATCTTATCTAATCGATATCTCCCACTGCTTTTATCAAATTTTCTTTCAAAACCTTAAAAGAAAACTAGCCAGGATTAATTACATTCTACAGTTTCGCTAACCAGTCAGCCAGGCCATTGTCGGTACTTTGAGGGAGGTTCCCCGTGCTTTCGCACGGACCTAATTAAAATAAACCTCGTTTTCCCAGAGGTCAAACCCCGTTGACACCTTTCTAGACACCTACTGGATTAACTAATTGTAAAGTGTAAAACTCTCCTGGAAGTAGCACTTACTCACAGTGGGATTGGGATCCATCTATCATATAGAAGATATGCAATCTCATTGCAAATGTCAACTCTTGAAACTCCCGATATGATTTTTACCCCTAGCTGCTTATGATCTTGGCTATGGTCAACATATCATAAGCACTAGTCAAGTTCTACCCGTCATTTCGAGATTAACTAGACCCACCCATATTACCCTTGACTATGATCAACATAATCACATGAATGTCCTAACTGATCGCATCATATGTTTTGTAGGAAGACATCACTTAGCTACCGTACACTACGCATTGACTATAATCAACATACGTAACACGAATACAAAGTACTCTGCTTACTAAAATGATGGAGGGTTGCGGATGGTTTTTATGAAAACCTTTAACACTTTGAATTTGATCTCATTGTAGAATCAGAACGGTTTTAGAAAAGCAGTGGCTTAAGTTCCGCATCTTTTGATACTTGCATTTTTCATAAAAAGGCCGAGTGTGTTTCAAATCCGATTCTACAACATCTTTAGGTTTCTTTTTCTTTACATTAATCTTATTAATGTAGTCCCATCATTTAAGTTCCTAAGCCATCATAGAAAAGAAATGAAAATAGAACGTATACTTATACCATCCGCATTCTTCACAGTGTCCCGTTATGCATCGTCAGGTTACTTAACTAACGGCATAGCGGGACGGGACTAGCGCAGGTGTAAAATATAAGCAACGTTTATTATATATCATATAAATAATAATAATCCATTCGTCTCAGATACAAAGTAATCTCATTAATGAATATCAACAGCATAAGCACATATGAAAATAAAAGGATATCTAGGAGGTCCGTATTTTGTATTCAGCCAACAATAGAAAATATGGATTCTATGGTGCGATGAATAGCCAAGCCCATACCCCTAGACCCCTACGAGAGCGTAAAAAGTGATCCTGCCAATTCTAGAGTTTAGGAGATCCAGTCTCGACTCCTCGAGATGGCCTCCCACTGAACCTTAGAACCCGGTCATTTGTACTCCCCACCTTGGGTCTATCCTAATGCGGAAAAGTAAATAATATACAATAATGGTGACATCATACTTAACCCGGAAGTGCCCCAAATAAAAGAATATTACATATAATTGATATTTACATGAATGAAAATAAAGACTCTCATCTCACATAAAACCCCCGGCTATCGATCGTGACAATCCTGCACATCATATCTCAGCAACACATAATATCTCATATCATCAACATAAGAAAGTATGCGTATCCCGATTGTCATTGATGTATAGAAACGAAACCGGCGATACACCACATACTGCACTTACGGTCGCAAAAAAGAAAGTGAAAAACAACAATTGCAATTATCACAATCTCATATATCAAGAAGATGTTTAACATTTCGATCGAATCAACATACACCCACAATTTACCCCGAGAGCTCAACACTGGAGCAAAGTTACAAATACTCAAAATGCGCCACGGTGTCTATGGTCCAGCCGTAGAAGGGTTTTACCAACGCCTCACCTATGACACCACGGAACTACGGCAAACCCTAAGGTTCGATCGCGGTTCCGTAGGCATAGAATCGAGATAAGGTTATTATATTCTTCTAGAGGTCCTATAGGATACTTGCGCGACTATTGAATATAAAGTTAACTTAGGAAAATTACAACACTTGGAAATTTCAGCGGGGTCAATATGTGGGGTTTTGAAGTTTGTTCGAACTGCTAAACATTGTCAAGGTTACCAATATATTGTTAGAATATACGACTACGAAACACCATGAATTAGCCCCTAATTAAAATAATTATCACATGAAAATTTAGGCTAAGCAAACAATACCTGAAACCCCAAATTTAAGACAACGGAGCACTGGAAAAATACGGAGGGTATTGGAATCAAGGGGGCCGAGCAGGCCGGAATTATTGGCCTTGTGCTCGGCCAAAAACCGAGCACTACCCTCCGTATTTCACCTGTGTTCTTACAATATCCCAAATAGTGTTCTGCAGTTGTTTAAAAAAATTTAAAACGACTTTTTAAAAAATTTCCAGAGGGCAAAAACTAGGGTTTCACATATCGTGTTTTCGGAGTCGATTTCGTTTTCGTAATAGTTCTAATACCGTGTCTAAAATTCTAGCTTGGCTCTGATACCATTGTTGGGTTTCCCTAGCACCTACTGTAGAGTATGGAAGCATCACACATGTCACTTTAAAATTTATAGAGGTGCTAAGCAAACATAACATGAATCTTTAACTAGAAGTCTAGGGTAACAACTAGAGTATCACATACAACTAACATATTATCACTAAGTGAAAGGAATACAACCTTTATAGTCCTCTTGTATTGAGTCATAGGATCATTGAGAGTTTGAAAAGTCTTGATAGTAAGCTCCTTTATCCACGATGATCCACCCTAAGTCCACTTTGTCCAAGCTCCTAGCTCCACTTGATCAAAGAAGAAGATGAAACTAACATTCTAAACTAATTGGCTAGATTAGAGTAGAATGATGAGATGGTGTGTTTTCTCTTTTCAAAACCCAATCTTTTTAACTAACTCACTTCCTTTTTAAACTCAAGCGAGCAAGAGAATGAGGAAGAAGATAATGGCAACTCATGAGCTCAAGAGAACAATATGAAAGATAATGAAGAAAGAGAATAGAAAATAATATATATTTTCTTTCTCTCATCTCAAACCATGGTAACTTAAATATCTAGATATTTATTTGCAAATGAGTTTAAGCCAAAAGGAAAACTAATCGAAGGTTAAATGTTAGGTGAAGTATGGTTTAGTTTGGAAGTGTGTAGAAAAATAACAATGGATCAATTTTCTTTTCCTTTTCTTTTAACTTAAATACAAATATATATATGTATATATAAGTTCTATGTGAGTCTTGCATTGCCATCAAGAGTGTATCATCAACCATGATACTATGTATGCATATATGTGTCCATGCAAATCAACATGTGCATACATGCATGCATGCATCATATATAAAGAAATTAAACTAAAAGTCAAATGTTAAATCAACACTTGATTTAACAAATCGGTCATATCACATATGACCCGACCAATAGAAAAACGCACGATTAATATACGGTATCTCATACTCATATTTAATCGGGTCTCCGTGCATATCTCATATGCACACCACATCGTTTCGCCTGGGCTAGGAAACTTCTGTGTGGGACTCTAAGACTCGTCAAAACGCTGGCAGTAGGTGATGATCATATCAAATACCCACAAGCCGCAAGCGGTCAGCTAAACTAACGGCTACCCGGGTATTGAGCGATCAGAAGAAAACCAGCAAAACTGTCAAAACTCCCGTCGAGCCAACTGGAAACACTTACCGTACAGTCCGGTCTCCTCGTCAGATATGTTGCATATCGAGTCTAGGGATGGAATCGTCGACCCCAATAACTCAATAAGTCATGCTGGTGTATGGTTCATAACAGATCGAGAAACTACTGATAACACTTATCAGTAAATCTCAGCAGCCCTGGCCGGGGACTTCCTGTTATAGCCAATCGAGTATAGCACAACATCAACTCCCAATACCGGGAGAGACGAAACCCCTCCTATCGCTTATTGCATCCATGTGCCTCGCGACTGTACCCAAAATCCACCTATTTGCACGACTCAGTAGAGCCGTGGTAGGATGGAGATCAAAGTACTGTGGGAGGACACACAAGACTCTATGACGATCTTGGCTCTAAAGACTAACCTGTACCAGTGTCACCTGAGAACTGCTATCCGACGATAGATATAATACCACATAGGAGTTTTCGGCGAGTCCGTTCAGTGTACCAAGTCTTCACTGAGCACCCGCATACAATCTTTGGTGTCAGCACACCAGATGGATATGGGATCATCCATCGCCCATCATATGGGACAAGAATGGTATATGCTAGTCTACTCTGGAATATCGATGCCCTGTCTCGATACATTCACGACTAGGAACATTTAAAGGATATGCTTATAAACTACACGTGTCTCACTAGTGTGATCTACATCATAGTCGCAGTAGTCAAGCAAGTATCATATGGGCTTTATCAACATGTACCAAATTAATAAGATGCATGATCAAATGAACATGTCAAGATAAAATAAACCAGATAACATACTATCATGTCGAGCAAGAAAGTCATCTATACGCATATATACATGTCCAAGCATCCACTATACATATAATGGCCTCTAGGGTATACATATATCTAACACATGGAACATAGAATAGTGATGTGAGCATATCAGTATATCATGCAACATAGCATAAAGTGGCAATTCTACTGTGTAAGTGACATAGCAATTATCGATGATGAAAGTGTGTGAGCTGGCAATCTGTGTAACTGTAACATACGCATTATCGATAATTATGTAGGTGTACTAGCACAGGTATATGTAATGCAATGAGAATATCATGAACGTACCATAAAGTACATCGTAAGCGAAATTCTATAAGGTATACGTAGCTAATCTAACTTCTACGTAAAGGCTAAACTATGCGGTGTAGACAGGGATTAAATATCTAAAACATATCCGAGTCGGTGAATCATCAATCGGCATCCAGCCTCACAACGTCACGTACGGTATAATCCATCATACGGCATTCTCTAGTCAAGGGTATGGATCAATTATCCGGTAAAATATCGCATGCAGTAAACCATCGTACATCGACTACAAACAGAATAGGGATTCTATCGACCTATACAACAATAAGGGTATGGATCTACAGTCTCGTACGGCATATCACTCATCATTCACATGATTATATCTTTATACCTATATATCTCAGGTCACATCCGTATCAATCTCATATCATGGGACCGACAAAAGTATCAATTATCTCATATCGCCTCGCATCCATATAACGGCGTATAAAACCAAGTCATCATATCTCATCGGATACTCTTTTCATCACATCAATATCTCACATCAAGTCATCTTATTAATCTCATGTCGTATTTATCGACCTCATAACATGCCACTATAATCTCATACTGATTCTCTTGCAACTACATATGTATATATCGTGATTCACATTCACGTTTCATATCCTCATATATCAATTTGAGACATCATTTCTATCATATCATTTCACACTAAAACTATTAACTATAACCTTAAGTCGTGGCATATCTTGTCTTCAAACTATAAATCACATATCAATATTTGCGGGGGTGCTATACGCCATCCACCCGACTTCCCCCGTAGATATAAATCTACTCACCTGCGGAACTCCTTGCTCAGCCATTGCGGAACTCCTTGTTCAGCCATAGTCGATGTACTTCGTCATCTCAGACTCCACGCGAAGGTACCTACAATCAATACACAATCGCCATTCTATTAAAATCAATTCCAAAAACCGAAACGGCACACGGTTTGCCTATAGGTTAGAACCTATAACCTACGCATGCAAAACCAACCAAATAACCCTCGTCCGTTGACATACAAACATCCAACGACGGAATCCAAACTCAAATATAAAAACCAAGTTTCAAAAATCGCATAACACAATTCAGCAACTAAGGAAAACACCTTCAGATTTTGCCTCAGATACAATTAGCCAATTCTGCATATAGGGGAGGTCTAATTAGAAGATATAGGAGCCATGAACCAAGCATCACATAGTTTCATCATGACCAGGCCGCAATTTGCGACCTGGGGGAATTTATTTGCGGCCTGGGAAATGAATGGGGGCTTCGGGTCTTGGGGTTAGCTTCTAGATCACCTGCTCACCTCTCTGTGTTTTCTAAATAAATTTTAGTGTCTCGGGGTTATGGAAGATTCCTAAATAACCTCACAAACTGTAAAATTTACGATGTCGGGAAATTCAAAGTTCGTGTTTTGGGTTCTGGTCTCGGGTTTTGTCCAGTAAAACACCACTAAGGGTTAAGTAAATACCCACTACAGATCACAAGTCCACACAAACATCTAAACCTTCTCTTGAAATTTCCAAACATCACTAATCTAAATCGATTTAATTCTAAACTACTATAGAGGAAACTCAAAAACTAAACTAAAAGTGTAGAAATTAGCTCATTTGGCAACTCAAAAATTTTCTTGAGTTACTCAAAATCTTCAAAATTCAACTTTGAAAGGTCCAAAGAGTGTAGGATGAGGTGGGGATTAACATTTGTGAAGGGAGTATAGGGTTTTAGTGAAGGAATTGTGATGATATATGAGAGTAGAAGTGGTGGAGGAAGAGTTGAAGGAGAAGATGAAGAAAACAATGGAGGAAAAATGAAGGGGCAGCCCTCTCTCTCTCTCTTATCCTCACTCTCTTTCTTCTGCTCACCCTCTGTAGGGTTCCTAGGCACTCTAATGAGGTCTCACAAGGCATCAACCATGCCAATTTCAAATTTTACGGGTGCCGAGAAACCCTAATACGGATCGTTAACTAGATGTCTAGGCGAAAGATACAACTAGTAAACTACTTTACTCAGAGAACGGAAATACAACCTTTGTAGATCCGGTCCTCCACCTCCATAGCTCCGTAATGAAGTCTCCTCGCTGTCCAAATGAAAACCCGGGCTCTAGCATCGGCTTCATCGGAGAAATGGGCGGGCAAGGTCGTCGGCTTCGTGCCGAAGATGATCTACGTCGAGGCATCACTAGATCAAGCTCCCACTTCACCAAGTCATGAAACTTGTGAAGACAACACCCTATACTACTTGGCAAGAGGTAGAGGATGAAGAAATAGGAAGTGGGTTCACTTTAGAATTGGATTTCTCACTCATTTCATCAATTCACCATTGATGAAGTCAAGCTTTCTTCATTGAAGAAGATGAAGAAGAAGAAGAAAGAATATCATAAGTCTTTTCAAAATAGAAAATAATATGAATACTTATCATATCCTAACCCTAGTTAAGTGTAGAGAATAGACCATGGTTTGTTTAAATGGTTAGGGTTAAGCATGAAGACAAAATGGTTACAAAGTCAAACCTTCATGAAGATTCAACTACAAACAAAGAAAGCCACCATTTTCTCTTTATTCTTTCCAAAATAAATAAATAAATAAATAAGAAAGAAAAGCAAAGCCCTAATCATTAACTTAACCATGGTTTAATCTTTACACTTAACCAAGTTAACATGTATCATCAAACATGATACAATCAAGTGCACAAAAGTATATCACATATACAACTTGTGAACTTCTAGTGAGAAAATCCATTTAAGTGAACCTATATTAGTTAATGTAAAGTGATATATCAAATATATAATTATACATTAAATCATTAAATCAACACTTGATTTAACGACCCGGTCATATCGCATATAACCGACTAATATCAATAGTAACAACTTATCGAATCAACACTTGATCCGATAACCCGGCTATAACGCATATAACCGATCAATGTTACAAATCGCGAGAATCGAATACAGTATCACATATATGTATCATTCTCGGTCCCGCACATATCTCATATGCGCTCCTATTTCGTTTCGCTTGAGCCAGGAAACCTCTGTGTAGGACTCTAAAGACTCGTCAATACGTCGGCAGCAGGTGATGATCATATCAAGCACCCACAAGCCACAAGCGGTCTGCTAAACGTAACGGCCACCCGGGTATTGAGCGATCAGAAGATCGACGAGCAAGCCCGCTCACACTCCAGTGAATCCAACCAGTAACACTACCGTACAGTCCGGTCTGATCGTCTGATATGTCGCATATCTTGCCTAGGGGTGGTAAACGTCAGACCCCAATAGCTCGATAAGTCGTGTCGATATGAGGCCTATAACAGTTCGAGAAACTACTGGTAACACTTACCAGTAAATCTCAGCAATCCTGGCCAGGGATTTCCGGTTATAGCCAATCGAACACAGCGCAACATCAACTCCCTATACCGGGAGAAACGAATCCCCTCCTATCGCTCATTACCTCCATGTGACTCGGGACTGTACCCAAAAACCACCGTTTTGCACGCCCTCTTGGATGTGGTAAGGTGGAAATCAAAGCACAGTGGGAACCACACAAGACTCTATGACGATCTCGGGTCAACAGACTACTCTGTACCAGTGTCACCAGAGAACTGCCATCTGACGCAAGGTATAATACCATCCGGGAGTTCTCGGCGAGTCCGTCCAGTGTACCCAGTCTCTACTGAGCACCCGTATATCATCTCTGATGTCAAACACCAATGGATATGGGATCATCCATCGCCCATCTGTATGGGTCGAGAAGGTATACGCTAGTCTACTCTGGTATATCGATGCCCCGTCTCGATACACCCACGACTAGAGACCTTAAAGGATGTACTTATGGACTACCATGTCCCCACTAGTATGATCTGCATCATAGTCCAGGTAGTCAAGTACACATCCTAAGGGCTTTACCAACATGTAACAAAGAGACAATTAGTGTACACGTTAAAGTAAAGAGCAACCAGATAGCATACTATCATGTCGAGCAAGAAAGTCCTCCCTATATATGTCCCAGCATCCACTACAATATACATCCAATGTACAATAATGGCCTATAGGGCATACATATAACTAACACCCTCTCAAACCCATGCCTCATCATGGTCCCCTCTCTCCCTCCAATCATTCTCTTTCTTTTCTAAAAATAATTCACATAATACCACTAAAACAAACACAAAGGAAACAACATATAACAAAATACAATATGTCATGGTGCACTAGCCATGATTAATAAAAAAGACGGATTTGGCATGATCATGATTAGTAGTGTACTAATCAATTTTTATTTAAATTGCATATAATTAATTATAAAAATGCCAAATCCAATAAATATCTTTTTAATAAATAAATCATTTTAATCTCCCATTATTTTCCAAATTTTGGTATATAATTATACCATTTTACGAAAATCCCTATTTCGCAAATCGACTAGTTTTCGTGAAATATATTATTTTAATATTAAATTCCAAAAATAATATTTTATATTTTCTGAAATGTTACAACATAAATCTTTGTTATGGAGGAAGATGGAAACTATATCCATCTTCTCGTGCTGCCTCTGGTATACACCATTAACTGAGGCCAACACGGGGCACTTGGCATACGCACAGTCTTTTTCCCTTGTCTTACGAATATCAACATCCGTGACGGTAGAAACTGGACCTAAGACAGAGGGGCTTGAGTAGTAATGAGGTGGTCCAGCTTTGTCATAGGTAATAGACATATGGACAAACCTTTACCAGTCAATATAGTATAACTCAGTCATTTTATTACCTAACCGTAACCTAATCTGGTCACCTGGTCGCTGCAATTAGGAGAGAGAGAAGAAAACACTCAGCATGATTCTCTTGCAAATTTAGATTGGTTTTTAATTTATCTAAACAGGATGGCTCCCACTGTTTCTCGAATCCTTCCTCAAACCATAAAAGAAGAAATAGTCAGGATTAATCTCACCGTACAATACTTGCTTAACCGTTCGGCTAGGCTAGTGTCGGTACTTCGAGGGAGGTTTTACAACGCTTTCGCGAAGTTCCTTAATTAAATAACTTCTTTTCCCTGGAGGCGTAGCCCTGCTAACACTGTTCTAGACACCTATTTGGTTTATAGTATTGATCGTTAAGTGAAAAATCTCCCGAGGAGTAGCATATACTCACAGTAGGATAGGGAACCAAATATCATTGTGTGATAATTCTGAAAGAATCCTACCAACAATATCACACTCCAAATGGTATGCAGCACTAGCAAGTTTCAGTTTCCTTATAAAGTCCCGATGTGTATTTTTGCCCCATGCTCTTATAACCTTGACGAAGGCCAACAAATCATAAGTCACATGTCAAGTTCTACCCATCATTGTCCAGGTTAATTTGAACACACCCGTATATACCCTTGACAAAGGCCAACAAAGTAATACGACTGTCCCAAAGTAACGCATCTATCTATGCTACATATGAATACCCAACAGCTACCAAACACTGTGCCTTGACAAAGGTCAACAAACATAGCTTAAATACTACTGAATATTCATATGAAATGACGGGGGGCCACAAATGGTTTTGGCGAAACCGTGAACGTAGTGAACTTGATATAATCGAAGGAACCTGATATCTTTAAAAGGGTGGTTTAAGCTCCGCATTTAAAAGTCTGCTGTTTTGAAAAAACCGAGTGGTTTTAAAATTTGTTCCAACGATTCAGCTTTGGTTTGTTTGCTTTGCATTAATAATGCAGTCCCATCATTTACACCTATCATCATAGAAAAAGATAAAAATAGCACGTCCACTTATGCCATCTGCATTCGCCACTAGGCCCCGTCTAACACCGTTAGGTTACTTCACTAACGCCAGAGCGGGGGCTGGACTAGCGCGGATGAAAAACATAAGCAACGTCTATTATATAGCATATATATAATAACCATTCGTCTGACGCAATAATAGGCATTCCATATCACAGATGAACATTTTAGATATACTAGGAATTCTGCATTTCGTTTAAGCCTGTAACGAAAGACGGATTCCACGGTCGTGACCAATACCCAAACCCCACCACAGACCCTTATAGGTGCGGCAAACTACCCGCCAAATACCCAAAGTGAAGCAACTGTAAGTCGATGTCACGCACCCCACGTGTTCGCGGGGAGGCGGAATTTGAATAAAATGATTTTTACGGGCTTCGCAACACCGACTAGAATCAAAGATCGTCCATAAACCCTAGCTAGCAAACAACAAAAGATTTAACTACTCGAAAAGAATGTTATACCTCATGATACAAGTCCTTCGGGTCTTCTCCGCTTTCCTCCTCATCAACGTAGGCTCCAAGGATCGATCTGGATCGTAGCAACCTCGACGGCCTCCTCGAGTCAAAGACGATCCACCCGAGAGTCTATAGTCCGAGCTCCAATCTCAAAACCGAGGTAACTAGGGTAACAAGCTTGTTGAACTTGATGGCCTAGGTGATGTAGAGAATGAAGATGGATTTATTTGTCTCTTGAAACCCTAGGATTCTCAACACATGAGAGCCTTTAGGGTTTTTAGTTGAGAGAAAAAAGAAGAGAGCTAGCTTGAGGAAAGAGAAATGATTTTTGATAATGATAATGATAAAATAAGATGGCTCCCTTGACTTGTTAGTGTATATGCCCTAGAGGCCATTACTGTATCATACTAGTTTGTATATTACTTAATGGAAGCTTGGGATATTCACCTTGTATAAACAATCTTGCTCAATATAGTAGTATGCTACTTGGTTTGTTTCCACTTCAATGTGTACTTGTGTTTATTTCAGTATATCACTTATACGCATTAGTGGAGCCCTTAGGATCTTTGCTTGATTACCAGCGTTGTGATGGCAGTCACACTAGTGGGGGCTGGGTAATCTATAAGCACATCCTTATACAGGTCCCTAGTCGCAGGACTATCGAGACAGGGCATCGATACTCCGGAGTAGACTAGCGTATACGCTTCTCATCCCAGTGTGGGAGATGGTCTGTCCCACAGCCATCAGTACGTCGTACTGGAGATAGTATACGGGTGCTCGTTGGGTTACGAGTACACTGGACAGGACTCGTCGGGAACTGACAGGTTGGTATTATACCTATCGTCAGTTATCAGTTCCCAGGTGACATGAGTACAGCTTAGTCCGCTGACTTGACACTGGCACTTCGCCTCAAGTGTGTTCCCACTGCATTTTGATCACTACCCTACCACGGCTCAAAGGAGTCGTGCAAACAGGTGGTGGTTGGGTGCAGTCCCGAAGCACTTGGAGGCAGTGACGGTTAGACAGGATTCGTCTCTCCCGGTATTGGGGGTTGACATCGCGCTGTGTCTAGGAGAGCCATTACACGAGTAGTCCCTGGCCAGGGCAAACGAGATATACTGGTAGGTTTCCAGTGTTATCTCAGGGTGTTTTGGGCTTCGCTCCGGCACGACTTGTACCGCTATTGGGGGACTGACGTTTACCACCCCCTAGGCCCGCCATGTGATGTATTAGACGAACAGACCGGACTGTACGGAGACTGTCACATTCAGACTCAGTAAGAGTACAGATGGGGTTTCACCTCGTCAGCCTTCTTGTCGACATCTACCTAGGGACCGTTACGCACAGCTAGTGCCGCTTGCGGTCTGTGGTTAAACCCACTGCCAGCGTAGTGTCGAGTCTTTAGAGTCCCACACAGAGGGTATTCGCCTCTGGGCAAAACAGAGTAGGGGTCGCATGGTTTTGCGACAGGGTTCGTTCTCATCCGCGCACTTGTGCACGTTTGGAGTCCGGACGGATTATACTGGCAGGCTCTGGTTTGAGCCAGATGCTGGTATATGTTTTGGGGTTGCTTTTATATCTTGGTATTCTTGTTCCTCGGAACGAGAATGCAGGTGTGTATGCACAGTTGCTTGAGGCGGAGGATGAGGTATTTCATTAGGGTTTCGGAACGGGTGCGTATGCACAGTTGACAGTTATCTTTTTCCAAACCCTAATGGATTTATGGATTATCTATTTATAATAGTAATTAAATGAGAATTTTGTTATGGTTGATTTTGTTGACTTGTTGACCATGGTTGACTTGTTGACCATGGTTGAATGTTGACCACCATCATGCTTTAAAAAGTCCTCCTTGGTTCATGCTTACATTTTTAAATGAAGCATGGTAGTGGTCATTCCAAATTACCATCAACTATTCTCATTTTCAATTATTATTATTAGATAATTCTTTTCTTTTGGCATTATGGTTGCAAGAAAGAAAAACATAGCTCATTCTATCATAACCATTCTCTCTCCTCACTTCATCTTCTTCTTCCTCTAGCAAAAGAGAAACCTTCTCATGTGTTGAGAATCCTTCTCTTTAAAAACAAAAGCAACCCTTAGACACTCTCTACTCACTCTAGGATCAAGGGTTTAGCAAGCCGGCGATTCTAGTTCACTCCAAGTTCGAGAAAGAGCCCAAAGGTCGAGCCTTCGAGGTGGATCCATCTTCGACGGAAGAAGGCGACAAGAGAAGAGAACCATCAACCTCCACAAAGTTTGAAGAAGAAGGAGTTCAAGTTTAGGTATAACCATCTCTATCCGAGTAGCTAAATCCCTTTAGCAAGTTTGCTAGTTTTAGTTTAGGTAACGATCCCGACCTTGTTTAGTCCATGTTGCCTCTTGCACTAAAAATTTGATTTTTATACCGTTTCCGCCTCCCCGTAAGAACCGGGGGTCGCAACGTGGACTTACAGTGGTATCAGAGCCTAACTAAACTTAAACTAGCTTGGTAGTGAAGTGTAACGAAGTTCGGAACCGGAAAAATCCAAAAACCAAATTTTTACAAAAACTGAGTTTCTGTTGAAAATTTTTTGGCTCAAAATGAAAAACTTTACACTTGTAAATTCGGCTCAGGGTTTTCTGTGAACACCCAAGAAAAACGATACAGTAATTCGTCCAAACCGCCGCCCTTCCGCCGCGTGAGCTAGGCATCCGCCGCGGAACCGCCGCGCTTTGTCGTCTTCTCTGCATCGTTTTTCATGCAGTGTGTGTCTGTGTTGGTTTTGGGATTTTTGAAATATATTATATGTGCCCAGATTTTGCAGAAAAGAAATTTCCTTTTGGGGTCCTATAATTCCGTATTTTTTCCGAACTTCACTACACTTTGACTATGATGGTTATATCTGTGATGTTTGCATGTATTGAACGTCGGCTAATCGCTATAAGACGATTAGTCGGGGTTATACATGATCTGTGTTTGATATTGGAATGTGTATATAAATATGTTGGATTGTCGCGGGTGAATAGCCGGGGGTTGTGAGACGAGAGTTTTCTTTTCTTGCAATTCATGTAAATTTGTAAATTGATGTAATAATTATTTGTTTGGCCGCACAACCGGGTCGGGGTTGTAGCCGTCATTGTATAATTTCTTTTTACTGTTTTTGCTCCTAGGATAGACCCATGGAGGGGTGCACAAACTACCGGGTATGCCGAAGTGTCGAGTGGCCTACTCATGGAGATGAGGGAGGTTGCTACGCTTCGGGTACTTGGCGGGTAGTTTGCCGCATCCGTAGGGGTCTTGGGTGGGGTATTGGCTATTCACCGCGACCGTGTTATCTGTTTTTGTTACAGGCTCGTACAAATTACAGATTGCTAGTATATCCAATGTATTTATCTGTGATCTGAAATGTTTATCATTGCAGTATATCTATATATGATATTATTTAGGCGTTGCTTATGTTTTACAGACGCGCTAGCCCAGCCCCCGCTCTGTCGTTAGTTAAGTAACCTAACGGGTAATGACGGGGCCCCGTGGCGAATGCGAATGGCATAAGCGTATGTCATATTTTGGTTGTTTTCTGCAATGGTAGGATTAAATGATGGGACGCATTAAGAGTACTAATGCAAGAATATCACGCATTAAAAGAACTAATGCAAGATAATAAACCAAGTTAAAGTCGTTGGAACACTTTCGAAAAACCACTCGGTTCTTTTCAAAACAACTTTTAAATGCGGAGCTTGAGCCACTCCTTTTAAAAGCTATCTCGTTCCATCGACCAAATCAAGTTCACTACGTTCACGGTTTTGCCAAAACCATCCGTAGCCCTCCATCATTTCAGTTAAATATTCGGTAGTATTCAAGCTATGTATTTTGACCTCACGCCAAGGCATAGTGATTGGTAGCTGCCGGATATTTATCTGTTGCATAGATAGAATGCGTTGGTTTGAGACAGTCGTACTGCCATTTTGGCCTACGTCAAGGGTATGTACGGGTGGGTTCAAATTAACCTGGATAATGATGGGACGAACTTGACATGTGACTTATGACATTTTGACCTCACGCCAAGGTCATAAGAGCATGGGGCAAAAATCCACATCGGGAGTTTCATAAGTACTGAAACTTGCTAGATTTGCATACCATTTGGAGTGTGATGATTCTGGTAGGATTCCTTCAGTTTCGTCACGCGATGATATTTGGATCCCGATCCTACTGTGAGTATATGCTACTCCTCGGGAAATTTCTCACTAAACGATCAATGCTATAAACCTAGTAGGTGCCTAGAAAGGTGTTAGCGGGGTTACGCCCCCAGGGAAAAGAGGTTATTTAATTAAGGAACTTCGCGAAAGCGTTGGAAAACCTCCCTCGAAGTACCGACACTGGCCTGGCTGAACGGTTAAGCAAGTATTGTACGGTGGGATTGATCCTGACTAATTCTTCCTTTATGGTTTGAGGAGGGATTCGAGAAACAGTGGGAGCCATCCTGTTTAGACAAACTAAAAAGCACTCTAAACTTGCAAGAGCATCATGCTGAGTGTTTCTTCTTCTCTCTCTTAATTGCAGCGACCAAATCAACATGACTGGACTTAAGTTACTCCTAGATAAAAACAAACTGACAGGGCCAAACTACAAAGATTGGCTCAGGAATGTCAAGATAGCAATCACTTATGACAAGCTGGGGTATCTTCTTACCACCAAAGCTCCCCCTGTCCCTGGTCCAACTTCCAGTGTCGCGGATAAGGAAATCCGCAAGACTTGGGAGATTGATAGCGCGAAGGCCAAATGCCTCCTGCTTGCCTCGATGGACAACGAACATCAGAGGAGGCATGAGAATATGGACATGGAATCCATATTGCTCCATACAAAAGAACTGTATGGAGAGCAATCTCGTATCGCAAGATACGAAGCGTCGAAAAAGTTATTTTCAACAAGAATGGCCGTCGGATCATCAGTAGCCGAGCATGTGCTAAAGATGATCGGCTACATTGAGGAGCTCGCTGACCTAGGGATCACATTGGAGAGTGAGCTATATACGGATATAGTTCTCCAGTCCCTTCCTTCCACTTACGCCCAGTTCATACTGAACTTCAACCTACAAGAAAAAGAGGTTGAACTTTCAGAGCTCCTCAACATGCTGAGGAGCGCAGAGGGCACCCTACAGAAAAGTAGGGAAACATCCACTTTGTTTGTAGGAGGATCATCTTCTTCTAGGTCCAAGGCGAAAGCCAAGGGAAAGAAGAAGAAAGCCCCCGCCAAACCAAGGGGCGGTGTTAGTAAAGTGGATACGAAGGGAAAAGGTAAAGCAACAAAGATAGCGGGGAAGCTTGTGGATAAGGAAGAATGCTTCTTTTGTCATAAGAAAGGACACTGAAAGAATGATTGCAGGGCCTGGAAGGCCAGAACACAGGAATTGAAGCAGGTTGCAGCTTCAGCTTCAGGTGTGTATGTTATTGAAAACTGTCTTTTAATAAACTCTACTTCCTGGGTATTGGATACCGGATCAGGATGTCATATCTGTAATTCTTTGCAGGCGTTGAGAAACCGTAGGGATTTGAAGGCAGGTGACATGACCCTCAGAGTTGCGAACGGAGCTAGCATGGATGCTAAAGCCGTGGGGGACTATCACCTGGGAATGTCAGATGGACATGTTTTGGTTTTGCGTAATTGCTTTTTTGTACCCAACGCAACTTGTAATATCATTTCTGTATCTTTAGTTTCTAAAGAAGGTTATGAATTTGCGTTTGTAAGTAATGTTGTAAACATTCACCTTAATCAAGTTTTGATTGGGTCAGGTACTTTGAGTAATGGTATATACGTGTTAAACCAACCACAGATTTTTAATGTCCAGAATACACACAAAAGAAAGTCTCCAGAAATAAATCAGACTTTCTTATGGCATTGTAGATTGGGTCACATCAATGAGAGAAGGTTGACGAAGTTACATACAGAAGGGTATTTGAATGCGTTCGAATATCAATCGTATGCCACTTGTCAATCCTGTCTCAAGGGAAAGATGACAAAGACTCCGTTTACTGGACATGGAGTAAGAGCGAGCGAGCTCTTGGGACTCGTACACAGTGACGTGTGCGGTCCAATGTCTACACATGCCCGAAGCGGACATTCTTACTTCATTACTTTTACGGATGACTTCTCAAGGTACGGTTATGTCTTCTTAATGAAACATAAGTCCGAGGCCTTTGGAAAATTCCAGGAGTATAAGAATGAAGTAGAGAAACAGACCGGCAAAAGTATTAAGATTCTAAGATCGGATCGAGGTGGAGAATACTTAAGTGCCGAATTCCTGGACTATTTAAAAGAGAACGGAATTCTCTCTCAGCTTACTCCTCCTTACACCCCGCAACATAACGGTGTATCGGAGAGACGGAACCGCACCCTATTGGATATGGTGCGGTCCATGATGAGTAACGCTGAGTTACCGCGATCATTCTGGGGGTATGCGCTAGAATCAGCTGCGTACCTTTTGAACCGAGTTCCGACTAAGACTGTGCCTTCCACACCATATGAAATGTGGAGTGGGAAGAAACCCTATCTTCAATATCTGAAGATCTGGGGATGTCCGGCTTTTGTCAAAAAGCAGCATGCGGACAAGCTCGAGGCACGCTCAGTACTGTACAAGTTTGTGGGATACCCAAAGAACACCAGGGGGTATCTTTTCTACTACGCAGAGGAACAAAAAGTCCTTGTTTCTCGTAATGCCCACTTTCTAGAACATCAGTTCTTGGAAAAGGAGATTAGTGGGAGCGCAGTAGAACTGGAAGAAATTCTAGAACCACAGACTATTACTGAAAGGTTAGTGGAACCAGAGGATTCAACAGAACAGGACATTCCTACGCCGCTCCGCAGGAGTAGTAGACAGTCTCATCCGCCCGAGAGATACTGCGGTTTTCTCATAGACGGGGATAGAGAGGATTGCATCATAGATTATGATGAGCCTACTAGCTTCCAGCAGGCCGTTCAGAGCATTGACTCAGTGAAATGGCTGGATGCAATGCGGACCGAAATGGAGTCCATGTACACCAACAAGGTATGGACGTTGGACATTGCTCCAGACGGGGTAAAACCCGTAGGATGCAAGTGGATCTTCAAAAGGAAGATTGGTGTAGATGGACAGGTTGAGACCTATAAAGCTAGGCTGGTAGCAAAGGGTTTTCGTCAAAGACCTGGCTTGGACTACGACGAAACCTTTTCTCCAGTAGCCATGCTGAAATCCATTCGGATCCTTCTTGCCATTGCTACCTTCCACGATTATGAGATCTGGCAAATGGACGTAAAGACAGCTTTTCTAAATGGAAATTTAGAGGAGTGTGTCTATATGGACCAGCCAGAGGGTTTCATTCAGAGTGGGAGCAGCGGAAAGGTGTGCAAGTTGCTTAAGTCCATCTATGGACTAAAGCAGGCATCGCGGAGTTGGAACATCTGCTTTGAGGAGACAGTCAAAGAATTTGGCTTTATCAAAAATCCAGATGAACCATGCATCTATAGTAGATTTGTAGCGAGAACTGTAGTATTCCTCGTTTTATACGTGGATGACATTCTCTTGATAGGAAATGACATTCCTATGCTACAATCTGTCAAGGGGTTCTTGTCACAAAGGTTCTCCATGAAAGACCTGGGTGATGCCTCATACATCCTGGGGATCCGGATCCATCGTGATAGATCCAAGAGGATATTGGGACTTTCTCAGTCCAGGTACATCGACACCATAGTGAAAAGATTCAGTATGGAAGATTCCAAGCGCGGTAACCTACCGGCTTGTCACGGGATCACCCTCTCTAAAGAGATGTCTCCCAAGACTGATTTGGAGAGGGATCGCATGTCTATTATACCCTACGCTTCTGCGGTAGGCTCTATAATGTATGCGATGTTGTGTACCAGACCGGATGTAGCTTATGCACTGAGTGTGGTAAGCCGGTATCAGTCTAACCCTGGGGAGAAACACTGGATAGCAGTAAAGAACATTCTCAAGTACCTGAGAAGGACTAAGGAGATGTTCTTGGTGTATGGCGGAAAAGACCTCCAGATCGAGGCCTTTGCTGACTCCAGCTTCCAGAGTGACAAAGATGATTCCAAGTTCATGTCGGGTTTTGTCTTCACCCTCAATGGAGGGGCGGTGTGTTGGAAGAGTTCCAAACAGGAAACCGTTGCAGACTCGACGATGGAAGCGGAATACATCGCTGCATCTGATGCCGCAAAAGAAGCTGTCTGGATGAGGAAGTTCTTGAAAGAACTTCAGGTGGTTCCGTCCATTGTTGACCCAATACCTCTGTATTGCGACAACAACGGGGCTATAGCTTTAGCGAAGGAACCCAGGTCCCATCAGAGATCCAGGCACATCTTGAGGCGGTATCACCTGATCAGGGAGATCGTGGATCGCAAGGAGATCGAGGTTCGGAGGGTTGCTTCAGAAGAGAACACTGCAGATCCATTCACCAAGGCCCTACCCCAGACTCAGTTCGAGCGGCTGATCGAGATGATAGGTCTTCGATACGCCAGTACATGGCCTTAGTGCAAGTGGGAGATTGTTAGTGTATATGCCCTAGAGGCCATTACTGTATCATACTAGTTTGTATATTACTTAATGGAAGCTTGGGATATTCACCTTGTATAAACAATCTTGCTCAATATAGTAGTATGCTACTTGGTTTGTTTCCACTTCAATGTGTACTTGTGTTTATTTCAGTATATCACTTATACGCATTAGTGGAGCCCTTAGGATCTTTGCTTGATTACCAGCGTTGTGATGGCAGTCACACTAGTGGGGGCTGGGTAATCTATAAGCACATCCTTATACAGGTCCCTAGTCGCAGGACTATCGAGACAGGGCATCGATACTCCGGAGTAGACTAGCGTATGCACTTCTCATCCCAGTGTGGGAGATGGTCTGTCCCACAGCCATCAGTACGTCGTACTGGAGATAGTATATGGGTGCTCGTTGGGTTACGAGTACACTGGACAGGACTCGTCGGGAACTGACAGGTTGGTATTATACCTATCGTCTGTTATCAGTTCCCAGGTGACATGAGTACAGCTTAGTCCGCTGACTTGACACTGGCACTTCGCCTCAAGTGTGTTCCCACTGCATTTTGATCACTACCCTACCACGGCTCAAAGGAGTCGTGCAAACAGGTGGTGGTTGGGTGCAGTCCCGAAGCACTTGGAGGCAGTGACGGTTAGACAGGATTCGTCTCTCCCGGTATTGGGGGTTGACATCGCGCTGTGTCTAGGAGAGCCATTACACGAGTAGTCCCTGGCCAGGGCAAACGAGATATACTGGTAGGTTTCCAGTGTTATCTCAGGGTGTTTTGGGCTTCGCTCCGGCACGACTTGTACCGCTATTGGGGGACTGACGTTTACCACCCCCTAGGCCCGCCATGCGATGTATCAGACGAACAGACCGGACTGTACGGAGACTGTCACATTCAGACTCAGTAGGAGTACAGATGGGGTTTCACCTCGTCAGCCTTCTTGTCGACATCTACCTGGGGACCGTTACGCACAGCTAGTGCCGCTTGCGGTCTGTGGTTAAACCCACTGCCAGCGTAGTGTCGAGTCTTTAGAGTCCCACACAGAGGGTATTCACCTCTGGGCAAAACAGAGTAGGGGTCGCATGGTTTTGCGACAGGGTTCGTTCTCATCCGCGCACTTGTGCACGTTTGGAGTCCGGACGGATTATACTGGCAGGCTCTGGTTTGAGCCAGATGCTGGTATATGTTTTGGGGTTGCTTTTATATCTTGGTATTCTTGTTCCTCGGAACGAGAATGCAGGTGTGTATGCACAGTTGCTTGAGGCGGAGGATGAAGTATTTCATTAGGGTTTCGGAACGGGTGCGTATGCACAGTTGACAGTTATCTTTTTCCAAACCCTAATGGATTTATGGATTATCTATTTATAATAGTAATTAAATGAGAATTTTGTTATGGTTGATTCTGTTGACTTGTTGACCATGGTTGACTTGTTGACCATGGTTGAATGTTGACCACCATCATGCTTTAAAAAGTCCTCCTTGATTCATGCTTACATTTTTAAATGAAGTATGGTAGTGGTCATTCCAAATTACCATCAACTATTCTCATTTTCAATTATTATTATTAGATAATTCTTTTCTTTTGGCATTATGGTTGCAAGAAAGAAAAACATAGCTCATTCTATCATAACCATTCTCTCTCCTCACTTCATCTTCTTCTTCCTCTAGCAAAAGAGAAACCTTCTCATGTGTTGAGAATCCTTCTCTTTAAAAACAAAAGCAACCCTTAGACACTCTCTACTCACTCTAGGATCAAGGGTTTAGCAAGCCGGCGATTCTAGTTCACTCCAAGTTCGAGAAAGAGCCCAAAGGTCGAGCCTTCGAGGTGGATCCATCTTCGACGGAAGAAGGCGACAAGAGAAGAGAACCATCAACCTCCACAAAGTTTGAAGAAGAAGAAGTTCAAGTTTAGGTATAACCATCTCTATCCGAGTAGCTAAATCCCTTTAGCAAGTTTGCTAGTTTTAGTTTAGGTAACGATCCCGACCTTGTTTAGTCCATGTTGCCTCTTGCACTAAAAATTTGATTTTTATACCGTTTCCGCCTCCCCATAAGAACCGGGGGTCGCAACGTGGACTTACATGACTTGACTACAAGCATGGCATGAAAAATATCTCATCAAAAATATCTAGTGCCACAAAATATCTCACAAGGAATATCTAGTCAAAGAGTCAAACCAAGTCAAGTGGTTAAACCAAGTCAAATGGTCATACCAAGTCAAATGGTCAAACCAAGTCAAGTAGTCAAAACAAGTAGCCATGCCTCAATTATCATTTACAAAAATAACAAATACTTTCCTCCACCTCATAATTGTTTTTATCAAGTCAATGGTTAAAACCCTAATGAGATCTCTCCTTCTATGCCCCTCTCATCTGTATATACATACCCGCATCCGTGTTCCGAGAAACACGAATACAAAGAAACGAAACCGATCCATCAATATAATACTAGGATCCTGCTTAAACCAAAGCTCGCTAGTATTATCCGCACGAACATCATATGCGCACAAGTGCACGTACGTGATCGAAGCCCTGCCGTAAAACCATACAGCCTCTACACCTTTTTCCCGGTGCAGGGAAACTCTCTATGTGGGAATCTAAAGACTCGACACTACGCTGGCAGTGGGTTTAACCACAGGCCGCAAAAGGTACTAGCTACACGTAACGGTCCTTAGGTAGATGTCAATAAGAAAGCCGATGAGCTAAATCATCTGAACTCCTACTGAGCCTGAATGTGACAATCTCTGTACAGTCCGGTCTGTTCGTCTAAGAGTATCACATATCGGGCCTAGGGGCGGTAATCGTCAGACCCTAATAGCGCAATAAGTCATGTCGGAGAGTAGCCCAATACACCCTGAGAAACTACAGGAATACCTACCAGTAAATCTCGCTTGTCTTGACCAAGGACTTTGTGTAATGGCCTTCTGAACACAGCGCGATATCAACCCTCAATACCGGGAGAGACGAATCATATCTAACCGCCACTGCCTCCAAGTGCTTCGGGACTGCACCCAACTATTACCTATTTGCACGACTCCTTTGATCTATGGTAAGGTAGTAATCAAAGTACAGTGGGAACACACTCGAGACGGAGTAGTGGTGTCAAGTCGACGGACTAAGCTGCACTCATGTCACTTGGGAACTGCTACCCAACGACATGTATAATACCCACCAACAGTTCCCGACGAGTCATGTCCAGTGTACTAGCACCTGCATACTATCTCCAGTACGACTTACAGATGGCTGTGGGATAGACCATCTCCCCTGCTGGAATGACAAACTATACACTAGTCTACTGTGGAATATCGATGCCCTGTCTCGATAATCCTATGACTAGGGACATGAATAGGATGTACTTATTGACTACCCAGTCCCCACTAGTATGACTTCCATCACAATGCTGGTAATCAAGCAAAGATCCTAAGGGCTCTACCAATATGTATAAGCGATATGCTAAGAAAACACATGCACATATTGAGGTAGAAATAAACCAGGTAGCATCCTACCATTTCGAGCAAGACTGTTACTATATCTGTGTATATCCCTGTTGGAGATAGTGCCCTCAGAGTCAATTATTGGATCACAGGCACGTAATTGCAATGATTGAGGGAGGACCTATCCCGGTAGGACAGTCTTATTTGAGATGATAGTATGTTATCTGGTTTACCTTTATCATCGTGTACTGCTTCAGGTGACCTTACAGGTCGCTATTACACGCTGATAGAGCCCCTAGGATTCTTGCTTGACTGCCGGCAGTATGATGGCGATCATATACGTGGGAGCTGGGGTCTATAAGCACATCCTTAAAAGGTCCCTAGTCGTGGGAGTTTCGAGACTGGGCATCGATACTCCATTAGTAGACTAGTGTATACAGTCGAGACCCCGACGAGGGGCGGTGGCCGGTCTCACAAGCCACTGGTGTCAGTTGGTTCACCTAAGATGTATACAGGTGCTCATTGGGTTATGAGTACACCGGACAGGACTCGCCGGGAACCTGCTAGTTGGGATTATACCAGACGTTAGATAGCAGTTCCCAGGTGACATGTGTACAGGTTAGTTCATCGACCTGAGATCGTCATTTGTCTCGTGTGAGTTCCCACTGTGCTTTGATTACTACCCTACCACGGCTCAAAGGAGTCGTGCAAACAGGTTTTAGTTGGGTACAGTCCCGAGCCACATGGAGGCAGTGAGCGGATCTGCAGGGGTTCGTCTCTCCCGGTATTGGGGGTGAGGTCGCGCTGTGTCTAGGAGAGCCATTACGCAAATCCCTCGGCCGAGGCAGGAGATTTACTGGTAGGTATTCCAGTAGTATCTCAGGGCGTTCTGGGCTACACTCCGACACGACTTGTACCGTCTTTGGGGGTCTGACTTTTACCAACCCCCTAGGCCCGACATGCGATCCTCATAGACGAACGGACCGGACTGTACGGATATTGTCACTGACAGGCTCAGTAGGGTGTCAAGATGAGTTCGCTCATCGACGTCCCTTTTGGTCAATAGCTGGTGGCCCGTTACGTATTGGCTTATACCTCTGACGTGCTAGTGGTTAAATCCACAGCCATTGTATTGACGAGTCTTTAGAGTCCACCACACTTACAGTTACTCAAGCTTTCGGGCGAAACGCTGTAGAGGCCGTATGGAGATATGGCAGGGTCCGATCAGATACGCGCGGTATTGCACGGATCAGGATTGGACAGTTTTGTACTAGTGGCCGTATAGTTATATGGCAGGGTTTGATCTGATACGTGCGGTATTGCACGGATCAGGATCGAACGGATATTACTAGCCGGCTTTGGCTTAAGCCGGTCCTAGTTTAGTACAGTGTAGATTTTGTCTCATTGCATTTGTATCCGGTCGGAATACAGATGCGGGTGTGTATGCACAGTATCGGGGTTTTCCTGTAATTTATTACGGGACCAGTTTTCTGGAGTTGCCAGTTTGCATTCCGTTCCGGCCGGTTTTTCTTTGTTCTTTCCCGGCCGGACTTTTCCGATGGAGGGGGTAATTTGCAGTTTTGCAAATTACACTTTGTGGAGGGTTTTCTTGCAAATGTTTTTATTATGATAGAATCTTTAGATACCATTCTCATCACTTGCTTTTGGTTGATAAGAAGTGATTTGGAGTTGATTTGATTTGGTTATGATGATGTTTTGCTTGTGGTTACCCTCCACCTTTTCCTACACTCACCTTCCTTCTAAGGTGATGGTTTCATATTCATTCCTCCACCATTCTTCTTCTCACTTGATGAAAATGATAAGTTTTTCATGAGAGGAAAAAGAAAGAGAGAAGAAGAAGAAGAGAGCTTCATCTTGAGAGTTTCTTTCATGATCTCATTTTCTTGCTAGAAAAATGCAAGCACCATTTTTCTATTCTTGATTCCTCCATCACCATGGCAACAAACCCCAAATGAGACAAGCATCTTCTACACTACATTCTACAGCACATCTTGAGCATGTCGAGTTGCCGGCTTCATGCTCGAGTTGCCTCGGTATTGAGGCGGGAGCCCGTAAAAGACGCAGGCGATGTGGTGCCCTTTCCGGCGAGGAGGCGACGATGTGGAGGCAAGACTTTCCGCGGGAGATCGGGACGATGACGAGAAGACCGGAGGACTCGGATCACTCGGTATACTTCTCACCCTATCTCTTGATTGCTAGCATTAGGTTAATGGTAAACGATCCGGGTTTTCTTTGTCCGCGGTAGCGCCGGTTTCCGAGTAAGGAAAATTTTTGATTCCGCATTTTGGCCTCGAGTACGAGGCCGGGGCGCTGCCGTGGCGCAACAATCCCAAGCTCCCATTAAGTAATATACAATCCAGTATGATACAATAATGGCCTCTAGGGCATATATCACTAACAATTTCTCACTTGCACTAAGGCCATATACCGGCATATCGCAGACCGAAGGTCTCGAATAACCTCTTGAACACTGACTGAGGGATAGCCTCTGTGAGTGGATCTGCAGTATTGTTCTCCGTATCTACTCTTCTCACCTCGATCCCCTGGGGATCAACGATCTACCTGATCAGGTGGTGCTGCCTCAAGATATGTCTGGATCTCTGATCGGGCCTGGGTTCCTTCCCTAAAGCTATAGCACCGTATGTTTTCACAATACTAAAGTATTGGACCAACAAATGGAAGGAACTACCTGAAGTTTAATTAATAACTTCCATATCCAGACTACCTCTTCTGCGGTGTCTTATGTAGCGAACTACTCCGTTTCTAACGTCGAGTTTGCAACGGTGTCCTGCTTGGAGCTCTTCCAACAGACCGCCCCTTCACTGAGGGTAAAGCCATAACCTGACATGGACTTGGAGTCATTCTTATCACTCTGGAAGCTGGAGTTAGCAAAAGTCTCGATCTGGAGGTCCTTTTCCGCCATACAACAAGAACATCTCCTTAGTCCTTCTCAGGTACATGAGAATGTTCTTTACTGCTTCCCAGTGCTTCTTCCCTGGGTTTGACTAATACCGGCTTACCATGCTCAGTGTGTAAGCTACATCTAGTCCGGTACACAACATCGTATACATTATAGAGCCTACAGCAAAAGCGTAGGGTATAATCGACGTGCAAGCCCTTTCCAAATTAGTCTTGAAAGGCATCTCTTTGGAGAGGGTGATTCCGTGACAAGCCAGTAGACTACCATGCTTAGAATCGTCCATACTAAATTTTTTCAGTATGGTGTTGTTGTACCTTGACTGCGAAAGTCCTACCATCCTCTTTGATCTATCACGATAGATCTGGATCCCCAGAATGTAGTTGGTATCACCCAGGTTTTTCATGGAGAACCTCTGTAACAAGAATCTTTTGACTGATTGTTGCATAGGAATGTCATTTCCTATCAAGAGAATGTCATCCACGTACTCAACGAGAAATTCCACAGTTCTTGCTACAATCTTACTATAAATGCATGGTTCATCTGGATTTTTGATAAAGTCGAATTCTTTGAATGTCTCAATAAAAACAGATCTTCCAACTCCGCGATGCCTGCTTTAGTCCATAAATAAACTTAATCAACTTGCACATTGTTCCGCTGCTCCCACTCTGATTGAAACCCTCTGGCTGATCCATATAGACGCACTCTTCCAAATTACCATTTAGAAAAGCCATCTCTACGTCCATCTGTCGGATCTCAAAATCTTGAAAGGCAGCAATGGCAAGAAGGATCCGAATGGATTTGAGCATAGACACCGGAGAGAAGGTTTCATCATGGTCCAAACCAGGTCTTTGACGAAAACCTTTTGCAACAAGTCTAGCCTTACAGGTTTCAACCTATCCATCTACACCAATCTTCTTTCTGAAGATCCATTTGCAGCCTACGGGTTTCACCCATTCTGGAGCAATGTTCAAAGTGCATACTTTGTTGGTATAGATGGACTCCATTTCGGTCCTTATTGCATCCAGCCATTTTACCGAGTCGCCACTCTGAATGGCTTACTGGAAGCTAGTTGGCTCGTCATTGTCAATGATGCAATCCTCTCAATCCTCGTCTTTGAGAAAACCGTAGTATCTCTCCGGCGGATGAGACTGCCTACTAGTCCTGCGGATTGGCGTAGGGATGTCCGGTTCTTTTAAAACCTCTGGTTCTACCATACTTTCAGTAATAGTTTGTGGTTCTGGAATTTCTTCCAGTTCTATTGCGCTCCCACTATTTCCTTTTACAAAAAAATGATTTTAAACAAAGTAGGCATGGCGAGAAACAAAAACCTTTTTTTCCTCTGCGTAATAGGAAAGATACCCCCTGGAATTCTTTGGGTATCCCATAAACTTACACAGTACTGAGCGTGCCTCGAGCTGGTCCGCATACTGCTTTTCAACAAAAGCTGGACATCCCTATATCTTCAGATACTGAAGATAGGGTTTCTTCCCACTCCACATCTGATATGGTGTGGTAGGCACAGTCTTGGTAGGAACCTTATTCAAAAGATAAGCAGCTTATTCTAGTGCATAACTTCAGAAGGATCGCGGCAACTCAGCGTTACTCATCATGGAACGAACCATGTCCAATAGGGTTCTGTTCCGCCTTTCCTATACACCGTTGCGTTGTGGTGTGTATGGAGGAGTAAATTGAGAGAGAATTTTATTCTCTTTTAAGTAATTCAGGAACTCGGCAATTTAAGTATTCACCACGTCGATCAGATCTCAGTGTCTTGATACTTTTGCCTATTTGTTTTTCCACTTCATTCTTATATTCCCGGAATTTTTCAAAGGGTTCGGATTTATGCTTTCACAAGAAGACATGTCCTAAACTAGAGAAATCATCCGTAAAAGTAATGAAATAGGAATAATCACTTCGTGCATCTGTAGATATTGGACTACACACGTCGCTGTGTATGAGTCCCAAGAGCCCGCTCGCTCTTACTCCATGTCCAGTGAATGGAGTCTTTGTCATCTTTCCTATGAGACAAGATTGACAAGTTGCATAAGACTGATATTCGAACAGATCCAGATATCCCTCTCTATGTAACTTCGACAACCGTGTTTCATTGATGTGACTCTGTCTACAATGCCATAAGAAAGTTTTATTTAATTCTGGAGATTTTCTTTTAAGTGTGTCTGGATGTTTGAAAACCTGAGCTTGATTCAATATATACGGTCCTCTAATGTACCTGACCCAATCAAACTTTGATTTAGGTGGATGTGAACCACATCGCTTACAAACTAGACTTGGTACACACAAACAGTTATGTAGAATCAATATCTACCCACTTGTCAATTCTAGGTGATATACCCCACGGATACAGTATCCACGCTCATTCCGTTAGCAACCCTGAGAGTCATATCACCTGTCCTGATAACTCTATGATTTCTCAAAGCCTGTAATGAATTACAGATATGTGATCCTGATCCGGTATCTAGTACCCAGGAAGTGGAGTTAATTAACAGACCGTTTTCAATCACAAACACACCCGAAGTCGAAGCCACAACATTCTTCGGATCCTGGATTCTGGCTTTCCAAGCCTTGCATCCCTTCTGCCAATGCCCTTTCCCGTAACAATAGGAACATCCTTCCTTCCCTGCTGTTAACCCCGAAACTTTTGCCCTTCACTTTTCTTCTACCTTACTGACACCATCTATCGGCTTTGTGGAGGTCTTCTTCTTCTCACCCTTGGCATCCGCCTTAGATCCAGAAGAGGAAGATTCCGCAATAAGCAGACCGGGTGTCTCCCTGGTTTCCTTCAGGGTGCCTTTAACTGGAAGTGTAACTTTCTTCCCCTGGACGTAAGTAAGAGGTAGGGATTGTAGAATCAAGTCATCATATGACTCATTCTCCAACACGATCTTCAGGTCCGTGAGCTTTTTAATATAGCTAATCATTGTAGGGACATGGTCCCCTGCAGATGACCCGACAGCCAACCTCGCTTGAAGCAGTTCCTTCGAGGTATCATATCTTGCGATACGAGATTGCTCTCCATATAAAACATTGTTTTGGAGGAAGATGGAAACTAAGTCCATCTTCTCGTGCTGCTTATGGTATACACTATCAACTGAGGCCAACACGAGGCACTTGACATTCGCACAGTCCTTTTCCCTTGTCTTACGGATATCCTTACCCGCGACGGTGGAAACTGGACCTAGGACGGCGGGGCTTGAGTAGTAATGAGGTGGTCCGGCTTGTCATAGGTAATGGACATGTGGACAAACCTTTGCCGGTCATTATAGTATAACTCGGTCATTTTATTAGCTATCTGCAACCTAATCTGGTCACCTGGTCGCTGCAAATAGGAGAGAGAAAAGAATATACTCAGTATGATGCTCTTGCAAGTTTAGATTGGTTTTTAATTTATTTAAACAGGATGGCTCCCACTGTTTCTCGAATCCTTCCTCAAACCATAAAAGAAGAATTAGCCAGGATTGATCTCACCATACAATACTTACTTAACCGTTCGGCCAGGCATGTGCCGGTACTTCGAAGGAGGTTTTCTAACGCTTTCGCGAAGTTCCTCAAATACAAAATCTCTTTTCCCTAGAGGCGTAGCCCCGCTAACACTGTTCTAGACACCTACTTGGTTTATAGCATTGATCGTTAAGTAAAGAATGTTCCGAGTAGTAGCGGATACTCACAGTAGGAACCGGATCCAAATATCATTATGTGATAATCCTGAAGGAATCCTACCAACATTATCACACTCCAAATGGTATGCAGCACTAGCAAGTTTCAGTTTCCTTAGAAACTCTCGATGTGGATTTTTGCCCCATGCTCTTATGACCTTGACGAAGGCCAACATATCATAAGTCACATGTCAAGTTCTACCCGTCATTGTCTAGGTTAATTTGAACCCACCCGCACATACCCTTGACGAAGGCCAAAATAGTAGTACGATGTCCCAAACTAACGCATCTATCTATACTACATATGAACACCCGGCAGCTACCTATCACTATGCCTTAACGAAGGCCAACAAACATAGCTTGAATACTACTGACTATTCATATGAAATGACGGAGGGCTACGAATGGTTTTGGCAAAACCGTGAACGTAGTGAACTTGATATAATCGAAGGAACCTGATAGCTTTTAAAAGGAGTGGTTTAAGCTCCGCATTTAAAAGACTGTTGTTTTAAAATAACCGAGTAGTTTTAAAATTTGTTCCAACGATTCAGCTTTAGTTTGTTTGCTTTGCATTAATGTAATGCAGTCCCATCAATTAACCTACCATTGCAGAAAACAACGAAAATACAACGTACGCTTATGCCATCCGCATTCGCCACGGGGCTCCGTCGTCACCCATAAGGTTACTTAACTAATGACAGAGCGAGGGTTGGACTAGCGCGGATGCAAAACATAAACAATGTCTATTATATAATACATATATAATAATATCCATTCGTCAGATGCAATGATAGGCATTCCAGATCACAGGTGAACACATTGGATATACTAGGAATTCTGCATTTCGTTTAAGCCTGTAACGAAAGACAGATTCCACGGTCGTGATGAATAGCCAAACACCATCCTAGACCCCTACGAGTGAAGCAAACTGCCCGACAAATACCGGAAGTGAAGCAACCTCCCTCAGCAAAGTGAGTAGGCCACTTGGCACTTCAAAGTACCGGTAGTTTGTGCGCCCCACCTTGGGTCTATCCTAGGAGCAAAAACAGTAAAACAAATAATACAACGGTGGCTAAAAGCTCAACCCGGATGTGCCCCGCAAAAATAATATTACATCATTTTACAAATTTACATCGAATGAAAGAATGAAAACCCTCATCTCACATCCCCGGGCTATTCATCCACGACGATCCAACAAGTTCATACACACAAACAAACATAAGAACATTACAGATATGTGCAACCCCGACTAATCTACGTATAGCAATTAGTCGACGTTTCCAAACACATATATACATCACAAAGCTTGTAAAGTAACTATGACATTAGAATTCTGCACGCAATTAGCAAACTTAACCAATTTTCCAAAACTTGAAAATCCAGTGAGCTAAAGTTCCAAAAACTATCGTTTTAAGCCAATCCTGGAGTCGAAACGGACTCGAAACCCGCCCGAAACTTCGCGGGAAGTTAGAGCACAAAAGTAACTTCGAGTCGGGAGGCCTAGATGGGTACCCTACCCCCGAGGCCACCACGAGGTGGCCAAGGGGTGAGGCAGACCCGAAACTGCCCAAGGTGGGGCAGTTTCGGGTCCCCACCGCCAAGACCACCTTGTGGTGGTCTTGGGGAGTGGTCCTAGCCGTCCCCCCTCCCGAGATGCACACGCTCCACCCCGCGGCTTCTTGTTTCAAACCGTGAGCCTGCAGCTTGTGCAAACAACTCAAAACTTTACTTATGAAAACCGTTTCTGTCGGCAGTTTTTGTGCGACAAAAACGGCGGAATTCTAACATCACTAAAAGCTATCTAAGGCTTATGAGAGGCTCTGATACCACTGTAAGTCGATTTTGTGCACCCCACGTGTTCGCGGGGAGGCAGAATTTGCAAAAAATGATTTTTACGGGTTTCGCAACACCGACTAGAACCAAGGATCGTCCAAAAACCCTAGCTAGCAAACAATATGAGATTTAACTACTCATAAAGAATGTTATACCTCATGATACAAGTACTTCAGGTCTTCTCCATTGTCTTCCTCGTCGATGTAGGCTCCAAGGATCGATCCGGATCGTAGCAACCTCGACGGCCTCCTCGAGTCAAAGACGATCCACCCGAGAGTCTATAGTCCGAGCTCCAACCTCAAAACCGAGGTAACTAGGGCAACAAGCTTGCTAAACTTGATGGCCTAGGTGATGTAGAGAATGAAGATGGATTTATTTGTCTTTTGAAACCCTAGGATTCTCAACACATGAGAGCTTTTAGGATTTTTAGTTGAGAGGAAGAAGAAGAGAGCTAGCTTGAGGAAAGAGAAATTATTTTTGATAATGATAATAATAAAATAAGATGGCTCCCTTGACTTGACTACAAGCATGGCATGAAAAATATCTCATCCAAAATATCTAGTGCTACAAAATATCTCACAAGAAATATCTAGTCAAAGAGTCAAACCAAGCCAAGTGGTCAAACCAAGTCAAATGGTCATACCAAGTCAAGTAGTCAAAACAAGTAGCCATGCCTCAATTATCATTTACAAAAATAACAAATACTTTCCTCCACCTCATAATTGTTTTAATCAAGTCAATAGTCAAAACCCTAATGAGGTGTCTCCTTCTATGCCCCTTTCATCCGTATATACATACCCGCATCCGTGTTCTGAGAAACACGAATACAAAGAGACGAAACTGATCCATCAATATAATACTAGGATCCGGCTTAAACCAAAGCCCACTAGTATTATCCACCCGAACATCATACACGCACAAGTGCACGTACGTGATCGAAGCCCTGCCGTAAAACCATACGGCCTCTACACCTTTTGCCCGGTGCAAGGAAACTCTCTATATGAGACTCTAAAATCTCGACACTACGCTGGCAGTGGGTTTAACCACAGGCCGCAAGCTGTACTAGCTGCACGTAACGGTCCCCAGGTAGATGTCGATAAGAAGGCCGGTGAGCTAAATCATCCGAACTCCAACTGAGCCTGAATGTAACAATCTCTGTACAGTCCGGTCTGTTCGTCTAAGTGTATCGTATATCTGGCTTAGGGGGCGGTAATCGTCAGACCCCTAATAGGGCAATAAGTCATTTTGGAAAGTATCCCAATACACCCTGAGAAACTACTGGAATACCTACCAGTAAATCTTACTTGCCTTGGCCAAGGACTTTGTGTAATGGCCTTCCGAACACAGCGTGATATCAACCCCCAATACCGGGAGAGATGAATCTTATCTAACCGCCACTGCCTCTAAGTACTTCGGGATTGCACCCAACTACTACCTGTTTGCACGACTCCTTTGAGCCATGGTAGGGTAGTAATCAAAGTACAGTGGAAACACACTCGAGGCAAATAGCAGTATCAAGTCGACGGACTAAGCTGCACTCATGTCACCTGTGAACTGCTACCCGACGACGGGTATAATACTCACCAACAATTCCTGACGAATCCTGTCCAGTGTACTCATAACCTAATAAGCACATGCATACTATCTCCACTGCGACGTACTGATGGCTGTGGGACAGACCATCTCCCCTGCTGGGATCAGAAGCGTATACACTAGTCTACTGTGGAGTATCGATGCCCTGTCTCGATAATCCTACGACTAAGGACCTGTATAGGATGTGCTTATAGACTACCCAACCCCCACTAGTGTGACTGCCATCACAACGCTGGTGTTCTCTATCGAAAGACGCGACCGGGACGTTGGGACGTCCGGTCTGAATTTTGGGGGCAGATGCTATTTTGGTTTTATCCGTCCACCTCTCCGAAAATGCCAGGTTGATTTATGGCACCGTATATCGGAGGTTTAGACAGATGCGGCCATGGTAGCAGACTTCATCAGATTTCCCCTCATTTACAAGGGGTTTTTGATTGTGGGGATGCTCTTCCCTGCAGGAGCAAGCCCCTACAGTTAATTACGCTACCGCATCGCGGTAACCACTTTCTCCTTCTCCAGATGGTCACTTCGTGTCGTGTGTGTTTGTTTTAATTTTGGTTGCCCGTAGATTGTTTACAGAGACTAATTTATGTTGTCGCCCGTAGGGCGTAGATTAGTCTAAATCCGTATTTTCTTAGATTTGAGTTTGGGTTGGTTTTAAGGATTGTTAATCTTATTTTTAGATTAAGATCAACTTAAATGTTTGTTGATGATACGTTAGTTTAATTCTAAACTAAGATCTACTCAATAAGGATTTGGGATCATTTAGATCCAACGAAAGAGTATTTGGACTCTATCGTCTTAGTTTAGGGACATTGCGGTCCATAAGTTTAAGGACATCACATTCCATGGAGTTTAAGGACATCACAGTCCATGTTTAAAGACATCATAGTCTATAGGGTTTAAAGACGTCATAGTCTGTAGGGTTCTGGTTTAACCAATTTGGGGATGCACCAAAAGTTATTGGTTATTAGAACCCTCCACCTCTCTGAAGACGTTGAAGAATTACAACGACACGTATCAGAAGTGTAGAGAGATATACCATTGAACCAGTGAACGTTCATCAAAGAATTAATAATCTTGTTTGGAACTGAGTCCAATAAAGAGCGCAGGGGATCAGTTGATTGTGAGTTTGGCTAACTTGGGTTGAGCCCACTGAGTCTCTGTCATCTCTCTTCTATTCTTTATAAAGTATCAGACACTTGTTAGGACATAGTCCTTTCTCTGTGCACATACTATTAAACATTTATTGGGGTACTGACACCCACTTTCTTTTTGTTTTTTATTGAGTGTTGAAAACTCTTTATGGGGCAGAGCGCTTTATGTACAGAGCGTGTTAGTTGTATGTATGCCCTAGAGGCCAGTATTGTACAGATGATGTATATTATATTGGATGCTTGGACATATATAGAGATGACTTTCTTGCTCGATATGATAGTATACTATCTGGTTGCTCTTTATCTTAACATGTACACTTGTCTCTTTTAACTGTCTTATAGTTACATGTTGATAAAGCCCTTAGGATGTGTACTTGACTGCCTGGACTATGATGCAGATCATACTAGTGGGGACATGGTAGTCCATAAGTACATCCTTCAAGGTCCCTAGTCGTGGGTGTATCGAGATGGGGCATCGATATACCAGTGTAGACTAGCGTATACGCTTCTCGACCCATGAGATGGGCGATGGATGATCCCATATCCATTGGTGTTTAACATCAGAGATGGTGTACGGGTGCTCAGTAGAGACTGGGTACACTGGACGGACTCGCCGAGAACTCCCAGATGGTATTATACCTCACGTCAGATAGCAGTTCTCAGGTCACACTTGTACAGGTTAGTCTGTAGACCCGAGATCGTCATAGAGTCTTGTGTGATTCCCACTGTACTTTGATCTCCATCTTACCACGTCCATGAGGGCGTGCAAAACGGTGGTCTTTGGGTACAGTCCCGAGTCACATGGAGGCAATGAGCGATAGGAGGGGTTTCGTCTCTCCCGGTATTGGGGGTTGATATTGCGCTGTGCTCGATTGGCCGTAACAGGGAAATCCCTGGCCAGGGCTGATCAGAGATTTGCTGGTAAGTGTTACCAGTAGTTTCTCGACCCGTTATGAGCCTCATATCGGCACGACTTATCGGTTATTGGGGCCTGACGTTTACCAACCCTAGACTTGATATGCGACATATCAGACGAACAGACCGGACTATACGGTAAGTGTTACTGGTTGGATTCACAGGATTGTGAGCGGGCTAGCTCGTCGATCTTCTGATCATTCAATACCTGGATGGCCGTTACGTTTAGCAGACCGCTTGCGGCTTGTGGGTGATTGATATGATCATCATCTGCTGCCGGCGTATTGACGAGTCTTTAGAGTCCTACACAGAGGTTTCCTGGCTCAAACGAAACGAAATAGGAGCGCATATGAGATATGTGCAGGACCGAGAATAATGCGTGTATGTAATACCGTATTTCATTCTCGCGATGGATGTATCGATTGGTTATATTCGATATGACCTAGTTATCGAATCATTGATTCGATAAATCGATACATTGGATACTAGTCGGTTATGTGCGACATGACCGGATCATTGAATCAAATGTTGATTTAATGATTTAATGTATAATTATATATTTGATATATTACTTTGCATTAAGTAGTATTGGTTCACTTTAAATGGATTTTCTCACTTGATGTGCAAGAAGTATATGTGATATACTTTTGTGCACATATTTGTATCATGTTTGATGATACTTGATCATTTGGTTAAGTGTATAGAATTAAACCATGGTTAATTTGATGATTAGGGTTTTGCTTATTCATTTATTTTTTTATTTATTCATTTATTAATTTGGAAATGATTTAGATGGGAATGGTGGCTTTATTTGTTTCTAGTTGAAGCTTCATGAAGCTTTGACTTCTTAACCATTCTTGTCTTCATGCTTAACCCTAACCCATCCAAGTAACCATGGTCTATTCTCTACACTCTACCCTAGTTAGTATATGATAAGTATTCATTTACTTTTCAATTTGAATTAACACTTATCATATTCTTTCTTCTTCATCATCATCTTCTTCTTCAAGAAAAGCTTAAGTCCATCAATGGCAACTTGAGCAAAAGTGAGAGAAATCCAATTCTAAAGTGAACCCACCTCCTATTTCTTCACCCTCTACCTCTTGCCAAGTAGTATAGGGTGTTTTCTTCACAAGTTTCACAACTTGGTGAAGTTGGAGCTTGAACTTGTGATGCCTCGACGTAGATCATCTTCGGCACGAAGCCGACGACCTAGTCCGCCCATTTCTCCGATGAAGCCGACGATTGAGTTCGGGATTCGAGATGGACAGCAAGAGGACGCCTACGTGGAGCTAAGGAAGTGGAGAACCGGATATACAAAGGTTGTAGCCTCTCTCCTTTAGTTAAGATGTTAACTATTTTTCGTTTTTCGCCTAAATTTCTAGTCAACGATCTAGTCTAGGGTTTCTCAGCACCGTAATATTTGAAATTGGCATGGTTGATGCCTTGTGAGACCTTATTAGCGTGCCTAGGAACCCTACAGTGGTATCAGAGCCTAGCTAGAGTCTTAGGCGATGCTTAGACGACGTTTGAAACCCGATCGAACCGAAACCCTAAAATCCAAAATGCTCTCTAGAAATTTTCTGAAAATTTGGATTTTTGTCAATTAAAAATATGCAGAAAAATAAGCAGGGTTTTATTTGAATTACTGTGAAATACGAGGGCCTAAATCGATTTTTCCACCACGGAACCGCGGCACGAGCTAGGCATGTGCGGCGGTTCCGCAGCCGTACTGTCCCCTTGTCTGATGATTTCTGCACAGTAACTCATATAATTTAATGCTATATTTTCTGGGTATTTTTATTGTGAATCTTCAGATGAGTATTCTGGGGTTGTATTGGGAATCAAAGATTCGATCGGATTTTCAAATTTTGTCTGTGTGGTTTTCCGGATAATTTTCGAATATGTTAAAAAGTTCGACCGGATATAAATACCCAACTTTTCCCCTGCCGGAAAATTTCCAAGTGTTGGATTTTTCTGTGGTTTAAAGACGTTCTAAGTAGTGCAAGTAACGCGATGGTCCCTCTAGAAGACAACAAACCTTAACTCGATTATGTGACCGTCTTGAACTGCCCTTTAAACCTTCAGGTTTGGGGCAGTACGGCGTGCCACATGTGAGGCGTTGGCTTGACCCTTCTACGGCTGGACCGTTGGTACTAAGGCATGAAGTGAATGTCTTTAAACTTATTTCATATGTTGAACGGTTTCGGGAAAACTTGGGTGTTCGAATGTTCGATCGGAAAGTTTAATATTTTCTATTTATCCGGAATGGGATACAATAATTGGAATTCACAAACAGTTATGAGATAACTGGATGAATGTTATAAATCTAGCGGTTTAGTTTCATTTGATATTGAAAAGAGTTTTCGATAATGAGACTAAAATGCGGGGTTTATAACTGTTAGGCATGTGATGTCTAAGTATTTCATTTGATTAGGCATGTGATGTCTAAAGAGGTTGCGGATTCCAACTGTTGTAGTTTTACACTTTCTTTTCTGTGACCGTAAGTGTAATATGTGATATCGCCGGTTTAGTTGCTATATGTCAACGACAATTGGGATGCGCATATTTACTTACGTTGATGGCATGTGATGTTATGTGTTGCTGGATATGTTATATTGGATTGTCGTGTTTGAATAGCCGGGGGTTTTTATGTGAGATGAGTGTTTTTCATTTTCATTCATGTAAAAACTTGTATGTATTATTCTTTTATTGGGGCACTTCCAGGTTGCGGAAGGTGTCACCCTTTGTATATTATTTACTTTTCTGCACTAGGATATACCCAAGGAGGGGAGCACAAGTAACCGGGTTCTAGGGTCCAGTGGGAGACCATCTCGAGGAGTCGAGTCCGGGTCTCCTAACCCTAGAATTGGTAGGGTTGCTTGCCGCTCTCGTAGGGGTCTAAGGGTGTGGGATTGGCTATTCATCACGACCGTGGAATCCGTATTTTATACTGGCTCATATTGAAAACACGGACGTCCTAGTATATCCAATGTTTCATATGTTTCTTCTGCTGCGATATCTGTGATGTGATCATGTGTTGTTCTGTGATAGATACAGTATTTAGTATATATGATATATTGTATAGACGTTACTTATGTTTTTCACCCGCACTAGCCCTGCCCTGCTCTGTCGTTAGTTACCTAACCTAACGGTGCATGAGGGGACATCCAGGCGAATGCAGATGGCATAAGTGTACGTCGTATTTATCTGTGATGTTTAGGTGACTTAAATGATGGGACTTCATTAATGTGATTAATGAAAGAAAAAAAACCTAAGATGTTGTAGAATCAAATTTTAAACAAAACAGGTAGCTACGGTTCTTGCTTTGCATAGCGGTATATATGATATACCATGCACCTTATTCGATGAGGAAAGGACCGAGATCCCTTCACCGGGAGTGACTCCTTTAGCAATAACTGGCAGATGCTACACACTCGGTTTGTTTTTGATTGCTTCTATAGTTTCTGCTTTGCACAGTGATATATATGATATATCCCGCACCTCATTCGACGAGGAAAGGGCCGACGATCCCTTCACCGGGAGTGACCCCTTTAGCAAAACTAGAAAAGCCTCAAAATCATTCCATTTCAAAACTTCATTTGATTCTACAACGATATCAAGTTCATTACGCAATAGGTTTTCAGAAAAACCTGTCGTAGCCCTCCGTCATTTCAGATAAGTACTAGTTAGTATTCGTGCTACGTTTGTTGACTATGTTAAGGCGTAGTGTGCGGTAGCTAATTAGTGCTTATCTGTATAAGCATATGATGAGATTGGATTAGGGTAGTCGTGCGACTTTGTTGACTATGTTAAGGGTCGTGCGGCTGGGTTTAATTCAATCGGGAAATGACGAGTTGAACTTGACTAGCACTTATGATTTGTTGACTATGTTAAGGTCATATAGCTGCTAGGGGAAAAATATTATCGGGAATTTCAAGTGTTGAAATTTGCAATGAGATTGCATACCTTCTATGAGATAGTTGGATCCCGATACCCACTGCGCGTAAGAGTTACTCCTGGGAGAGTTTTACACATTACAATTAGCCGATCAAGTAGGTGTCTAGAAAGGTGTCAACGGGGTTACGCCTCTGGGAAAACGAGGTTTACATTAATTAGGTTCGTACGAAAGCACGGGGGAGCTCCCTCAAAGTACCGACACTGGCCTGGCTGAAAGATTAGCGAACTTGTAGTGTGTAATTAATCCCGGCTAGTCTTTCATTTTAGGGTTTGAAGGAAGATTTGATAAAAACCAGTGGGAGCCATCCTGATTAGATAAGATAATAACCAATCTGATCTTGCAAGAGCATACGCTAAAGTGTTTTCTTCTCTCTCTCTCTAGGTAGCGACCATGTCATGCCCTAATAAAGATAATAATATGGATGTATTGACCGAACCCGCATGTTATACTGTGCTGGGGAACGTTGGTTCCGTTCTTTCTTATAAGAGTTATAGGAATGAACAGGATATAGGGGAATACCAGGATTCCCATGCCACCCGATTGAAGAAAGTACATGATGATGCATTTTCTTCGGGTGTGTTCGTTACAGAGAACTGTTTCTCCATTTGCCCTACGTCCTGGGTATTAGATACCGGGTAAGGATCCCATATATGTAATCAGTTACATGGGCTTAGAAAAGGTAGAGAATTTGGAGAAGGTGATAAAGACATTAGAGTTGGAAATCGTGCAATTGTTGCAGCTAAGACTGTCGGGGAATATCACCTTGTATTACCAACTGGTAATACATTGGTTCTGAAGGAATGCTATTACATACCGAACCTGATATGCAATATTATATCGGTTTCTTTGTTGAGTAAAGAGGGATATAATTTTGTATTACAGGACAATGTTATGAACATTTTCCGTAACCAAAAGTTGGTTGGATCAGGCACGTTGTGCAATGGCATTTATGTTCTAAATCAATCAACAGTTCTGAGCATAACTAACACACACAAGAGAAAGAGTTCTGAACTGAACGAATCCTTCTTGTGGCATTGTAGACTGGGTCACATCAATGCGGCACGACTGGCTAAGTTGCATAAGGATGGATATTTGAAACCATTCGAATTTTCATCTTATGACACTTGCCAGTCATGTCTCAAAGGCAAGATGACCAAAACTCCGTTTACGGGACACGGAGAAAGAGTTACCGAACTCTTAGGACTGATACATAGAGATGTATGCGGTCCTATGTCTACACATGCCAGGGATGGTTCTTCATACTTCATTACATTCACTGACGATCTCTCTAGGTTCGGGTATGTGTTCCTGATGAAACACAAATCAGAAGCTTTTGAGAAATTTAGAGAATATAAACAAGAAGTTGAGAACCAAACCGGAAAAAGTATTAAAATCCTACGATCTGATCGAGGAGGTGAATACTTGAGCAATGAATTCATGGACTTCCTAAAAGAGAATGGGATTCTCTCTCAGCTGACTCCTCCATATACACCACAGCACAACGGTGTATCAGAACGGAGGAACCGCACCCTATTAGATATGGTGCGCTCTATGATGAGCACAGCTGAGTTACCTATTTCCTTCTGGGGATATGCGCTGGAGACAGCTGCATACCTATTGAATCAAGTTCCATCTAAATCTGTACCTACCACACCATATGAGATATGGAGTGGGAAGAGACCATATTTTAAACGAGTTAAGATATGGGGTTGTCCGGCCTATGTCAAAAGGAAAAATCCAGACAAACTCGAGGCACGGTCAGTTCTCTGCAAGTTTGTGGGATATCCTAAGAATTCACAAGGATATTTTTTCTACCATGCTGAAGAACAAAAGGTGTTTGTTTCTCAATATGCCACCTTTTTAGAAAAGGAATTCCTTGAAAAAGAAATTAGTGGCAAAATGGTAGAGCTGGAAGAAGTTCCAGATACACAAACCGTAACTGAAGATTTAGTGGAACCAGAAGATTCAGTAGCTCCCAATGAACCTCAGCCTCTCCACCGATCTAGTAGGGTTCCTCGCCAACCTGAGAGATACTACGGTTTTCTCATGGATGGTGGGAGCGAGGATTGCATCATGGAGGATGATGACCCTACTAGCTTCGAGCAGGCCATCACGAGTAAGGACTCAGTGAAATGGCTGGGTGCTATGCGGTCCGAGATGGAATCCATGTACACCAACAAAGTATGGACTTTGGAAGTTGCTCATGAAGGGGTAAAACCCATCGGGAGCAAGTGGATCTTCAAGAAGAAACTTGGTGTAGATGGGAAAGTGGAGACTTTCAAAGCTAGACTTGTAGCAAAGGGTTTTCGTCAAAGACCAGGTGTGGACTATGACGAAACTTTTTCTCCAGTGGCTATGCTTAAATCCATCCGGATCATGCTTGCCATCGCTGCATATCATGATTACGAAATCTGGCAAATGGATGTTAAGACCACCTTTCTAAATGGTGATTTAGAAGAGTGCGTGTACATGACTCAGCCAGAGGGCTTCGTAGACAGTGGGAGCAGCGGGAAGGTGTGCAAGCTGCTTAAATCCATTTATGGATTAAAGCAAGTATCGCGGAGTTGGAACATCTGCTTTGACGTCGTTATCAAAGAGTTTGATTTCGTCAAAAACCCAGATGAACCTTGTATTTACAAGAAGGTGGCAGAGAGTAAGGTTGTCTTCCTCGTATTGTACGTGGACGACATACTCTTGATAGGAAATGATATTCCTATGCTGCAATCGGTTAAGCTCTTCTTATCATAAAGATTCTCAATGAAAGATCTTGGTGATGCCTCCTGCATATTGGGAATTAGGAACTATAGAGATAGATCCAAACGGATATTGGGATTGTCCCAATCCAGGTACATTGACACCATACTAAAGAGGTTTAGTATGGAAGAATCCAAGTGTGGGAATTTGCCCACGATCTCTGGAGTCACTCTCTCCAAAGAGATGTCTCCTAAGACTGATTTGGAGAGAGCTCGCATGCAAGGGATACCCTATGCTTCGGCTGTAGGCTCTATCATGTATGCAATGCTATGTACCAGACCCGATGTAGCATACTCACTAAGTGTAGTGAGCAGGTATCAAGCTGATCCTGGAGAGAGTCACTGGACAGCTGTGAAGAGCATTCTCAAGTACTTACGAAGGACTAAAGAGATGCTCTTGGTGTATGGTAACGGAGAACTCCAAGTGGAGTCCTTTACAGATTCGAGCTTCCAGAGTGATAAGGACGACTCTAAGTCGCAGAAGGGCTTTGTCTTTACCCTTTACGGAGGGGCGGTTAGCTGGAAGAGTTCCAAGCAGGAAACCGTGGCAGACTCGACGATGGAGGCTGAATACATCGCTGCCAACGATGCCGCTAAAGAGGCTGTCTGGATCAAGAAGTTCATTACTGAACTTGGTGTGGTTCCATCCATTGAGCATCCAATACCTTTGTATTGCGATAACAATGAAGCGGTGGCTTTGGCCAAGGAACCTAGGTCCCATCAGCGATCCAGGCATATTCTGAGGCGGTATCACCTGATCTGGGAGATAGTTGATCGCCGGGAGATCGAGGTCAGGAGAGTTGATACGAAGAACAACACGGCGGATCCACTCACGAAGGCCATTCCCCAGATACAGTTTGAGAGACTCTTCGGGATGCTCGGTATGCGATACTACAGCAGCTGGCCCTAGTGCATGTGGGAGATTGTTAGTTGTATGTATGCCCTAGAGGCCAGTATTGTACAGATGATGTATATTATATTGGATGCTTGGACATATATAGAGATGACTTTCTTGCTCGATATGATAGTATGCTTTCTGGTTGCTCTTTATCTTAACATGTACACTTGTCTCTTTTAACTGTCTTATAGTTACATGTTGATAAAGCCCTTAGGATGTGTACTTGACTGTCTGGACTATGATGCAGATCATACTAGTGGGGACATGGTAGTCCATAAGTACATCCTTCAAGGTCCCTAGTCGTGGGTGTATCGAGATGGGGCATCGATATACCAGTGTAGACTAGCATATACGCTTCTCGACCCATGAGATGGGCGATGGATGATCCCATATCCATTGGTGTTTGACATCAGAGATGGTGTACGGGTGCTCAGTAGAGACTGGGTACACTGGATGGACTCGCCGAGAACTCCCATATAGTATTATACCTCACGTCAGATGGCAGTTCTCAGGTGACACTTGTACAGGTTAGTCTGTAGACCCGAGATCGTCATAGAGTCTTGTGTGATTCCCACTGTACTTTGATCTCCACCTTACCACGTCCATGAGGGCATGCAAAACGGTGGTCTTTGGGTACAGTCCCGAGTCACATGGAGGCAATGAGCGATAGGAGGGGTTTCGTCTCTCCCGATATTAGGGGTTGATGTTGCGCTGTGCTCGATTGGCCGTAACAGGGAAGTCCCTGGCCAGGGCTGATCAGAGATTTGCTGGTAAGTGTTACCAGTAGTTTCTCGACCCGTTATGAGCCTCATATCCGCACGACTTATCGGTTATTGGGGTGTGATGTTTACCACCCCTAGACTTGATATGCGACATATCAGACGAACAGACCGGACTGTACGGTAAGTGTTACTGGTTGGATTCACAGGAGTGTGAACGGGCTAGCTCGTCGATCTTCTGATCGTTCAATACCCGGATGGCCGTTACGTTTAGCAGACCGCTTGCGGCTTGTGGGTGATTGATATGATCATCATCTGCTGCCGGCGTATTGACGAGTCTTTAGAGTCCTACACAGAGGTTTCCTGGCTCAAGCGAAACGAAATAGGAGCGCATATGAGATATGTGCAGGACCGAGAATAATGCGTGTATGTGATACCGTATTTCATTCTCGCGATGGATGTATCGATTGGTTATATTCGATATGACCTAGTTATCGAATCATTGATTCGATAAATCGATACATTGGATACTAGTCGGTTATGTGCGACATGACCGGATCATTGAATCAAATGTTGATTTAATGATTTAATGTATAATTATATATTTGATATATTACTTTGCATTAACTAGTATTGGTTCACTTTAAATGGATTTTCTCACTTGATGTGCAAGAAGTATATGTGATATACTTTTGTGCACATATTTGTATCATGTTTGATGATACTTGATCATTTGGTTAAGTGTATAGAATTAAACCATGGTTAATTTGATGATTAGGATTTTGCTTATTCATTTATTTATTTATTTATTCATTTATTAATTTGGAAATGATTTAGATGAGAATGGTGGCTTTATTTGTTTCTAGTTGAAGCTTCATGAAGCTTTGACTTCTTAACCTTTATTGTCTTCATGCTTAACCCTAACCCATCCAAGTAACCATGGTCTATTCTCTACACTCTACCCTAGTTAGTATATGATAAGTATTCATTTACTTTTCAATTTGAATTAACACTTATCATATTCTTTCTTCTTCTTCATCATCTTCTTCTTCAAGAAAAGCTTAAGTCCATCAATGGCAACTTGAGTAAAAGTGAGAGAAATCCAATTCTAAAGTGAACCCACCTCCTATTTCTTCACCTTCTACCTCTTGCCAAGTAGTATAGGGTGTTTTCTTCACAAGTTTCACAACTTGGTGAAGTTGGAGCTTGAACTTGTGATGCCTCGACGTAGATCATCTTCGGCACGAAGCCGACGACCTAGTCCGCCCATTTCTCCGATGAAGCCGACGATTGAGTTCGGGATTCGAGATGGACAGCGAGAGGACGCCTACGTGGAGCTAAGGAAGTGGAGAACCGGATCTACAAAGGTTGTAGCCTCTCTCCTTTAGTTAAGATGTTAACTAGTTTTCGTTTTTCGCCTAAATTTCTAGTCAACGATCTGGTCTAGGGTTTCTCGGCACCGTAATATTTGAAATTGGCATGGTTGATGCCTTGTGAGATCTCATTAGCGTGCCTAGGAACCCTACAGAGCGCTTAGCGCTGAGCGCCAGACTTGGAGCGCTAGGGCGCTTCTTCCGAAATAGCGCCCACGTGGAGAGCACGTGGAGCGCTTGGCGCTAAGCGCCGGATTTAGAGCGCTGAAGCACTGAAGCGCTTCCTTTAGAATAGCGCCCACATGAGGTGCACGTGGCGCGCTTGGTGCTGAGCTCCAGACTTGGAGCGCTAAGGCGTTTCTTATGAAATAGCACCTATGTGAGGAGCAAGTGGCTCGCTTGGCGCTGAGCACCAGACTTAGAGCGCTTGAAGCACTTCTTTCAAATTGGAGCGCTAAAGTGCTTCTTTGGCAGCTCTGATTAGTTCTGTGCTCTGAGAATTAAATTCTCGGTTTATAAGAGATTTTGCCTCATGTATCTAAGAACAGAGTTCTTCCTTTTGTGAGGAGGTGTTTTGATCTCTTCTGGTTTTTTTTTTTTGTGCAAGACTTGGTCTTATAGATCTGTGATCTAGGAAAAGAACTAAGTTCTTCTGATGTGAAAGTTGAACTCTCAAATATAGAGTAGATGTTATGATCTCTATTCTTTTTATTTACCTTGAAGAAAATTTCTTCTTCTTAAAGTTTGCTCTTCTCTTTTTCTTTTCTGAGAACTTGAAGTTTATGGGGGTTCTTCTTTTTAAGACTTGAAGTCTTGGGTCCTTTATATAGGGGAGGCTGATTTGTTAAATAGGTTAAGGAAATCTCTCATTGAGAGATTTCTGATTGATTTGGGTAATGTTTCCCACCGTTGAATCTCTGATCCAAGGGCTTCTGTTTTACTGAAGATAGTTTTCTTGTTATTAACAAGATTGGGAAAGAATTTTCCTATACAGAACCTATTCTGTATCTTGGTGATTTTTAATCACCAATGGATTTTTTATCTAACGGTGCTCTGATTTACAGAGTATATTCTTTCTTGTTCGGAAAGATTTGAGGAGTATTTCCTCAACAGAATTGAATTCTGTAATTTGATGATTTATTCATCTAAGTTGGATCTTTGATCTAATGGTGGAGAACATTTAGTTCTAGCGCTTGGCGCTCTCGTGCTTTGCACATGAGGCGCTGACGTTCTTATTGCTAGCGCTCTCGTGTTTTGCACGTGAGCGCTGCTTCAGAGTCTTTAGCGCTGGCGCTCTTGGCGCAAGCGCTCTCGTGTTTTGCACGTGGGCGCTGCCTCAGAGTCTTTGACTCTGGCGCTCTTGGCGCTAGCGCTCTCGTGCTTTGCACGTGAGCGCTACCTCAGATTCTTTGACTCTTAGCGCTGGCGCTCTTGGCGCAGCGCTCTTATGAGGCGCTGCCTCATTTCAAATTTTAAATTTTGAATAGAGCTTTGCTCTCTGATTTAGGGAAACAATTTCCCCCCCCCCACCATTGCGCTCGTGTGGCTCACACATGAGTGCAGCGGTGGCAGCCTCTCCGCCGTTAGATCAACTTGGAAGTTGGATCGACTTCCAGCGCCTATAAATAGGGCCTTTGGCCCTTGAGATGACCGCTTGTTCATCTTCTTATTTTCTTGTTCTTGAGAATTTAATTCTCCTTCAGAGCTAATCTCTATGCCTTAAGAAATTTCTTAGAGTCAAAACTCTGCCCAAATTTGGTAATGATGAACTTATTAACAGAGCTTTGCTTTTCTCAGATCTTAGATCTTAAAAAAAGTTTTAGGGTTTTACCCATTAACAGAGCCGTGCTCATCTTTAGATCATAGATCTGTTCATCTTCCATGAAGAACTCTTAAAGTTTATTCATAGATCTTGAAGATCTTGGAGTTTTTAACTTAGTAAAGCTTTTGCTTTTTTAGGGTTTTTTTATGGGTTACTCCATCATATTCACAGAGTATAGCTCTTCAGAATTTTTGGGGGGAATTTTTATTCCCTTCATCATTAGAGTTGACAGATGTCACTCTCTTTTGCAGAGCGCTGCTTTCAAAGGAGTTTAACTCCTTGGCCCGAGGGGCCTCTCATTAAATGAGAATCCTTTTAGCATTTCTCCTTTATTTGCACAAATTTGAATTTGTTGGGTGTCTTAATCAGAACTTGTTTTCTCCGTGAGGATATCAAAAGTTGTTTAAATTCCCGTGTCTGTTTCAATAAGCATTTTCTTGATCAGTCTAACCACTAAACTCTCACTGATTCTCCTTTTCAAACACTATGGCTGCTCATCTGTATAATCTTGACAAGATTATTTCTTATGAAGATATTCGCACACTAGGCCGTTGTCAAAACCAGGAGTTCACAAATGCTCAATGTGCTGAGATTATGAGTCGCTTTAATGAATACAACGGTCGACTACTCCCTCGTCGCTCCGCACTTTGAAGCTCGTCGTGAGAGCGATTTGGAATGCACTTCCTGTATTTTACGAAGCCATGCCGCTTAAGGCACTGGATGATGCAGAAGACAAGGTGCACTCAGTATATCTGATGGGCCTGATCTCCAAGAGGCGGCGAGATAATCTTGTTGATATCTTACATCAAATTTTTCAACAGACGACGATAATCTCTGCTTATCGGAGGACGGACGACATCAGCGAGAATCCTGACGCTTGCTTTCGTGAGAGGATGCACACGAGAATGGTCAGAGAGGACAGAAGCATTTTAGACGGCCTTACTTCGGAATTTCTTAATCCGTGTCCCGGATTTAATGTTTTACCATTGTAAATATTTTAATGATGCTTTTATTTACTGTTTTTCATAAATGTAAGAATTTTCTGGGGTATGAATAACAAATTTTTCCTTTCTATGCGTTTATTTTATGCATTAATCCTCTTCGCACATACATGAATGGGTATGCTTCGAACGCTTAATTGGATGCAAATCAAATGTTTTCTTTATTGCCTTGCACAGTATGTAGTCGACGTCCATGGGTTATGTCTTTTTGTTTCGACTTGGCGTAAAGTAGTTTATGTACTCTTGAGTAGCACCTCTATTTCAGTGGTATGTAACTTTGGCAAGTGTTGCCTGTAGATAGCAGATAGCAGTCCATCTTAACCTCCCTGCAGGGCAATGATGGCTTAGGAAACAGGTTCAGGTCTGCCGCCTAAGACTTTTCAACTTTATGAGCCGTGAGGGTCTCATAAAGACTTTTCTCCCTACGAGTCGAGAGAATCCCGTAGGTGTATTTTCTACTTAGGAGTCGTGAGAATTCCTAAGTGTGTTTTCTCTTGAGAGTCGTAAGGATCTCACAAGAGAATTTTCTCTCTTACAAGTCGAGAGGACTCGTAAGTGGTTAGTAAGCTAACTTATTTCCGAGACGGGGTCATTGGATGACGTATTTCTGGGACGGAGTCATTGGATGAAAAGTTTCCGCGACAGGGTCATTAGATGACGTATTTCCGCGACAAGGTCACTTGCTAACGTGTTTCCGAGACGGGGTCATTGGATGACGTATTTCCGCGACGGAGTCATTGGCTGACGTATTTCCGCAACGGGGTAATTGGATGACTATTCTGTAGGGTTACTAGGCACTCTAACAAGGCTCTACAAGGCATCGACCATGCCGGATTAAAAATTTTAGGTGCCGAACAACCCTAAGCTAGATCGTTAACTAGAGATTAGGCGAAAACTATGCAAGCTAAACACTTTAACCCTAAGTGAATACGAAATACAACCTTTGTAGATCGGTCCTTCACTTCTTAAGCTCCTTGATGTAGTCCCTTCGCTGCGATCATCCAATTTCCGGACTCTCGGACGGCTCCATGAGAAATTGCAACGGGATCGCTTGAAGTCTTCGATGCCGAAGATGATCTACGTCGAGAGAATACGGACTCAAGCTTCTACCTCACTAACCATATAATTAGTGAAGCAAACACCCTAAACTAAAGTGCTAGTCTTGTAGAGGATGGTGAGATAGGAAATGGGTACTCTTTGGATTTTCATTTCTCACAATATTTCTCACTTAAGATCAAACCCTAGCAAGCTTTTCCTTTATGAATCAAGAAGAAGATGACCTCCAAAAGGAAAGAGAAGAGGATAATGATCAAGTTAGAAAGCTAACCATGGTGAGTGAGTATCATATACTAACTCATGGTGAGACATAACCATAGCTAAGTCTAAATGGTTAGGTCAACAAAATCTAAAGTAAAACAAAACTAGTGGACTTTTTCAAAGCAACCACAAGCTTCTACAAGCTTCATGCTTATGAAAGAAATTCCACTAATTTGTAATTACTTTAAATAAATATAAACCATCATTTAGAATAGAATGGTGTATGTCTTGCACACCCATGTCTAGTGTATCATCAAACATGATACAAAATGAAAACACAATTTTAATATATATATCATATATACATTAAAGTTGTGCTCATGTGAGAAAAACCCTAAAGTGAACCAATACTAGTTAATGTAAAATAATATATCAAATATATAATTATATATTAAATCATTAAATCAACACTTGATATAACGATCCGGTCATATCGCATATAACCGACTAATATCAATGTATCGACTTATCAAATCAATCATTGATTCGATAACTAGGTTATATCGCATACAACCAATCGATACAAACATCGCGAGAACAGAATACGGTATCACATGCACGCATTATTCTCGGTCCCGCACATATCACATATGCGCTCCTATCTCGTTTTGCCTGAGCCAGTACAACCTCTATGTAGGACTCTAAAGACTCGTCAATACGCCGGCAGTAGATGATGATTATATCAAGCACCCGCAAGCCATCAGCAGTACTAGCTGGACGTAACGGCTACCCGGGTATTGAGCGATCAGAATATCAGCAAGCAAGCCCGCTCCAACTCCTGCAAAAAGCCTGACAGTGACACTACCATACAGTCCGGTCTCCTCGTCTAATATGTCGCATATCAGTTCTAGGGGTGGTAAACGTCAGACCCCAATAACCGATAAGTCGTGCCGATATGAGGCGCATAATGGGTCGAGAAACTACGGGTAACACTTACCAGTAAATCTCTAAACCAGCCCTGGCCAGGGACTTCCCTGTTATGGCCAATCGAGCACAGCGCAACATCAACCCTAAATACCGGGAGAGACGAAACCCCTCCTATCGCTCATTGCCTCCATGTGACTCGGGACTGTACCCAAAAACCACCGTTTTGCACGCCCTCTTGGACGTGGTTAGGTGGAAATCACACAAGACTCTATGAAAATCTTGGGTCTACAGACTACCCTGTACCAGTATCACCAGAGAACTGCCATCTGACGTAAGGTATAATACCATCTGGGAGTTCTCGGCGAGTCCGTCCAGTGTACCCAGTCTCCACTGAGCACCCGTATATCATCTCTGATGTCAAACACCAATGGATATGGGATCATCCATTGCCCATCTGTATGGGTCGAGAAGGTATACGCTTGTCTACTCTGGTATATCGATGCCCCGTCTCGATACACCCACGACTAGGGACCTTGAAAGATGTACTTATGGACTACCATGTCCCCACTAGTATGATCTGCATCATAGTCCAGGTAGTCAAGTACACATCCTAAGGGCTTTACCAACATGTAACAGAGAGACAATCAGTATACACGTTAAGGTAAAGGGTAACCAGATAGCATATTATCTTGTCGAGCAAGAAAGTCCTCCCATATATGTCCAAGCATCCACTACAATATACATCAGATGTATAGTAATGGCCTCTAGGGCATACATATAACTAACAATCTCCTACTTGCACTAGGGCCATCTGGTAACAGTGGTTGTAGTATCTCATACTCAACCATCCCATAATATTCTCTCTTTGGGAAAAGGCCTTTGTGAGTGGATCCGCCGTGTTGTCCTCTAAGTCTACTCTCCTGACCTCGATCCCCTGGAGATCAACCATCTCCATGATCAAGTGACACTGCCTCAGAATATGTCTGGATCACTGATGGGACGGGCGTTCCTAGGCATAAGCCACAACTCCATTGTCTCACAATGGTAGGAACGAAGTTCATCTCATGAACTAATATACACCCAGACTTCCTCTTTAGTAGTATTTTTGGTAACGATGTATCTTGCCTTTAATCGTCTAGTATGTCACGGTATCTAGTTTGGAACTCTTCTAACATACCATCCCTTTACTGAGGGTAAAGACAATGCCTGTGACTGACATTCAGTCATCCTTATCACCCAGGAACCCTTCCAGTGATTCTCCCTAGGATCGATTGATACCATCTCACTACAACTAGTGAGAATCCTAACATCCAATTAGATCTATTCTCATAGATCCAAAACCCAGGATTTAGTAGGTATCATTTTGATCCTATATGGAGAATCCTTGTGATAAGCGGAGATTGATCGAGCGTAGCATAGGAAACCTCTTCCCTATCAAGAGTATGTCATCCACGTACTCTACGAGGATCACCACCATACTCCCTACTACCTTTTTGTATATACAAGGTTCATCTACCATTTTGATGAATTCAAACTTTTTGACTACCATATCAAAACAGACGTTCCAACTCCGCGATGCCTGTTTTATCACATAAAACATCTTGCACACGTTTCCGCTGCTCCCACTGTCTACGAAGTCCTCTGGCAGTGTACTTATGGACGCACTCTTCTAAAACATCACTTAGAAAAGCAGTCATGACACCCAACCGCCAGATATCGTAGTCATGGTGTGTACCCGTGGCAAGTAGGATCTGGATGGACTTAAGCATAGCTACTTAGAAAAGGTTTCAACATAATCCATACCTGGTCAATGATGCAAACCTTTAACAAGTCTAGCTTTGAAAGTCTCAACTTTTCCATGTACACCAAGTAATCTTCTCAAGATATACTTGCTCCTGATGGGGATTTAACTCTTCAGACAAAGCAACCAAAGTCCATACTTTGTTGGTGTGTAAGGATTCCATCTTAGATCGATAAACATCCAGCCATTCTTACAGTGTCTTACTCCTGATGGCCAGCTCGAAACTGAAAGGTTCCTAGGCACCCTAATGAGGTCTCACAAGGCATCGATCATGCCAAATTAAAATTTTAAGGGTGCCGAGAGACCCGACTACGGATCGTCGGCTAGAAGTTCAGGCGAAAAAGTAATCTAGTTAACAGTTAACTAAGGGATACGGATATACAACCTTTGTAGATCCGTTTGTCCACCTCCATAGCTCCATGAAGAGGTCATCTCCGCTGTACAAATCCGAAATCCGGGCTCTTGCGTCGGCTTCATCGGAGAAGAAGCAGGCTAGGTCATCGACGACGTGCCGAAGATGATCTACGTCGAGGCATCGCTAAATCAAGCTCCGACTTCACCAAGTCCAAAAACTTATGAAGAGAACACACTCTACTACTTGGCAAGAGGTAGAGGATGAAGAAATAGGAAGTGGGTAGACTTTAGATTTGGATTTCTCACTCTTTATCATCAATCACCATTGATGAAGAAAGCTTTTTCTTCCTTGCTCATGACGAAGAAGAAGAAAGAAATATATGATAAGTTAATTAAAAACAATAGAAAAATCAAAACTTATCATAATGTTAACTAGAGTCAAGTGTAGAGAATGAATCATGGTTAGTGGGAATGGTTAGGGTTAAGGATGAGATAAGAATGGTTGACTTGATCAAAGTTTCATGAAGCTTCAACTAAACTCCAAATTAAGCCACCATTCTTTTCTCCTCTTTTCCAAAATGAATAAACAAATAAATGAATAAATAAAGGAAATGAAACCCTAACCATTCTTTTAACCATGGTTTAATTCTTTGCACTTAACCAAGTAAACATGTATCATCAAACATGATACAATCAAATGCACAAAATCATATCGCATATGTAATGCGCACACCCGAGTGAGAAAATCCATTTAAAGTGAACCGATACTAGTTAATGCAAAGTAATATATCAAATATATAATTATGCATTAAATAATTAAATCAACACTTGATTCAATGACCCGGTCATGTGGCACACAACCGACTAGTATATAATGTATCGGCTTATCAAATCAACCTTTGATTCGATAACTAGGGTATATCGCATATAACCTAATCGATACATTCATCGCGAGAATGGAATGCGGTATCACATACACGCATTATTCTCGGTCCCGCACATATCTCATATGCGCTTCTATTTCGTTTTGCTTGAGCCAGGAAACCTCTGTGTAGGACTCTAAAGACTCGTCAATACGCCGGCAGCAGGCGATGATCATATCAAACACCCACAAGCCGCAGGCGGTCTGCTAAACGTAACGGCCACCCGGGTATTGAGCGATCTGAAGATCGATGAGCAAGCCCGCTCACACTCCAGTGAATCCGACCAGTAACACTACCGTACAGTCCGGTCTGATCGTCTGATATGTCGCATATCTCGCCTAGGGGTGGTAAACGTCAGACCCCAATAGCTCAATAAGTCGTGTCGATATGAGGTCTATAACTGTTCGAGAAACTGCTGGTAACACTTACCAGTAAATCTCAGCAACCCTGGCCAGGGATTTCCTGTTATAGCCAATCGAACACAGCGCAACATCAACCCACTATACCGGGAGAGACGAATCCCCTCCTATCGCTCATTGCCTCCATGTAACTCGGGACTGTACCCAAAAACCACCGTTTTGCACGCCCTCTTGGACGTGGTAAGATGGAAATCAAAGCACAGTGGGAACCACACAAGACTCTATGACGATCTCGGGTCAACAGACTACTCTGTACCAGTGTTACCAGAGAACTGCCATCTGACGTGAGGTATAATACCATCTGGGAGTTCTCGGCGAGTCCGTCCAGTGTACCCAGTCTCTACTGAGCACCCGTATATCATCTCTGATGTCAAACACCAATGGATATGGGATCATCCATCGCCCATCTGTATGGGTCGAGAAGGTATACGCTAGTCTACTCTGGTATATCGATGCCCCGTCTCGATACACCCACGACTAGGGACCTTGAAGGATGTACTTATAGACTACCATGTCCCCACTAGTATGATCCGCATCATAGTCCAGGTAGTCAAGTACAGATCCTAAGGGCTTTACCAACATGTAACAAAGAGACAATCAGCATACACGTTAAGGTAAAGGGCAACCAGATAGCATACTATCATGTCGAGCAAGAAAGTCCTCCCTATATATGTCCCAGCATCCACTACAATATACATCCTATGTACAGTAATGGCCTCTAGGGTATACATATAACTAACAATCTCCCACTTGCACTAGGGCCATCTGTAGCAGTGGTTGCAGTATCTCATACTCAACCATCCCATGAAAGTCTCTCTCTGGGAACAGGCCTTTGTGAGTGGATCCGCTGTGTTGTCCTCTGAGTCTACTCTCCTAACCTCGATCTCCTTGGAGATCAACTATCTCCATGATCAGGTGATACTGCCTTAGAATATGTCTGGATCACTGATGGGACCTGCGTTCCTCGGCATGAGCCACAACTCCATTGTCTCACAATGGTAGGAACGTAGTTCATCTCATGAACTAATATACACCCAAACAGCCTCTTTGGTAGCATCTTAAGTAGCGATGTATCCTGCCTTTATCGTCTAGTATGTCACGGTATCTAGCTTGGAACTCTTCCAACATACCGTCCCTTTACAGAGGGTAAAGACAATGCCTGCGACTGACATTCAGTCGTCTTTATCACCCTGGAACACTTCCAGTGATTCTCCCCTGGATCGATTGATACCTTCTCACTACATCTAGTGAGAATCCTAGCATCCAATTAAATCTATCTCATAGATCCAAAACTCAGGATTTAGGAGGTATCATTTTGATCCTATATGGATAATCTTTGTGATAAACGGAGATTGATCGAGCGTAGCATAAGAAACTCCTTTCTTATCAAGAGTATGTCATCCACGTACTCTACGAGGATCGTCACCATACTCCCTACTACCTTTTTGTTTATACAAGTTCATCTACCATTTTGATGATGTCAAACTCTTTGACTAATCCATCAGAACAGATGTTCCAACTCCGCGATGCCTGCTTTATCCTATAAAGCATCTTGCACACGTTTCCGCTGCTCCCACTGTCTACGAAGCCTTCTGGCTGTGTACTTATAGACGCTCTCTTCCAAAATATCATTTAGAAAAGCAGTCATGACACCCAACCACCAGATATCGTAGTCATGGTATGTAGCCGTGGTAAGTAGGATCTGGATGGACTTAAGCATAGCTACTTGAAAAGGTTTTATCATTATCCACACCTGTTCATTGATGCAAACTTTTAACAAGTCTAGCTTTGAAAGTCTCAACTTTTCCATTTACACCAAGTAATCTTCTCAAGATATACTTGCTCCTGATGGGGATTTAACCCTTCAGATATTGCAACTAAACTCCATACTTTGTTGGTGTACATGGATTCCATCTCAGATCGCTAAGCATCCAGCCATTCTTACAGAGTCACACTCCTGATGGCCAGCTCGAAACTAGTTGGGTCATCATCTCATGATGCAATCCTCGCTCCCACTGTCATAGAGAAACCGAAGTATCTCTCAGGTGGGTGAGGAACCCTACTAGATCGGCAGAGAGGCTGAGGTTCGTTGGAATCTACTGAATCCTTTGGTTCTATCAAATCATCAGCTGGAGTTTGTATAGATGGAACATTTCCATTTCTACATAACAGACCTTGCCTCAAGCTTGTCCGGATTTTGCTTTTAGACATAGGCCGGACAATCCCAAATCTTAACTAGCTTAAGACATGGGCTCTTCCCATACCATATCTCATATGGAGTGGTAGGCAACTGATTTGATTCGAACCGTATTCAATAGGTATGCAGCTTCTCAAGTGCATAACTCCCAAAAAGGAAATAGGTAACTCAGTAGTACTCATCATAGAGCACACCTTATCATATAGATCTGCTCCACCCTGATATACCATCGTGCTATGGTGTATACAGAGGAGTAATGCTGAGAGAGAATCTCATTCTCCTTTAGAATAGTCCAGGATTTCCGTGCTCAAGTATTCTCCTCCCTGATCACATCAAAGGACATAATACTTGTACCCTTATTGGTTCTCTACTTCTAACTTATATTCTGTGAATATCTCAAAAGGTTCAGACTTGTGTTTCAACAGGAACATATGTCTGAATCTTGAGAGATTATCAGAGAATGTAATGAAGTAAAAGAACCGGTCTTGGCATGTGTAGACAGGGGACCTACATACATCAACATGTATCATCCCAAGAGTTCACTAACTCTTTCTCTGTTTCCAGTAAACGGAGCTATGGTCATCTTATCTTTGTGACATGACTGGCAAGTTTCATAAGATGTAAATTCAAACAGATTTAAATATGCATCTCTATGTAACTTCAGCTAGTCGGGTCACATTGATCTGACCTAGTCTACAGTACCTCAAGAAAGATTCGTTCATTTCTGAACTCTTCCTCTTGTGTGTGTTCTGTATACTAAAGAACTGTAGTTTGATTTAGAACATCAATGCTTTTAGATAACGTGCCTGAACCAATCAACTTTTGATATAGGAAATGTTCAAAACATTATCCAACAATACAAAATTTTATCATTTCTTTACTGATAAAGAGACTGATATGATTTTGTATATCAGGTTCGGTATCTAATAACATTCGTTCAGAATCAATGTATTTGTAATACAGGGTGACAATGACCAACAGACTTGGCTGCAACACTTGCCCCGTTTTCTGCCTCATGAAACTTATCACCCGTTCTCAGTTTTCTACCTTTCTGTAGCCCTATGTAACATATTACATATCTGGGATCCTGATCTGGTATCACATACCCAGGACGTAGAGGATACTGAGAAACAGTTCTGTATAATGAACAAACCCGAAGATGATGCATCAGCATGCACTCTCTTCGTTTCGGCGGCACGGGAATTCTGGTAATCCCCTATTTCCTGCTCTGTCTTATAACAATTATAAGTTGGAGCGGGACCAACGTTCCCCAGCTCAGTATAACAAGCGGGTTCGGTCAAAATTCCGTTTTATTATCTTGATTAAGGCGTGATATGGTCGCTACCAGGAGAGAGAGAGAAGAAAACACTCAGCGTGCGCTCTTTCAAGAATAGATTGGTTATTATTTTATCTAATCAGGATGGCTCCCACTGCTTTATATCAAATCTTCCTTCAAACCCTAAAAGGAAACACTAGCCGGGATTAATTACACACTACAAGTTCGCCAATCTTTCAGCCAGGCCAGTGTCGGTACTTTGAGGGAGGTCCCCCGTGCTTTCGCACGAACCTAATTAATGTAAACCTCGTTTTCCCAGAGGCGTAACCTCGTTAACACCTTTCTAGACACCTACTTGATCGGCTAATTGTAATGTATAAAACTCTCCCAGGAGTAACTCTTACTCGCAGCGGGTATCGGGATCCAACTATCTCATAGAAGGTATGCAATCTCATTGCAAATTTCAACACTTGAAATTCCCGATAATCTTTTGCCCCTAGCTCGCTATGAGCTTAACGCATGCCAAACAACCCATAGTCTGCTAGTCAAGTTCAACCCGTCATTTCTTGATTGAATCAAACCCACCCGCACGACCCTTGACGCATGCCAAAAAACGCCGTACGAATACCCTAATCCAATCGCATCGTATGCTAGCAGATAAGCACTAGTTAGCTACCGTACACTACGCCTTGACGCATGCCAAACAACCGCAGCACGAATACTAACTAATACTTATCTGAAATGACGGAGGGCTACGACAGGTTTTTCTGAAAACCTATTGCGTAATGAACTTGATATCGTTGTAGAATCAAATGAATTTTGAAATGGAGTGTTTTTTAGGCTTTTCTAGTTTTGCTAAAGGAGTCACTCCCGGTGAAGGGATCGTCGGTCCTTTCCTCGTCGAATGAGGTGCGGGATATATCATATATATCACTGTGCAAAGCAGAACTCTTAAAAGCAATCAAAAGACAAACCGAGTGTGTAGCATCTGCCAGTTATTGCTAAAGGAGTCACTCCCGGTGAAGGGATCTCGGTCCTTTCCTCATCGAATAAGGTGCAGGATATATCACATATACCGCTGTGCAAAGCAAGAACTGTAGCTATCTGTTTTAATTTTGAAATTCGATTCTACAACATCTTAGGTTTCTTTTATTTCATTAATCACATTAATGAAGTCCCATCATTTAAGTACCTAATCATCACAGATAAATACGACGTACACTTATGCCATCCGCATTCGCCTCGATGTCCCCTCGTGCACCGTTAGGTTAGGTAACTAACGACAGAGCGGGGCAGGGCTAGCGCGGGTGTAAAACATAAGTAACGTCTATATAATATATCATATATACTATATATAATATCTGCCACAGAACATCGCATGATCTCAGATAAAACACAGCAGAAGAAACATATGAAATATTGGATATACTAGGACGTCCGTGTTTTCAATACGAGCCAGTATAAAACACGGATTCCACGGTCGCGATGAATAGCCAAACCCACACCCCTAGACCCCTACGAGAGCAGCAAGCAACCCTACCAATTCTAGAGTTAGGAGACCCGGACTCGACTCCTCGAGTTGGTCTCCCACTGGACTCCAGAACCCGGTTACTTGTGCTCCCCTCCTTGGGTCTATCCTAGTGCGGAAAAGTAAATAATATACAAGAGGTGACAACTTCCGCAACCTGGAAGCGCCCCAAATAAAAGAATATTACATACAAGTTTTTACATGAATGAAAATGAAAAACACTCATCTCACATAAAAACCCCCGGCTATTCGTACACGACGATCCAATATAACATATCCAGCAACACATAACATCACATGTCATCAACGTAAGTAAATATGCGCATCCCAATTGTCGTTGACATATAGCAACGAAACCGGCGATATCACATATTACACTTACGGTCACAGAAAAGAAAGTGTAAAACTACAACAGTTGGAATCCGCAATCTCTTTAGACATCGCATGCCTAATCAAATGAATTACTTAGACATCGCATGCCTAACTATTATAAACCCCGCATTTTAGTCTCATTATCGAAAACACTTTTCAATACCAAGTCGGGCAATTCAACAAGATTCCCGACACCCTGATCGAATGCTCGTCGCAAACTTCAGTAGACGGCCGCACCCCCCGATACCGTCGACGAAGTGCACCAAGGCGGAACACCGCTGCCGCGAGCACCCGAACGGATGCTTTCGGCGACGGGGTTCTCCTACAGTCACTTGGTCGGGGCTATGGAGTGAGGCTGTCTATTAAGTTTACCCGGCGAGTATCCGCGTACGCTACGTGATTGCGACGGACTTTTGATCACATCAAAATTCCGTGGCAACCGATCAACTGAGACTAAACTGCTATGTTTATAACATTCATTCAGTTATCACATAACTTCTTGTGAATTCCAATTATTGTATCCCATTCCAGATAAACAGAAAATGTTAAACTTTTCGATTGAACAATCGAACACCCAAGTTTTCCCGACACAGCTCAACACATGAAATAAGTCTAACAACATTCCGTTCGTGCCTCAGTACCAACGGTCCAGCCGTAGAAGGGTCAAGCCAACGCCTCACATGTGGCACGCCGTACTGCCCCAAACCCTAAGGTTCAAAGGGCAGTTCAAGACGGTCACATAATCGAGTTAAGGTTTGTTGTCTTCTAGAGGGTCCATCGAGGTACTTGCACTACTTAGAACGTCGTTAAACTACGGAAAAATCCAACACTTGGAAATTTCCAGACAGGGAAAAAATTGGGTATTTATATCCGGTCGAACTTTTTAACATATTCTAAAAATTTATCCGGAAAGCCAAATAGACAAAATTTGATAATTCGATCGAACTCATGAAAACCCAAAACAACCCCTGAAAACTCAACTGTATAATAAATATTAAAATATCCCAGGAACATCAGCACAGAAATCTGAGAATTACTGTGAAAAGCAAAATGCACAAAACGACAAAACCGCAGTTGAACCGCCGCGCCATGCGTAGCACGTGCCGCGGTTCCGCGGCGGAAAAGTTGACTTAGGCCCACGAAATTTACAGTAATTCTTAGAAAACCCTGCTTGATTTTCTGCATATTTTTAATTTGGAAAAATCCCAGTTTTTAAAATCTGGACAGAGAGCAATTTTGGGGTCGTGTTTTGGTTCGATCGGACTTCAAAATCCGTCTAGACTTTGCCTAAGGCTCTAGCTAGGCTCTGATACCACTGAAAGGTTCCTAGACACCCTAATGAGGTCTCACAAGGCATCGATCATGCCAAATTAAAATTTTAAGGGTGCCGAGAGACCCGACTACGGATCGTCGGCTAGAAGTTTAGGCGAAAAAGTAATCTAGTTAACAGTTAACTAAGGGATACGGATATACAACCTTTGTAGATCCATTTGTCCACCTCCATAGCTCCATGAAGAGGTCATCTCCGCTGTACAAATCCGAAATCCGGGCTCTTGCGTCGGCTTCATCGGAGAAGAAGCGGGCTAGGTCATCGACGACGTGCCGAAGATGATCTACGTCGAGGCATCGCTAAATCAAGCTCCGACTTCACCAAGTCCAAAAACTTGTGAAGAGAACACACTCTACTACTTGGCAAGAGGTAGAGGATGAAGAAATAGGAAGTGGGTAGACTTTAGATTTGGATTTCTCACTCTTTATCATCAATCACCATTGATGAAGAAAGCTTTTTCTTCCTTGCTCATGAAGAAGAAGAAGAAAGAAATATATGATAAGTTAATTAAAAACAATAGAAAAATCAAAACTTATCATAATGTTAACTAGAGTCAAGTGTAGAGAATGAATCATGGTTAGTGGGAATGGTTAGGGTTAAGGATGAGATAAGAATGGTTGACTTGATCAAAGTTTCATGAAGCTTCAACTAAACTCCAAATTAAGCCACCATTCTTTTCTCCTCTTTTCCTAAATGAATAAACAAATAAATAAATGAATAAATAAAGGAAATGAAACCCTAACCATTCTTTTAACCATGGTTTAATTCTTTGCACTTAACCAAGTAAACATGTATCATCAAACATGATACAATCAAATGCACAAAATCATATCGCATATGTAATGCGCACACCCGAGTGAGAAAATCCATTTAAAGTGAACCGATACTAGTTAATGCAAAGTAATATATCAAATATATAATTATGCATTAAATAATTAAATCAACACTTGATTCAATGACTCGGTCATGTCGCACACAACCGACTAGTATATAATGTATCGGCTTATCAAATCAACCTTTGATTCGATAACTAGGGTATATCGCATATAACCTAATCGATACATTCATCGCGAGAATGGAATGCGGTATCACATACACGCATTATTCTCGGTCCTGCACATATCTCATATGCGCTCCTATTTCGTTTTGCTTGAGCCAGGAAACCTCTGTGTAGGACTCTAAAGACTCGTCAATACGCCGGCAGCAAGCGACGATCATATCAAACACCCACAAGCCGCAAGCGGTCTGCTAAACGTAACGGCCACCCGGGTATTGAGCGATCTGAAGATCGATGAGCAAGCCCGCTCACACTCCAGTGAATCTGACCAGTAACACTACCGTACAGTCCGGTCTGATCGTCTGATATGTCGCATATCTCGCCTAGGGGTGGTAAACGTCAGACCCCAATAGCTCAATAAGTCGTGTCGATATGAGGTCTATAACTGTTCGAGAAACTGCTGGTAACATTTACCAGTAAATCTCAGCAACCCTGGCCAGGGATTTCCTGTTATAGCCAATCGAACACAGCGCAACATCAACCCCCTATACCGGGAGAGACGAATCCCCTCCTATCGCTCATTGCCTCCATGTGACTCGGGACTGTACCCAAAAACCACCGTTTTGCACGCCCTCTTGGACGTGGTAAGATGGAAATCAAAGCACAGTGGGAACCACACAAGACTCTATGACGATCTCGGGTCAACAGACTACTCTGTACCAGTGTTACCAGAGAACTGCCATCTGACGTGAGGTATAATACCATCTGGGAGTTCTCGGCGAGTCCGTCCAGTGTACCCAGTCTCTACTGAGCACCCGTATATCATCTCTGATGTCAAACACCAATGGATATGGGATCATCCATCGCCCATCTGTATGGGTCGAGAAGGTATACGCTAGTCTACTCTGGTATATCGATGCCCCGTCTCGATACACCCACGACTAGGGACCTTGAAGGATGTACTTATAGACTACCATGTCCCCACTAGTATGATCCGCATCATAGTCCACATACTCAAGTACAGATCCTAAGGGCTTTACCAACATGTAACAGAGAGACAATCAGCATACACGTTAAGGTAAAGGGCAACCAGATAGCATACTATCATGTCGAGCAAGAAAGTCCTCCCTATATATGTCCCAGCATCCACTACAATATACATCCTATGTACAGTAATGGCCTCTAGGGTATACATATAACTAACAGAAACTAGTTGGGTCATCATCTCATGATGCAATCCTCGCTCCTACTGTCATAAAGAAACCAAAGTATCTCTCAGGTGGGTGAGAAATCCTACTAGATCGGCGGAGAGGCTGAGATTCGTTGGTTGCTATTGAATCCTTTGGTTCTACCAAATCATCAGCTGCAGTTTGTATAGCTGGAACTGCTTCCAGTTCTACCTCATGTCCACTAATTTCTTCACAAGAAATTCCCTTTCACAAAGGTGGCATGTTAAGAAACAAAACATTTTTGTTCCTCGGTTAGGTAGAAGATATTCCCCTGCGAATGCTTAGTATATCCAACAAACTTCTACAGAACTGACTTTGCCTCGAGCTTGTCCGGATTTTGCCTTTTAGACATAGGCCGGACATCCCCAAATCTTAACAAACTTAAGATATGGGCTCTTCCCAATCCATATCACATATGAAGTGGTAGGCAACTGATTTGATCGGAACCCTATTCAATAGGTATGCAACTTCTTAAGTGCATAACTCCCTATAAGGAAATAGGAAACTCAGTAGTACTCATCATAGAGCGCACCATATCAAATAGGGTGTGGTTGCTCCGCCCCGATACACCGACGTGCTGTGGTGTATACGGAGGAGTAATGCTGAGAGAGAATCTTATTCTCCTTTAGAATAATCCCAGAATTCCGTGCTCAAGTATTCTTCTCCTTGATCACATCAAAGGACATAATACTTTTACCTATTTTTGGTTCTCTACTTCTAGCTTATATTCTGTGAATATCTCAAAAGCTTCGGACTTGTGTTTCAACAGGAATATATGTCTAAATCTTGAGAGATCATCAGAGAATGTAACGAAGTACAAAGAACCGGTCTTGGCATGTGTAGACAGGGGACCTTCATATATCAACATGTATTATCCCAAAAGTTCACTAACTCTTTCTCTGTTTCCATTAAACAGAGCTATGGTCATCTTATCTCTATGACATGACCAGCAAGTTTCACAAGATGTAAATTCAAACTAATTTAAATATGCATCTATATGTAACTTTAGCTAGTCGGGTCGCATTGATATAACCTAGTCTACAATACCTCAAGAAGGATTCGTTCATTTCTGAACTCTTCCTCTTGTGCGTGTTCTGTATACTAAGAACTGTAGTTCGATTTAGAACAACAATGCTTTTAGATAACGTGCCTGAACCGATCAACTTTTGATATAGGAAATGTTCAAAACATTATCCAACAATACAAAATTATATCCTTCTTTACTAATAAAGAGACTGATATGATTTTGTATATCAGGTTCGGTATCTAATAACATTCATTCAGAATCAATGTATTCTGGTAATACAGGGTGATAGTGACAAACAGACTTGGCTACAACACTTGCACCATTTTCTATCTCATGAAACTTATCACCCATTCTCAGTTCTCCACATATCTGTAGCCCATGTAACAAATTACATATGCGGGATCCTGATCCGGTATCACATACCCAGGACGTAAAGGATACTGAGAAATAGTTCTCTGTAAAGAACACACCCGAAAATGATGCATCAGTATGTACTTTCTTCGTTTGGGCGGCACGGGAAATCTGGTATTCCCCAAATTTCCTGCTCGGTCTTATAACATTTATAAGTTGGAGCGGGACCAACGTTCCCCAGCTCAGTATAAAAAGCGGGTTCGGTCAATCCATCCGTATTATTATCTTGATTAAGGCATGATATGGTCGCTACCTGGAGAGAGAGAGAAAAAACACTCAGCGTGCGCTCTTGCAAGAATAGATTGGTTATTATTTTATCTAATCAGGATGGCTCCCACTGTTTTTATCAAATCTTCCTTCAAACCCTAAAAGGAAAGACTAGCCGGGATTAATTACACGCTACAAGTTCGCCAATCTTTCAGCCAGGCCAGTGTCGGTACTTTGAGGGAGGTCCCCCGTGCTTTCGCACGAACCTAATTAATGTAAACCTCGTTTTCCCAGAGGCGTAACCCCGTTGACACCTTTCTAGACACCTACTTGATTGGTTAATTGTAATGTGTAAAACTCTCCCAGGAGTAACAATTACTTGCAGTGGGTATCGGGATCCAACTATCTCATAGAAGGTATGCAATCTCATTGCAAATTTCAACACTTGAAATTCCCAATAATATTTTACCCCTAGCGTGCTATGACCTTGACGCATGCCAAACAACCCATAGTCCGCTAGTCAAGTTCAACCCGTACATTTCTTGATTGAATTAAATCCACCCGCACAACCCTTGATGCATGCCAAACAACGCCGTACGAATACCCTAATCCAATCGTATCGTATGCTGGCAGATAAGCGCTAGTTAGCTACCGTACACTACGCCTTGACGCATGCCAAACTACCGCAGCACGAATGCTAACTAGTACTTATCTGAAATAACGGAGGGCTACGCAGGTTTTTGAGAAAACCATGAGCGTAATGAACTTGATATCGTTGTAGAATCGAGTGATTTTGAAATGGAGTGTTTTTTAGGCTTTTCTAGTTTTGCTAAAGGGGTCACTCCCGGTGAAGGGATCGTCAGCCCTTTCCTCATCGAATAAAGTGCAGAATATATCATATATACCACTATGCAAAGCAAGAACTATAGAAGCAATCAAAATACAAACCAAGTGTTGTAGCATCTGCTAGTTATTACTAAAGGGGTCACTCCCGGTGAAGGGATCTCGGCCCTTTCCTCATCGAATAAGTTGCAGGATGTTCTACAAGGAACACCGCGAAGCAAAGCAAGAACTGTAGCTACCTGTTTTTGAAAATTCGATTCCATAATATCTATTAGGTTTCTTTTTCTTTCGTTCATTAATCACATTAATGAAGTCCCATCATTTAAGTACCTAAACATCACAGATAAATACGACGTACACTTATGCCATCACATTCGCCTCGATGTCCCCTCGTGTACCGTTAGGTTAGGTAACTAACGGCAGAGCAGGGCAGGGCTAGCGCGGGTGTAAAACATAAGTAATGTCTATATAATATATCATATATACTATATATAGTATCTATCATAGCACATCACATGATCACATCATAGATATCGCAGCAGAAGAAACATATATGAAATATTGGATATACTAGGGCGTCCGTGTTTTAGTATGAGCCTGTATAAAATACGGATTCCACGGTCGCGATGAATAGCCAAACCCACACCCCTAGATCCCTACGAGAGAGGCAAGCAACCCTACCAATTTTAGAGTTAGGAGACTCGGACTCGACTCCTCGAGTTGGTCTCCCACTGGACCCTATAACCCGGTTACTTGTGCTCCCCTCCTTGGGTCTATCCTAGTGCGGAAAAGTAAATAATATACAAATGGTGACAACGACCTCAACCCGGAAGTTGCCCAATAAAAGAATATTACATACAATTAAATTTACATGAATGAAAATAAAAACTCTCATCTCACATAAAACCCCCGGCTATTCAAAACGCGACGATCCAATATAACATATCCAGCAACACATAACATCATATGTCATCAACGTAAGTAAATATGCGCATCCCAATTGTCGTTGACATTTAGTAACGAAACCGGCAATTTCACATATTACACTTACGGTCGCAGAAAAGAAAGTGTAAAACTACAATAGTTGAAATCCGCAACCTTCTTAGACATCGCATGCCTAACAATTATAAACCCCGCATTTTAGTCTCTATATCGAAAACACTTTTCAATATGTAGTCGGGCAATTCAACAAGATTCCCGATAATTTGATCGAAAGCTCGTCGCAAACTTTAGTAGACGGCCGCACCCCTGATGCCGTCGACGAAGTGCACTAAGGCGGAACACCGCTGCCGCGAGCACCCTGACGGATGCTTTCGGCGATGGGGTTCTCCTACAGTCACTTGGTCGGGGCTATGGGGCATAGTTGTCTATTAAGTTTATCCGGCGAGTATCCGCGTACCCTACGTGATTGCGACGGACTTTTGATCGCATCAAAATTCCGTGGCAACCGGTCATTCGAGACTAAACTGCTATGTTTATAACATCCAAATCAGTTATCTCATAACTACTTGTGGATTCCAAATATTGTATCACATTCCAGATAAATAGACAGTGTTAAACTTTCCGATCGAATAATCAAAACACCCAAGTTTTCCCAATTGGTTCTCAACACTTGAGGGGGGTTTAAAAATATCCACCACATGCTACAGTACCAACGGTCCAGCCGTAGAACGGTCAAGCCAACGCCTCACATGTGGCACGCCGTACTGCCCCAAACCCTAAGGTTCAAAGGGCAGTTCAAGACGGTCACATAATCGAGTTAAGGTTTGTTGTCTTCTAGAGGGTCCATTGCGTAACTTGCACGATTTAGACGTTCTCAAAAAACGGAAAAATCCAACACTTAGAAATTTTCCGGATCGGGGAAAAAGTGAGTTATTGATGTCGGATCGAACTTTTTAACAGTTTCTAAATATCCGGAAAACCCAACGAAATTAAATATTCCGATCGAATCAACGACTACAAAATAAAACCCAGAACACTCAACACTTGAGTCGGGTTAAAAATACCCATAAAATTCAAATCACAGACACAAGAATTACTGTGCAAAAAATATGACATAATCACACTGTACGGCCGCGGATCCGCGGCCTAAGCAGGGTATGGCCGCGGTTCCGCGGCGTGATGTAGGGATTAGGTCATCGAATTTCACAGTAAAGCTTAAAAAACCCTGCTGAATTTATTAGATATTTTTAATTCAGAAAAATCCCAATTTTGAAAAAATTTACAGAGAGGGGGTTAACTTTGACTCGTCGGTGTTCGATCGGAGTTTTAACATCGTAAACACATCGCCTAATTCTCTAGCTAGGCTCTGATACCACTGTAGGGTTACTAGGCACTCTAACAAGGCTCTATAAGGCATCGACCATGCCGGATTAAAAATTTTAGGTGCCGAACAACCCTAAGCTAGATCGTTAACTAGAGATTAGGCGAAAACTATGCAAGCTAAACACTTTAACCCTAAGTGAATACGAAATACAACCTTTATAGATCGGTCCTTCACTTCTTAAGCTCCTTGATGTAGTCCCTTCGCTGCGATCATCCAATTTCCGGACTCTCGGACGGCTCCAAGAGAAATTGCAACGGGATCGCTTGAAGTCTTCGATGCCGAAGATGATCTACGTCGAGGGAATACGGACTCAAGCTTCTACCTCACTAACCATAGAATTAGTGAAGCAAACACCCTAAACTAAAGTGCTAGTCTAGTAGAGGATGGTGAGATAGGAAATGGGTACTCTTTGGATTTTCATTTCTCACAATAATTCTCACTTAAGATCAAACCCTAGCAAGCTTTTCCTTTATGAATCAAGAAGAAGATGATCTCCAAAAGGAAAGAGAAGAGGATAATGATCAAGTTAGAAAGCTAACCATGGTGAGTGAGTATCATATACTAACTCATGGTGAGACATAACCATGGCTAAGTCTAAATGGTTAGGTCAACAAAATCTAAAGTAAAACAAAACTAGTAGACTTTTTCAAAGCAACCACAAGCTTCTACAAGCTTCATGCTTATGAAAAAAATTCCACTAATTTGTAATTACATTAAATAAATATAAACCATCATTTAGAATAGAATGGTGTATGTCTTGCACACCCATGTCTAGTGTATCATCAAACATGATACAAAATGAAAGCACAATTTTAATATATATATATATATCATATATACATTAAAGTTATGCTCATGTGAGAAAAACCCTAAAGTGAACCAATACTAGTTAATGTAAAATAATATATCAAATATATAATTATACATTAAATCATTAAATCAACACTTGATTTAACGATCCGGTCATATCGCATATAACCGACTAATATCAATGTATCGACTTATCGAATCAATCCTTGATTCGATAACTAGGTTATATCGCATACAACCAATCGATACAAACATCGCGAGAACAGAATACGGTATCACATACACGCATTATTCTCGGTCCCGCACATATCACATATGCGCTCCTATCTCGTTTTGCCTGAGCCAGTACAACCTCTATGTAGGACTCTAAAGACTCGTCAATACGCCGGCAGTAGATGATGATCATATCAAGCACCCACAAGCCGTCAGGGGTACTAGCTGGACGTAACGGCTACCCGGGTATTGAGCGATCAGAAGATCAGCACGCAAGCCCGCTCCAACTCCTACAAAAAGCCTGACAGTAACACTACCGTACAGTCCGGTCTCCTCATCTGATATGTCGCATATCAGTTCTAGGGGTGGTAAACGTCAAACCCCAATAACCGATAAGTCGTGCCGATATGAGGCGCATAACGGGTCGAGAAACTACGGGTAACACTTACCAGTAAATCTCTAAACCAGCCCTGGCCAGGGACTTCCCTGTTATGGCCAATCGAGCACGGCGCAACATCAACCCCAAATACCGGGAGAGACGAAACCCCTCCTATCGCTCATTTCCTCCATGTGACTCGGGACTGTCCCAAAAACCACCGTTTTGCACGCCCTCTTGGACGTGGTAAGGTGGAAATCAAAGCACAGTAGGAATCACACAAGACTCTATGACGATCTCGGGTCTACAGACTACCCTGTACCAGTGTCACCAGAGAACTGCCATCTGACGTAAGGTATAATACCATCTGGGAGTTCTCGGCGAGTCCGTCCAGTGTACCCAGTCTCCACTGAGCACCCGTATATCATCTCTGATGTCAAACACCAATGGATATGGAATCATCCATCACCCATCTGTATGGGTCGAGAAGGTATACGCTAGTCTACTCCGGTATATCGATGCCCCGTCTCGATACACCCACGACTAGGGACCATGAAGGATGTACTTATGGACTACCATGTCCCCACTAGTATGATCCACATCATAGTCCAGGTAGTCAAGTACACATCCTAAGGGTTTTACTAACATGTAACAGAAAGACAATCAGTATACACGTTAAGGTAAAGGGTAACCAGATAGCATACTATCATGTCGAGCAAGAAAGTCCTCCCTATATATGTCCAAGCATCCACTACAATATACATCAGATGTATAGTAATGGCCTCTAGGGCATACATATAACTAACATGTTCGCCGCCGAAAACAGAGACAGAACCGCGTAGGTCGTCTTGCCTGAATTTGGGGGCAGATACTATTTGGTTTTATCCGTCCACCTCCCGAAAATGCCAAATTGATTTATGGCACCATGTATCGGAGGTTTAGACGGATGCGGCCATTGTAGCAGACTTCTTCAGATTCCCCCTCATTGTGAAGGGTTTTTGATTGTGGGGACGCTCTTCCCTGCAGGCACAAGCCCCTGCAGTTAATTACGTTACCGCATCGCGGTAACCACTTTCTCCTGCTCTAGAAGGTCATTTCATGTCGTGTGTGTTTGTTTTGTTTTTGGTTGCCCGTGGATTGTATATGGAGACTAATTTATGTTGTCGCCCATAGGGCGTGGATTAGTCCAAATCCGTATTTTCTTAGATTTGGTTTTGGGTTGGGTTTAAGGATCGTTAATCTCATTTGAGACTAAGATCAATTTAAACGTTTGTTAAGGATACGTTAGTCTAATTTTAGACTAAGATATACTTAACAGGATCATTTAGATCCAACAAAAGAACATTTGAACTCTATTGTTTTAGTTTAGGGACATTACGGTCCAAAAGTTTAAGGACATCATAGTCCGTGACAGTTTAAAAACGTCATTGTCTGTAAAGTTTAAAAACATCACAGTCTATAAGTTTAAGGACCCCACAGTCTATAAAGTTTAAGGACATCATAGTCCATGAGTTTAAGGACCCACAATCTGTAAAATTTAAAGACATCATAGTCCAGTTTAAATACGTCATAGTCTGTATGGTTTTGGTTCAACCGTTTGGGGATGCACCAAAAGTTATTGGTTATTGGGACCCTCCATCTCTCTGAAGATGTTGAAGAATTACAACGACATATATCAGAGGTATGAAGAGATGTACCCTTGAACCAATGTCGGTTGGGAGATCTGTAGTCAAGTTTGGAACTAAGATCAAAGATTTATGAGCATATGAGCTCAATTAATCCAAATGAGATATCTGTGGCCAACTTGGGCTCGGCCCACTCAATAAAAATGTTGGACATTTAATTAAACTCGGTCCTTTTCATTTAACAATGTTTAGCATTGGTTTTGGGTTCTGACACCCTTTTGTCTTTTATTGAGTGCTGAGCATTCATTATGGCTCTGGGGCTTTATTTAAAGAACAGTTTATGTTCCCTCAGCGCACACGTGAGGAGCACGTGGTGCGCTTGGCGCTGAGCGCCAGACTTAGAGCGCTAAGGCGCTTCCTGTGAGATAGCGTATACGTGAGGAGCACATGGTGCGCTTGGCGCTGAGCGCCAGTTAATTAGTGCAGAGCGCTCCTTGTGAGATAGCGCACACGTCAGGAGCACGTGGTGCGCTTGGCGCTAAGTGCCAGTTAACGAGTGCAGAGCTGTAACACCTGAGATTAGGGTTAGTGGTAATTGTGTGTTAATGTGGGGTTTTCTGGTAAAAAGTTTACCAAAACGGGATTCTAGTAATTTATCTGGTTTTATGGTTATTTTAGTAGAATTTTATCCCGACCGCACACACTTGTGCACGTTAACTAGGGTTAAGACTAAGGTTGGCCATTCATTTGAGCTTGTAGGTTAACCATGTTTAAGTTAACCATGGTGGTCTAACACACTTGATTAGGCTAATTAGGATCAATTAGGGTGGTTGGCTTTGACCAAGGGTGTTAGGGTGTTTTAAGGTTGACTTGCTTGAGAGAGAGAGAGAGAGAGATGTGATGGTTGTAATGATGGTTTAAGGTTAAGTCACACCATTTCAACTCAAACCTTTTTGCATGTCTCCTCAAGCTCACACCTCTCTCACTCACACACACAATTATCAGCCCAAATACCATCAGATCAGCCACCCAAACCAGCCCCAACTGCTGCTACAGCAGCTAATGATTCACCATCAGCCCAATCTCAGCTCATTTCAGCACTTCAGCTTCAGTTCTTCACAAAACAGCACATTAACTGCTGCACAAACAGCCACTTCAGCCCCTAACATCATTACAAACAGCCCCAACCTCAAATCCCTCTCACTCACACTCAACTTCAGCCCTTAAAACATCAGAACAGCCACCAAAACAACACCATCAGCCCCTGACCAAACATCAGCAGCACACTTTCAGCCTGTTAAAATCAGCTTTCAGCCACCAATTCTGCACCAAATCAGCACACAACTGCTGCACAAACAGCCCTAACATCGTTACAACAGCCCACTTCATGAACTCACACACTCGCATCAACCTAGCCACCAAAAACAACAGCACATCAGCCCAATTATCATCTTTTCAGCCACCATTTCAGCCAAAACAGCACACCATCAGCCTCCAAACCAACATCATAACATCAGCTTCAGCCTTTGCATCAGCATCAGCAGCTGAAGCAAAACCCCATCTCCAACATCAGCTCCCAACAACCTCATCAGCAGCAACAGCTACTTAACCCTTAGCTTCAGCAGCTACAACAGCATACCAGCCCCTGTACATCAGCTGTTACATCAGCTTCAGCCCTTCTACAGAACATCAGCAGCAGCAGCTGCTATATCAGACCCAACTCTTTACATAACACCTTCCCCACAACACACAACCCTTCCCTTAAGATTACCTCAACCCTTGCCACTGCAACAAACAGCAACAGCAACATTTCAGCTCCAAAACAAAGCAACTGACACAGCTTCAGCCAGTTAAACAGTGAGGCATATCAGACACAGTTCAGCTCATTCCGGTTGAGTTTTGCTGCACCAGAAGCTTTAGCAGCAGCTCACACTCCCTCCTTCTTCTCCTTCTCCTTGTTTGTGAGGTTCCTAGGGGGGTATAATTCCTAAACTCTTTCCATGTTGCTTAGATTATGTGTTTGTTTAGCTAGTTTAGTATTTTAATGGAGTTTTAGTGCTAGAATTGTGTTGTGATGTTAGATCTAGTTACATTAGAGTACTTGTAGCTTAATGAACCCTTTTAGGTGTTAGTTAGTCTGTTTTAGCCTAGTAGTGTCAGATAGATAACCCTAATTGCTGAAGTTATGGCTATCTAGCTTATATCGGTGTTTATTGCATGTTTTAGTGGTAATTTTAGGTAAATTAGAGGAATTTTTGGCAAAAGTAAAGGTAGTGTTGGTTAGAGTAGCCCTATTAGGTGCTGTTGAGACCAGTTAACCAGAGATTTGCCCCAGATTTCTTAAATGTACCCAATTTATCCGACTTGGCGTAATTTGGCAGTTTTAGCGACTTTTAGCCTTTCTGAGATCTGCTTTTGATCCGATCCACTCAGATAAAAATTGTGAAGACTGTAGCATGGTGGGACTAGCAGAGACACACACACAAAACACGGGGACCCCTCTCCCTATTTTGGCCGCAGATTTAATGTGTCTAGCCGCAAATTGCGGCCAGAATAGGGGTGGGGGTGTTGGGTTTTGGTGAGTGGGTATATTCTGGGTAGCTAGGGTTTTTGGTATCTGTAACTTTTCAAGTTGGGTCCAGAAGCAAAATCTGGAGCTTGTATCGTGTTTTCGATGTTTTAAGTCTCGTGCGACACGCGCGTGATACGCGTGGTTCTGTGGCGCGCTGCGCGACACAGCGCGTCGGTGTAGGTTCTGGTGGGTTTGTGCGCGTCGCGACGTATCGTGTGCACGCGCGTTTAGTTTCACGCACGCGTATCCTTTTATCGATATATCGTGTTTTGCAGGATTTTTCCTTATATGGTGACTTTTGTAAATTCTAGGTTCGCCGGCGGAGACTTCTAGCGCAGCAGAGAAAGGGAAGCAGGTAGTCGGACACACCTAGCATGGGATCACGGGTGAGTAGATTTAACATCTACGAGGGACGATCGTTTGGATGGTGCGAGTCGCCCGTTAGATTTAATAAACTTATAAATAGTAAACTTGATATTACTTGTGACATTAGAATAATAATACTTGCATAATATTTGCTGCAGTTAGATCCATATGTTATACCCATATACGCAAACTCATTTGTAGGACACATGCACCATTACCAGATTTTTATATGCAGCACGAGCACTATTCATGTGTACACACACACCCTGGTAATTGCCATGTCACGACACTAGATAACTATAAATCTAAAACATGTTAATTGCTTAGAACTGTGCTATTGAAACAAATATTTAAAATGAAATCATAAGAATTGCTATTCTCGTGCATATGCATTATTATATCATCTGCTCATGCCTAGTATAAATCATACATTGCAACTTGAACATTGATACCATAGGCATTCATTATTATCGACATATGCATCCATGATGATTTCATAAGATTTATGATATTTCTGGATTTCGGGGGAAAGCCGCAAGATTTCAAACTTATAATCTTTTAAAATATAAAAGTTGCGGTTTGTTAGTGATGTAAAGTGTCGTCCACCATGAGTTTGTTGTTGTTTCGAGACCCATTTCGAGGAGGTGGATGAACCGTCTCGGGTACATGGTGGGCCCGGTACGGTACCCCGGGACAAGAAGATCGCAGGAGATGGCGTTGAGCCTGGCAGGGGACGGATTACCTACCGGTGACTTCATTTGGCATGGCGGATATCCAGAGGATACCGACCGTGGCCGCTAGATTAAGATATAGATATTTGACATGGATCAGCTGGACGGCTGAGGCTAGAGATACTTGACATGAATACATGAGGTTGAGGCAGTTTTGTGGTGTCGTTGCTGGACACAGATTTTGTTGATTCCATAGATATTATGCTGATTTTAAAAAGGAGTTTCAAAAAATAGAATAAAGAACAATTCTTATACCTACCTGATGAGATCTTGAGTTGACTCATATAGCATACATACATGATAGTATATTCATGTGGCATACATACCTGTTATTACATCCATGTGCCATACAGACTTGCTAGTACGCTGATGTTGCATACATACCTGCTAGTACATATAGCCATACCTGTTTAGGGATGCTAGGATACTTGTGTACATGCATGCGATAGCCTTAATAGATGTTATTTATTACTCACGAGCTGGCAACTCACCCCCGTTGTGCCACAGCTTTTCTGCGGGTCCGTTCCGTCAGCACTGTAGCAGCGGACACTTTTGCCTCCTTTGCTCTTTTTGCCTGGACTCGAGGCTTTTGCTCATAGGTGGGTTGTTATCATTTTGTACCACCTTATTTATGTTCATTGTATCTAGAGTACTCCATCTGCTATTATTCCAGCTGTACTAGTTTTATTTGGATTACTGTATATTGACCTAAAGATGAGGTTGTGAGACTTTTGGATGATATGTTATATTTGGGGTCGAGCTCACTTGAGCTGACATATTATATTGCCTGTGCTTTCATGCGTATTTATGCATATTGTTATTTTACATTGCGTGGGATTTGTGACCGCCTTGAGGCGAAGAGCTAGCTCCCGCTTGGGGATGCCATATTTCTGTTATTCACTTATATTCCTGTTGTACACGTTGGGGGACTATTTTACAAGAAGATTTTGCCGGAAATTTGGGGAAAAGGGAAGTTGTTTTAATAAAAAGAGACTTGATATGACTTAATGAAACAAGCGCTTAAATAAAAATGGTTTTTCCTTCACTCTAATTCTTAATTGGGTTTTGTATTCTGGACTTCGGCTTACTTATTTTACGGACGCCTTGAGACGTTTCGTAACTTAAGTGCCGGTCGCGTTCCGTATCTTGCGAGTCGTGACAAAGTTGGTATCAGAGCGATAGGTTTCACCTTTCCGAGTGTAGGATGACCCTTAGTAGATGGAGTAAGTGACTTAAACAGGGTAGCGTAGCGTGTGTATGTCCACGGCATACTTGCGATATGGTACTCCGCCTAGGCGACTTTAGGATATACTTACTTGAAATTTCTTCTACAATTCCGTGTATCCTACGATTCTATTGCACCATTCTTATTGTCCTGTTTCCTGTACCAGTCGCTATGCCACAGAGAGCTACCAGAGCGCAGAGGGCTGCCGCCCTAGACGAGATTCGAGCTGGCTCGTCCGAGACTAGGACTGAGCAGGGTGGTATGCCTACGCCGCAGGGACAGACTGATCCGCCTTCCCCAGGCCGTATGGATAGGCTTGAGACTGGTATGGAGGAGCTGCGACAGATGATGGGGAGCATGCAGAAGTTACGTCAGATGGTAGGATCCTTAGTCGCGACCAGTCGTACACCAAGGCCGGAGGACGTACCTACTACATCCCAGAGTACTATGATACCTGCTCTTACTACTACCACCGTGGCCATCCCGGTTTCACTACAGGAGTTCATGAGGCTGAGACCTCCAGTCTTTACGGGTACCGATGCAGCAGAGGACCCGCAGACATTCCTTGACAGTTTGGCCAGGATCTGCCGTTCGCTGAGATGCCCTGATGATAGATGGGTAGAGCTTACGAGTTTCCGACTATAGGGCCTCGCACAGATATGGTGGGAGTCAGTTTTGAGAGGTCGAGCTACAGGTCTACCGCCCATGACGTGGACCGAGTTCACAGCAGTTTTTCTAGACCGTTTCCTTCCGGAGAGCGTTCATGACGCCAGAGCTCGTAGCTTTGAGGCCTTGATCAAGACACCAGGGATGACGGTGTCTGAGTATGACGTCCAGTTTACACAGTTGTCCCAATATGCTCCGTACGTGGTGGATACCGAAGCGAAGAGGGTAAAGAGGTTCATACAGGGACTGGATGCCCAGCTATTTCTTGCCATTGGCGCCCAGCACTTCGATACCTATTCGGCGGCTATGGATACAGCGTTGCGGATGGAGGCACGTATTTCAGCGACTTCGGCCGTTCCTGGGCCGAAGAGGATTCGTACCGGCATGCCAGATCAGAGGCAGCATGCCAGATTCTTTCTGAAAGATAGGGCCGGCAGAGGGTTTGGACGAGGTCAGCTATATGGTTCGTATCCACAGGGACAGCAGGCATCGCCAGGATGTTTTGGGTGCGGGAGTCTGCACCATTGTATCAGAGACTGCCCGGCGAGGCGACAGGGAGTGGCGACAGTTCCGCATGTGACCCTACCACCATCACCGCCCCCTCCTCAGAGAGCTCTACTTCCTGCCATAGGCGATGCTCCATGCCAGTTAGGTGCACCCAGAGGCCGTAGACGCGGCGGACCGATCCAGAGAGGACGAGGAGGCAGAGGTCGAGGCCGAGGTCAGCCCGCTATTGGAAGAGGTCAGGCCTGAGTGTTTGCGTTAACACCGCAGGATGCGCAGGCATCCAATGCCGTCGTGACAGGTACCCTATTGGTATGCTCTGTTGATGCACACGTGTTGTTTGATCCCGGATCCACGCACTCATACGTTTCCACACACTTCGTGCCGAGTTTGGGTAGAGAGTCCGGTTTGCTTGATCAGCCGCTTGTTGTGACCACTCCTGTGGGAGAGTCATTTGTTGCTAGGCACGTGTTCCGATCCTGTACCGTCCGTATTGGCGAGCGAGAGCTGCCTGTCGACTTGATCCTTCTTGAGATGTTGGACTTCAACGTTCTTTTGGGCATGGATTGGTTAGCCACGTGCTATGCGTCTGTGGACTGCCGCGAGAAGACAGTTAGATTTTGTTTTCTCGGCAAGTCGGCTTTTGCGGTGCAGGGGGACCGTGGTGCCGACCCGCACATGTTGATTTCTTCTCTTCGCGCTGATCAGCTGTTGAGAAAGGGATGTCGGGGATTTCTGGCCTATGTTTGCGATACTAGAGCTACAGATGTTCCATTGGACCAGGTTCCGATTGCATGCGAGTTCCCCGATGTTTTCCCTAATGAGCTGCCAGGATTGCCACCTGAGTGCGATGTCGAGTTCTGTATTGATTTGATTCCCGGCTCGGGGCCTATTTCTATACTGCCTTATCGGATGGCCCCGGCGGAGCTTAGAGAGTTGAAGGTTCAGCTGCAAGATTTGTTAGATAAGGGACTTATTCGACCCAGTGTTTCTCCATGGGGTGCTCCGGTCCTGTTTGTCAAGAAGAAGGACGGAAGTTTGCGCTTATGCATCGATTACCGCCAGCTGAACAAGGTTACCGTGCGGAACAGATATCCGTTGCCGCGCATTGATGATTTGTTCGACCAGCTTCAGGGTGCGGGTTATTTTTCTAGGATCGACTTGCGATCAGGATACCATCAGCTACGAGTCCGACAGGAGGATATACCAAAGACAGCTTTCCGTACACGCTATGGCCACTATGAGTTTCTGGTGATGTCGTTCGGACTCACCAACGCCCCAGCAGCATTCATGGACTTGATGAACTGTACCTTCAGGCCGTATCTCGACTTGTTCATCATAGTGTTCATTGATGATATTTTGGTGTATTCCCGGAGCCGAGAAGAGCACGAGCAACATTTGCGGATTACTTTGCAGACTTTGAGGGAGCACCAGCTTTTCGCAAAATTTTCCAAGTGTGCTTTCTGGTTGGACAGCGTTGGTTTCTTGGGTCACGTGATTACGAGAGATGGCATATGTATGAACCCGAAGAAGATTGAAGCTGTTTAGCAGTGGCCCAGACCGACATCGGTTACGGAGATCCGTAGTTTTCTAGGCCTGGCTGGCTACTACAGGTGATTCGTTCAGGATTTCTCCCGTATTGCTGCACCTTTGACCGGTTTGACCCGGAAGGGAGTTCTTTTCGTTTGGACGGAGGAGTGCGAGCACAGTTTTCAGCAGCTACGGACTTGTTTGACTACGGCGCCGGTATTATCATTGCCTCCAGCATCAGGCGGATTCATGGTTTATTGTGACGCTTCGCGGGTGGGGCTAGGATGCGTATTGATGCAGCATGACAGGGTGATCGCGTATGCATCGCGGCAATTGAAGAAACATGAACAGAACTACCCCACTCATGATTTGGAGATGGCTGCAGTGGTCTTTGCACTGAAGATATAGCGACATTACCTATACGGCGAGTCATGCCAAATATTCACTGACTACAAGAGCTTAAAGTATATATTTCAGCAGCGAGACCTGAACCTTAGACAGCGTCGTTGGATGGAGCTGGTGAAAGACTATAACTGTGAGATCTTGTACCACCCGGGCAAGGCGAATGTAGTGGTGGGTGCTTTGAGTAGGAGGCCCAGGGGTAGTCTATCTTGTTTGCGCACAGTGCAGAGGCAGTCATCAGCAGATTAGAAGATTTTATGCGACAGCCGAGTTGAGTTCGAGTTCACTCCGACAGGGGACAGCTTGCGCATGTTCGTGCACGTCCGCAGTTACTTGACCGCATTCGAGAGGCACAGCCCAGTGATGACCGACTTTCAAAGATCATGGAGCAGATTAGGCAGGGCAGAGATTCCGAGTTCGTGATCGACGATCAGGGAGTACTGCGATTTGGGACTCGATTGTGCATACCAGATTCAGAGGGACTACGGCGTGAGATTCTTGAGGAGGCGCATAGATCTACATACAGCGTTCACCCAGGTTCCACCAAAATGTACCGCGACTTGAGAGATGTCTATTGGTGGGACGGGATGAAGAAGGATGTCACTGACTTCGTAGCAAGATGCCTGACTTGTCAGCAAGTCAAGGCCGAGCACCAGAGGCCAGCAAGAGAGTTGCAGCCTTTGCCCATTCTGGAGTGGAAATGGGAGCAGATTTCGATGGACTTCATTGTGGGTCTACCCAGGACCAGTCGAGGGTACGACTCCATTTGGGTGATCGTGGATCGATTGACGAAAGAGGCTCACTTCCTGCCAGTGAAGGCCACTTTCAGTTTTGCTCAGTATGCCCAGATTTACATCGACGAGATCGTGCGGTTACATGGCGTACCGACTTGTATAGTATCAGATCGAGGCACCCAATTTACCAGCCGACTATGGCGGAGACTTCAGGAGGCTTTGGGCACTCGTTTGAGTTTCAGCACAGCATTTCATCCGCAGACCGACGGACAGTCAGAGCGGACCATTCAGACTCTCGAGGATATGCTCAGAGCGTGCGTTTTGAACTTTGGCGGTAGCTGGGATCGTCATTTACCTTCGGTGGAGTTCTCCTATAACAACAGCTTCCAGGATACTATTCAGATGGCACCTTTTGAGTCCTTGAATGGGAGGAGATGTAGATCGCCCGTTTGTTGGACCGAGCTGAATGAGAGCAGTATTTTTGGGCCACAGATCATGCAGGAGACGACCGAGAAAGTACAGCTGATTCGAGATTGGATGAGAGCAGCTCAGAGCAGGCAGAAATCGTATGCAGACAGGCGCTGTCGCAGATTAAAGTTCGCAGTTGGCGACCATGTTTTTCTAAGGGTCTCTCCGATGAAGGGCGTGATGCGATTTGGGTGAAAGGGAAAGCTTAGCCCTAGATTCGTAGGTCCCTTCGAGATCCTCGAGCATGTCGGTGCTGTTGCATATCGTTTGGCTCTTCCACCCATATTTTCAGAAGTTCACCACGTCTTCCACGTGTCGATGCTACGCCGATATCTTCATAACCCTTCCCAAACGATTTAGCATCAGACCGTTCAGCTTGAGCCCGACCTTTCGTTCACCGTGCAGCCAGTTGAGAGATTGGATCGGCAGGTGAAGAAACTTCGATCAAAAGTCTTGCCGTCTGTGAAGGTTCTTTGGCGCAGCCCGGATAGTGAGAAGATCACTTGGAGGCCGAGGGTGAGATGCGGAAGAAATTCCCTCATCTGTTTGAAGGTACGCATTGTTGCATGTTTTTTTTTTAAATTCGGGGATGAATTTTCTTAAGGGGGGAAGACTGTAACACCTGAGATTAGGGTTAGTGGTAATTATGTGTTAATGTGGGGTTTTCTGGTAAAAAGTTTACCAAAACGGGATTCTAGTAATTTATCTGGTTTTATGGTTATTTTAGTAAAATTTTATCCCGACCGCACACACTTGTGCACGTTAACTAGGGTTAAGACTAGGGTTGGCCATACATTTGAGCTTATAGGTTAACCATGTTTAAGTTAACCATGGTGGTCTAACACACTTGATTAGGCTAATTAGATCAATTAGGGTGGTTGGCTTTGACCAAGAGTGTTAGGGTGTTTTAAGGTTGACTCTCTTGAGAGAGAGAGAGAGATGTGATGGTTGTAATGATGGTTTAAGGTTAAGTCACACCATTTCAACTCAAACCTTTTTGCATGTCTCCTCAAGCTCACACCTCTCTCGCTCACACACACAATTATCAGCCCAAATACCATCAGATCAGCCACCCAAACCAGCCCCTACTGCTGCTATAGCAGCTGATGATTCACCATCAGCCCAATCTCAGCTCATTTCAGCACTTCAGCTTCAGTTCTTCACAAAACAGCACATTAACTGCTGCACAAACAGCCACTTCAGCCCCTAACATCATTACAAACAGCCCCAACCTCAAATCCCTCTCACTCACACTCAACTTCAGCCCCTAAAACATCAGAACAGCCACCAAAACAACACCATCAGCCCCTGACCAAACATCAGCAGCACACTTTCAGCCTGTTAAAATCAGCTTTCAGCCACCAATTCTGCACCAAATCAGCACACAACTGCTGCACAAACAGCCCTAACATCATTGCAACAGCCCACTTCATGAACTCACACACTCGCATCAGCCTAGCCACCAAAAACAACAGCACATCAGCCCAATTATCATCTTTTCAGCCACCATTTCAGCCAAAACAGCACACCATCAGCCTCCAAACTAACATCATAACATCAGCTTCAGCCTTTGCATCAGCATCAGCAGCTGAAGCAAAACCCCATCTCCAACATCATCTCCCAACAACATCATCATCAGCAACAGCTACTTAACCCTTAGCTTCAGCAGCTACAATAGCACACCAGCCCCTGTACATCAGCTGTTACATCAGCTTCAGCCCTTCTTCAGAATATCAGCAGCAGTAGCTGCTACATCAGACCCAACTCTTTACATAACACCTCCCCAACAACACACAACCCTTCCCTTAAGATTACCTCAACCCTTGCCACTGCAACAAACAGAAACAGCAACATTTCGGCTCCAAAACAAAGCAACTGACACAGCTTCAGCCAGCTAAATAATGAGGCAGATCAGACACAGTTCAGCTCATTCCGGTTGAGTTTTGCTGCACCAGGAGCTTTAGCAGCAGCTCACACTCCCTCCTTCTTCTCCTTCTCCTTGTTTGTGAGGTTCCTAGGGGGGTATAATTCCTAAACTCTTTCCATGTTGCTTAGATTATGTGTTTGTTTAGCTAGTTTAGTGTTTTAATGGAGTTCTAGTGCTAGAATTGTGTTGTGATGTTAGATCTAGTTACATTAGAGTACTTGTAGCTTAATGAACCCTTTTAGGTGTTAGTTAGTCTGTTTTAGCCTAGTAGTGTCAGATAGATAACCCTAAATTGCTGAAGTTATGGCTATCTAGCTTATATCGGTGTTTATTGCATGTTTTAGTGGTAATTTTGGGTAAATTAAGGGAATTTTTGGCAAAAGTAAAGGTAGTGTTGGTTAGAGTAGCCCTATTAGGTGCTGTTGAGACCAGTTAACCAGAGATTTGCCCCAGATTTCTTAAATGTACCCGATTTATCCGACTTGGCGTAATTTGGCAGTTTTAGTGACTTTTAGCCTTTCTGAGATCTGCTTTTGACCCGATCCACTCAGATAAAAATTGTGAAGACTGTAGCATGGTGGGACTAACAGAGACACACATACAAAACACGGGGACCCCTCTCCCTATTTTGGCCGCAGATTTAATGTGTCTGGCCGCAAATTGCGGCCAGAATAGGGGTGGGGGTGTTGGGTTTTGGTGTGTGGGTATATTCTGGGTAGCTAGGGTTTTTGGTATCTGTAACTTTTCAAGTTGGGTCCAGAGGCAAAATCTGGAGCTTGTATCGTGTTTTCAATGTTTTAAGTCTCGTGCGACACGCGCGTGATACGCGTGGTTCTGTGGCGCGATACGCGACACAGCGCGTCGGTGTAGGTTCTGGTGGGTTTGTGCGCGTCGCGACGTGTCGTGTGCACGCGCGTTTAGTTTCACGCACGTGTATCCTTTTATCGATATATCGTGTTTTGCAGGATTTTTCCTTATATGGTGACTTTTGTAAATTCTAGGTTCGCCGGCGGAGACTTCTAGCACAGCAGAGAAAGGGAAGCAGGTGGTCGGACACACCTAGCACGGGATCATGGATGAGTAGATTTAACATCTATGGGGGACGATCGTTTGGATGGCGCGAGTCGCCCGTTAGATTTAATAAACTTGTAAATAGTAAACTTGATATTACTTGTGACATTAGAATAATAATACTTGCATGATATTTGCTGCAGTTAGATCCATATGTTATACCCATATACGCAAACTCATTTGTAGGACACATGCACCATTACCAAGTTTTTATATGCAGCACGAGCACTATTCATGTGTACACACACACCCTGGTAATTGCCATGCCACGACACTAGATAACTGTAAATCTGAAACATGTTAATTGCTTAGAACTATGCTATTGAAACAAACATTTAAAATGAAATCATAAGAATTGCTATTCTCGTGCATATGCATTATTATATCATCTGCTCATGCCTAGTATAAATCATACATTGCAACTTGAACATTGATACCATAAGCATTCATTATCATCGACATATGCATCCATGATGATTTCATGAGATTTATGATATTTCTGGATTTCGGGGGAAAGCCGCAAGATTTCAAACTTATAATCTTTTAAAATATAAAAGTTGCAGTTTTCTAGTGATATAAAGTGTCGTCCACCATGAGTTTGCTGTGGTTTCGAGACCCGTTTCGAGGAGGTGGATGAACCGTCTCGGGTACATGGTGGGCCCGGTACGGTACCCCGGGGCAAGAAGATCACAGGAGATGGCGTTGAGCCTGGCAGGGGACGGATTACCTACCGGTGACTTCATTTGGCATGGCGGATATCCAGAGGATACCGACCGTGGCCGCTAGATTGAGATATGGATATTTGACATGGATCAACTGGACGGCTGAGGCCAGAGATACTTGACATGAATACATAAGGTTGAGACAGTTTTGTGGTGTCGTTACTGGACACAGATTTTGTTGATTCTATGGATATTATGCTGATTTTAAAAAGGAGTTTCAAAAAATAGAATAAAGAACAATTCTTATACCTACCTGATGAGATCTTGAGTTGACTCATATAGCATACATACACGATAGTATATTCATGTGGCATACATATCTGTTATTACATCCATGTGCCATACAGACTTGCTAGTACACTGATGTTGCATACATACCTGCTAGTACATATAGCCATACCTGTTTAGGGATGCTAGGATACTTGTGTGCATGCATGCGATAGCCTTAATAGATGTTATTTATTACTCACGAGCTGGCAACTCACCCCCGTTGTGCCACAGCTTTTCTGCGGGTCTGTTCCGTCAGCACTGTAGCGGCGGACACTTTTGCCTCCTTTGCTCATTTTGCCTGGACTCGAGGCTTTTGCTCATAGGTGGGTTGTTATCATTTTGTACCACCTTATTTATGTTCATTGTATCTAGAATACTCCATCTGCTATTATTCCAGCTGTACTAGTTTTATTTGGATTACTGTATATTGACCTAGAGGTGAGATTGTGAGACTTTTGGATGATATGTTATATTTGGGGTCGAGCTCACTTGAGCTGACATATTATATTGCCTGTGCTTTCATGCGTATTTATGCATATTGTTATTTTACATTGCGTGGGATTTGTGACCGCCTTGAGGCGAAGAGCTAGCTCCCGCTTGGGGATGCCATATTTCTGTTATTCACTTGTATTCCTGTTGTACCCGTTGGGGGACTATTTTACAAGAAGATTTTGCCGGAAATTTGGGGAAAAGGGAAGTTGTTTTAAGAAAAAGAGACTTGATATGACTTAATGAAACAAGCGCTAAAATAAAAATGGTTTTTCCTTCACTCTAATTCTTAATTGGGTTTTATATTCTGGGCTTCAGCTTACTTATTTTACGGACGCCTTGAGATGTTTCGTAACTTAAGTGCCGGTCGCGTTCCGTATCTTGCGGGTCGTGACAAGAGCGCTCCTTGTAAAATAGAGCACACGTGAGGAGCACATGGTGCGCTTGGCGCTGAGTGACAACCTTGAAGCGCTGGGCGCTTCTTTAAATTGGAGCGCTAGGGGCGCTGCAGCGCTGTGTGCCAGTCTTGAAGCGCTGAGGCACTTCTTTAAATTGGAGCGCTAAGGCTCTTTTTAGGCAACTTTGATCAGTTCTGCGCTCTGAGAATTAAATTCTCGTTTATAAGAGACTTTGTCTAATGGGTTTAAGAACAAAGTTCTTATTTTAATAGGAGATTTTACAATCTCCTCTGTTTTTATGAAAGACCTTGTCTTTGTAGATCTGTGATCCAAGAAAAATTAAGTTCTTTTCTCCTCCCCTTTTATGATGAGATGTTATGATCTCTTTTTGTGAAAGATATCTATCTTTTAGATCTATGATCTTGAAGAAGAATTGGGTTCTTCTTCTTTTTACGAGATGATTTTATCTCTTTGTTTTATTTACCTTGAAGAAATTCTTCTTCCGAGAGCTTGCTCTTCTTTTTGAAATTTCTCAAAATTTGTGGGGGGCTTCCTCTCTGCAAGACTTGAAGTCTTCGGTCCTTTATATAGGGGAGGCTGATTTGTTGAATTGGTTGAAGAGATCTTTTCTCTAATTTATTTGGGAATGTTTCCCACTGTTGGATCTTTGATTCAAGGGCTTCGTTTTACAGAAAGCAATCTTCTTTTTTTAACAAGATTGGGAAAATCTTTTCCCATACAGAACTTATTCTGTATCTTGGTGATTTTTAATCACCATTGGATCTTTGATCCAACGGTTCTCTAATTTACAGAGCACAATCTTTCCTGTTTGGAAAGATTTGAGGAGTATTTCCTCAATAGAATTTTAGACTTTAATTTGATGATTTATTCATCTTAGTCGGATCTTTGATCCAATGGTGGATAACATTTAGTTGTAGCGCTCGGCGCTCTCGTGCTTTGCACGTGAGACGTTGCCTCAGAGTCTTTGACTCTTAGCGCTGGCGCTCCTGACGCTAGCGCTCTCGTGATTTGCACGTGAGGCGCTGCCTCAGAGTCTTTAACTCTTAGTGCTGGCGCTCCTGGTGCTGGCGCTCTCGAGCTTTGCACGTAAGGCACTTCCTTAGAGTCTTTGATTCTTAGCGCTGGCGCTCCTGGTGCTAGCGCTCTCGTGTTTTGCACATGAGGCGCTGCCTCAGAGTCTTTGACTCTTCAGTGCTGGCGCTCCTGACGCTAGCGCTCTCGTGCTTTGCATGAGAGGCGCTGCCTCGGAGTCTTTGACTCTTCAACGTTGGCGCTCCTGGCGCGAGCGCTCTCGTGCTTTGCACGTGAGGTGCTGCCTCAGTTCAAATTTTGAATTTTGAATAGAGCTTTGCTCTCAATTAGGGAAACAATGACGTATTTCCGCGACGGAGTCATTCGCTGACGTATTTCCGTGACGGGGTCATTGGATGACGTATTTCCGCGACGGGGTCATTTGCTGACGTATTTCCGCGATGGGGTCATTGGATGACGTATTTCCGCGACGGGGTCATTTGCTGACGTATTTCCGAGACAGGGTCATTAGATGACGTATTTCCGCGACGGGGTCATTTGCTGACGTATTTCCGAGACGGGGTCATTGAATGACGTGTTTCCGCGACAGAGTCATTTGATGACGTATTTCCACGACGGGGTCATTGGATGACGTATTTCCGAGACGAGGTCATTTGCTGACGTATTTCCGAAACGGAGTCATTTGCTGACGTATTTCCAAGACGGGGGCATTGGATGACGTATTTCCGCGATGAAGTCATTTGCTGACGTATTTCCGAGACGGGGTCATTGGATGATGTATTCCGTGACGGGGTAATTGGCTGACGTATTTCCGCGATGCGGTCATTTGCTGACGTATTTCCGAGACGGGGTCATTGGATGACGTATTTCCACGACGGGGTCATTGGCTGACCTATTTCCGTGACGGGCTCATTTGCTGACGTTAGGTTGTCTGTGAACCATAGAGTCTTGGAACTGGGGACTTTGCCGTGGCTCCGATTGGTGATGTCGCGTCCCAATCCTGCTGGAATGAGGATGAACGTCGTTGCTGTTCTCTAAGCTGTAGACGTGGCCGTCGAGATTTGGAACTAGGGACTTTGTCATGGCTCCGATTGGTTACGACCCTGAAGTTGGTTGTTGACGTTATGTCTGCATCCTACTGGAGTTGAGAAGGAACACCATGTTGATCTTCTGGGATGCAGATGTTGCCGTCGAGATCTGACTCTCCTTTTGACAAGGTCTGGTGGGGAAATGTGGTCCCCTTTTTTGTTTATACCTATGGATTGCATACAGGGATCAGTATGGACTTACCTGTAGGGCAAAAGTTTCATTCTTTCATTCTTTTTTTTTCTTTCCGCGATACTCTATCATTTCAGCTTTTTATATCGCGAATGTCGCGATTGCCCAATCATTTCGGTTATTTTTCACGGTGCCCAATCATTTCGGCTATTTTTGTATGAATATATTTTACTCGCTGATTTTTATTACGAGTTGCCCAAACATTTCGGCTATTTCATATGCATTTTTTTTCTTTTTTTTTTGCGAGTATGGAACTCAAGATCCGATACCAATCTTAGCATCAGTATCGCTGCGACTGGAATACTACCAGAAGCGAATCATCATTTGCCGTGAAAGGACTTAGAATTTGATACCAATTTAGGCATCAACATCGCTACAACTGGGATATTTCTAGGAGAGAATTATCATTTGCCTTTGTCGATTTAAACAAAGATGGCTTAGCAAACAGGGTTAGGATCCTGTCGACTAAGGCTTTTGACTTCAAGAGACGTAAGGGTCTCATAAAGGTGTTTCTCCCTACGAGTCGTGAGGATCTCATAGGTGCGATTTCTCCTTAGGAATCGTGAGGATTCTTAAGTGTATGTTCTTTTATAAGTCGTAAGGATCTTACAAAAGCGTTTTCTCTTTATAAGTCGAGAGGACTTACAACTATTGTTCACCAGGCGGAGAAATTTCGCGCCATTGGCGGAACTTGGTGGGGGAGACGTTTATTTGTGCCCGTGGATCGTATACAAGGGTCAATACTAAACCGTTTGTAGGGCAGTCTGGGAAATGTGATGGCTTAAGAACATGATCAGATCCCTGTAGCTTAAGGCTTTTGAATCTTATGAGCCGTGAGAGTCTCATAAAAGGGTTCTCCTTACGAGTCGTGAGGATCTCGTAAGTGTAATTTCTCCTCAGGAATCGTGGGGATCCCTAAGTGTGTTTCTCCCTTGTGAGTCGTAAGGATCTCACGCTGGTGTTTTCTCCTTACAAAGTCGAGAGGACCTTGCAAGTGTGCATAAATTTTTTTCCTTTTTTTTTACGAGTCTACGCTCTTTCGGGTTTTCACAAATATCGCCGGTAGCCTTGCTGTTTTTACTCCCGGAGCCCTTTCGGATTTTCATCCGTGCTCATTTTACTTATGGACGTACCGTTTTTTTTTTTTTTTGCCACATCGACCGGGGGATGCCGGGGGTTTGTAGTAGTTTAAGGACGTTTCGGTCCGTCGCTAGTTTTAAGACATTACGGTCCATTGTTAGTTTAGGGACGTTTCGGTCCGTTGTTAGTTTAGGGACGTTTCGGTCCTTTGTTAGTTTAGGGACGTTTCGGTCCAATAGCGACTTTGAGGCAAGGTTTCGCTGGATACTACTTATATAGTTTGGGCTTGGGAAGATAGCGAGCAGACATAGGTGTCGTCATCTATCGTTGACCTAGGCCGTGACTCGTCAGGCGTAGTATTTTTTCAGGAACCGGCCGTTTATTGGCCTAAAGGGTCTTTCGCTATACATATCCATGAGCAAGTAAGCCCCGTCTTGGTAGACTTTGTCTATGATGTACGGGCCCTCATAGTTCGGCTCGAATTTCCCCCATTTAACACGATTGGGGATCATAAGTCTCTTGACCACTACCACGAGTTCGCCTTGGCGGAATGTTCTCGGCCTAGTTAATCTTTCATATGAGCACGTCATCTTTGCTTTGTAAGCTTCTAGGTTTTGCTGCGCCATGAGACGAGTTTCATCGAGGGCGTCGAGCTCCTCAAGCCGAACCCGAGCATTCTCTTCATCTGTTAGTTCGTAATGAACCGCTACTCGTAGAATGGGTAGCTCTATCTCCAAGGGGAGTACTGCTTTCGTGCCGAATACCAACGCAAATGGCATTGTATTTATGGCCATTTTGAATGTGGTCCCGTAAGCCCGGAGAGCTTCATGCGGTCTCTCATGCCAGTCCTTCTTATTTTTGGACATCGTCTTCTTTATGATCTTCGTCAAGGTTTTGTTGAAAGCCTCAGCTAGACCGTTAGCTCGTGGATTGTAGATCGAAGAGTATCTCCAGTCTATATTATGCTGCTGTGCGAAGCGGCTGATTCTGTGATTTCTGTAGGCTGGTCCGTTATCGGAGATAATCCATCGCGGAGTGCCGAACCGATAGATGACGTGTGTCTTGAAGAAATGGAGGATGTTCTCCGTCTTCACTTCTCTTAGCGGTACTGCTTCTGCCCACTTAGAGAAGTAATCGGTTGTCGCCAATATGAACCGATGTCCTCTGGATGACGCTGGTTCGATGGGCCCAATTATGTCGGTTCCCCATATTTCGAACGGCCAGCTAGCCACCGTTGGGTGTTAGCGAGTTTGGGTGCTGGTGGATGAAGTCTCCATGAACTTGGCACGAGTGGCACTGTTTTGCGTATTCAAGACAATCCTGAATCATCGTGGGCCAATAGTAGCCCATCCTTTTGATCTTCAGCTTCATCTTTGGCCCGGCTTAATGAGAACAGCAGAGTCCGTCATGAGTTTCTTGGACTACTCTCCTTGCTTCTTCTGGCCCTAGGCATCTCAGCCATAGAGAGTCGAACGATCTCTTATATAGAGTATCATTGACGAAGGCGAAAGACAGAGCTCGTTTCATGAGCTGATGTCTTAAGGATGCATCTTCAGGTGTTCGACGGGATTTGAAGTAGTCTACAAAGACTTCTCTCCAATCCTTAGCCCTTTCTTGGTCCTCTATTTGTAGGACTTTTTGCTTGGTCGCTTCTTTTTCTTCAGATGACTCCGGCGATATTTCTGCTGGTGCAAGGACCCGGAGCCTTTGCACAACGATCCTTAAGTCATCGAGGTTTTCGTCAGCCATTTCTTTGGCGAGTTTGGCTAATGCGTCCGCCTTGCTATTTTCTGCACGCGATATGTTTTCCAGGATATAGGAAGGGATTTGAGTCATCAATTGTTGCACTCTTTCGCCGTATTTTGCCAACTCCAGTTTGCACGTTTGATAGTCGTCGTTTACTTGGCTAACGACTGTAGGGTGTTTTTCGTCACCCCATTGAGATGGGAATGCGCGCGCACTGGTCAGGCGCATTACAGATTCCCCCTGCCTATGGTAGGCTAAGGGTTATTGATTGTGGGGATCCAAACCTCCGACAGCCGTGGACTAAGCTACCGTTAATTACCCCCCGCTTTTGGAGCGAGAGAACCTCCGATTAACGGGTTAAACTGGTCATGCGAACTCAATATATCATGTTCTGTTTTGAAGGGGAGGTTGGATGTATCGGGGGGCGCAGAGTTTTTACGGAGGTCCCACTACCCGGATAGCGGGCTGGGGGTCGAGGGGGCTAGCAGCCTCCTTACGGGGTGCGGGGCAGTGCCCCGTTAGAATTTTTTTCTAACAGGGGAGACACATTTAGTGGGGAGTGCAAAAAAAAAGAAGGGAAAAAGCGTCTTAAAGACGCGTGCGTAGCATGTGGGCGCATGGTGTCTGGGGTCACGTGGCGCACACGCGACCATTCGGCGCCTCAGCGCCCAGGGTCACGTGGCGCACACGCGACCATTCGGCGCCTCAGCGCCCGGGGTCACGTGGCGCACACGTGACCATTGGGCACTCTAGCGCCCGGGGTCACGTGGCGCGCACGTGACCGACGGGCGCCTTAGCGCCCCGGGGTCATGTGGCGCGCACGTGACCGACGGGCGCCTTAGCGCCCGGGGTCACGTGGCGCGTATGTGACCGACGGGCGCCTTAGCGGCCGGGGTCACGTGGCGCACACGTGACCAGTAGGCACCTTAACGCCCCGGGGTCACGTGGCGCACACATGACCGACAGGTGCCTTAGCGTCCCGGGGTCACGTGGCGCACACGTGATCACAGGAAACACCCGTGGGAAGGGGCCTAGCCCTTAGGCTGGGGAGTTGAACTCCCAAGAAGTTTTTGGAGTTGAACTCCCAACAGAAACTAATTTATGGAGTTAAACTCCAACAGATCTAAAAAGGAGTTAAACTCCTGGGGATTTAGTGCTCTTCTTTTGAGCCTTGGATCTGTCCAAAGTTAGATTTTTGGAGATGGGTCTCCTTCTTCCTTCTCTTGATCGGCGGGATCTTGGAGAAAAGGGGATGAGACTTAAAAGTCTCCCCTTTTCGAGATCTGATTGGAGATCCGAGCTCCCTTTTGTGGGTTTTGTGGTGAAAAACTATTTATTTTTTAGAAAGGAAGAGTTAAACTCTTGATTTAATTTAAAAGAGAGGAAGAGGGTTTTAGACCCTTGAGAAAGGGGAAGGAGGCACAAACCCTAATTTTTTGGGGAATGAAAAATTGTTATTAGATATTTTCATCATGTTGCCTCTTATAGGCTTACATATTTACATATAGCCCCTTAGGCTTTACAAAATGGCATTTTGCCCATCCCATGGCTCATATGCCATTTCTTTTTGGACATAAGCCATGGGTTACAAAAATTTGGCTTTATACCCATTTTGTTTAAAAATTACAAAAAAATTATTTATTACATGATTTTTATTTTGGTATGGCGGAAGGCCGGACGCTTCGTGTTCGGGCTCGACCTGGGCATTGGCCCACTTGCTTGGGCTTGGGCCCACCTGGCTTGGGGTTGACCTTGATTTTGACTTGGTCAACCAGAGTGCAAATTTTGACTTCAACAACAACCACCTGAGAGTCTCCATATATGAGGAGGTTTTCGATTCCTATGTCGACAGCGATCTTGAGACCTGCTATCAAAGCCTCATATTCCGCTTCATTTTTTGTCCTTGGCTCCGTTAAGGAGAAGGCAAAGCGCATTATCCCTCTTTGTGGAGTCACGAAGATAAGGCTTACCCCCGATTTGATTATAGGAGTGGTATGCTTTCTCTTCTTTATGGAAGATGCCCCATCAAAATAGAGTTCCCATCGGGTATCACTCCCTCCTTTCTCTCCGTCAATCGTGTCAAATGCGTGTTCGTCTGGCAATTCGCAGTTTAGGGGTGAGTCGGCAGGTATCGGATGCTCAGCGAGGAAGTCGCCGATGGCCTGGCCTTTCACTGCCTTGAGAAGTCGGTATGTTATCGAGAATTCCATTAAGAGTAGGGCCCATTTAGCGAGCCGCCCCGTTAGTATGGCTCTCGACATCAAATATTTGAGAGGACCCACCTTTGATATGAGATGGACCTCATGCGCTAAAGCATGGTGTCTGAGCTTCGTTATCGCGAAGATTAACGCCAGGCAGTGTTTTTCGATAGGGGGTAGTTGTTTTCTGCCCCCAGGAGAACTCGACTCAAATAGTAAAGGGCTCTCTCTTTCCCTTGGTCATTTTCCTGTGCCTATAGCGCGCCTAAAGAACCTTCAAGGACGGTTGTGTACAAGATGAGGGGCTTTCCCTTGACCGGGGCGGTCAGTACCGGCGGATTCTGCAGGTATTGCTTAATTTCGTCCAGTGCGCTTTGACATTTGCGATCCTAGACGAACGGGGTCCCCTTCTTCATTAAATGACTGTAGGGGCGGCATTTACCGAAGAGGTTAGTTATGAACCGTCGGATATACGCGATCTTCTCTTGGAGAGACCGCAGTTGCTTGAGAGTTCTTGGCAGAGGCATTTCCATGATCGCCTTGATCTTCGATGGATCTATTTCGATACCACGATGTCGTATGATGAACTCTAGAAATTTGCCCGAGGAAACTCCGAACGCGCATTTGAGAGGGTTCATCTCCAGGTTGTATTTCCGAAGACGTTGGAATACTACCTTCAGATGCTCCCAATGCTCCTCGTGTGATTTGCTTTTTACCACGAGGTTGTCAATATAGCATTCGACGATTTCATATATGAGGTCATCGAAAATCTTTGTCATGGCCCTCTAATAGGTAGCGCCGGCGTTCTTCAAGCCAAAGGAATCACTTTGTAGCAGAATATTCCCCGGGGAGTCCGGAAAGTGTGCATCTTTATTTGATTGTACCCTGATGATCTGTCCATGAAGGAGAAGTCTTCATGAGTGGACATGTTGTCTATCATCAGCTCAGTAACCGGTACGGGAAAATCATCCTTCGGGCAAGCTTTGTTGAGGTCCCGAAAGTCTACGCAGATGCGCACCGTCCCGTTTTTCTTCATCACTGGGACAATGTTGGAGATCCAGTCGGGGTATTGAACTTCTTGGATGAAGCCGGAGTCCATTAGCTTCTTAACTTCGGCGTTGTTGCTTATTTCAAGTTCAAGCCGCATTCTTCTTGGTGCTTGTTTAACTGGCTTGACGTCCGGAGATATTGCCAATTTATGCACAGCGATTTCTGGATCTAGCCCCGGCATCTCGGAGTAGTTCCATGCAAAGCAGTCTTTATACTACATAAGCACATCTTTTAGCATAGCCACTTGCTCTTTAGACAGCAGCTCACTGAGGAACGTTGGCCGTGGGTCGTTTGTCGTCCCTAAGTCGATTCTTTTCAGGTTGTCCGCCATAGTGTATATCCCATCTTCCAAATCTTTTGGTGCCGGTGGAAATTCCGAGATCAACTCATCCACGCCCTCATTTTTGAAGCACCAGGAGGGGTCATCCATATTCTCATGCACTCCTTCTTCTGACAACGTTATCACGTGACAGGTACAAGATCGTTTCTAAGACCGATGTTGATCCGGTTCTACTCTTGCCATATACGTTATTTTTGGCACATGCTTTTGTGGTGGGGCTACCCTCCAACTGTTGGATAGAGCGAACCTGCCGAGTTGATATTGGTCTTCGACCCAATTTTTGAAGGTGAAGCAGTCTTGAAGAGGATGTCCTATCGCTCGGTGATAGGAGCAATAATCCGGGTGATGAACCTCGTTTGCTTGATCTGGGTGCTTGGACTCCGGGAGCGCAATCATTTGGTGTTTTACAACGAGGTCGAATATCTTCCTTGTCTTGTCTTGAGGAAAGGAATATTCCCGATCCATTTTCTTCATTAAAGACAGATTCCGACTGACCTTTTCTTGGTCACGTGGCCTTTTGGATCTGTTTTTCCGCTGTCGAACGTTTTTTCCGTTCTTTGATTTGTTTTTGCCTCTGCGTCGGGCCTTTTTCTTACCTTAGGAATGCACGGCGGGCTGACGGTGAAAGGCATTATCATACTCCGTAGCCTGCTGAAGGAGGCATTGCGTCTTGGTTTTCTCGTAAATGGCCATTTCGCGGCTGTAATCGTTCCGAACCTTTTGACCCGCTTCCCTTATTAGCTTGTCCATCTGTTCTTCAAATGACGGACTCGGCATTTTTATGGCAGGACCGCGTTCAGGCTCAGCGTCAGCGTCTTTTAAAAGAGCATCTGTTTCTTCATCAAGGTCCTTTATGACATGGCAGCCATGGAACTGCTCCCGTTCTTGGACTGGATATATCCGAACCCGATCGTTTCCATTTTTCCGTAGGGCAATTTTCGCTGCGCTCCGGGGACGTTCCAAATCCTATTGTAGAACTGAGCTTGTCGAGGAGTTTGTTTGAATGGTACGCCTTGGCATCTTAATAGACTTTTCAATCCTTCGATGTAATACCTGGGCAGACGAATGGGTTAGAGCCTGTCGAGCGTAGGATCGGCACCATGCCAGACTTCTCTTTTGACTTTAGTCTCCGTGGATCGATAAAAGAGGATCGCCTTTTCACCTCTTTGCCTGAGAGGGACGTAGAATGTCCGTAGCTCCTGCACACTATATGTCCCAAGCACATCCAGCTCTCTATAATGCTGCCGCGGGACCATTGCGATTTTCAAACTCCGATCATATCCGGTGAGGGCCTGCATCGATGGGCGGACCGAGAACACTGCGTTGACCTCATCTTCAGAGTCACTGCCAAAAACAAGAATATGGGTAGATGGTCCCGGCTTGTTGCATTGGGGCGGCCATGAATAGACTATCCCTTCTTCCTCCTCGGTATCGCTCCCGAAGATCGGAATAGTGGTGATAGCTTTTTGCTTATTCTTCGGTTTATGGCATCTTTCCATGTCTTCAAAGTCTGGCAGGAAATACTTTGCATCCTCGTATTTGTGGAATTCATTCACGGAGAATGGGTTTAGCTCCCCCGTTACGGTGTACTCGAGACCGTCCTTAAAATACTTCATACACTGATGTTGTGTGGAAGGGATGATATTGTACTCGTGCAACCAAGGCCTACCGAGCAAGGCGTTGTAGCAAGTCTTGGCGTCAATGACGTGGAACTTGATGTCAGTGACGAGCGACCCGAAACATAATGCCAGTATCACAGACCCAAGCGTCCGTGATGACTGGGAGTCGAACCCAGAGATGGTGATTTTATCTCGAGCTAGGTGTTGCACACTCATGCAAATTTCCTTTAGCACCCTCACGTTCAGGAGATTGACAGAAGACCCATTGTCAACTAATATCTTCCCTATCTTGATGTCATGGCAGTACCCGGTGACATATAGGGGGCGGTTGTACTCACACGTCCCAAGGAGAAGATCTTCATCGCCGAAAGTAATGTCGGCCGTGTGCACTTCTTCCAGCTCGTCCTTCATCTTTTCTTCAGCAAGGAAAGCTTGAAATTGGTCGGGCTCTTGTAGTGCTTTGATCAGAGAATCTCGCACCTCTTTAGACAACAGAAGGGTATCGAGAATGCTTAGCTGCGAGGGTATCTTTCTCAGGTGCGCCAGAACATTGTAATCCGCCTTGTTTTTCTTGGGCGGGTCTTTGGCTGCGAGCTTTTCGACGACTCGGTCATCGCGGGTGATATCCTCAGGGACTTTTTCCTTCCCTTTATCTTTTTTGTTCGAACCCTTGTTCATGGGTCCGAGATTCTTTTCAGGCAACGTGCAGTTATGCAGATGAATATTCTCACAGTTCTTTATCTCTTCTTCTTTTCCTGAGGTGGATTCTTTGAAGAGAGGGCCGAGAGATACTTCTTCGCCAGAATCACTTCCGAAGGTGAGAACCTGCGATCCACTGGTATCAACCATGTGACAGTTGCCGGCAGCTCTTTTGCGCTCATCTGTCGTGTTTCTCTACTCCCAACGAGTTTTGCGCTTCATCCGCTTAAAATGTTGTCGGTGAGCAACGTATCCCTGCCACCATTTTTTAAAGGCCATGCATTCTTCGGTAGGGTGCGCAACCCTTCGATGGTACAAGCAGTAGTTAGGATGTACATCTGCTTCGTCAAGGTATATGCCGCCAGGAGTATCTCGTTTGGGAGATGGCAGCTTCATTCCCATTGACAGGGCTTTAGCGAACCGTTTTTTGCCTTAAGCTTGCTTTTGTCTGCCGCGGATGTGCTTCGATCTGGTTGGAGTACTTGGCAACTCATTACTACCATGACTTCTTCCGCTTGATGCCGACGCCTGGCCCTTTCGAATATGGCCATTTCACATTGCTGATCAGCCTTGCTCTTTTGACGGGCTTCGTTCAGCAGCATGTCGATCATCTCGTCAGACGGTTCCAAGGGTTTTGGCTCCGATCCTGCCTCCAGCTCCTCTATGTTGTCTTCTAATGCCGAATGAGCTTCTTCTACATTTAGTGACGAGTGAGAGATCATGTGACAGCTTGCCATATATCCTCAGATTCTTCTGACGAGTCATCTCCGTCATTATTGGCGTTATCTCCACTCTCAAGGATATTGTTGAGAAATTCTTGGAGTGTGACCGGGGTTCGCGCCTTTTGGTTATATTCCTCTAGTGCATCAATATATTTTTGCAGGTCCGTGCGCTTGCCATCAGGCTTTACGGGCTTTTTGGTCTTCTTCTTCTTCCTTAAAGACTTTGACGGCTGGGAATGAGTGTTTTGACTATCGCTACCAATTCTTGGTATTGGGTGCGGCTTCAGCATTCCCTCAATGACCTCGGGTTCCAGCGGACTTTTTTACCTGATCGTTGGGCATATTTGGAGATCTTTCAGCATTCTTTTCGTTTTGGCTGAAAGAGCGACCTCCTATGGAGCTTTTTCTATAAATGAGCATGATGCCCCCGGCGTGTCTACCCTTTTAGGAGCGTGCGGCTGCGGCGGGCTTACGTTCCAGTTCTCGGACAGTGCAAATTTTCCATGTTGGTATTGGTCCTCGATCCAGCTTTTGAAGATGAAACAATCTTCAATTAGGTGGCCTACTACACGGTGGTAGGGGCAATAATTGGGATTGTTCACGTCACCTGGCTGCAGTGGGCGTCTTGGATCTGGCAGAATGATGAGCCTGTTGCGCACGGCCAGTTCGAACAGTCTCCTTGTTTTATCCCGAGGGAATGAGTAAGGACGTTTTAACTTTTCGTTGATAAATCAATGTCTGTCGTTTTGGCGATCAGCTGGTTTTGGACCACTCGGCTGTTGATGAGTATTGGCGACAAAGGTCGCTTTCCCTTTCCCCTTTTCATTCCAAGGCTCCGTCTTTGAAGAGGAAGTTCCATGGCCCATCTGGTCCATTTGGGCCAGCTTGTCAATCAAGGCCTGGAAGGTGGTTGGCTTGAAAAACATCATGAATTGGGATATGGTCACCTGTGGATCGAGAGTTCCCATAAACATGCCTACTGCAGGAGCCTCTTCTATGCGTTGTTCGCACTTCGACCATAGGTTACGCCACCGAATTGCATACTGAACCCATGTCTCCCCTGGCTTCACTCGGGCATTGATCAATGCCGTGATTGATGTGCGTTTGCTAGCGCTTGCGAAACGCTAGGTGAATAGCAATTCCATCTCCGTAAAAGTTTTGACGGAGTCGTTGGGGAAGCTCTGAATACTATTCGAACGCCGTCTCCGCCAAGCTGCCGATGAATTGGCGAAGAAGTAGCTTATTGTCGCCTCCAGTGTTGCCGCACAGAGCCCTGAACTGAGCGACATGTTGATGGGGATTGCATGTCCCTTTGTATACGTGGAACTTAGGAATCGTGTATCGTGGCGGGTACTTAATCTGATCGTACCAGTTTGGATATGGTCGCCCAGTTCTGACGACTTGGCCAGCAGCTTCGTTCGCTTGATGAGCTCGTATCTGTTGAGCTATATAATCGTCAAGGGCGGCTTTGGAGATGGTCTCTTCCTTGGCTGCTGATAGAGCCGGGAGAGGGTTTAATGTCTCCCCTCTGTCGTCTTCAAGGATTATCGGAGGGTCTTCAGCTGGAGGATCCGGCTGTATCATCATGCCCACCATGTCCCGGAATAATAGCGCCATTTGTTTTATTTTGGCTACTTGTTCCGCGATCTCTTTGTCTTTATTCTCGAGGATTCTGCGGACGAATTCGGTATCGGTTTCCTGTTCCTGAAGCTGCTCCGACGATATTTCCGGGCTTTTTTTTGGCCTAGTGAGTGCGGCCATCTTCGTTAGCATCTCTTGGAGCTTTTGCTGTTGTTGCTCCTTAGCTTTTGTCACAGACCGTGTGAGTGGTCGATGACCAGTGGAGATACGGCTATCCTCATTTCCGGACGCCATGTAAATGGTGTACACTATCATGCCCCTAGGCTTGGGGCGTTTGGATTCAGTGCCCTTGAGATTGGTCGCTGACACGGGGATTTTCTCCGGCCTTCTCCTTTTGTGGGCGGTCGAGGTTGAGGGGGCTATGGTGATAGGCACCCGGGCAGACGATACCTTCCGTGGCACGGTGCCGGGATGGTCCTCCTCTTGCCGAACCTTCATTTTCTTTGGTTGGCGGGAGTAGTCTTGGTCAACTACAGAGTCTTGGACTCTTCGCCAGACCCTATGGATTTTAGAGGATAGCCGCTGAGGAGGTTGTTCTGACTTCGGCTTTATAACATTCTCCACAGGTGGAGGAGTCTTCTTTAGTGTAGCGGTTGGCGAGTTCTTGCGCACCCTCTTGAGTGGTTCAAAGTTGTTCCCAGTTGGAACAGCAGCATCAATTTCCACTATTGGAGCTGGCGGAGTCAGTCCAGAAGGGAAACTGCCCTCAGCTTTCCTCACTCGGCGCCAGTGGCGACGTCGAGCATGTCATGCGGCCGGGATCACCTCCGTTTTCGGGGTAGCTTCATCTTGCTTCATGCTTTGATGAGAAACTATTGTTGGTGCCAGCCTGTCGAAGACTGACGTCCGTTGAGAAGGAACGTTCAGCCTGTCGAAGACTGACTTTTGGGCTGGGGAAGCAGCCTTAGTAACTTTGCCTGAAGCGGGAGTTGGAGCGGCCAGTCTTTCAAAGACTGATCATTTAGCAGAAGGAGCCGCTTTGGAGATTTCCACTACTTGAGCCAGAATGGCTATCCGCTTTGGGATAACCCTTTCGGGTATTACAGGCTTCTTCATGGGCCCACTTAAGCTCAGGCTCAGCCTGTCGAAGACTGATGTAGTAGACTTGGAATTGGACGACCCGTTGAGAGGGGCCGTGGTAGCGGTAAGCTGATCAAAGATCGAGTTCTTCGGAGCTTCCTGTGATGGTACTGGTGCGTTGAAGGTTATCGGCGGGGGCATGGTCCCGAAGAACAGTCCAGTGGTGGCCTGAGTCACCTGTTCCACTGGCATGGGGAAGATGGAGGCCGCTTGGGGCCTATAGGTCACTCTTCCGGCGAGGACGGAGTGGGAGTTGTTGTTGCAGCTGGTGCAGTTAGAAGCCATTTTCTCTGCACGGGAGCAAGACGCCAAATCTTAGTACCTCGAATCCAGGGGCAACCACATTAAACCGCGATTTGTTCGCAAACACGACACACGAAATGTGGAGTGGAAAGAGGAAAAGGTACCACCGGGCATGCCAGAATCTGTTCTCCGCCGAAAGACGCGACCGGGACGTTGGGACGTCCGGCCTGAATTTTGGGGGCAGATGCTATTTGGGTTTTATCCGTCCACCTCTTCGAAGATGCCAAGTTGATTTACGGCACCGTATATCGGAGGTTTAGATAGATGCGGCCGTGGTAGCAGACTTCCTCAGATTCCCCCTCGTTTACGAGGGGTTTTTAATTGTGGGGACGCTCTTCCCTGCAGGCGCAAGCCCCTGGAGTTAATTACACTACCGCATCGCGATAACCACTTTCTCCTTCTCCAGATGGTCACTTCGTGTCGTGTGTGTTTGTTTTATTTTTGGTTGCCCGTGGATTGTACACAGAGACTAATTTATGTTGTAGGGCGTGGATTAGTCCAAATCTGTATTTTCTTAGATTTGGGTTTGGGTTGGTTTTAAGAATCGTTAATCTTATTTTTAGATTAAGATCAACTTAAATGTTTGTTAAGGATACGTTAGTCAATTCTAAACTAAGATCTACTCAAAAAGGTTTTGGGATCATTTAGATCCAACGAAAAAGTATTTGGACTCTATCGTCTTAGTTTAGGGACATTGCGGTCCATAAATTTAAGGACATCACAGTCCATGGAGTTTAAGGACATCATAGTCCATGTTTAAAGACATCATAGTCTATAGGGTTTAAAGATGCCATAGTCTATGGGGTTCTGGTTTAGCCAATTTGGGGATGCACCAAAAGTTATTGGTTATTGGGACCCTCCACCTCTCTGAAGACGTAGAAGAATTACAACGACACGTATCAGAAGTGTGGAGAGATGTACCCTTGAACTAGTGAATGTTCATCAAAGATTTAATAATCTTGTTTGGGACTGAGTCCAATAAAGAGCGCAGGGGCTCAGTTGATTATGAGTTTGGCTAACTTGGGCTGAGCCCACTGAGTCTCTGTCATCTCTCTTCTATTCTTTATAAAGTGTCAGACACTTGTTAGGACATAGTCCTTTCTCTTTGCACATACTGCTAAACATTTATTGGGGTAATGACACTCACTTTCTTTTTGTTTTTTATTGAGTGTTGAACACTCTTTATGGCGCAGAGCACTTTATATACAGAGCGCTTGACACTGAGCGCCAGACTTGGAGCGCTAAGGCACTTCTTCCGAAATAGCGCCCACGTGGGGAGCACGTGGAGCGCTTGGCGCTAAGCGCCGGATTTGGAGCGCTAAAGCGCTTCCTTTAGAATAGCGCTCACGTGAGGAGCACGTGACGCGCTTGGCGTTGAGCCCCAGACTTGGAGCGCTAAGGCGTTTCTTATGAAATAGCACCCACGTAAGGAGCACGTGGCGCGCTTGGCGCTGAGTGCCAGACTTGGAGCGCTTAAAGCGCTTCTTTCAAATTGGAGCGCTAAAGCGCTTCTTTGGCAGCTCTGATTAATTCTGTGCTATGAGAATTAAATTCTCGGTTTATAAGAGACTTTGCCTCATGGATCTAAGAACTGAGTTCTTCTTTTTGTGAGGAGATTTTTTTATCTCTTCTGTTTTTTGTGCAAGACTTGGTCTTATAGATCTGTGATCTAGGAAAAGAACTAAGTTCTTCTGACGTGAAAGTTGAACTCTCAAATATGGAGGAGATGTTATGATCTCTCTTCTTTTTATTTATCTTGAAGAAAATTTCTTCTTCTTAAAGCTTGCTCTTCTCTTTTTCTTTTCTGAGAACTTGAAGTTTATGGGGGGTTCTTCTTTTTAAGACTTGAATTCTTGGGTCATTTATATAGGGGAGGCTGATTTGTTGAATCAGTTAAGGAAATCTCTTATTGAGAGATTTCTGATTGATTTGGGGAATGTTTCCCACCGTTGGATCTCTGATCCAAGGGCTTCTGTTTTACAGAAGATAGTTTTCTTGTTATTAACAAGATTGGGAAAGTATTTTCCCATACAGAACTTATTCTGTATCTTGGTGATTTTTAATCACTATCAGATTTTTGATCCAACGGTGCTCTGATTTACAGAGTATAATCTTTCTTTTTTGGAAAGATTTGATGAGTATTTCCTCAACAGAATTGAATTCTGTAATTTGATGATTTATTCATCTTAGTTGGATCTTTGATCCAATGGTGGAGAACATTTAGTTCTAGCGCTTGACGCTCTCATGCTTTGCACGTGAGGCACTGCCTCAGAGTCTTTAGCGCTGGCGCTCTTGGTGCTAGCGCTCTCGTGCTTTGCACGTGAGCGCTGCTTAAGAGTCTTTAGCGCTGGCACTCTTGGCGTGAGCGCTCTCGTGCTTTGCACGTGGGCGCTGCCTCAGAGTCTTTGACTCTGACGCTCTTGGCGCTAGCGCTCTCGTGCTTTGCACGTGGGCGCTGCCTCAGAGTCTTTGACTCTGGCGCTCTTGGCGCTAGCGCTCTCGTGCTTTGCACATGAGCGCTTCCTCAGAATCTTTGACTCTTAGCGCTGGCGCTCTTGGCGCAAGCGCACTTATGAGGCTCTGCCTCATTTCAAATTTCAAATTTTGAGAGTTTTGTTCTCTGATTGGGGGAAACAGCTGGTAATCAAGTAAAGATCATAAGGGCTCTACCAATATGTATAAGCGATATGCTAAGAAAACACATGCACATATTGAGGTAGAAACAAACCAGGTAGCATACTACCATTTTGAGTAAGACTGTTACTAAATCCGTGTATATCCCAAGCTCCCATTAAGTAATATACAATCTAGTATGATACAATAATGGCCTCTATGGCATATATCACTAACATCAACATCCCTCATCAAAGTGAGTAGGCCACTCGGCACTTCAAAGTATCCGGTAGTTTGTGCACCTCACCTTGGGTCTATCCGAGGAGCAGAAAACAGTAAAAGAAAATAATACAGTGGTAGCTACAAGCTCAACCCGGATGTGCCCCACAAAATAATATTACATCACTTTCCAATTTACATCGAATGAAAGAATGAAAAACCCTCATCTCACATCCCCGGCTATTCATCCACAACGATCCAATAAGTTCATATACACAAACCAATATCACAAATCACAGATATGTGCAACCCCCACTAATCGACGTATAGCAATTAGCAGACGTTCAGCACATATATCACAACACAGATAAAACCCGATTAGAAAATAACTTAGAATTTCGATCGAAAACTATTTTCCGTGTCTACCTCAAATGCAAACCAGCACTCAGATCATCATGGGTAGAAACAAAATATACCAGAGAACTGTACACCCAAAATAAGAAGCACATAGCAAAAACGAGCCAACTCGGCCGTGAAACGGCGGCAAATCAACCGATTCGCCGCTGTTCTGCGATGGTTGTGACGAGTTAGGGTCGTTTTTCTTCTGAGTTCTTATAATTCCCCACTTGTATTTTTCATGCCTCTGAAATAATTTTTCGCAAAGTTTTAAAATTCGACAGAAACTTGAAGGATTAGGTGTATGGTTTTCAAGTTTTCCGATGATCGAAGTTCTAATAAGTTGCTAACAAGCTAGTAAAGGTTTAGTTAAGCTCTGATACCACTTTAAGTCGATGTCGCGCACCCCACATGTTTACGGGGAGGTGGAATATATAAAAAACAATTTTTCAAAGCTCGCAACACCGACTTGAACTCCAGGATCGATACTAAACCCTAACTAGCTAACTTGCAATGAGGTTTAACTACTCGGATGAAAGTTATACCTCGCAATACCAAGTCCTTCGGGTCTGCTTCGCTGTCCCCACCTCGTCGTCATCTCTAAGGATCGAAAACGGATCGGGAAACCTCGACGGCCTCCTCGAGTCAAAGACGATCCACCTGAGTGTTTATAATCCGAGCTCCTACCTTAAATCCGAGGTAACTACGACTTCTAGTTCGCTAAATTAGAAGTCCTAGAGGGTGTAGAGTAAGAAGATGGAGTGATTTGTCTCTTGAAACCCTAGGATTCTCAACTCATGAGAGGTTTAGGGTTATGAGGAAGAAGAAGGTCATTTGAAGAAAAAGAGAGAAGAGAAGAAGAACTTGGATGAAGAATGCTCATTCATTTTTTATGAATCATGAACCATGTGATAATTGATGAAATAAATAAATATCTCACAAATATCAACCATGGCTCACAAAATATCTCTTTTGTCAAGTGATGAGTCATACCCATCCAAGAAATATCTCCATCTCATTTTCTACACCTCATTATGTTTAATCCATAAAAGAAAACAAACCCTAAATGAGGTGTCCCTTCTAAAAGCTTTCCCGCAAGAATTACGAGAACGCCCATCATCCGTATATACATACCCGTATCCATATTCTGAAGAATATGAATACAAATAGACGAAAATAATCTATCAATATAATACTACGATCTGGCTTAAACCAAAGCTCACTAGTATTATCCGCCCGATCATCATACGTGCACAAGTACACGTAAGTGATCGAAGCCCTGTCGTAAAACCATACGACCTCTACACCTTTTGCCCGGTGCAGGGAAACTCTCTATGTGGGACTCTAAAAACTCGACACTACGCTGGCAGTGAGTTTAACCATAAGCCGCAAGCGGTACTAGCTGCACGTAACGGCTGCCCAGATATGTGTCGATAAGAAGGCCGATGAGCTAACTCATCCGAACTCCTACTGAGCCTATATGTGACAATCTCCGTACAGTCTGGTCTGTTCATCTAAGAGTATCGCATATCGGGTCTAGGGGGGATAATCGTCAGACCCCTAATAGCGCAATAAGTCGTGTCGGAGTATAGCCCAAAACATCCTAAGAAACTACTGGAGTACCTACCAGTAAATCTTGCTTTCCTTGGCCAAGGACTTTGTGTAATGGTCTTTCGAACACAGTGTGATATCAACCCCCAATACCGAAAGAAACGAATCACATCTAACCACCACTGCCTCCAAGTGCTTCGGGACTGCACACAACTACTACCTGTTTGCACGACTCCTTTGAGCCGTGGTAGGGTAGTAATCAAAGTACAGTGGGAACACACTCAAGGCGAAGTAGCAGTGTCAAGTCGACAGACTAAGCTGTATTCATGTCACCTGGGAACTGCTACCCGACGATAGGTATAATACCCATCAACAATTCCCGACGAGTCCTGTCCAGTGTACTCATAACCTAATGAGCACCTGCATACTATCTCCAGTACGACGTACTAATGACTGTGGGACAAATCATCTCCACTGCTGTGATGAGAAGCGTATACACTAGTCTACTCTGGAGTATTGATGCCCCGTCTCGATAATCCTACGACTAGGGACCCGTATAGGATGTGCTTATAGACTACCCAGCCCCTACTAGTGTGACTGCCATCACAACGCTGGTAATCAAGCAAAAGATCCTAAGGGCTCTACCAATATGTATAAGCGATATGCTAAAAAACATATGCACATATTGAGGTAGAAACAAATCAGGTAGCATGCTACCATTTCGAGCAAAACTGTTACTATATCCGTGTATATCCCATGTTTCTATTAAGTAATATACAAACCAGTATGATACAATAATGGACTTTAGGGTATATATCACTAACACTCACAGCCCTTGTCTAAGGTCTATTCCATCGGATAATAACCGATGAAATAAACCCCAAGCATGAACTTCTTGCATTGTTGATATAAAGATTATGATTTTAAAATTAGTTCTAGAGATAAAATTAAAAATAGGAAGGGATGCCTTAGAGAAAGAGAGACAAAGATAAAGAGCATTAGACAAAATGATCAGAACATTTTTGAAATTTGAAAGAGACAATCAAAAGGTTTAAGGGTTTCCTTACATGTCGCCATCGAAACTTACTTTATTTCTAAATGTCATCCTCAAAAATTCGATGTTCCATATGGCTGGGATGCATGTTTGCAGCATTAATGTTGAAGAAGTGTTGTTTTCATTGTTAACGAGTGTTTCATTAGAAAATTAGTTCAGAAATTTTTTTTGAATAGCTTATGTTTTAGGGATGATATATTGAACGATAAAAATGGGACTGTGAATGCTACAACCGACTTGGCTGTAAACGATACTCACACCTCTGGAAGGAGGGTCCTGTCTCAACTTAAATCAGGGGCACCCACCTCCCCCGTTTCCCCCTTTTGTTCATAACTAATATAGCTGTGAATGTTTAGAGCCCCGTTAAGCTCATATGGATTATCAAAGTTTTAAGGTGATATTTAATAATGAGTAAGTTTTGGTGGTGATATACAGAAATAAAAAATTAAATAAGATGATGATGCAAATAGCTTGAAATAAGAAATAGATTAAATCTCATTTTTAATCTCTCTCATAAAAGAAAAGAGCATCCATTGATGTCAAGATATGCATCCTTACAGTTTATTATTAAAGTAGAGATTAAAAAAGAATTATTAGATTACACTTAATATAAACCGGAGAAAAAAAGACTTCTTGTGCATATATAAAATGGGTAAGAATTTATAAGCATACACAATAAAGTGATAAACCCAAAACAGAGAGGGAAAAAAAGGAAGAAAAAAAAATTCAGGAATCCCATGTTACTCCCAACTCTTGCATAACTCACCTCGGCCTCTTCCTTCACAGGTGGTTGCCGCATCTTGCAATAGCATCCGAGCTCCTTCTCAATAAAGGAAAATTCCTCCGACAACAATTTTGTCTCGATTGCTATCCACTTGTTTCGTGTTTGTTGATACATATTAGATTAGTCATAATTAATATTCTAAATTCCTTAACATCAAACATTATGCATACTAGATTAGTCTTGATATTGAGCCTAATCTTAAAGACTAATATCCAGATTCATCATTCAATACAAGTCTTAATACCAAACTTTATCTCAGAACGGTTCCGGACTAAAAGACAGATATGGATATGAATCGACTACTCTACATGTTTGATCCAGACCTTGCCGTTTTTGAAGCAATTTCGAGTTCATGGGTGTATATAAATGTCCAAACGTAATAATAAGGATATACTATACAATAAAATAAATGTTGTTTTGGAGACTTGGATCATAGGACTACAGAGATGACGAAGTTTTCTAATTATGGGGAAAAAAAAGGTAATTATTTGGTGCTTCCAACAATTTTCTCTCTCTCTCTTTCACACACACTCACTCTTCTCTCTCTCTCTCTCACACACACACTCACTCACTCCCTCCCCTTAGAAGCACCAAAGAATTTCCCGAAAAAGATGGACCATCCTGGGGGAAAGTGAGGTCTGGGATTAGGAAATTGGAGAATTATTGGGGATGGGGAGTGGGGGCCCACCCATGAACTACTGAAAGATAGTGGGCCCCAGTCCGTACAGTATCCCAACTGCACGCCACCACTTCCGTAAATTTAGCTCTCCTTGTCTCTCTCCATATGCCATCCCGAGCGCCTTAGTTCTGAATCCCATTCAATTATATATTTATTTATTTATTTATTTTTATATTAATTCCGTAAAATATTTTTCCTGCATAGTTTTATTCCTACTTGTGTGCCACCTAAGTGATAAACATCATGGGCATCATGCCTAACACCAATATGTAAACAATGTGAACTTCATCATCATTCTATCTCTCGGCTACATGCAAATGGGGTAGGTAAAGTATTTCTAATTATTTCATGCTTGTTTTATTTCTATTTCAAAACTGTTATAACTAGAATAAAATTCTATTAATTTTTTTATCAAATTAAGAAAGGTTGGAAATTTCTTTACAATTTTCTTAATTTTAGAGTTGTCACCTAATCCCTCTCTCTATCATTTATTACTTACAAAAACATGAAAAGAAAAGGACAAAAACATGCATGCATGTTGAAAGTTGTAAATAACGCTCTTAAATCTTCTTTCGCATGTCATAAAATTTTCATGTCTATCTACAAGAAGAGATCAAACTTTCAAATATAAAACTAAAAAAATTCTTATAACTTTGATAATTATCATAAAAATATAAGAGTAAATTAGCTCTACACTACGCGCCACGGCGCGTAGCGCTCCGCACCGTACCCAGTGCAAGTATGGGGCCTGCGGAGGGCGCATGGGCCTCACGTGCTGGGTGTGCTGCGTAGCTCCCCTATGCTCAAATAATAAAATTTCATTGGTATATCATATCTCAAAAATTTAAGAAGTGCTATCAACATGTTATTATTTTTACAAGAAACTCTTAATATTTTTATGAATTTTTAATGATATCTAATATACATATGCACGCGTGCAAACGTGCATACAAAATTCTAGTTTCATGATAATTCCAAACAAGATGGATTCTCTAACAAAAGTCTTTCTGGTCCTCTTTGGCAGCAAGCCCGTATAGTTCATTCTTCCGCTAATAATGCCGAGTTGAGTTGCTTGGTTTGACCCTAAATTGATCATTTTCTTTCTCGAAATGGATTTATTTTCGACGAACCAGAGCCAATCAATAATGGCATTGGCTATCGGTTGCCGTTTTCCGTTCCTCTTGGCTCTCGAGTGAAGCAAAGACTGATCGACAATATATGTTTTATTCGGAATATTAATTACTTCCAGTTTCTTCCATTTTCCTTTATCATTTTTCCAATAAAAGATGGCTTAAAATAATTGCATTTATTACATCGATATAACTTCTTTCATAAAATAAAGAAATACGAAAAGTTGCTGCTTTCTTGAAGAATTAATTTCAAGACAACTTTTCGGTACTTCCAACTTTTATCTGGAATCTACCGAATTGGTAAATGATATAGTATTAAAGTTAGGAGTATCTTAAAGTAAGAGATGAATAGTTAGGTACTTTTGTTTGTTGTTCTCGAGATTGTCTTGAGCCCAACGAAGAAGAAGCAGGGAGACGAGTATAAATTAAGCATGCAACGGGATCCACAAACACTTCTGCTTCTTGTTTATTTATTTCATTATACTAATCATTGACTCCTCAAAAACAGTGCCAATAAATTAATTTGGGCTTTTTCTTAGGTGCTTGCCATCTTGCACCTGGTAAAATGTGCCGAAAAGAAAATAAGAAAAAAAATAAAGAAAGAGAGAGAGAGAGAGGGGCTCAAGCTGGCATCTCAAAGGTCTTTATAAAAATAGTTAGTGATGATGATGTTGCTGATTATAGTTTCAAAGGTGTCTTATTAAGGTTTAATGAGTGGTTTTGGGATTTGGGTACCAATGGATAAGCTTGTGTTTTTAAATTGGGTCCAAGATCTTGTGTCGATGGCATAATTTGTTAGTCGACGTTAGACACCCCACATGACGCGGGAAGACGCAATAGATAAAACAATCATTTTGTTCGAGTTAATATCGACTAACTTTACGGATCTTTGTTAAACCCTAACTAACAACTAACTAGAAGTGATTAGCTGTTATGATAGATGATTATACCTAAAGATTCAAGTCCTTCTTGTTCTTGTGGTTCACCTCCTCGTCGGCCTCCTCGATATGATAGAAGATCCACCCGAGAGATCCTTCTCCAAGCTTTAACCTCTCACTTGAGATAACTAGGTGGCTATGATTGCTAATCAAGATAACCTAGAGGATATAGAGATGGATTAGGGATCTATTAGTCTTGCTAACCCTACGATCTCAACACATGAGAGGATTAGGGTTAGGTCTTTGAAGAGAGAGAGCTTGAGGAGAGAGAATGTGAAAGTGAGAATGATATGAATTATAACTCATTTGTGAATATATAAAGCATGATAATTATCTAAATGAATAACATGATAATAATATCAACCATGCTTCATTAACTCACTATAGATGAATTATCTCATCAGTCATTAAGCAATAAATGCTTCATTAACTCATTTGGATGAATCACTTCATGAGTCACTAATCCATTTAATACAAATTCCACCTAAGCTCTCCACCTCATCTTTCTTCTAGAAGCTTCTCGACTAATTACGAGAATGCCCCTCCCATCCGTGAAAACACGGAAATACTGAGACTGTATAAATCTAATAATCCAATACTAGAATCTAGCTTAAACTAAAGCCTATTAGTAAAATCTGTCCGAACATCGTACGTGCATAAATACACGTATGTGTCCGAACCCTGTCGTAAAACCATACGACCTCTATATCGTTTCGCCTGAAGCAGGGAACTCTCTGTGTAGGACTCTAAAGACTCGACACTACGCTGGCAGTGGGTTTAACCACAGGCCGCAAGCGGTACTGGCTGTACGTAACGGTCCCCGGGTAGATGTCGATAAGAAGGCCGATGAGGAAACCCATCCGAACTCCTACTGAGCCTGATGTGACAATCTCCGTACAGTCCGGTCTGTTCATCTAAGACTATCGCATATCGGGCCTAGGGGGCGGTAAACTTCAGTCCCCTAAAGGCGGTATAAGTCGTGTCGGAGTGAAGCCCATTACACCTTGAGAAGCTACTGGAAATCCTACCAGTAAATCTCGTTTGCCCTGGGCAGGGACTTTGCGTAATGGCTCTCCAAATACAGCGCGATATCAACTCCCAATACCGGGAGAGACAATCTTTCTAACTGCTACTGCCTCTAAGTGCTTCGGGACTGCACCCAACTGCTACATGTTTGCACGACTCCTTTGAGCCGTGGTAGGGTAGAAATCTAAGAACAGTGGGAACGCACTCGAGACGAAACAGCAGTGTCAAGTCTGCGGACTATGCTGTACTCATGTCACCTAGGAACTATTAACTGACGACGGGTATAATACCAACCAACAGTTCCCTGCGAGTCCTGTCCGGTGTACCCGTAACCCAACGAGCACCTGTATACTATCTCCAGTACAACGTATTAATGGCTGTGGGACAGACCATTTCCCCTGCTGGGATGAGAAGCGTACACACTAGTTTACTCCGGAGTATCGATGCCCTGTCTCGATAATCCTACGATTAGGGACCTGATAAAGGATGTGCTTGTGGACTACCCAGCCCCCACTAGTGTGATTGTCATCACAACGCTGGTAGTCAAGCAAGATCCAAAGGACTCTATCAATATGTATTCGCGATATGCTAACATATACACATATTAAGATAGATATAACCAAGTAGCATACTACTATGTTGAGCGAGACTGTTAATATTACTGTGAATATCCCAAGCTTCCATTAGGTAATATACAAGCTAGTATGATACAATAATGGCCCCTAGGGCATATATACTTACAATCTCCCACTTGCACTAGGGCCATGTACTGGCGTATCGAAGACCTATCATCTCGAGTAGCCTCTCAAACTGTATCTGAGGTAAGGTCTTTGTGAATGGATCTGCAGTGTTCTCCTCTGTAGCAACTCTCCGGACCTCGATCTCCTGGCGATCTATGATCTCCCTGATCAGGTGATACCGCCTTAAGATGTGTCTGGACTTCTGATGGGACCTGGGTTCCTTTGCTAAAGCTATAGCCCCGTTGTTGTCACAATACAGAGGTATTGGATCAACAATGGATGGAACCACCTGAAGTTCTGTGAGAAACTTCTTCATCCAGACTGCTTCTTTTGCAGCATCGTAAGCAGCTATATACTCCGCTTCCATCGTCGAGTCAGCAACGGTGTCCTTCTTGGAACTCTTCTAGCACATCGCCCCTCCATTGAGGGTAAAGATATAACCTGACATGGATTTAGAGTCATCCTTGTCACTCTGGAAGCTGGAGTCAGCAAAAGCCTCGATCTTGAGGTCTTTTCCGCCGTAAACCAAGAACATATCCTTAGTCCTTCTCAGGTACTTGAGAATGTTCTTTACTGCTATCCAGTGTTTCTCCCCTAGGTCTGACTGATACCGGCTTACCACGCTCAGTGCGTAAGCTACATCTGGTCTGGTGCACAACATCGCATATATTATAGAGCCTACCGCAGAAGCGTAGGGTATAATCGACATGTGATCCCTTTCCAAATCAGTCTTGGGAGACATCTCTTTGGAGAGAGTGATTCCGTGACAAGCCGGTAAATTACCGCGCTTAGAATCTTCCATGCTGAATCTTTTCAGTATAGTGTTGATATACCTGGACTGTGAAAGTCCCAATATCCTCTTAGATCTATCACGACAGATCCGGATCCTCAGAATGTAAAAGGCATCACCCAGGTCTTTCATGGAGAACCTGTGTAACAAGAATCTTTTGACAGATTGTAGCATAGGAATGTCATTTCCTATTAAGAGAATGTTATCCACGTACAAGACGAGGAATACGACAGTTCGTGCTACAATTTTACTATATATACATGGTTCATCTGGATTTTTGATAAAGTCATATTCTTTGACCGTTTCATCAAAACAGATGTTCTAACTCCGCGATGCCTACTTTAGTCCATAAATGGACTTAAGCAACTTGCACATTTTCCCGCTGCTTCCACTCTGATTGAAACCTTCTGGCTGATCCATATAGACGCATTCTTCTAAATTACCATTTAGAAAAGCCGTCTTTACGTCCATCTGCCAGATCTCATAATCATGGAAGGCGGCAATGGCAAGAAGGATCCGAATGGATTTGAGCATAGCCACTGGAGAAAAAGTTTCGTCATAGTCCAAACCAGGTCTTTGACGAAAACCATTTGCAACAAGTCTAGCCTTATAGGTTACCACCTGTCCATCTACACCAATCTTTTTCTTGAAGATCCACTTGCATCCTATGGGTTTTACCCCATCTGGAGCAAAGTCCAAAGTCCATACTTTGTTGGTGTACATGGACTCCATTTCGTTCTGCATTGCATCCAGCCATCTTACTGAGTCGCCGCTCTGGATGGCCTGCTAGAAGCTAGTAGGTTCATCATTATCAATGACGCAATCTTCTCTATCCCCGTCTATGAGAAAACCGTGGTATCTCTCAGGCGGATGAGACGGCCTACTACTCCTGTGGAGGGGTGCGGGAATGTCCTGTTCTTCTTGAACTTCTGGTTCTACCAAACTTTCAGTAGTAGTTTGTGATTCTGGAATTTCTTCCAGTTCTATTGCGCTCCCACTTGTTTCCTTTTCTAAAAACTGCTGTTCTAGAAAATGGGCATTACGAGAAACAAAAACCTTTTGTTCCTCTGCGTAATAGAAGAATACCCCTTAGAGTTCTTTGGATATCCCACAAACTTACACTGTACTGATCGTGCCTCGAGTTTGTCCGCATGCTGCTTTTTAACAAAAGCTGGACATCCCCATATCTTCAGATACCGAAGATAGGGTTTCTTCCCACTCCACATCTGATATTGTGTGGTAGGCACAGTCTTGGTAGGAGCCCTGTTCAAAAGATATGCAGCTGATTCTAATGCATAACCCCAGAAAGACCGCGGTAACTCAGCATTACTCATCATGGAACGTACCATATCCAATAGGGTCCGGTTCCGTCTTTCCGATACACCGTTATGCTGTGGAGTGTATGGAGGAGTAAGCTGAGAGAGAATTTCATTCTCTTTTAGGTAACCCAGGAACTTGGCACTTAAGTATTCACCACCTCGATCAGATCTCAGTGTCTTGATACTTTTGCCGGTTTGGTTTTCTACTTCATTCTTATATTCTTGGAATTTCTCAAAGGCCTCGGATTTATGTTTCATCAAGAAAATGAATCCGTACCTAGAGTAATCATCCGTAAAAGTAATTAAATATGAAAAACCGCCTCTTGCATGTGTAGACATTGGACCACATATATCGCTGTGTATGAGTCCTAAGAGCTCGCTCGCTCTTTCTCCATGTCCAGTGAATGGAGTCTTTGTCATCTTTCCTTTGAGAGATGATTGACAAGTGGCATAAGATTGATATTCGAACGGATCCAAATATCCTTCTCTATGTAACTTAGTTAACCTTGTCTCATTGATGTGACCTAGTCTACAATGCCATAAGAAAGCCTTATTTATATCTGGAGATTTTCTTTTTAGTGTGTTCTGGACATTGAAAATCTGTAATTGGTTTAACACGTATATACCGTTATCTAGTGTACCGGACCCAATCAAACCATGATTAAGGTGGATGTTAACAACATCGCTTACAAACGTGAAATCATAACCTTCTTTTGATAACAACGATACTGATATGATATTACACGTTAAACTGGGTACACAAAAATAGTTGCGTAAAACCAAAATATGTACACTCGTCAATCCAAGATAATAATCCCCTACGGACACAGCATTCACGCTAGCTCCGTTAGCAACCTGGAGGGTCATATCACCAACCTTCAGTACTCTACGGTTTCTCAGTGCCTGCAATGAATTGCATATATAAGATCCTGATCCGGTATCCAATACCCAGAAAGTAGAGTTGATTGACAGACAATTTTCAATTACAAACACACCTGAAGTCGAAGCCACAGCTTGCTTCGGGTCCTGGTTCTTGGCAATCCAAGCTTTGCAATCTTTCTACCAGTGGCCTTTCCTACGACTGTGGAAGCACTCGTCATTTGCCACTACTGGCACCGCAACCTTTGCATTTCCCTTGACTCCCACCTTACCAACACCACCTCTTGGTTTGGTGGCGGTCTTCTTCTTCCTTCTCTTGGCCCTTGCCTTGGACCTGGAAGAGGAAGCACTGCGAACAAACATCGTGGGTGTTTCCCTTGCCTTCTGCAAGGTGCCATCTGCACTCCTCAACATGTTAAGGAGTTCTGGAAGCTCAACTTCCTTACCTTGAATGTTGAAATTCAAGATAAATTGGGCGTAGGTGGAAGGAAGGGGCTGAAGAACCAAGTCTGTATATAGCTCGTTCTCTAATGTTGTCTCGAGATCCACGAGCTCTTCTATATAGCCAATCATCTTAAGGACATGTTCTCCTACAGATGATCCGACGGCCAGCCTCGACTGAAACAAGTTCTTCGAGGTCTCATATCTAGCTATACGAGATTGCTCTCCATACAGTTCCTTGGTGTGGAGAAATATGGACTCAAGATCCATATTCTCGTGTCTCCTATGATGTTCATTGTCCATAGAGGCAAGCACGATGCATTTGGCCTTCGCGCAGTCTAACTCCCAGGTCTTGCGGATTTCCTTATCCGCGACACTGGATTCTGGTCCAGGGACAGCAAGTGCCTTAGTAGTAAGGGCATACCCCAATTTGTCATAAGTAATTGCCATCTTGACATTCCGGAACCAGTCTTTATAGTTTGGCCCTGTCAAAATATTTTTATCTAATAGTAACTTAAGGCCTGTCATGTTCTGGGTCGCTGCAATTGAGAGAGAGAGGGAACACTTTAGCATGATGCTCTTGCAATTTTAGAGTGGTTTTTAGTTTATCTAAACTGGATAGCTCCTACTGTTTTTCAAATCCCTCCTCAAATCAAAAAGGAAGAACTAGTCAGGACTATTCTCACCGTACAATACTTGCTTAACCGTTTAGCCAGGCCGATGTCGGTACTTCGAGGGAGGTTTTACGACGCTTTCGCGAAGTTCCTTAATTAAATAATCTCTTTTCTCTGGGGTCGTAGCCCCGCTGACACCTTTCTCGACACCTACTTGGTTTATAGCATTGATCGTTAAGTGACGAATCTCCTGATGAGTAGCGGATACTTACAGTAGGATTGAGATCCAAATATCATCGTGAGATAAAGCTGAAGGAATCCTACCAAAATTATCACACTCCAAATGGTATGCAACTCTTTGCAAATTTTAGTTTCTTTAGAAATTCCCGATGTGGATTTCTGCCCCATGCTCTTATGACCTTGGCGTTGGTCAAAATGTCATAAGTCACATGTCAAGTTCTACCCATCATTATCTTGTTAATTTGAACTCACCCGTACATACCCCTGACGTTGGCCAAATGATAGTACGACTGTCCCAAACCAACTCATCTATCTATGCAACAAATGAATACCCAGCAGCTACCAAACACTATGCCTTGGCGTTGGTCAAAATACATAGCTTGAATACTACTGAATACCCAAATGAAATTACGGAGGGATACGAATGGTTTTGGAGAAACCGTGAACGTAGTGAACTTGATATGATCGAAGGAACCTGATAGCTTTTAAAAGGAGTGGTTTAAGCTCCGCAATTAAAAATATCTTCTGTTTTAAAAATAACCGAGTGGTTTCTTTTAAACTGTTCCAACGATTCAACTTTGGTTTATTTTCTTTGCATTAATATAATGCGTCCCATCAATTAACCTATCATTGCATAAAACAACGAAAATACGTCCTATGCCATCCGCATTCGCCACTGGGCCCCGTCATCACCCGTTAGGATACTTAACTAACGACAAAGCGGGAGCTGGGCTAGCGCGGGTGTAAAACATAAGTGGCGTCTAATAGATATCATATATAGATATTGTATATTCATCAGACGCAATAATAGGCTTTCCAGATCACAGATGAACATATTGGATTTTCTACGAATCCGCATTCCTTTTGAGCCTGCAAAGAAAGACGGATTACACAGTCGCGATGAATAGCCAAAACCCCACCCTAGACCCCTACGAGTACGGCAAACTACCCGCCAAGTACCCGAAGTGAAGCGGTCTCCCTCAATAACGTGAGTAGGCCACTAAATACTTCAAAGTACCCGGTAGTTTGTGCACCCCATCTTGGGTCTATCTTAGGAGCAGAAAACAGTAAATAAAATAATACAACGGGGGCTGGACTAGCGCGGGTGTAAAACATAAGTGACGCCTAATAGATATCATATATAGATATTGTACATTCGTCAGACGCAATAATAGGCTTTCCAGATCACAGATGAACATATTGGATTTTCTACGAATCCGCATTCCTTTTGAGCCTGCAAAGAAAGACGGATTACACAGTCGTGATGAATAGCCAAAACCCCACCCTAGACCCCTACGAGTACGGCAAACTACCCGCCAAGTACCCGAAGTGAAGCGGTCTCCCTCAACAACGTGAGTAGGCCACTAAATACTTCAAAGTACCCGGTAGTTTGTGCACCCCATCTTGGGTCTATTCTAGGAGCAGAAAACAGTAAATGAAATAATACAACGGGGGCTGGGCTAGCGCGGGTGTAAAACATAAGTGACGCCTAATAGATATCATATATAGATATTGTACATTCGTCAGACGCAATAATAGGATTTCCAGATCACAGATGAACATATTGGATTTTCTACGAATCCGCATTTCTTTTAAGGCTGCAAAGAAAGACGGATTACACAGTCGCGATGAATAACCAAAACCCCACCCTAGACCCCTACGAGTACGGCAAACTACCCGCCAAGTACCCGAAGTGAAGCGGTCTCCCTCAACAACGTGAGTAGGCCACTAAATACTTCAAAGTACCCGGTAGTTTGTGCATCCCATCTTGGGTCTATCCTAGGAGCAGAAAACAGTAAATGAAATAATACAACGGTGGCTACAAGCTCAACCCAGATGTGCCCCGCAAAAGAATATTACAACAAATTACAATTTACATTTGAATGAAAGAAACACTCGTCTCGCATCCCCGGCTATCCATTCACGACAATCCAACAAGTCCACAATCACAAACCAGTAAAAACCATTACATAAATGTGCAACCCCTGCTAACCGACATACTAGCAGTTAGGGGAGGTTCATGAACACATTAAACACAACACAGAAATAATCAAGTTAGCCAAACATCTTAGAATTTCGATCAAGCAAACACTAATGAATCTACTCCAAATAATTCTCTGTGCACATAAAACCTTAGCAGAAACAAATTATCCCAGAAAACAAAACATCAACACAGAAGAATAACTGAGCAAATTTGGGTTGACTCGAAGTAAACTTGGCCACGGATCCGCGGTGGATCGCTTGGATCGGCGGCGGTTCCGCGGTCGTATAGTCAAGTCACAATCCCAAATTTCTTCACAATTCTTAAAATTCCCTGCTTGTATTTTTAAGGGTCCCTTGTTCCCCTCCGAATGACAGCGCGACAGGGACGTCTTGCCTGAGATTCGGGGGCAGATGCTAATTGGTGCTATCCGTCCACCTCTCCGAAAATGCCAAGTTGATTTATGGCACCGTGTATCGAAGGTTTAAACGGATGCGTCCGATTTAGCAGACTTCGTCAGATTCCCCCTCGCTTGAGGGGTTTTTGATTGTGGGGACGCTCTTCCCTGCAGGCGCAAGCCCCTGCAGTTAATTACGCTACCGTATCGCGGTAACCACTTTCTCCTTCTCCAGATGGTCACTTCGTGTCGTGTGTGTTTATTTTGTGTTTAGTTGCCCGTGGATTGTATACGGAGACTGAGTTATGTCGTCGCCCGTAGGGCGTGGACTAGTCCAAATCCGTATTATCTTAGATTTGGGTTTGGGGGTTTTGGGTTTAAGGATACGTTAGCCTCATTCGAGACTAAGATCGACTTAAATATTTGTTAAGGATACGTTAGTCTAGTTTTCAGACTAAGATCAACTTAACGGGATCATTTAGATCCAACAATAAGCAATTAAGGGAGCCCTGTTGTTTAGTTTAGTGACATTGCGGTCAATAAGTAGTTTAAGGACATTGCGGTCCAGTGTTAGTTTTAAGACGTTGCGGTCAAGGTTAAGGACGTCGTAGTCCGTGGATTTAAGGACTCCACAGTCCGATATTAGTTTTTAGACATCACGGTCAAGGTTAAGGACCTCATAGTCCATGAGTTTAAGGACCCCACAGTCCGGCGTTAGTTTTAAGACATCACGGTCAAGGTTAAGGACCTCATAGTCCATAAGTTTAAGGACCCCACAGTCCGTATCAATATGTGGTCATCGGGACCCGTCACCTCTTTGAAGACGTTGAGGAATTACAACGCTAAGTATCAAAGGAGTGAAGAGATGTACCCTTAAACCGAGGTAGATTAAATAATCTTTGGCCCAATTTGGAACCAAGACCAATTAATTATATTATGAGCCCATTGGCTCAGTTGAATTTGAATTGAGGACTTATGGCCAGCTTGGGCTAAGTCCAATCATGTTTAGGATATTGGCCCTCTGTTGGTCCATTAGAGGAGAGGCTTTGCCTCTAGATACTTAGCCAATGGGGCTAAAGTTAGTGTTAAACACTAAAGATCAATCAGTGTTGAACACTGAGAATGAGATTGACAAGTTAGTGTTTAACACTAAAAGATAGTTAGTGTTAAACACCGGCAACATGGCTTTCAAATTAGTGTTTATACACTAAAACAAATCAGTGTTAAACACTGGCAATGGAGATTTCAAATTAGTGTTTAACACTAAGGCAGATCAATGTTAAATACTGGAAACAGGGTTTTCCAGGTTGGTGTTCAACACTAAGAAAGTCAGTGTTAAACACTGTAAATAGATGTTTTCCAAATTAGTGTTTGAACACTAAGAAAATCAGCGTTGAACACTGGATATAGAGGTTTCAACTTTAGTGTTAAACACTAAGGCAAGAGGGGTCACGTGGTAGCACGTGAGAGCGCCCTCAATTCATTTTATTCTGTCAAAAGTATTGAATATTTTGGAGCATCACGTGCTGTCATGTGATGGGAATTCTGGTGTTTGTCCGTTAAAGCTTCAGCCAAGGGGTCACGTGGTAGCACGTGATAGCGCCCTGTTTCCCTTTATTTTGTTCTACAGATAAGTGTTTAACACTTTTAATTCTGAAAGCCATCACGTGTGGGCACGTGATGGGGGCCTGCGCTTTGATCTGTTAGAATGTTCATTAGGGGTCACATGTCGACACGTGAGGGCGCCCTAAAGCTCTTTTCTGTTTCTTTTCAGGGGTCACGTGGTAGCACGTGACCCTATTCCTTTGCCTGTTTGAAGATGTGTTTATCTTTTTAAGAATTGAATTCTTCATAGGGTTAAACCCTAGCAATAACTTTAGAGGAATTAAATTCCTACTTTCTTTTGAAGAATTATATTCTTAAATAGGGTTAAACCCTCATTTCTTCTTTCTTAAGGGAATTAAATTCCTGTTATTTTGACAGAATTAAGCTCTTAATTGGGGTTACACCCTGGTTCTGTCCATTTGAAGGAATTAAATCCCTACAACATAGGGTTAAACCCTAATTTTAATTCGAAGGAATTAAATTCCTATAATTCTATGAGAATTAAATTCTCAAACATCCATTCCCTCTCTATGCTTTGGATCTGCATGGCAGGATCTCAACCCAATGAGAATTAAATTCTTAATTCATGGGGAGATCTGCACTTTGCAGATCCTCTGCTAAAGAGAGAACTAAGTTCTTCTTTTTAATATAAGAGTTAAACTCTTTTGAGAATTAAATTCTCTTTTCAAAAGGCTCTCCTTTGTTACCTAAGGTTTTCTTTTGCAGAAGATCCAAATTCCTCCAAAGTCTCAAGGCTCTATTTTTCTCTCTCTCTGTATGTCGATCTCTCTATATCTCCTCCTCTGTATATCTCTTGGCTCCTATTTATAGGAGAAGGAGCAGAATCAATCAGTTTTAGTGAATCATTCGTTGAGGGATTTGATTTGCATTCGTCGTTCATTTGGACCTTTGGATTATTAGGTGAATTTTATTCACCATTGGATTTTGAATCCAAAGATATTCCTTTGTTATTTCGGTTAGATTTTAAGGGTAAATCTTTCCAAGTTCAAGATTTTTCCATAGATAGGTGATATTTAATCACCTTTAGATCTCGGTTCCAAATAATCATTCTCCTTTGGAAAGATTCAAATGATGTTCAGAATTTAATTCTGTTAAATAGATGGGCTTTGAAAGCTGGTCACGTGTGGGCACGTGACCCCTGGTCACGTGTGGGCACATGACCCATGGTCACGTGTAAGCACGTGACCCCTTGGAACGAGTTTTCTTCTGCTTTCTGCGCTCTGTCTTCTGGCCGTTGTTCAACCGTCACATACCAACACGTGACCCCTGGTCACGTGTGAGCACGTGACCCTTTCTGGAGCCTTTTCTTTGATTTAGTCAGGGAACCGAATCTGCCTTTGCCGCTGCTTTGAATTGTCACGTGCCAACACGTGACTGTTGGTCACGTGCTAGCACGTGATGCTTCTTCCGTAGGCTTTCCTGGTTTTAAATCAGGAAACAAATGCCCCCACAGCGTTGTTCTCACGTGTCTCTATGTGAGTGCAACGCTGTCACTCTTGTGACCGTTGGATTCATCTAGGGCCTCGGGTAGATGAAGCGTTTCCATCACATCCTATAAATATAGGGGTCATTTCAGAGATGCCTCCACTTTGCTTATATTCCTCCTTTGAGAACTTTTTCCTGAGAATTTAATTCTCTTCTTCCAGAGCTTAGTTCTCTGCCTGAAAAACTTTCCGGAGTTTAACTCTGTTTGACCGATTCCTCTTCTTCAGGTAATCATCTTGAGTGGACGAAGAACTTTTATACATGAAATTCTCTGGATTTTAAATCCACTTCAAGGGTTTCACCCTTTTAATATGAACCCATTTTTCCTTTAAGTTTTTCAACCAAAATATGAAATAGAACTTTCAACATCAGATCTTTTTAGGGTTCATATGATCTTTAGGGAGATAATGGTGACGGTTAAAATCTATGGAATTTAATTCCATCCCAAAAAAGTTTCTGGGAATTTAATTCCCTTTTTCTTAATAAGGAATTTAATTCCTATGAAGAACTCAGTTTCTTCACATGGAGGCTTCTTAGGGTCTCTTTGCCCGAGATTGTCCTTCCGTAATCAGTGAAGCAAAAGCTTTGTAACAATTCTCATGACCCTTATTTCAGGTATTATGGATGCCCATATGTATGGCCTCGACGAAATCATTTCCTATGGGAATATTCGTGTACTGGGCCGCAGTCAGAACCAGGAGTTCACCAATGCTCAGTGTGTTGAGATTATGAGCCGCTTTGACGTGTACAACCATCGGCTACTTCCCCGTCGCTCTCCTCTTTTGAGACTCATCGTGCTGGCGATTTGGGAGGCGCTACCTCTCTTCTGCGCCGGTGTACCGCTCAGGGCATTGGACGCTGCCGAGGACAAGATACATTCAGTGTATCTGATGAGTCTAATCTCGAAGAGAAGGCGTGACAACCTCATTGATCTCTTGCACCAGGCATTTCAGCAGTCGGCCGTACTTTCCTCCTATCGGAGGGTGGAGGACATTCGTGAGGACCCCGACGCTTGTGATCGTGAGAGAAAACATACTCGGGAGGTTCGAAATGCTTGGAGGATCTTGGACAAAGTTAAGCTTGAGTTTCTTAATCCGTGCCCCGCGTCTGAGGTCTTACCATTGTAAACGTGTCCTCTTTATGTTATATGAACTTTTTAAAGTATGAATGATAAGTTCTATTATGTCTTTGTATGTTTGCATGCCTTTCTGTGGGATTTTATCATTTTGCTGTTGTTGTTGTTAGCGCTTCTAATATGCAGGGTGCTAATCCATTTTTTAGTGCACGTCGAGTTTGGGGCTCACGTGCTCCACACGTGGGTTTTTTTTGATGAGACTGTTCAAAAAACTTTCCAACGCCATATTTTTAGTGCACAATATCAGATGCAGAAAAGTAGCCTTGGAAATAGTTCTATCCCCTTGATTTCCAATGCCTTTCCTTTTTTAAGGCCTTGGGAATAGCTTTGACATGCAAAATTTTCTGTGCTCAACACTTAATGCACCTCTTTATATCTGAGGCCACAGCCTTCTTTTCTCTTCACAAAGAGATTTATTTTCATTTTGGTGTGATTTGTCTTGAGAAACGACCGAGCGCCATGGCCTGCAATCGCCCTCATGCTCGTCGACAGCCATGGGAAGTTCCTATCGAGGAGATGATCCCCCGCTTCGCCGCCCGATTGGTGGATCCCCTCCTTACCGACGATGAATGCGACTCCGCGGCGTACGAACTCTCGATCCGCAGAGGGTCTCCTCTCCCAATGGGCTCCCTCTGGCTCCGGATGATTCTTACTGCCGTGCTTGCCGACGTCCCTCCTCACCCGGTGGAGATGACCCTGGCGATGCTTGACGTGGCCGAAGAAAAGCTCGAGGGCTTTCACGAAGCGTACCTGATCACTCAAGCTTTGAAAGATCGCTCAGTTCACCTTTTGAGCGAAATAAGAGCCCGTCGGGTTGTTATGTCTGCTTTTGCGGACGAACATGGCGCCAATCGGTGGGGAGCAACTCCTCGCGAGAACCGGCGTTTTGACGTGTTGGAGAGAGCGGAGAGAGAGATGGAGAATTTTGTCTTTTGTTTTGTCAACCCTTGCGCTACCGATCCTTTATTCGGCGACCTTTTCCCGCTAATATAGTACCTTCAAATTAGTTTTCGCTTGCTTTACGTAGAACTTTAATGTGTGTTGGGTATCCGTATGTATGTTTTTGCTTGCATAAATGAACTTTGTGTTCTTCCCATGAGAATTTTCTTTAATTGCGAACACTGTCACCATGTTGCATGCATATCCGAGCCTCGGGTATTATTTCTTTTCGGATATTCATATAGTTGTGAATGCATGCTTGATAGGATATACATCAAGAATTTTTTGTTGCTTCCCATACCAGATGATGTGCGCGTGTTTTAGATCGACTATTGCTATCGACTGGAGGCTTGTTTATACGGTCTTGAGCGTATATGTCCTGTTTCAGAGGTTGCGGTCGCGAAAGCGGGCTTGCGTGGTATGATAGAGCGACGTGTGGCGAGCATATTGTTGTGCGAGAAGAGGCTCGGCCGCAAATTCTCGGAGAGGGAGCTAGCTTCCAAGGCGCTGAGCGAGCTTCAAGCTAATCTTACTGCCAAGGCCAACAAAGCATATGAACTCTGGCGGGTGCTTCAGGAGTCCATCAAAGAGGTGGTGGCTCTCGATAAAGTTGCCACGTTCACTCGCGAAAGGGTCGAAGCCCATAAGGCCACCGGGAAAGAGCTTGAAGGTCGGCTTGCTTCGTATCAGGCCCAGCAGGCTCAGGCGGAGGCTCGTCTTCTGGAGATCTTGAATCATGAAGCCGTGACTCAGCAACAGAAAGATAAGCTGGTAAAATTGCTACATCGCCCGCCGGCTTGAAGAATTGTATCTTTTCCTTTCTTTTCTGTTTTTGTACATACTCATGACTGAGAGTATCTTCTTTTTGTTCTTTCATGAATTGTACTTTGTATCCATTTTGGTTTATGAATAAAAGATACATTTTTCTTCTCAATGGTGTGTCTCTTTCATTGAATGAGTTTTGCGGACAATTTATCTTGATCTCCTTGCAGGGCAGCGACGGCTTAGGATTCAGGGTTAAGGTCTGCTTCCTAAGACTTTTGCGCTTTATGAGCCACGAGGGTCTCATAAAGAGTTTTTCTCCCTACAGATCGAGAGGATCCCATAGGTATAAGTTCTTCTTAAGAATCGTGAGGATTCTTAAGCGGGTTTTCCCTTGAGAGTCGTAAGGATCTCAGAAGAGAGTTTTTCTTCCTTACAAGTCGTGAGGACCTGCAAGTGCTGGATGTGGTCGCCCTTATCCGTGTTTCACGGGGTCAGGGGTTGCTCAAGGCATCGTAGTTTAAAGACCTTGCGGTCAAGGTTAAGGACGTCATGGTCCGTGGATTTAAGGGCTCCACAGTCCGATGTTAGTTTTAAGACATCACGGTCAAGGTTAAGGACGTCATAGTCCGTGGATTTAAGGACTCCACAGTCCGATATTAGTTTTAAGACATCGCGGTCAAGGTTAAGGACCTCATAGTCCGTGGATTTAAGGACTCCACAGTCCGATGTTAGTTTTAAGACATCGCGGTCAAGGTTAAGGACCTCATAGTCCGTGGATTTAAGGACTCCACAGTCCGACGTTAGTTTTAAGACATCGCGGTCAAGGTTAAGGACCTCATAGTCCGTGGATTTGAGGACTCCACAGTCCAATGTTAGTTTTAAGACATCGCGGTCAAGGTTAAGGACCTCATAGTCCGTGGATTTAAGGACTCCACAGTCCGATGTTAGTTTTAAGACATCGCGGTCAAGGTTAAGGACCTCATAGTCCGTGGATTTAAGGACTCCACAGTCCAATGTGTGGTTACGGGGACCCGTCATCTCTTTGAAGACGTTGAGGAATTACAACGCCAGGTATCAAAGAAGTGAAGAGATGTACCCTTAAACCAAGGTAGAATCAGTACAGAATCAGGGTGGTTGATCGTTAGTTTTAAGACATTACGGTCGAGGTTAAGGACATCATAGTCCGTGGATTTTAAGGACTCCACAGTCCGGTGTTTGCTCTGGATGCTTCACACGGGTTCACTGCCGTGCTTGGCGAGGACCAAGCTCCGCTCTGGGCGTTTTCCGCGGGGTCAAAGAGTGACGTTATCCGCGTTCCACGTAACCAGGAACTTTGCACTAGATGCTTCATACGGGTTCACAGCCGTGCTCGGCGAGGACTAGGCTCCGCTCTGGATGCTTCACACGGGTTCACTGCCGTGCTCTGCGAGGACCAGAATCCGCTCTGGGCGTTTTCCACGGGGTCAAAGAGTGACGTTATCCGCGTTCCACGTAACCTGGAATTTTGCACTAGATGCTTCACACGGGTTCACTGCCGTGTTTGGCGAGGACTAGGCTCCGCTCTGGATGCTTCGCACGGGTTCACTGCCGTGTTCTGCGAGGACCAGGATCCGCTCTGGACGTTTTCCACGGGGTCAAAGAGTGACGTTATCCATGTTCCACGTAACCAGGAATTTTGCACTAAATGCTTCACACGGGTTCACTGCCGTGTTTGGGGAGGACTAGGCTCCGCTCTGGATGCTTCACACGGGTTCACTGCCGTGTTCTGCGAGGACCAGGATCCGCTCTGGACGTTTTCTACGGGGTCAAAGAATGACGTTATCCGCGTTCCACGTAACCAGGAATTTTGCACTAGATGCTTCACACGGGTTCACTGCTATGCTCGGCGAGGACTAGGCTCCGCTCTGGATGCTTCACACAGGTTCACTGTCGTGCTCTGCGAGGACCAGGATCCGCTCTGGACGTTTTCCACGGGGTCAAAGAGTGACGTTATCCGCGTTCCACGTAACCAGGAATTTTGCACTAGATGCTTCACACGGGTTTGCTGCCGTGTTTGGCGAGGACTAGGCTCCGCTCTGGACGTTTTCCACGGGGTCAAAGAGTGACGTTATCCGCGTTCCACGTAACCAGGAATTTTGCTGATTGTATCCGCATTTCACGGAATGGAGGTTTGGCTGTTGGTGACGTGTATATCGCCGAGCCATGGAACTAGGGGTTGCCGCTGTTCCGTTTCGCTTGGAGTTGCGTTCGTTGTTACGAGACGAGTGTTAAGATGATCTCTAGGTCACTTGTGGCCCGTCGAGATTTGGCTTCTTCTTATGATGAGACCTGGGGGGAGGAGTATGGTCCCTTTTTTGTTTACGCCCTTGGATTGTATACAGGGTGTGATGGAACATCACCTGTAGGGCATAAATTAAAACTTTTTATTTTATTTTATTTCTTTTTCCGCGATGCTCTATCATTTCAGCTTCATATCACGAAGGTCGCGATTGCCCAATCATTTCGGCTGTTTTTCGCGGTGCCCAATCATTTCGGCTATTTATTTCATTTTTACTCGCTGTTTTTTTTATTGCGAGTTGCCCCATCATTTCGGCTATTTTGCGTGCATACATTTTTACTTGTTGCTTTTTATTGCAAGTTGCCCCATCATTTCGGCTATCTCGTATGCACGTGCGGCCTACTGGCTTTTCGCCATAAACCTGAAATTAGACACAGATTTCGGCATCAGCACCGCTACAACTGGGATATGGCCAGGAGCGAATCATCATCTGCCTCTGTCGATAAAGGTGGCTTAGCAAACAGGGTTAGGGTCCCGTCGACTAAGGCTTTTGACTTCATGAACCGTAAGGGTCTCACGAAGGTATTTCTCCCTACAAGTCGTGAGGATCTCGTAGGTGTATTTTCTCCCTAGGAATCGTGAGGATTCCTAAGTATATGTTCCCCTGTAAGTCGTAAGGATCTTACAAGAGGGCTTTCTCCTTACAAGTCGAGATGACTTATAAGGGTTGTTCACCGTATAGATATATCCCCAGTCACGGGTGGGACTTGGTTAGGGAAATGTTTATTCGTGCCCGTGGATTGTATACAAGGGTCAGTATTGAGCCACTTGTAGGGCAATATCGAAGGTTGTGGGGGTTGCTTAAGCACAGGTTTAGGTCTCTATAACTTAAGACTTTCAAATCTTATGAGCCGTGAGGGTCTCATAAGAGAGTTCTCCTTACGAGTCGTGAGGATCTCGCAAGTGTATTTTCTCCTTAGAAACCGTGGGGATCCCTAAGTGTGCTGCTCCCTTGTGAGTCGTAAGGATCTCACGGGGGTGGTTTCTCCTTACAAGGTCGAGGGGACCTTATAAGTGTCTTTTAACGAGGTTGCGCCCTTTCGAGTTTTCACAAACACTCGCCGGTAGTCCTGCTGTTTTTACTCACGGAGCCCTTTCGGGTTTTCATCCGTGCCCATTTTGCTTGTGGACATACCGTTTTTATTTTATATTTATTTTTTTTATTTATTTTTTTTATTCTTCTCTTTTTTTTACGAGGTCGCGCCCTTTCGGGTTTTCACGAACACTCACCGGTAGCCCTGCTGTTTTTACTCACGGAGCCCTTTCGGGTTTTCATCCGTGCCCTTTTTACTTATGGACATACCGTTTTTATTTATTTATATTTTTTTTCTTATATTTTTTTTATCTTGTCAGCCTACGGATGCTGCGGTATTAGTTTAAGGACGTTTCGGTCCGCTATTAGTTTAAGGACGTTTCGGTCCGTCATGGAGAAGGCCGGCTACTGCTTATAAAGCTTGAGCTTAGGAAGATAGCGAGCGGACATAGTCGTCGTCATCTACCATTGACCTAGGCTGTAGCTCATTAAGCGTAGTATTTCTTTAGGAAGCGACCGTTTATTGGCCTGAAAGGCCTTTCACCATGTATGTCCATGAGTACATAGGCCCCACCCTGGTAGACCTTATCTATGATGTACGGGCCTTCATAGTTTGACTCGAATTTTCCCCGTTTGGCGTGATTGGGAATCATAGGCCTTTTGACCACTAGCACGAGTTCGCCTTGGCGGAATGTCCTCGGTCGGGTCAATCTTTCATATGAGCGCGTCATCTTTGCTTTGTAAGCCTCCAGATTTTGTTGCGCTATGAGCCGGGTTTCATCGAGGGCATCAAGCTCCTCAAGCCGCAGGTGAGCATTTTCTTCGTCTGTCAGCTCGCAGTGGACTGCCATTCGTAGAGACGGTAGCTCTATCTCAAGGGGGAGTACTGCTTCTGTACCGAATACCAATGCGTATGGCGTTGTGCTCGTGGCTGTCTTGAACGTAGTTCGGTACGCCCAAAGAGCCTCTTGCAGTCTCTCATGCCAGTCCTTCTTATTTCTGGACACCGTCTTTTTTATGATCTTTGTCAAGGTCTTATTGAAGGCCTCGGCCAGACCGTTAGCTCATGGATTATAAACTGAGGAGTATCTCCAGTCTATATTATGATATTGCGCGAAGCGGCTAATCTTATGGCTTCTGTAGGCTGGCCCGTTATCGGAGATAATCCGCCGTGGAGTTCCAAACCGATAAATGACGTGAGTCTTGAAGAAATGGAGGATATTCTCCGTCTTCACTTCCCTCAATGGCACTGCCTCTGCCCATTTGGAGAAGTAATCAGTCGTCGCCAAGATGAAACGATGTCCCCTGGACGATGCCGGTTCGATGGGGCCGACTATGTCAGTTCCCCACATTTCGAATGGCCAGCTAGCCACCGTTGGATGGAGTGGATTTGGATGCTGGTGGATAAAGTCCCCATGAATTTGGCATGAGTGGCACTGCTTCGCATATTCGAGGCAGTCTGGATCATCGTGGGCCAGTAGTAACCATCCGTTTAATTTTTAACTTTATCTTCGGGCCTGCTTGATGAGAACCACAGATTCCGTCATGAACTTCCTGAGCAACTCTTTCTGCTTCGTCAGGTCCTAAGCATCTCAGCCACAGAGAATCAAACGATCTCTTGTATAGAGTATCGTTGACGAAAGCGAAAGATAAAGCTCGTTTCATGAGCTGATGTCTTGAGGACGCTTCTTCGGGCATTCGGTGGGACTTAAAGTAGTCTATGAAGACCTCCCTCCAGTCCTCAGCCTTCTCACGGTCTTTTATTTGTAGGGTCGTCCGCTCAGTCGCTGCCTTTTCTTCGTATGATTCCGGAGATATTTCTGCGGGGGCGAGCACTCGACGGCTTTGTACCACGATTCTGACGTCATCGAGGTTCTCGTCAGCCAGTTCTTTAGCGAGCTTAGCTAACGCGTCTGCTTTGCTATTTTCCGCGCGTGGTATACTTTCCAGAGCATAGGAGGGAATTTGGGTCGACAGTTGTCGCACCTTTTCACCATACTTCACCAACTCCGGTTTGCACGTTTGGTAGTCGCCGTTTACTTGACTAACGACCAGTTGAGAATCCCCGTATATGAGGAGGTTTTCAATTCCCATGTCAATGGCGATCTCGAGGCCTGCTATCAAAGCTTCATATTCGGCTTCATTGTTCGTCCTCGGTGCTGTTAAGGAGAAAGCGAAGCGCATTATCCCTCCTTGTGGACTTGTGAAGATAAGGCCTACCCCCGATTTAATCATTGGGGTACTTTGTTTGCGCTTCTTTATGGAGGACGCTCCATCGAAATAAAGTTCCCATCGAGTATCACCACCGTCGATCGCGTCAAACGCATGTTCGTCCGGAAAATCGCAATTTAGAGAAGAACCGGCAGGTACTGGATGCTCAGCAAGGAAGTCGGCGATGGCTTGGCCTTTCACTGCCTTAAGCGGCTGATGGGTTATTGAAAACTCCATCAAGAGCAGGGCCCATTTAGCGAGTCTCCCTGTCAATATGGCCTTTGACATGAGATATTTTAGGGGGTCTACCTTTGATATAAGACGGACTTCATGTGCCAATGCATAGTGCCGGAAATTTGTTATCGCGAAGATTAACGCCAGGCAATGTTTTTCGATAGGGGAGTAATTGCTTTCTGCCCCCAGCAGAACCCGACTTAGGTAATAAAGAGCTCTTTCCTTCCCTTGATCATTCTCTTGTGCCCATAATGCGCCTAAGGAACCTTCGAGGGCTGTTGTATAAAGAATAAGAGGCTTTCCCTTGACCGGAGCAGCTAAAACCGGCGGGTTCTGCAGGTATTGCTTGATCTCGTCCAGTGCGCCTTGGCATTTGTGGTCCCAGACGAACGGAGTTCCCTTCTTCATGAGGTGGCTGTAAGGACGGCACTTGCCTGACAGGTTGGCGATAAACCGCCGGATGTACGTGAGCTTTCCTTGGAGAGATCGCAGCTGTTTGAGAGTCCTTGGCGGTGGCATCTCCATGATCGCTTTGATCTTGGACGGATCTATCTCGATACCTCGGTGTCGGACGATGAATCCTAGGAATTTACCCGAGGAGACTCCGAACGCGCATATGAGGGGGTTCATCTTCAAATTATATTGCCGAAGGCGTTGAAATACGGTCTTCAGATGTTCTAAATGCTCTTCATGTGACATACTCTTTACTACGAGGTCGTCGATATAGCACTCGACGATTTCATGTATGAGATCATCAAAGATCTTTGTCATGGCTCTCTGATAGGTGGCACCGGCGTTCTTTAGACCGAAGGGCATAACTTTGTAACAGAATATTTCCAGAGGGGTCCGGAAAGCAGTGTGCTTCTGGTCTTCGGGATGCATCTTTATCTGATTGTACCCTGATGAACCGTCCATAAAGGAGAAAATCTTGTGAGTGGACGTGTTATCTATCATCAGCTCGGTTACCGGTACTGGGAAATCGTCCTTCGGGCAGGCTTTATTGAGATCCCTGAAATCCACGCATATGCGCACCGTCCTATTTTTCTTCATTACCGGGACGATGTTGGCGATCCAGTCAGGATATTGGACTTCTTGGATAAATCCAGAATCGATCAGCTTCTTGACTTCAGCGCTGATGCTCATCTCAAGCTCGAGCCGCATCCTTCTCGGTGCCTGCTTGACTGGCGTGATATCCGGAGATATTGCTAATTTATGCACAGCAATCTCTGGATCTAATCCCGGCATCTCGGAATAGTTCCACGCGAAGCAATCTTTATGCTGTAGAAGCACGTCCTTTAATGCAGCCACCCTTTCTTCAGATAGCAGCTCGCTAACGAATGTCGGTCGCGGATCATCTGCCGACCCCAACTCAATCTTCTTGAGGTTATCTGCAGTAGTATGTATGCCATCTTCTAGTTCTTTCGGAGCCGGTGGAAATTCTGAGATTACCTCATTGTCATTGTTTTCGAAGCACCAAGGGAGCTCATCTATGTCCTCGGGCTCTTCTTTTAATATTGTAATCATGTGACAGGTGCGAATCTGCTTCCAAGATCGATGTGGGTCTGGTTCGGCTCTTGCGGCTTTGAGTTCGTGCTTTTGTGGCGGCGTTACCCTCCAGCTGCTGGATAAAGCAAATCTGCCTTGCTGGTACTGGTCTTCGACCCAGTTCTTGAAGGTGAAGCAGTCTTCGATAGGGTGTCCTATGGCTCGGTGATAAGAGCAATAGCCCGGATGAGAAACTTTGTTAGCTTGCTCAGGGTGTTTAGACTCTGGAAGTGCGATCATTTGATGTTTTATAGCGAGCTCAAGTAATTTCTTCGTCTTGTCTCGGGGGAAGGAATACGCTCGACTCATCTTCTTCATGAGGGATAAATTCGGGCCGCGCAATACCCGATCACATAACTCTCTAATCCTGGTCGTTGTTGTCGGCTCCTCTTTCCGCTTCTTGACCTACTTCTGCCTCTGCGTTGGGCCTTTTGTACAACGGGTTGACAGGGAGGAGCATCTTCGTCTTTTGCGGCCTGTTGAAACAGACGTTGCATCCTGGCCTTCTCGTAGATGGCCATCTCGCGATTGTGGTCTTCCCGAGCCTTTTGACCTGCTTTCCTGATAAGCTTGTCCACTTGTTCTTCAAATGACGGACTCGGCACTTCCCTCGCGGGATCCAGTTTTGATGAAGGGTTGGCATTGCTGGACAGGGCGTTTTCCTCCTCATCGAAGTTATATACGGCGTAGCTACCGTGGATTCGCTCCCGTTTACCGGATCTTACGTATCCAAGGCCAAGCGTTTCCATTCTCCCGTTGGGCAATTTGCGCTGAGTTCCAGGGACATCCCAAATCCTGTTGTAGAACCGAGCTTGTCGAGCAGTCTGTTTTAAGGGTACTCCTTGGCGCTTCAATAGCCTCTTTAGTCCATTTGTGTAGTATCTGGACAAACGGATGGGTTGGAGCCTGTCGAGTGTAGCATCCGCGCCATGCCATATCTCTTTCTCCACTCTCGTTTCTGTGGATTGGTAGAATAGGATCACCTTTTCATCCTTTCGCCTGGGAGGGACGTAAAACGTCTGCAGGTCCTGCACATTATGAGCTTGAAGTGCGTCGAGATCCTTGTAGTGTTTCCGCGGCACCATGGTGATTTGCAAACTCTGATCATCGCCAGGGGATGCTTGTATTGACGACCGACTGGAGAACACGGCATTAACCTCATCTTCCGAGTCACTTCCGAAGATCAATATGGGGGCGGACGGTCCCGGGTTGTTGCGCCGAGACGGACCAGCGTAAACTATCTCTTCTCCTTCTTCGGTATCGCTCCCGAAAACAGGGATGGTGGCGGCGGCTTTGTTTTCTGGCTTGCGACACCTTTCTGTATCCTCGAAATCTGGCAAAAAGTACTTCGCATCTTCATACTTGCGGACTTCGTTCACTGACAATGGGTTCAGCTCACCTGTTACGGTATACTCGAAACCATCCTTAAAGTACTTCATACACTGATGCTGTGTAGAAGGGATGATGTTGTACTCGTGTAACCAAGGACGACCGACCAAGGCGTTGTAGCAAGTCTTGGTGTCAATGACGTGAAACTTGATGTCCGTGACGAGCAGTCGGAAGCGTAATATTAGTATTACAGATCCGAGAGTCCGTGATGACTGGGAGTCGAAACCGGAGATGGTAATTTTGTCACGAGCGAGGTGTTGCACGCTCATGCAGATTTCCTTCAACACCCGAACGTTAAGGAGATTGACGGAGGATCCATTATCAATCAGGATTTTGCCTATCTTGATATCATGGCAGTATCCGGAGACGTATAGGGGACGGTTGTGGTCGCACGTCCCGAGGAGAAGGTCTTCGTCACCGAAAGTGATGTCGGCCGTACGCACTTCTTCCAGTTCATCCTTCATCCTTTCTGTGGCAAGGAAGGCTTGGAATTGCTCGGGTTCTTGTAACGCCTTAATTAATGAATCTCTCACTTCCTTTGATAGTAGGAGGGCGTCGAGAATGCTGAGCTGAGAAGGTAGCTTCCTTAGGTGCGCTAGGATGTTGTAATCCACCTTACTCTTCCTGGGAGGAACTTTGGCAGCCAACTCTTTCGTGACATGGTCATCTAAGGTGATATCCTCAGTGACCTTCTCCTTTCCCTTATATTTTCTATTCGCGGGTCCGAGATTCTTTTCTGGGAGCGTACGATTGCGCAGCTGAATGTTTTCGCAGGCCTCTGGTTCTTCCTCTTTCCCTAAAACTGATTCCTTAAAGAGAGGGCCCAGAGCTATTTCTTCATCAGAGTCGCTTCCAAAGGTGAGAACTTGTGACCTTCCGGCGTTAACCGTGTAACAATTGCCGGCAGTTCTTTTGTGTTCTTCGGCCGTATTTCTTCGTTCCCGACGAGTCTTGCGTTTCATGCGCTTAAAATGTTGCCGGTGAGCAATATATCCTTGCCACCACATCTTAAAAGCGTCGCACTCCTCAGTGGGGTGCGAAATTTTTCGATGATATGAGCAATAATTAGGGTACCTTTCCGCTCCATTGAGCGTGTTTTCTTCTGAGGGTGGTAGCTTCATTCCCATTGACATGGCTTTGGTAAACCTTTTCCTCGTCTTGAACACGTTTTTATTCGCATCGGATGTCTTTCGATCTGGCGGGAGTGCTTCGACTCTTTCGTTTAGTCGCCTGCGCTTGGCACCTTCCGATGCAGCCATCTCACGCTCCTGATCGGCTTTACTCTTCAAACGAATCTCGTCTAGAAAGGCGTCGATCATTTCATCTGTTGGCCATACAAGTTCTGGCTCAGGCTGTGCCCCCAGTTCCTCAGTGCCAGGATCTTTCTCATCTTCCGAGTGGGAAATCACATGAAAACTCGCCACATATTCCTCGGATTCATCCGATGAGCTCTCTCCATCATCTTCCTTCTGAAAGACGTGGTTGAGGAACTCTTGTAGCGTGACGGGAGTCCGCGCCTTTTGATTGTACTCCTCCAGCGCGTCAATCTGTTTCTGTAAATCTGTGCGCTTGTCTCCAGGCTTCACGGGCTTTTTGGATTTCTTCTTCTTTTTCTTCGAAGATTTTGACGGTTGGGTGTGAGTATTCGGGCCATCACCACGAGTCTTCGTAGTTGGGCGCGGCTTCAACATCCCTTCGATGATTTGAGGTTCAAGTGGGTCCTTCCATTCGACCGCCGGGCACGCATGAAGGTCCTTCAGCATTCTTTTGGTTTTAGTTGACAGCACGACCTCCCATGGAGCTTCTTCAATAAAGGAACAGGTTGCCCCAGGTGTATCTGCTTTCTTAGGAGTATGCGGCTGTGGCGGGTTCACCTTCCACTTTTCGGATAGTGCAAACTTCCCCTGGAGGTATTGATCTTCAATCCATCCTTTAAAAACGAAGCAATCCTCAATCGGATGGCTTACCGTTTGATGGTAGGGGCAATAGTTGGGGTTATTCACCTCAATGGGTTGTGGCGGTCGTCTTGGATTTGGCAGGTTTATAAGTCTGTTGCGTACTGCCAGCTCGAATAACCGTTTCGTCTTATCCCGCGGGAACGAGTATGGGTGCTTCATCTTCTCGTTGTAATACCGCCGCCTTTCTTCCAGCTGATCCGCCAGCTTTGGGGCACTGGGTTGCTGCTGTGCGTTCGCAACGAAGGTTGCCTTCCCTTTACCCTTGTCATTCCGAGGTTCTGGCTTCGGGGGAGGCGGCCTGTGACCCATATGGTCCATCTGGGCCAACTTGTCGATTAGAGCCTGGAATGTGGTTGGCTTAAAGAACATCATAAACTGGGAGATAGTTGCATGAGGGTCTAGGGTACCCACGAACATGCCTACCGCGGGCGCTTCCTCAATGCGTTGTTCGTATTTCGACCACAAATTTCGCCAGCGTATAGCATACTGGACCCACGTTTCGCCTGGTTTCACCCTGGCATTAATCAATGCCGTTATCGGAGTGCGTTCGCTGGCGCTTGCGAATCGCTGAGTGAATAGCAACTCCATTTCAGCGAACGTCTTGATAGAATTGTTCGGGAGTTCCGAATACCATTCGAACGCCGTTTCTGATAAGCTGCCCACGAATTGGCGAAGCAACAGTTTATCATCACCATCGGTGTTACCGCAAAGGGCCCTGAACTGGGCAACATGTTGGTGGGGATTGCCGGTCCCCTTATACACATGGAATTTCGGTATTGTATAACCCGGCGGATATTTGATTTGGTCGTACCAGCTCGGATACGGTCGCCCCGTTTTTACGACTTGACCAGCTGCCTCAATTGCATGATGAACCCGGATTTTTTGGGCTATCTAGTCGTCCAAGTCAGCCTTAGAGATTGTCTCCTCCTTGGCCGTTGAGAGAGCCGGTGGCGGATTTGACGTTTCTCCCTTGTCGTCTTCAAGGACGATCGGAGGATCCTCAGCAGGTGGGTCTTGTTGAATCATCATTACCACCATGTCCTGGAATAAGTGGGCTATTTGCTTTATATTGGCCGCTTGTTCTGCAGCCTCTCTATCTTTCTTTTCCAGTATCCTCCGGAGGAACTCGGCGTCGGTTTCTTGTTCTTGTTGCTGATCCGAGGACGCCTCGGGGCTTTCTTTCGGTCCAGTAAGCGCGGCCATTGCGATCATCATTTCCTGGAGCTTCTTCTGTTGCTCCTGAGCTTTGGTCACCGACCGTGTAAGCGGTCTATGACCTATAGACGCACGGCTGTCTACCTTCCCCGATGCCATGTATACAGTATGGACCATCCTGCCCCCAGCCTTAGGGCGTCTGGGCTCAGCGCTTTTAGCTTTCGTTGCAGGCCCGGGGGTCCTCTCTGGCCTTTTCTTTTTATGAGCAGTGGAAGTTAAGGGAGCCGTTGGAGTGGGTACCCAGACAGCTTTTCGTGGCTTAGCCTGGTGACTGACTTCCTGTTGGATTTTCAACTTCTTGTGCTGGTGGGAGAAATTTGGATCGATCACCGAGTCTCGGGTCTGCCGCCAGACTTTATAGATTTGAGAGGACAGTCGCTGAGGAGATTGGGACTGTTCTGGCTTTACTTCTACAGCCTTTTTCAGCAGAGGGGGAGACCTCTTTAGCACCGTGGTAGGAGAATTCCTACGCACCTTATTTAGCATCTCAAAACTGTTCCCAGTTGGAACAGTAGCATTAACTTCTGCCATCGGGGCTGGAGGAGTTAGCCCAGGAGGGGAGTTGCCTCCGGCCTTCCTCACTCGGCGCCAGTAACGACGTCGAGCGCGTCGTGCTGATGGAACCGGCTTGGTGAGGGCGATAATCTCGTCTTGCCCCCTGTGTAGATAAAGGGTCGCCGCTGATGTTAGCCTGTCAAAGACCGATGCCCTTTGGGTAGCAGGAGCGGGAGCTGGAGCCGTCAATCTTGTAAAGACCGACTTTTTGGCAGGGGAAGCCGCCTTGACGACTTCAGGAGCAGGACTGGTTACTTTTTTCGGAGCAGCCTTCTCTGGGATTGTAGGCCCCATCGCGGGTCCATAGGAGCTCTGGCCCAATCTGAAGAAGACCGAGGCACTGGTGTTGGGCGACCCGTTGAGAGGGGCCGCGGTAGGTGTAAGCCAATCGAAGACCGACTTCTTGGGAACTTACGGCGTTAGCACAGGAGCGGTAAAGCTCATTGGCGGGAGCATGGTCCCGAAAAACAATCCTGTGGTAGCTCGAGTGACCTGTTCCACGGGCATTATGAAAAGCGAAGCAGCTTGGGGCCTGTAGGCTACACCTCCTGGCGAGGCAGAGCGCTGGTTGCAGTTGCAGTTGGAGCAGTTGTCAGCCATTGATCCTTTTGCTTTCTACAGCAAACGAAACACCAAGTCTTAGTACTTCGAAACCCAAGGGCAACCATTAGCACACCGCGATTGGTTCGCGAATCACGACACACAAAGTGTAGAGTGGAAAGAGGAAAAGGTCCCACCGGGCGTGCCAGAATCTGTTCCCCTCCGAATGACGGCGCGACAGGAACGTCTTGCCTGAGATTCGGGGGTAGATGCTAATTGGTATCCGTCCACCTCTCCGAAGATGCCAAGTTGATTTATGGCACCGTGTATCGAAGGTTTAAACGGATGCGTCCGATGTAGCAGACTTCGTCAGATTCCCCCTCGCTTGAGGGGGTTTTGATTGTGGGGACGCTCTTCCTTGCAGGCGCAAGCCCCTGCAGTTAATTACGCTACCGCATCACGGTAACCACTTTCTCCTTCTCCAGATGGTCACTTCGTGTCGTGTGTGTTTATTTTGTATTTAGTTGCCCGTGGATTGTATACGGAGACTGAGTTATGTCGTCGCCCGTAGGGCGTGGACTAGTCCAAATCCGTATTATCTTAGATTTGGGTTTGGGGGTTTTGGGTTTAAGGATACGTTAGCCTCATTCGAGACTAAGATCGACTTAAACATTTGTTAAGGATACGTTAGTCTAGTTTTCAGACTAAGATCAACTTAACGGGATCGTTTAGATCCAACAATAGAGCAATTAAGGGAGCCCTATTGTTTAGTTTAGTGACATTGCGATCAATAAGTAGTTTAAGGACATTGCGGTCCAGTGTTAGTTTTAAGACGTTGCGGTCAAGGTTAAGGACGTCGTAGTCCGTGGATTTAAGGACTCCACAGTCCGATGTTAGTTTTAAGACATCACGGTCAAGGTTAAGGACCTTATAGTCCATGAGTTTAAGGACCCCACAGTCCGGCGTTAGTTTTAAGACATCACAGTCAAGGTTAAGGACCTCATAGTCCATGAGTTTAAGGACCCCACAGTCCGTATCAATATGTGGTCATCGGGACCCGTCACCTCTTTGAAGACGTTGAGGAATTACAACGCTAAGTATCAAAGGAGTGAAGAGATGTACCCTTAAACCGAGGTAGATTAAATAATCTTTGGCCCAATTTGGAACCAAGACCAATTAATTATATTATGAGCCCATTGGCTCAGTTGAATTTGAATTGAGGACTTATGGCCAGCTTGGGCTAAGTTCAATCAAGTTTAGGATATTGGCCCTATGTTGGTCCTTTAGAAGAGAGGCTTTGCCTCTAGATACTTAGCCAATGGGGCTAAAGTTAGTGTTAAACACTAAAAATCAATCAGTGTTGAGCACTGAGAATGAGATTGACAAGTTAGTGTTTAACACTAAAAGATAGTTAGTGTTAAACACCAGCAACAGGGCTTTCAAATTAGTGTTTATACACTAAAACAAATCAGTGTTAAACACTGGCAATGGAGATTTCAAATTAGTGTTTAACACTAAGGCAGATCAATATTAAATACTGGAAACAGGGTTTTCCAGGTTGGTGTTCAACACTAAGAAAGTCAGTGTTAAACACTGTAAATAGATGTTTTCCAAATTAGTGTTTGAACACTACGAAAATCAGCGTTGAACACTGGATATAGAGGTTTCAACTTTAGTGTTAAACACTAAGGCAAGAGGGGTCACGTGGTAGCACGTGAGAGCGCCCTCAATTCATTTTATTCTGCCAAAAGTATTGAATACTTTGGAGCATCACGTGCTGTCATGTGATGGGAATTCTGGTGTTTGTCCGTTAAAGCTTCAGCCAAGGGGTCACGTGGTAGCACGTGATAGCGCCCTGTTTCCCTTTATTTTGTTCTCCAGATAAGTGTTTAACACATTTAATTCTGAAAGCCATCACGTGTAGGCACGTGATGGGGGCCTGCGCTTTGATCTGTTAGAATGTTCTTTAGGGGTCACGTGTCGACACGTGAGGGCGCCCTAAAGCTCTTTTCTGTTTCTTTTCAGGGGTCACGTGGTAGCACGTGACCCTATTCCTTTGCCTGTTTGAAGATGTGTTTATCTTTTTAAGAATTGAATTCTTCATAGGGTTAAACCCTAGCAATAACTTTAGAGGAATTAAATTCCTACTTTCTTTTGAAGAATTATATTCTTAAATAGGGTTAAACCCTCATTTCTTCTTTCTTAAGGGAATTAAATTCCTGTTATTTTGACAGAATTAAGCTCTTAATTGGGGTTACACCCTGGTTCTGTCCATTTAAAGGAATTAAATCCCTACAACATAGGGTTAAACCCTAATTTTAATTCGAAGGAATTAAATTCCTATAATTCTATGAGAATTAAATTCTCAAACATCCATTCCCTCTCTATGCTTTGGATCTGCATGGCAGGATCTCAACCCAATGAGAATTAAATTCTCAATTCATGGAGAGATCTGCACTTTGCAGATCCTCTGCTAAAGAGAGAACTAAGTTCTTCTTTTTAATATAAGAGTTAAACTCTTTTGAGAATTAAATTCTCTTTTCAAAAGGCTCTCCTTTTTTACCTAAGGTTTTCTTTTGCAGAAGATCCAAATTCCTCCAAAGTCTCAAGGCTCTATTTTTCTCTCTCTCTGTATGTCGATCTCTCTATATCTCCTCCTCTGTATATCTCTTGGCTCCTATTTATAGGAGAAGGAGCAGAATCAATCAGTTTTAGTGAATCATTCGTTGAGGGATTTGATTTGCATTCGTCGTTCATTTGGACCTTTGGATTATTAGGTGAATTTTATTCACCATTGGATTTTGAATCCAAAGATATTCCTTTGTTATTTCGGTTAGATTTTAAGGGTAAATCTTTCCAAGTTCAAGATTTTTCCATAGATAGGTGATATTTAATCACCTTTAGATCTCGGTTCCAAATAATCATTCTCCTTTGGAAAGATTCAAATGATGTTCAGAATTTAATTCTGTTAAATAGATGGGCTTTGAAAGCTGGTCACGTGTGGGCACGTGACCCCTGGTCACGTGTGGGCACATGACCCCTTAGAACGAGTTTTCTTCTGCTTTCTGCGCTCTGTCTTCTGGCCGCTGTTCAACCGTCATGTGCCAACACGTGACCCCAGGTCAGGTGTGAGCACGTGACCCTTTCTGGAGCCTTTTCTTTGATTTAGTCAGGGAACCGAATCTGCCTTTGCCGCTGCTTTGAATTGTCACGTGCCAACACGTGACTGTTGGTCACGTGCTAGCACGTGATGCTTCTTCCGTAGGCTTTCCTGATTTTAAATCAGGAAACATCCCTAAAAAACTTTTAGACCCCGTTTTAAAAACGGCAGAAACATGGTGACAAAAGATGTTTTTTCGGGTTCGTTTTGCGATCGAATTTCTAACGACTTTGCTAACATGTTAGTTATGGTTTAGCTAAGCTCTGATACCACTGTAAGTCGACGTTAGATACCCCACATGATGCGGGGAGGCGGAATAGGTAAAACAATCATTTTGTTTGAGTTAACATCGACTAACTTTACGGATCTTTGCTAAACCCTAACTAATAACTATCTAGAAGTGATTAGTTACTATGATAGATGATTATACCTAAAGATTCAAGTCCTTCTTGTTCTTGTGGTTCACCTCATCGTCGGCCTCCTCGATGTGATAGAAGATCCACCCGAGAGATCCTTCTCCAAGCTTTAACCTCTCACTTGAGGTAACTAGGTGGCTATGATTTCTAATCAAGGTAACCTAGAGTATATAGAGATGGATTAGGGATCTATTAGTCTTGCTAACCCTAGGATCTCAACACACGGGAGGATTAGGGTTAGGTCTTTGAAAAGAGAGAGCTTGAAGAGAGAGAATGTGAAAGTGAGAATGATATGAATTATAACTCATTTGTGAATATATGAAGCATGATAATTATCTAAATGAATAACATAATAATAATATCAATCATGCTTCATTAACTCACTATGGAGGAATCATCTCATGAGTCATTAAGCAATAAATGCTTCATTAACTCATTTGGATGAATCACTTCATGAGTCACTAATCCATTTAATGCAAATTCCACCTAAGCTCTCCACCTCACCTTTCTTCTAGAAACTTCTCGACTAATTACGAGAATGCCCCTCCCATCCGTGAAAACACGGAAATACTGAGACTGTATAAATCCAATAATCCAATACTAGAATCTGGTATAAACTAAAGCCTGCTAGTAAAATCTGTCCGAACATCGTACGTGCATAAATACACGTATGTGTCCGAACCCTGTCGTAAAACCATACGACCTGTAAGTCGATGTTAGACACCCCACGAGTTGCGGGGAGGCGGAAATATGAAAGACAATCTTTTTCTTTGAACAAACATCGACTAACCGAAATGATCTTTGCTAAACTATAACTAACACTAACATAGGAGTTGTTAACTACTATGAAAGAAGATTATACCCGCGAGTTGCGGGGAGGCGGAAATATGAAAGACAATCTTTTTCTTTGAACAAACATCGACTAATCGAAAGGATCTTTGCTAAACTATAACTAACACTAACATAGGAGTTGTTAACTACTATGAAAGAAGATTATACCTAATGAACCGTGTCCTTCTTCTTTTCGTTATCCACCTCCTCCTCTGCCTCCTTTTTGTAATAGACGATCCACCCGAGAGCTTCTACTCCAAGCTTTGCCTCTAATCTTGAGGTAACTAGGTTTCTTTAGTTGCTAATCAAAGTCACCTAGGTAATATAGAGTATGATTATGGATTAATGAGTCTAGCTAATCCTTGATCTCAACACATGAGAGGGTAGGATTAGGGATTGAAGAGAGAGAGCTTGAGGAGAGAGAAGGTGAGCATGAGAATGAGAAGAAATAATGATATCATTTGAATATATGAAGCATAATGATTTATCAAATAAAATAAATTAAATGATTTATCAACCATGCTTCATTTATTCATATGAGTGATTCATCTCATTAGTCATATGATCAATAAATGCATCATTTATTACATGAATGAATCACACAAATGAGTCACTAAATCAATAAATGCAAATGCCACCTAAGCCCCCAAGTCATCATGCTTCTAGAAACTTCTCGCGAAATTACGAGAACGCCCCTCCTATCCGTGAAAACACGGAAAAACTTTAGACTATATAAATCTAATAATCCGATACTAGAATCTGGCTTAAACCAAAGCTGGCTAGTAAAAACTGTCCGAACATCGTACGTGCGTAAAAACACGTATGCGTCCGAACCCTTGTCGTAAAACCATACGACCTCTATATCGTTTCGCCCGGAGCAGGGAAACTCTCTCTGTGGGACTCTAAAGACTCGACTATTACGCTGGCAGTGGGTTTAACCACAGACCGCAAGCGGCACTAGCTGTACGTAACGATCCCCAGGTAGATGTCGATAAGAAGGCCGATGAGGAAACCCATCCGAACTCCTACTGAGCCTGATGTGACAATCTCCGTACAGTCCGGTCTGTTCGTCTAGGACTATCACATATCGGGCCTGGGGGGCAGCAAGCGTCAGTCCCCTAATAGCGGTATAAGTCGTGTCGGAGCGTAGCCCATTACACCTTGAGAAACTACTGGAACCTACCAGTAAATCTCGCTTGCCCTGGCCAGGGACTTTGCGTAATGGCTCTCTGACACAGCGCGATATCAACCCCCAATACCGGGAGAGACGAATCCTGTCTAACCGCCACTGCTTCCAAGTGTTTCGGGACTGCACCCAACTGCTACCTGTTTGCACGACTCCTTTGAGCCGTGGTAGGGTAGCAATCTAAGAACAGTGGGAACACACTCGAGGCGAAGCAGCAGTGTCAAGTCTGCGGACTATGCTGTACTCATGTCACCTGGGAACTGTTAACTGACAACGGGTATAATACCAACCAACAGTTCCCTGCGAGTCCTGTCCGGTGTACCCGTAACCCAATAAGCACCTGTATACTATCTCCAGTACGACGTACTGATGGTTGTGGGACAGACCATCTCCCCAACTGGGATGAGAAGCGTACACACTAGTCTACTCCGGAGTATCGATGCCCTGTCTCGATAATCCTACGACTAGGGACCTGAAAAAGGATGTGCGTGTAGACTACCTAACCCCCACTAGTGTGACTGCCATCACAATGCTGGTAGTCAAGCAAGATCCTAAGGGCTCTATCAATACGTACACACATATTAAGATAGATAAAACCAAGTAGCATACTACCATGTTTAGCAAGACTGTTATATAATTATGAATATCCCAAGCTTCCATTAAGTAATATACAAGCTAGTATGATACAATAATGGCCCCTAGGGCATATACACTAACAATCTCCCACTTGCACAAGGGCCATGTACTGGCATATCGAAGACCGGTCGTCTCGAGCAGCCTCTCGAACTGAATCTGAGGTAAGGCCTTTGTGAATGGATCAGCAATGTTCTCTTCTGTAGCAACTCTCCGGACCTCGATCTCCCAGCGATCTATGATCTCCCTGATCAGGTGATACCGCCTTAAGATGTGTCTGGACTTCTGATGGGACCTGGGTTCCTTCGCTAAAGCTATAGCTCCGTTGTTGTCGCAATACAGAGGTATGGGATCAACAATAGTAGGAACCACCTGAAGTTCTGTTAGGAACTTCTTTATCCAGACCGCTTCTTTTGCGGCATCGCAAGCAGCAATATACTCCGCTTCCATCGTCGAGTCAGCAACGGTGTCCTGCTTGGAGCTCTTCCAGCACACCACCCCTCCATTGAGGGTAAAGACATAACCTAACATGGACTTGGAGTCATCCTTATCACTCTGGAAGCCGGAATCAGCAAAGGCCTCGATCTTGAGGTCTTTTCCGCCGTAAACCAAGAACATCTCCTTAGTCCTTCTCAGGTACTTGAGAATGTTCTTCACTGCTATCCGGTGCTTCTCCCCTGGGTCTGACTGATACCTGCTTACCACGCTCAGTGCGTAAGCTACATCTGGTCTGGTGCACAACATCGCATACATTATAGAGCCCACCGCAAAAGCGTAAGGTATAATAGACATGTGATCCCTTTCCATATCAGTCTTGGTAGACATCTCTTTGGATAGGGTGATTCCGTGATAAGCCGGTAGATTACCGCGCTTAGAATCTTCCATACTGAATTTTTCAGTATAGTGTTGATATACCTGGACTGCGAAAGTCCCAACATCCTCTTGGATCTATCATGATAGATCCGGATCCCTAGAATGTAAGAGGCATCACCCAGGTCTTTCATGGAGAACCTATGTGACAAGAATCCTTTGACAGATTGTAGCATAGGAATGCCATTTCCTATCAATAGAATGTCATCCACGTACAAGACGAGGAATACGACAGTTCGTGCTACAATTTTACTATATATACATGGTTCATCTGGATTTTTGATAAAGTCATATTCTTTGACCGTTTCATCAAAACAGATGTTCCAACTCCGCGATGCCTTCTTCAGTCCATAAATGGACTTAAGAAACTTGCACACTTTCCCGCTGCTCCCACTCTGATTGAAACCTTCTGGCCGATCCATATAGACACACTCTTCTAAATTACCATTCAGAAAAGCCGTCTTTACGTCCATCTGCCAGATTTTATAATCATGGAAGGCAGCAATGGCAAGAAGGATACGAATGGATTTGAGCATAGCCACTGGAGAAAAGGTTTCGTCATAGTCCAAACCAGGTCTTTGACGAAAACCCTTTGCAACAAGTCTAGCCTTATAGGTTTCCACCTGCCCATCTACACCAATCTTTTTCTTGAAGATCCACTTGCATCCTATGGGTTTTACCCCATCTGGAGCAAAGTCCAAAGTCCATACTTTGTTGATGTACATGGACTCCATTTCGTTCCGCATTACCGAGTCGCCGCTCTGGATGGCCTGCTGGAAGCTAGTAGGTTCATCATCATCGATGATGCAATCCTCTCTATCCCCATCTATGAGAAAACCGTAGTATCTCTCAGGCGGATGAGACGGCCTACTACTCCTGCGGAGGGGTGCGGGAATGTCATGTTCTTCTTGAACTACTGGTTCTACCAAAATTTCAGTAGTAGTTTGTGGTTCTGGAATTTCTTCCAGTTCTATTTCTCTCTCACTTGTTTCCTTTTCTAAAAACTGATTGTCATGCCCCGCTTCCTAGTATACGGCGAAGTGGGCGCGATGAGGTCCGCTACGTATATACTCAGAAGTACATACGCTAAGCGTATCTAAGCAATATAAAAAAATAAATACACAAGAGACAATAATAAAAAGAACAGCAACTTTTATTTCTTAACATTCTTCGTACAATACATGAAAGAAAATACAACTGAAATAATAAGATGCCTAAACAGTGGCATAACAGGAAATGAAAAGTACAGAAAGGAAAAGTGTACAATGAAACTACAGTGCAGGGTCTTCGGCAAACTGTTCCAAGTCTTCTGGAGATGGCTCGATCTCCGCCGGGTCCAAACCACCTGACGACATTCAAAGAAGAAAGAAATAGAATGTCGTCAGCGAACAGGTCGCTCGGTAAGTCCCAAAGATAAGGGAGAAATAGACAGAGAGTAAGAGAGAGAGAGAGGGGTAGCTTTTAATGTTGTATTATAATATTATAATGTTGCATTAATGCTGTTGTTTATAGCCTGGTACAGAAGATGCCAGTGTATACGAGGGGAGTCCCACTTACACCGGGGACTTTGGTAACCTGTAGTACAAGGCTCCGTCGATAATACCACGGAACAACGACATGTATGTAATTACGTCTTAAGTGATCACCTCGTGCCGCCTTTAACATATTCCGTAACAGTCTACCCCTTAAACCCCGCGATATCTTGTTTGTATTGTTATCTTGTAAAATTGTATTGATTGTATGAGTGCTTGACTGACTGACCGAAACCATGATATCAGGAAACGGTTATAACCGTAGATTCATGTAAATGGAATACTGAGAATCATGTAAAAGGAATATATATCCATGGTTCGGTTCAGTCAAGTTGTATAAATTGATAATTGTATTCATGGATTCATGTGTTCATATTGATTTGGAATCTTGTAGATTATAAATTGACTTGAATCATGTTCAAGTCAGATTAATCAGACTCAAACCCGAGTCAGACAATCAGAAATGTGAATCGAAGTCTTATAATTGCTAGGGTCCTTAGGATAATTTATAAACTTGAGGGGGTTTTATGTAAAAAATACTTTTATATATTTTTCAAATACACCTCAAGTATTTATTGTTCGTCTTTAGAGTTGTGGATTTTATGTTGTGCCATTTCAAATGAAAATATCCTAGTTTCATAATTAATGATATTTATCTGAAACATTGATTCTTGAAGTTCGTGGTAGTTTAGTGTAACCTTCATTCTTTTGTGATTTTTAGAAAAAGGTAGAAAATTTATATTATAATAAAATAGGTATTTAAAAGATAAATATACATATGTTTATACAAAAATAAATTTTAATAAATATTTTATATTTCAAAAATCTCATTTTTTTAAGATGTCGTATTTTAAACCTTTCGAGACCGAATGCTCCTTACGGAGGTCTGAATCTCGCACTACTAGTCCGAGGGTGCGCGATAAACCGCACGATCCCGAACGGGTTCCCCAAAGATGGGTTGTAGCGGCGCTTTGCAAAGATTGTAAAATACTAATCTTTTAGAAAACGGTTTTAATAAAGTAAAAGGTATTTACTTGAAAAGGGTAATTTTCCGTATTTTAGATTCTAGGGTTTCCTAAGCCAACTAGCCTATTTCTAAAAGGTCTAAACGACAAGTCATTAGAAATCTCAAATCGCCTCTTCACCGCCAATTGTGGCCAGGTAAGTACAAGTGAGGAGGGAGGGATCCTCTCACGAATCGTGAGGCGGGCCTTTTAAAGTTACCCAAGCTCACTTGCCTAGCCTAAACACCACAAAGTCAGTTTAGATAAATGATCGATATCTACAACTTATCGTATTTTCCTAATAAGAAGTATTTATTTAAAAATGTAACAAATCTAAACCTTTAAGAATAGTTTTATGAAGATTATGGTATTTTAATGAAAATTTCGTTTTATCGTATTCTAAATTTTTATGATATCATTTTAGGGTTTGCATTTGCGTGTGTGTGGAGGTAGGTCATTACCTCGTGCTCTATTTTAAATGTATATTAAGGTTAAGGGGTTAAATGTGAAATTGAAACTTCATGGTATTAAAGTGAAAATACGGTAAATTGAAAAGATTATCATTTCATGTGTGAAAACTTATTCAAATTGATTTTTATAAGTTTAGTGGTCAAGATGAAGGTGTTTAGGAATGATTGAATTGATTAGAAGAAGAAAAATAAACATTATGGTATTAATGTGAAAAAGAATACGATATTGCAAAAGTTATCATTTCATGTGAGAAACTTTGTCCAAATTAATTGTTATGTGATTAATAGTCAACATGGATAAGTTTAGGTATTATGGAATTAGTGACAAGTGAGATTTTATAGAAAAACCCAATCGGAAACCGGTTTGTTCCGATTTCCGTCGGATTTCATAATTCCGTATTTTTGAGAAGTAGAAAGAAGAAAAGAACGGGACTTACGGGTTTCGATCTATACTAAAGAGTATAGAGGAACTAGGGGAGTGGCTGAGGCGTTGTTTCGTCGCCGGTTGTTTCAAAAAAACGTCACCGGAAATCCGTCAGCGTTTCGCCGTGAACTCGGTTTCAAAGCACACCTTTCTTGTATAAATTTTGAGAGAGTAAACCTAGTGTTTTGGGATGAGAGGGTAGAGGGTAGAGGGTCTATTTATAAGGTAGGCTAGGGTAGGGTAGGTAAAAGGTTTTTATTTTAAAAAAATTGTAAAAATTAAAGAAAAATCATTAAAATTTGTAGTAAATAGGGCGTAATTAAAATTAGAGAACCGATCCATTAAATTGGAGTAAACAGGGGAGTTGGGAAGACGAAAAGGCAGATGTTTCGTGTTGGCAACTCGGCCGTCCGGCCGAGTCCGGTGGTCAAATCGTGGGGGGTCTTCAGACGTAGCTCATGGTATATTTAGTTTTTAGGGTTCAGTTCAACTTTTGGGAGTTATGGCCTGTGGACTGTTGGGCTTCCAAGAAAAATAATCTAAAAATAATGTGGGGCATGGAATTTGAACTCTGGTGGCTTGGTTCAGCAGTGCAAGGTGTTACCAATGAGCTACAAGCTCCTTCTTGTAATTATTGTGGGAAAATAACTACTTAAAGTGATAACAGCAATATTAAATACCCCAAGTACACTTTAATTTTAAAACAATTTTATTTACACTAAAAAATGAAATTATTTAAAAACAAAATAATTAATTATATATATCTTGTGCTCAGATTAAAATACTCCTTTATGGATTTTTAAAAAAATTTAAAAAAATTTTGTACAGAAAAGTGTATATGAAAATTAGGGTTGTTACACTGATGTTATAGAAAATGGGCATTATGAGAAACAAAAGCCTTTTGTTCCTCTGCGTAATAGAATAGATTCCCCCTGGAGTTCTTTGGATATCCTACAAACTTACACTGTACTGATCGTGCCTCGAGTTTGTCCGCATGTTGCTTTTTAACAAAAGCTGGACATCCTCATATCTTCAGATCCTGAAGATGGGGTTTCTTCCCACTCCATATCTGATATGGCGTGGTAGGCACAGTCTTGGTAGGAACCATGTTCAAAAGATATGCCGCTGATTCTAGCGCATAACCCCAGAAAGATCGCGGTAACTCAGCATTACTCATCATGGAACGTACCATATCCAATAGAGTTCGATTCCGTCTCTCCGATACACCGTTATGCTGTGGAGTGTATGGAGGAGTAAGCTGAGAGAGAATTCCTTTCTCTTTTTGGTAATCAAGGAACTCGGCACTTAAGTATTCACCACCTCGATCAGATCTCAGTGTCTTGATACTTTTGCCGGTTTGGTTTTCTACTTCATTCTTATACTCTTGGAATTTCTCAAAAGCCTCGGATTTATGTTTCATCAAGAAAATGAATCCGTACCTAGAGTAAGAATCCGTAAAAGTAATGAAATAGGAAAAACCACCTCTTGCATGTGTAGACATTGGACCACATACATCGCTGTGTATGAGTCCTAAGAGCTCGCTCGCTCTTACTCCATGTCCAGTGAATAGAGTCTTTGTCATCTTTCCTTTAAGACGTGATTGACAAGTGGCATAAGATTGATATCCGAACGAGTCCAAATATCCTTCTCTATGTAACTTAGTTAACCTTGTCTCATTGATGTGACCTAGTCTACAATACCATAAGAAAACCTTATTTAAGTCTGGAGACTTTCTTTTTAGTGTGTTCTGGACATTGAAAATCTATAGTTGGTTTAAGACATATATACCGTTATCCAGTGTACCGGACCCAATCAAACTATGATTAAGGTGAATGTTAACAACATTGCTTACAAACGTGAAATCATAACCTTTATTTGATAACAAGGAAACTGATATGATATTACACATTAAACTAGGTACACAAAAACAGTTATGTAAAACCAAAATATGTCCACTCGTCAATCCCAGGTGATAATCCCCGACGGACACAGCTCCCACGCTAGCTCCGTTAGCAACCTTTAGGGTCATATCACCATCCTTCAGCACCCTACGGTTTCTCAGTGCCTGCAATGAATTGCATATATGAGATCCTGATCCGGTATCCAATACCCAGGAAGTAGAGTTGATTGACAGACAATTCTCAATTACAAACACACCTGAAGTCGAAACCACAGCTTACTTCGGTTCCTGGTTCTTGGGGTTTCATGCCTTGCAGTCTTTCTTCCAGTGCCCTTTCCTATGACAATGGAAGCACTCATCCTTGACCACTACTGGCACCGCAATCTTTTTCTTTCCCTTCGCTCCAACCTTACTAACACCACCTCTAGGTTTGGTGGCGGCCTTATTCTTCCTTCCTTTAGCCTTAGCCTTGGACCCGGAAGAAGAAGCACCGCGAACAAACATAGCGGGTGTTTCCCTTGCCTTCTGCAAAGTGCCCTCTGCACTCCTCAACATGTTAAGGAGTTCTGGAAGTTCAACTTCTTTTCTTTGAATGTTGAAATTCAGAATAAACTGGGCGTAGGTAGAAGGAAGGGACTGGAGAATCAAGTCTGTATAGAGCTCGTTCTCGAAAGTCGTCCCAAGGTCTGCGAGCTCTTCTATATAGCCAATTATCTTTAGGACATGTTCTCCTACCGATGATCCGACAGCCAATCTCGCCTGAAACAGGTTCTTTGAGGTCTCGTATCTTTCTATACGAGATTGCTCTCCATAAAGTTCCTTTGTATGGAGAAATATGGATTCAAGATCCATATCCTCGTGCCTCCTCTGATGTTCATTATTCATCGAGGCAAGCACGATGCACTTGGCCTTCGCGTAATCTAATTCCCAGGTCTTGCGGATTTCCTTATCCGCAATACTGGAATCTGTACCAGGGGCTGCAGGTGCCTTAGCGGTGAGGACATACCCCATTGTCATAGGTCAAAGCCATTTTGACATTCCGCAGCCAATCTTTATAGTTTGGCCATGTCGGTATATTTTTTTCTAATAGTAACTTAAGTCCAGTCATGTTCAGGGTCGCTGCAATTAGGAGAGAGAGAAAGAACACTTTAGCATGATGCTCTTGCAAGTTTAGAGTGGTTTTTAGTTTATCTAAACTGGATGGCTCCCACTGTTTCTCGAATCCCTCCTCAAACCAAAAAAGAAGAACTAACCAGGACTATTCTCACCGTACAATACTTGCTTAACCGTTCAGCCAGACCAGTGTTGATACTTCAAGGGAGGTTTTCCAACGCTTCCGCGAAGTTCCTTAATTAAAGAACCTCTTTTCTCTGGGAGCGTAACCCCGCAGACACCTTTCTAGGCACCTACTTGGTTCATAGCATTGATCGTTAAGTGACGAATCTCCTGATAAGTAGCATATACTCACAGTAGGATCGGGATCCAAATATCATCGTATGATAATGCTGAAGGAATCCTACCAACATTCATCAAACTCCAAATGGTATGCATCTCTTTGCAAATTTCAGTTTCTTTAGAAATTCCCGATATAAATTTTTTGCCCCATGCTCTTATGACCTTGGCGTTAGGTCAAAATGTCATAAGTCACATGTCAAGTTCTACCCATCATTATCTTGTTAATTTGAACCCATCCGTACATATCCTTGACGTTCGGCCAAAATGATAATACGACTGTCCCAAACTAACTCATCTATCTATGCAACAAATGAATACCCAGCAGCTACCAAACACTATGCCTTGGCGTTAGGTCAAAATACATAGCTTGAATACTACTGAATACCCAAATGAAATGACGGAGGGCTACGAATGGTTTTGGCGAAACCGTGAACGTAGTGAACTTGATATAACCGAAGGAACCTGACAGCTTTTTAAAAGGAGTGGTTAAAGCTCCGCAAAAAAATATCTTCTGTTTTAAAAATAACCGAGTGGTTTCTTTTAAACTGTTCCAACGATTCAACTTTGATTTATTTTCTTTGCATTAATAATAATGTGTCCCATCATTAACCTATCATTGCAGAAAATAACGAAAATACAACGTCCTCTTATGCCATCCGCATTCGCCACGGGGTCTCGTCATCACTCGTTAGGTTACTTAACTAACGACAGAGCGGGGGCTGGGCTAGCGCAGATGTAAAACATAAGTGACGTCTAAATAGCTATCATATATAGATATTGTACATTCGTCAGACGCAATATGTCACGCCCCGCTTCCCAAAATACGGAAAACGAGGGATGACTAGGCCAGCCATGCTCCTACGGTCAAGGAATCATCCCGCCGTAGTCACACTTCGGCTTCTAGCATTACATGGTAATCAGTAAGTAAAGCACAGTAGTAAAGGAATCACATCACTAATTTATTACATTAAAATTTCCATTGTTCACAAATTACAGATAACAAGAACAATTACTAACCAAGTTCAATCTCACGATCACTTTTATGGAAAGCAGTAAATAAAGAAGGTACACCAAACTATATCTCCGTGAACTCGAAGGGTAGATCCGTCTCCTGTGCTGGTTCTCCCGCGGAATCTGAGCATGCATACTCAGGTCGTCAGAGCGACACAATAACAATATTATTATAATAAGATGAAACAGGTATATAAGGTAATACTGGTGTAAGAACAATACAAGTAATCACTATGTCACTATATGATGCAGAATATGTTCTGTGTCCCTATCGGTCTCTAGGTCATGTTTGAAATCGCATAGTGGAAGGAGGATCATGTTTAACAGGAGTTTCGTACATACCCGAGACAACGGCCCACATGCTCGGGACATAACCCTGTCAGCCGGATCGCTAGATCCTACCTAATATATATATCACTGCTCGAATGATCATCCTCTAAAACACGGTCCCGCTAAATACGATTCTCTTTCCACTTTGATTTCCCCTTTATCCCCAGGTTTACACTATTTGTGATCTTGGTTCAGTCGTGTACAAGTATACCAATGTCACGGTTTTATCACTGTTCATTGTATCACTCACTGTCACGAATATTCACTTTCCATTGGTATACTCATCACTCCTAAACTAACATCAACCATGCACGATAATGTAATGTCCACTGACTATAACACGCACTAACACCAAGTATATGGCAAATGGGGGTATGATATATGTATGCATGCCATCATTAAGCTATGAGTGCTATGAATCAATAAGCATGTCATTATCTTACAAAAATTGCATAAATTCATATGTTAACAATTCAACAAAATGATGCAAATAAGATAAATAGAACACTCAGTCAGAAATTCATCAAAATTTGTTTCAGTTCAATCGGGATTCCGGTTTTCAAGATATAGCTGTTTCATTTTAAGTGCTCGCGGCTGGAAATTCAGTTTCAGAACTGAACGTCCGTTTCGCGACACGAATTGCACCCAGTTGGGTTCAGATTTTAGCGATGTTATAGTTGAATGAAATCTAGGGTTTTCAATAGAGTATTCAATGCAACTGACGGATCCTCAATCGCGTCTGTACGTTGAAAGTTATACACAGTTTAGTATCAGTGTGTCATTTCTGAATCTGTTCTGGACAGTTATACGTTCTGTCCTTTTATTTACAGTTTAAAATAGCAAATGGTAATGGAATGGAATGGAACCACTTGTTTTGTTTAGCTAACAGAATTTACTTTAATCTACTGCAGAGTTCCGTAACATACGACTTCAGGAAACACAGTGACACACATTTTAGTAGAGTACACGATAAACAAAGTCGCTCTGGACTGCAGTCCAGAGTCGCACTCCGATCCAATTATCATCACAGTTACATAACAGACATCATCAGAATTTTACATAGGGTTAGAGTTCGTCGAGTCGGCTTCGATTTAAGCCCTCGAACGTACCATTCCAGTATGTATATAATTTACGGTGATTTTATTCATTTTCAGATACGAGAAAATTTCTAGTTTATCGGCGTATTTGGGGGTATCAATTTTAGTCTCTAACAATCGTATTTTCCAGCGAGATTCATACACGATATTTATCATCATGAAGGCCAACAGAAAATATCGGTTTCCGTCAAATTAAACAATTATTTTCATTGGAGACTAGCATCGAACACTTAGGTCACAATATATATCGGTAATCGGTAAATTCGTAAACTATACGATTTAGATTTGTACCACTATTATATTAGCATGAAGCAAGCAAGCACTTGCCTGGAAACGCCTCGGGGTCGCACGGCAGCAGCGGCGTCACGAACGCGTGATGTACGCCGTGTATCGGATTCACGCGAGCTTGGATCGAGACACGGTTTGCCGTCGGAGTTTCCCGGAGTCGTCTTGTGCTCGCTGGAAAAGTAGAGGAGGCTCGGTGGATCTTCCGGGTGCGCTGGGGTCGACGGTGTCGGCGGTGGTCGCTCCGGCGACGTGCACAGTGAAGCTCGCAGTGAGGGCTTGGAACAAAATGGGTTTTGTGTGGTTTTGGAGAGAGGGAGCAATGGTGGTGCTCAGGTGTGGGTGTAGGGGGTGTGAGGATGTTGATGCTGATGACGAGGAGGTCGTAGGGTGGTCGGCAAAGTGGTGGGGAGTTCGCTGGCGTCGAGGGTGCAAGGTGGTGGTCGGCTCGGATGCACTGGGTTGGCGTGCAGGGGGCTCGGCAGGGCTTGGGTTGATGACGATGGAGTCGTAGAGGGAGAAGGTTGGTGGAGGGGGAGCGAGGGATCGCTGAGGGGGTCGTCGTCGTCGGAGGGGTCGACTGGAGTTGGCGTCGAGGGTGAGTTTCTAAAGGGAGAGAGGTGAGGGATTTGGAAAAAATGAGGGGAAAAACTAGTGTGAAGGAGATAATGGAGACGAGGGGGTGCGCGTCGCAGTTGTAACGGCAGGAACGGGGGTGTGGGCGTGAGGCGCGGCGGAGGAAGTGGACTGGGCTCTGGAAATATTTTTAAAATAAAATTCCCTTTTAAAATCGTGGGCTGAAAGAGGGAAGAGTGGGCTGAGGGAAAGGAAAACGGGCTGAGGGTTAAATTTAAAGATTTATTTTAAAAAGAATTTTGAATGGGCTGAAGGTATATGTAATATAGTTTTGGGTTTTAGTTTATTTTTAGGGTTTTAGGAAATTTTGTTGGGTTGGGATTTTATTGGTAGAATTTTGGTTTTGGACCATGATTTTAAAAGAGCTGGAAAAAATTTAAAGTTTAAACATTATGCTTAAGCAACCAATAAAAATACGAAGGGAAAAGAAAGGAAACCACTGGAATTCAGAAAATAGGAACTTTTATTAGAATGGAAACGGGGATTTACACAATAATAGGCATTCTAGATCACAGATGAACATTATTGGATATACAAGCAATTCGCGTTTCTTTTGAGGCTGCAACGAAAGACGGATTACACAGTTGTGATGAATAGCCATTACCCCACCCTAGACCCCTACGGGTACGGCAAACTACCCGCCAAGTATCCGAAGTAAAGCGGTCTCCCTCAACAACGTGAGTAGGCCACTAAACACTTCAAACTACCCGGTAGTTTGTGCACCCCACCTTGGATCTATCCTAGGAGCAAAAATCAGTAAAATGAAATAATACAACGGTGGCTACAACCGCAACCTGGATGTGCCCCGCAAAATAATATTACAACATATTACAATTTATATCGAATGAATGAATATAATAACCCATCTCAAACCCCGGCTAATCATCACAACAATCCAATCAAGTTCATAAGCACAAACGGTAAAATCATTACAGAAATGTGCAACCCCCTGCCAACCGACATACTAGCAGTTAGGGGAGGTTTACGAACACATTATACAATTACAGATATAATCTAATTAGCCAAACATTGTATAATTTCGATCGAGCAAACACATTAGATTCTACTCCCAAAACTTCTCTGTGCATCTGAGACTTGAGCAGAAAATAAACATCCCAGAAATAACAAAATAACCACAGAAGAGTTCTGGGGAAATTTGGGTTGAATCGGCCCCAACTCGGCAGCGGATCCGCGACCGATCGCTTGGATCGGCCGCGGTTCCGCGGCGTCGTGGCCAATTCAGGAACCCAATTTTCTCCAGAATTCTTATATTTTCCTGCATATATTTTTAGAGGTCCCTGAAAAATTTTTAGACCTCATTTTAAATTCGACAGAAACTTGGTGATTTCGATATTTTTTCCGGTTCGTTTTGCGTTCGAAATTGTAACGACTTTGCTAATAAGTTAGTTATTGTTTAGCGAGGCTCTGATACCACTGTAAGTCGATGTTAGACACCCCACGAGTTGCGGGGAGGCGGAAATATGAAAGACAATCTTTTTCTTTGAACAAACATCGACTAACCGAAAAGATCTTTGCTAAACTATAACTAACACTAACATAGGAGTTGTTAACTACTATGAAAGAAGATTATACCTAATGAACCGTGTCCTTCTTCTTTTCATTATCCACCTCCTCCTCTGCCTCCTTTTTGTAATAGACGATCCACCCGAGAGCTTCTACTCCAAGCTTTGCCTCTAATCTTGAGGTAACTAGGTTTCTTTAGTTGCTAATCAAAGTTACCTAGGTAATATAGAGTATGATTATAGATTAATGAGTCTAGCTAATCCTTGATCTCAACACATGAGAGGGTAGGATTAGAATTTGAAGAGAGAGAACTTGAGGAGAGAGAAGGTGAGCATGAGAATGAGAAGAAATAATGATATCATTTGAATATATGAAGCATAATGATTTATCAAATAAAATAAATTAAATGATTTATCAACCATGCTTCATTTATTCATATGAGTGATTCATCTCATGAGTCATATGATCAATAAATGCATCATTTATTACATGAATGAATCACACAAATGAATCACTAAATCAATAAATGCAAATACCACCTAAGCCGCCAAGTCATCATCCTTCTAGAAGTTTCTCACGAAATTACGAGAACGCCCCTCCTATCCGTGAAAACACGGAAAAACTTTAGACTGTATAAATCCAATAATCCGATACTAGAATCTGGCTTAAACCAAAGCCGGCTAGTAAAAACTGTCCGAACATCGTACGTGCGTAAAAACACGTATGCGTCCGAACCCTTGTCGTAAAACCATACGACCTCTATATCGTTTCGCCCGGAGCAGGGAAACTCTCTGTGTGGGACTCTAAAGACTCGACTACTACGCTGGCAGTGGGTTTAACCACAGACCGCAAGCGGCACTAGCTGTACGTAACGGTCCCCAGGTAGATGTCGATAAGAAGGTCGATGAGGAAACCCATCCGAACTTCTACTGAGCCTGATGTGACAATCTCCGTACAGTCCGGTCTGTTCGTCTAAGACTATCGCATATCGGGCCTAGGGGGGAGGCAAGCGTCAGTCCCCTAATAGCGGTATAAGTCGTGTCGGAGCGTAGCCCATTACACCTTGAGAAACTACTGGAACCTACCAGTAAATCCCGCTTGCCCTGGCCAGGGACTTTGCGTAATGGATCTCTGACACAGCGCGATATCAACCCCCAATACCGGGAGAGACGAATCCTGTCTAACCGCCACTGCCTCCAAGTGCTTCGGGACTGCACCCAACTGCTACCTGTTTGCACGACTCCTTTGAGCCGTGGTAGAGTAGCAATCTAAGAACAGTGGGAACACACTCGAGGCGAAGCAGCAGTGTCAAGTCTGCGGACTATGCTGTACTCATGTCACCTGGGAACTGTTAACTGACGACGGGTATAATACCAACCAACAGTTCCCTGCGAGTCCTGTCCGGTGTACCCGTAACCCAACGAGTACCTGTATACTATCTCCAGTACGACGTACTGATGGCTGTGGGACATACCATCTCCCCAACTGGGATGAGAAACGTACACACTAGTCTACTCCGGAGTATCGATACCATGTCTCGATAATCCTACGACTAGGGACCTGAAAAAGGATGTGCATGTAGACTACGCAACCCCCACTAGTGTGACTGCCATCACAACGCTGGTAGTCAAGCAAGATCCTAAGGACTCTATCAATACGTACACACATATTAAGATAGATAAAACCAAGTAGCATACTACCGTGTTTAGCAAAACTGTTATATAACTGTGAATATCCCAAGCTTCTATTAACTAATATACAAGCTAGTATGATACAATAATGGCCCCTAGGGCATATACACTAACACGACCTCTATATCGTTTCGCCTGAAGCAGGGAAACTCTCTGTGTGGGACTCTAAAGACTCGACACTACGCTGGCAGTGGGTTTAACCACAGGCCGCAAGCGGTACTAGCTGTACGTAATGGTCTCCGGGTAGATGTCAATAAGAAGGCCGATGAGGAAACCCATCCGAACTCCTACTGAGCCTGATGTGACAATCTCCGTACAGTCCGGTCTGTTCGTCTAAGACTATCGCATATCGGGCCTAGGGGCGGTAAACGTCAGTCCCCTAAAGGCGGTATAAGTCGTGTCGGAGTGAAGCCCATTACACCTTGAGAAGCTACTGGAAATCCTACCAGTAAATCTCGTTTGCCTTGACCAGGGACTTTGCGTAATGGCTCTCCAAACACAGCGCGATATCAACTCTCAGTACCGGGAGAGACGAATCCTTTCTAACTGCCACTGCCTCCAAGTGCTTCGGGACTGCACCCAACTGCTACCTGTTTGCACGATTTTTTTGAGCCGTGGTAAGGTAGCAATCTAAGAACAGTGGGAACACACTCGAGACGAAGCAACAGTGTCAAGTCTGCGGACTATACTGTACTCATGTCACCTAGGAACTGTTAACTGACGACGGGTATACACCAACCAACAGTTCCCTGCGAGTCCTGTCCGGTGTACCCGTAACCCAACGAGCACCTGTATACTATCTCCAGTACAACGTACTAATGGCTGTGGGACAGATCATTTCCCCTGCTGGGATGAGAAGCGTACACACTAGCCTAATCCGGAGTATCGATGCCCTGTCTCGATAATTCTACGACTAGGGACCTGATAAAGGATGTGCTTATGGACTACCCGGCCCCCACTAATATGACTGTCATCACAACGCTGGTAGTCAAGCAAGATCCAAAAGGCTCTATCAATATGTATTCGCGATATGCTAACATATACACATATTAAGATAGATATAAACCAAGTAATATACTACTATGTTGAGCGAGACTGTTAAAATTACTGCGAATATCCCAAGTTTCTATTAAGTAATATACAAGCTAGTATGATACAATAATGGCCCCCTAGGGCATATACACTAACATAATCTATCATGCATATATATATATATATATAGCTGGGCATTAATTAATTTATTTGGAGAGGAGAAGCTAATCATGTATTCATGTATGCTGCCCTCACCTTATTTCGAGCACGTGGTATGCACAGATTTTGAGCATGCGGTATGCACGTGATAGATAGAAGAACATGGAATTATTAGAAACAATGTGTATAAAATAAGTTTTTTCTTTTACTTAAAGCACCCTTCCAAAAATAAACGTAGCTAATTAGTGAAACCTCCCACAACTTGGTAATTACTTGTTACCTCCAAAACCTTCTAGGTTGCTTCATTTTACCTCCTTCAAATTTTCCGTCCAAAAAATCATGGTCGTTTAGCTAATTTATAACATTCTCATCTACCCCATTTATAACCTAACGACTCTATTCGATAAAATCGTCATTTCTCTCTTGTTCTTCATCTTCGTCTTCCTCTTGATCTTCAATCCTAATCTGAGTCCAAAATTGGCTTCCGTAAAGATTGGTGGAATCTTCAATAGTATCTTTGAAATTATGGGAAGATCCTTGATTTTTTAATTCTGTTGGTTTTAGCGGCTCTCTTGACTCAAGGTTTCTGAGAAGATTCTCCAACTATAAAAAGAAATTGCAGCCCTCTTCATCCGGACCCTTGAATGTAGAGCAACCAAGAATTTTCCCTCCGTTTTAGGTTTCCTACTTAGATGAAGCTTGCAATTAAGCCTACATTCGCATTCCACCACTTCGTAGCTGGAGAAGGTTGAGAAAGGAGAACTATATTCCATTACCAATCGGAGGATTTGAAAAGCAAATCCTAAACCCCAATTTTGAATTAAGGCTTTAATTGGGAATTTTAGATGAAAAAGAATGAAGACGGATGGATTATGCGGTTTTAATATCCATAGCCGACCGACTAACACGGTGAAGGAAAATGGCTAATGAGGGATTTTAAGAGCAACTTGATGGTTTTTGGGTATAAGTAGTTACCAAGTTCTTTTTTTGCCGGGATGTGTGTTAGTAATTAGCTAAGTTTTGGAGGGAAGTAAAAATCAATAAAATAATAAATATTGAGGAAGTTAAATATAAATCTTCGTTTCAAATTTCAAGCAGTTCTTTGAAGTTGGGGCATGATGTAGTTTTTGTTTATTTTTTGAAATTCCTTTTGATGTATTTCTTGAGTTCTGGTTATGATATACAGTAGAGATGCTGTAATTCATGAAATTATATAAAATTATGATATGACTTTTATCTAAATTATCACTCTAAAATTATTGAGGGTAAGTTTCTATTCCTCACACTTACAGGATACTTTTTTTTATTTTTTATGTTTTACTTTTATTTTTATCATATCATATAAGTAGATAAACTGGATGCTTTTCCTTAAAATTTAATTATCCTATCATTTACTTTGTAAAGTAAATGCTAGTGGAAGAAAATTGCACAAAAATGTTTCAACTCTATTTTTTGATGTATTGATAATGAAGGAAGTATTAACAAAGTATAACTAGATAGATTTCTTGAGGAATAACATGACTACATCAATGAACCATAATATTCAAAATTAGTGGATATAAAACCTAATAAAAGACAAAGAATTTCTTGAGGAATAACATCACTACATCATAATATTCAAAAAAACCCAATAAAAGGCAAAGAAATTATATCCAATGGTCTTTTTAAAAGGCTAGCTCAGACCTCGCCCATTATAATAGCTAAGCCCATTAGCAGATCGTTGACTCCAAAATAGAACCCAAAATATATTTTTACATGAAACCCTTATCTTCATTAAGAAGTAGACTCTTTTTTCATAAACAACTTCTTATACAAAATTTGACTCAAAAGAAGAAAATTGCAAAAAATAAATGAATGAATGAATGAAATAAAACCTCTTACAATTCTACTGATAAGTTAGGCAATTTACCCTTGTCCTCAACTTTCTTCAGAGTTTCCATAACAATAAAATGTAACTCATGCAAAATAAAACAGAATGAAACAACTCCTCATGACGAATTCCAGCAAATATTCACAGTTGATAAAAAAAAGCAAAAGCTCATTTCAATGGAGATACCCTTGAATAAACTCTCAAATTACATCAGCAATCTAAGGAAGCTTAGGCATTGATTGATGGATTTGTTTAATTTGGAAACAAACACTAGAAAAGTACCTGTTTGGTTTCATTCTCTTGACAAAGATAGGTATTTTCTCGTGGAATCTATCGAAAACAAGTTTTCTTTAAAATAAAACCATCATCTCTTTGGGACTATGTCGCTATCTTGAATTATCCCACCCGGGAATGTTAGCTGTAGCCTCATTTACCGCTTTCACGAGGGTAACCTGCAACAGATAATGATGGTTAGGAAATGAGCTTTTCAAAGAGATTACGTGAAAACACAAATGTTTCATACGGAAAATTAGAATGAACTGAGACAGTAAAAGCTATGTACAAGAAAAGAAATATTAAATTCAATGATGCAATTTCATTCGTTGGACAACGCAGATGAAAATCGTAATAGCGACAACTGCAACCTCCCCGTGACACCAAAAAGAATAGGAATGAAAACAGAATATATCATGAATGAGAAAACTGTTTTCTTAATTTTGTGAGATTTCTGTATATATGAAATCAACATAAAATTCGTGTCAAGTATCAACACAAAATATAAATCCAAATATCCAATATCTCGGGCTCCGACTATCCGGACTGGCCCATATCATATAATCTCAATACCTCAAAGTCTCAATATCTCGGGCTCCGGTTATCCGGACTGGCCCCTGGGTTCCGGCTATCCGGACTGGCCCCTCATCAAAATCTCACGACTACGTCGGTATCCTCCGGATATCCGCCGCGTCACAAATAACGGTCAGAAGTGCTCCCCTGCCAGGCTCAACGCCATCATCTGCGACCATCTTGCCCTGGGGTACCGCACCGGGTCCACCTTGCACCCATAGACGGTTCCTCCTTCTCGAATCGGGTGTATGATATCGCTGAAAAGCCGAGAAAACTTATGGTGGACATATCTAAAATCATATCACAAGAAAACCGCAACTTGCATTTCTAAAATGATATTAAGTTTATATAAAATCCTTGCGGTTTCTCAAAATCCAGAAATCTCATGGAAATCCAAAATTCCAATCTCAAGAGCAATAACAATGAATTACCGGGCTCCGGCAATCCGGACTGGCCTATAATATCGCATGGCAAATGAATATATAAATATGCATGAAATATCACAGTAATGATATATCGGAACTAGCACAGTAATGATATATCGGAACTATCAGCTAGCAAACGATATCAATAAAGTAATATTCTCTAAAGTGTACGTGACATGGCAATTACCGATGATGATATGTGTGAGCCAGCAAACAAGTGTACGTGGAACATACGCATCTTCGGTAATGGTGCTGGTGTCCCGACAACATGGTTTCATAATCACTAAAGTACACATTAAACATGCAATGCGATAATAACATGAATAAACGGAGAATGAATAATAAACGCGACAATACAGAATATACATATCTATATACGAGTAATACAGTTTGTTGTCTGAAATCGTACGAATCGTGGTGTTTAGAAAATATGGGCTGCGGTGTTTTTAAGAAGAAGTGCGTCCTTTGAAATGTCCGTAGTCTCTCTCGGCCTGTCTTTAAAATACTCACGATTCGTTAGTTTTGCAAATAAGTATGACTCGCGTCTAACTCTAACATTTACTAAATAAACTACAGGACAGCTAAGAGACTAACAAAAGGGTAAGTAAATCCATCTAAGTCTGAGTCGGTGTATATATATAGTAGTCGGTGATCCCGCCTCAATAGCGTCACATACGATAACATATATATAATACGACATTTTCGAATCATGAGTGTGGATCAATCATCATATTTATATCTCGTACGGTAAATCCATCGTACGGCATCCCAAAATCGGGGTACGGGTCGCCTATCACATATACCTCAATATCCACATGGTATCATTATCATAATATCATGAACAGGATACTGATCTAAGTCTAGTACATGTCGATACCATCAATATATATCTGCGTGTGTATGAAAACATATCGTCCAACGATCCGCTATAATAATATGTCGTATCTCATAACACGACCCAAATCATATCACCGATCTCACGGCATCCAGCCCAATCACATCGACTCATCTCCAATATCTTATACTATCCTCATCATCCGTGTATATGTGTGTGTGTGTATACATACATACTCACATACATATGTGTGTGTATGTATGCAGTATATATATATATATATATATATATATATCCCCATATACGCACAAGAAAATAAAATGTATGCGTGTGTGTGCGCATGTATGTAAACCTTATTCTAGAATTCGCGACTAAGAAAATAACTAACGACGCTATCACCCAAATACACTAAATTTAACCCATAGTTACCTAAGCATTTCATGCTAAGTATATACATCTCATAATATATATATAACACACACACACATATATTGCTACGAATATGCAGGGGTGCTATACGCTATCCACCCGACTTCCCCCGTAGATATATATATGCTCATCTAGACGTCCTGGCTAATCTGCTCCGATTTCAGCTCTGTCCTTCCCGCATCCGACGCCTCAGCACCAGATCCTAGAACGTACACAGGTAAAAAGAGAATAAATATATAATTAGTCGCGGATACCACCAATACAAGTCAACCACGCGCACCAACTAAACGTGCGCACACTTGGTACACAAAACGCGCCACGACAATGCCACAAACTACAACTAGGGTCGCTAAACACGACAACCCCCAAGCCAAAAACCCAATCGCACTAATCAAGAGTTCACAATGCATTAATTATAATATGAAATAAGTTATAATTTACCAAAACCTCAAACTTAAACAAAATCGATTTAACCTAAAAACCAAGCGACAATTACCGTTTTACTTCAAAACTTGATGTTTTAACAAAACTAGTGGCCACCATATTCACCAAGTATCTTAAATAAATCACACAAACCATTACTATAATTTTATCACACTATTTGTATTAATTCAAAAAAAAAACTAGTTTGCAAAATTAACCACTTTTAACAATTTTAAACTAACATTAGCAAACTAGCTACTAGGTTAGATTTTACAAGTCTTAAAGTGTTAAACTACACAATTAAACCATGATCAAATGACATAAACCATCACTTGATCCAAACCCAATTCTTGAATTTTCAAGTTAGCACTTAGAACCACAATTAAGCACCGAAATAAGTTAAATTGAAATGATTAAACATCAAGTAAACATTGGGTTAAGATTATACCTCAAAATCATTTGGAATGAGATCCACACTTGAAAAAACTTATCCTCCAAAATGCTAACTTTGCCCCAAGATCCATGCTTGAATGTCCGAGGAATAATGGGTAAGAAATGGATTTGGGATTTTGAGGTTTTGTGTTGATTTGTGGGGCAATTTTGATGAGGTTTTTTTAAGAGAAATGAGATGAGAAAAGGGGGCTGCTGTTGTGCAGGGAATGGGAGGCTCGGCCACTATTGGGAGATGAGGAGAGAGAGTGAAGGTTGAATGAATGATACAATTCTCAAGTCAACAAAGTCATGCTTCATTCTTTATTATTTCCCTTTTCTTTTTCTTTTTGAAGAGAGAGGTGTGTGTGAGGGACAACCACATGGGCTCGGCCAGCAAGTAATTGGGGATGGGTGTGGGTTTGTGTGGTGTGGAAAAATGATAAATATTATACCCCAAGTCAACCTAGAACCATACCTCAATTTCTGATTAATTTATTTTTACAACTTAAGCCTTATTCTTTAAATTTCCAGAACCATCTTGACAATTTTTTTTCATTTCAAAAACCGCATGTTACACTTTAGTTTAATGTGTCATGATGTACAAAACTTGTATTAATCCATTCGAATTTGTAATTACCACTAATTAAATGTATTAGTGAAGGCTTAAAATAATATTTAAAATAATTAATTTCGGAAAATATTTCAGTAAACTAGAAATTTACAAGTGACCCATTAAATATCAAATACTAGTAATTATATAGCTAGAATAGGTATATTTAACTCTATGTCGAAAAATAATTATATCTTGGTTTTTACGAATGACACCAGTTATTTTACTGATTATCCGAAATTTCACCTAAACGATTTTCAAAACGTTACATTTCAATATGATTTTCCGTATTTCTGTACTACAACTGAAACGTTGACGTTCGTATGTTAAGTTCAGGGGCATTTGATCATCTTTGGGATAAGTGAGCTGTAGATTCTAACCTACGGGTGCTTAGCTCGTTGTTTTGGTTTTCAATATGATATTTACATCGATGTGATTTTAAATATGATTATAGGTGCAATCGCGAAGATTTCCGAGACAGAGTGGCGGATATAGCAGCATGAATTTCAGCAAGTTTATCAAGTTGGTGAGTAGATTTACATCTACGGAGGAAGTCGGGTGGATGGCGTATAGCACCCCCGCAACCTTATAAATAGTATTATGGTATCCAGATAGTTTAGTATTTATTCAAGATATTGATATTGGAGATAGTTTGCATCTAGCATGATATTCAATTGCATGTAGTTAAATTATGGTTTGGTAAGTTAGTACGAAGGAATATGACGTTCTAGAGATGATTTAGATATAGCGATACGGTGAGATATTATACGAGAAACTATGCGTATTAGTAATGATGAGATCCGTATGCCGAATAACGGCCAGGTTACCTTTAGACTCGTACAAAATGATTATAATTACTTTACTTGCTTATGTTATAATTATTAATGTTATACGTTTCCGTAATACGAACACTCTGATAGAACACTGCACAAGCACGTACACATATGTTGCACAAGCACGTACACATATGTTAGACTACACCTTATTGACATTGCAATGTCACTGTAGAACCTTTCTATTATATAATGCGTATATATGTATGTTGATATGAATAGGCTATTACACATGTTAAACACTTGCACAAATACTAATAATTGCCATGCTGCACGCGCATAAACGCGTATGCTACACTACACATCATTAGTAGTGCCATGACACCGTAGAATTGATATCATTATGCCTATATGATTTAATTAAGCAGTCTTTCTCTATTTCCTGTTGTAAATTACGAATATCAGTACTATAGATGTGTTTGATTCTTATGGATTTTCTGGATATTTTACTCCTGGTGATATATATCGGTGGTATGTGACACTGTTATATATGTATATATATAATACATCATCAGAATGATCTATGCAAATATTCTCATTCTTTACTTGATATCTTTGTATATGATGAATTAGCGACCACCATGAGTTTTATGTTTTCTGAGTATTTATTCCGAACCAAGTGGGGGGCTATACGGTTTCGGACTTGTTCTTATCCGGACTGAGTGGGGGATATACAGTCGGATACATGGTGGACCCGGTACGAGACCGAAGGGCAGGAAAGCCGCATTATAGGCGGGGAGCCTAGCGAGAATGCTCGATACCGGAGATAGAGACGAGCATGACAGATATTCAGGGGACACTGGCCGGGGTTCGATTGGGCACGGCGGATATCCAGAGGATACCGATCAGGGCCAGAGATGTCGGGTGGCGATCTGTTGAGATGGTGTCCATGATGTCTGCATTTGTGTATCGGTGTTGGACACGAAAGATTTGAGGATTTATGTGTCGGTGATGGACACGAGAAATTTGAGGATTTACGTGTCGGTGATGGACACGAGAGATTTCTGATTTCGGGTGTCGATACTGGACATCCATATATATACATTGAAATGTTGTTATCATGAGGTACATAATCAGATTATAATTATTGTAGCCGACCAGGACTGATCCGGGGGGACAGTACCTGCATATTATTTTACGGGCATTTGCATATAAAAGGAGAATTCAAAAACGAGCTATAGTCTCATTGTTTTGATATGCCTGATATGACATTGGGATCTTTAAATTATAAACCTCTGAACATTTCTTATTAAATAGCAGGACGTATACTTAAAAGTAAAGATATTTATGTTATTTCATACTATAACATCTGTTTTATGCCGTGACATATCTATTCCACGGCTATTTTAAAGAAGAGGTTTATATATATATATATATATATATATATATATATATATATATTCGGTTACATTGGGCTTATACCTAGATACAGGTCATTTGCATTGGATATATTCTACTTGGGATTGTACGATAGTTAGTGTTGCATTATGATACATAGGCATATCATATATTATATTAGTATAGGGTTATGATAGTACTATAATTATGACCTAGGTATCGTCGTGCATTTCGATTTCTAACTTTAGATGTACTTTTATTCACTGAGTTGGCAACTCATCCCCGTTGTGCCACAGTTTCTTCCAGGTTTTACCGCTTGGATTATCAGCGGCTTGGGCACACATTCTTTTTTGTGATTGATGGGTAAGTGGGTTACTATTATATCATACTCACACTTGATTATTCATATATTCTTCTATCTAGTGAAAACTTCATCAACTTAGAAATGGTATATTGTGGACTTAGAAACGAGACTTAGAGTTTGTATGTTGTGGTGTCGCACTCATGGGAGTCGACTGTTATAGATTGTTGATTTTGTTTCGCTTTTCTTTTCTTCGCCATTGTGTGTCGTATATCGTTTGTTTGGTTGCTCCACTGTTTGGGCGTGGAAGCTAGCTCCCGTTGGGATGCTATTTATATTATTATGTTGTATCGGTTTATACAAAAATGTAAAGAAGGTGCTGTCGAATTTCAACACGACATAGATGTTTTTCAAACATACTTAGTTAAACTTAAATGTTATTTTAAACTGATTCTATCTGATGACTATTTTAAAGTTCACCTCCAATATTTTCAAAAAGGTTTAGATTCCGGGTTTTGGCTTACTTGAATCGCGTCGACGTCTTTAGATGTCACGTGATTTGAGTGCCGGTCACGTGCCATCTTTGGGTCGTGATATTTTTACTCACGGTGCCCTTTTGGGTTTTTATCCGTGCCCATTTTGTTTCTGGACGTACCCTTTTTTTTTTGCGATCACAGTGGGACTTCGCCACCGGGGTAGCTGTGTAGGCAGCGGGATTTGAGTTGCAGTCTTTGCCGCTGGGACCTGTGGACTTGAATTCCACTATCGTCGTGTTTGAGGCGACGTATTTAGTTTAAGAACATTACGGTCCATTATTAGTTTAGGAACATCCCGGTCCATAGCTTCGAGACGAAATTTTGCCGGATACTACTTATAGAGTGCTGACTCAGGAAGATAGCGAGTGGACACGAGCGTCATCTATCGTTAACATGAGTTATGACTTGTCAGGGGTAGTATTTCTTAAGGAAGCGGCCGTTTATTGGCCGGAAGAGTCTTTCGCCATGCATATCCATGAGCAAATAGGCACCACCTTAATAAACTTTGTCTATGACGTATGGGCCCTCATAGTTCGGCTCGAATTTCCCCCGTTTGGCACGGTTGGGGATCATACGTCTTTTGACAATTAGCACGAGTTCGTCTTGGCGGAATGCTCCCGGCCCAGTTATTCTTTTGTATGAGCGTGTCATTCTTGCTTTGTAAGCTTCTAGGTTTTGTTGTGCCATGAAACGAGTTTCATCGAGGACATCGAGCTCCTCAAGCCGAAGGTGGATATTTTCTTCATCCGCCAGCTCATGTCGTACCGCTACTTGTAGTGAGGGTAGCTTTATCTTCAAGGGAAGTACCGCTTCCGTGCCGAATACCAACGCGAATGGCGTAGTATTTATGGCTGTTTTGAACGTGGTTCGAAAAGCCCAGAGAGCTTCATGCAATCTCTCATGCAGTCCTTTCTGTTTCTGGACACCGTCTTCTTTATGATCTTCGTCAAGGTTTTGTTGAAAGCCACAGCTGGACTATTAGCTCGGGGATTATAAACTGAAGAGTATCTCCAATCTATATTATGTTGCTGCGCGAAGCGGCTGATCTTATGACTTCTGTAGACCGGCCCATTATCCGAGACGATCCGTCGTGGAGTGCCGAACCGATAAATGACATGTGTCCTAAAGAAATGGAGGATGTTCTCCGTCTTCACCTCTCTTAGCGGTACTGCTTCGGCCCATTTAGAGAAGTAATCGGTTGTCGCCAATATAAACCGATGTCCCTTGGATGATATTGGTTCGATAGGCCCGATTATATCGGTTCCCCACATCTCGAACGGCCAGCTTTCCAGTGTTGGGTGTAACGGATTCGGATTCTGATGGATGAAGTCCCCGTAAATCTGGCACGAGTGACACTGCTTTGCATATTCAAGGCAGTCCTGAATCATTGTGGACCAATAGTAACCCATTCTCTTGATCTTTAACTTCATCTTTGGCCCAGCTTGATGGGAACCACAGAGTCTGTCGTGAATTTCTTGGACGACTCTCCTTGCCTCTTCTGGTCCCAGGCATCTCAATCACAGATAGTCGAACGATCTTTTATATAGAATATCATTGACGAAGGCGAAAGACAGAACTCGTTTCATGAGCTGATGTCTTGAAAATGCGTTTTTGGGTATGCGATGGGATTTGAAGTAGTCTATGAAGACCTATCTCCAATCCTTACCTTTTCTTCGTCCTCTACTTGGAAGGCCGCTTGTTTGGTCGCTTCCTCTTCTTCGGACGACTTAGGAGATATTTCTGCTGGTGCGAGAATCCGGCCGCTTTGCACAATGATCCTTACGTCATCGAGGTTTTCGTCGGCCCGTTCTTTAGCGTGCTTGGCTAACGCATCGGCCTTGCTATTTTCCGTCCGTGGTATGCTTTCCAGGACGTAGAAAGGGATTTGAGTCAGAAGTTGCCACACTCTTTCGCCATATTTTACCAACTCATGGCATGCATGTCTGATAGCCGCCCTTTACTTGGCTAACGACCAGTTGGGAGTCTCTATATATGAGGAGGTTCTCGATTCCCATGTCAATGGCGATCTCGAGACCTACTATAAGAGCCTCATATTCAGCCTCGTTGTTTGTCCTTAGCTCTGTTAAGGAAAGGGCGAAATGCATTATCTCTCCTTGCGGAGTCACGAGGATAAGGCCCACCCCGGCTTTGATTATGGGGGTACTTTGCTTTCGCTTCTTCATAGACGATGCTCCATCGAAATAAAATTCCCATCGGGTATCACTCCCTTCTTTCTCCCCGTCGATTGTGTCGAACGCATATTCATCCGGCAGCTTGCAATTTAAAGGAGATTCGGCGGGTATCGGATGCTCTGCGAGAAAGTCGGCAATGGCCTGGCTTTTCACTGCCTTAAGAGGTCGATAGATTATCGAGAATTCCATCAAAAGGAGGGTCCATTTGGCCAGCCTTCTCGTTAGTATGGCTCTTGACATCAAATATTTGAGAGGGTCCACCTTTGCTATGAGATGGATCTCATGTGCCGAGGCGTAATGTCGGAGCTTCGTTACCGTGAAGATTAATACCAGGCAATACTTTTCAATGAGGGAGTAGTTGTTTTCTGCCCCCATGAGAACTCGACTCAAATAGTAAAGGGCTCTCTCCTTTCCCTGATCGTTCTCCTGTACCCATAGCACGCCTAAAGAACCTTCAAGGGCTGTTGTGTACAGGATGAAGGACTCAAATAGTAAGATATTTTTTCATTCATTATTTCGTAAGGACAACTCGGATTCAATGTCCATACTAATACCAGCCGTTTACTCCATTAGCTGCACCAATCCACTTATTGCATTTATATGAGTAATCATACAAGTTTTACTTCGATATCACCTATCAGAATATTATCATAATTTTAAGAAAAAACAGAGAAGGGTCTTGCAACCAAAAGTTGGGTTCATCGCTGGATTTAATCTGATACTGATGGCGATTTGAAACACGTCATTAATTTTGAGGATGCTGGGCTATATCATTCGATAGCAATTGAATTCCATTATACATGTACACAAATAGGAGAGTGCGCTGCAATGGTTAAATTAGATAGATGTAGGGTTCCAGCACTTCAGAGAAGGTGTCAAATTGTTCCTCAAGTTTAGAAATATGACATCACTTAAGTGAAAACGAGATGCAATTAACATCATCGTTGCACGATAAAGTCTGTGGTTACCAGATACTCTTCAGTTAAGGATTCTCCGACTCAGCAGAAACAAGACATTTTAACAGACACACGAGGAAAAGATCAGAATAGGGGCTAAGCAACATAATCCGAGTGAGAAAAAGAAAAAAGAAGGGATAAATTGACCAACTCAAGATTAAAGTTTGAGCAATAACATGCGAGCACACTCACAGAGCCTAATGTAATGTCAAGAATGAGATTCATTATTTACTTGCCGACAAAGAACGAGCAACATAATTATAACTTATTAATAAAATCAAAAATAAAATGACATACCACACTTTCAGGAACTCCTCGTGGGGGTAAAGAAAGGTTTCTTGGTGGTGGACCCCGAAGATACGATCGTTTGTCAAAACGCCATTCGCCAAATTTCCCGTAAGTTAGCTCACCCTAAATTCAAATAAAACTTTTAGTACCGAGCCAACGCATAAAAATAATCATCAAAATATGAGTTCACATGATAATGCACTTGTTGAACACATGTGCATGAGTGTCGTACACATGCAGTTATAGTGTTGCAAACTAATCGATAACAATTTTATAACTATTGTGTAAATATCATGCAGATGTCATGGTAATATATGTAAACGTGTTACTTTCTATAATGATGCTAAAATGAATGGGTGTGCGTAATCACCTTTAGTGAATAATCACATCCATAAGTGTAATGAATTATAAAAGAACTCCCCACCTTTAGGTCCCATGGAGGCTGCGCGAAATATTCAAATGTATTTTAACCAAAAACTCTAAAACATAACCATAACATAATTGAGCATAAGAAAGGTCTTAAAACTAAGCATTAGCATACAATACCTGTATCATAAAATCTTTGTGAAGAATATGTTGCACTCCGTGCAACGCACTAGCCACAGCATATGCATACCTTAAGGCATAAAATAGCGACATGAAATAAATATCGACCATTCAGCTTGGATGATAATATTGAAAATGAGATTACAAAAACCATGTAAGGATCAATATTCTCACATTTCTAATACCCATCCAAAAGCTTTGTCCGTCTCTGGATCATTTTTCATTTTCAACGATACATTCATCCATGTAGGCGCAATTTTCTCCAGCTGGGCCTGCGTGCATCCAATGTTTTGCAATACATAAAGCCAAGCAGGAAAACAGTAGTAATTTTAAGTGAGAGAATAAATCAATGCTAGGGATTTAATTATTAGCAGTGAATTTGTAGATCGACACATTGGGAAAGAAGCAAAACCATCCATAGAGTTTGCTCAATAAGCAATCATCCTTCATAAATTACTTTATTCCCTATGGTTATTAACTGTCCACTGCAAAAATTAGTGACGACTAAATTGCAGGAAATACACTTTTTTTCTAAATAGCACTTTACACCCTTCTCTTTTCTAAACCTGGACTTTCACACCCACCAAATTCAACACCCACCAAATTCAACGGTGTTAATATTTACATAAACTTTTTTTGCATTTGTTTCATTAATGGTTCATAACTAATACTCTCACTAGAGGTGTTTTGGGTACAAAATTTCGATTTTAATGAAAAAAGTAACAGACGTTAAAATAGTGGGCAAAATGAAGGTTCTAAAAAGAGTGGGAAATTTTCTGCTTATACAGCCAAAACTGAGGTGTTTTCTGCAATTTAGCCATTAATTATACTGGAACAAGGTGCAAAATGATCTACCTTTTGAATAATTACAGGAGAGTTGCCAATAGGGTCAACGTCTGTAACAGGACCCTTAGCTTCAGGATAAAATTTCCTTATGATTTTTTCATGTTCTGTGGGTTTAATGTAGAAAAATGGGAAAGCAGCTGGATAATCTCCTCGCGACAAGTTTGGTAAAGGGTTCACAAATATGTGGTCTGGTTCCGCCATTAGTATATACCTACATTAAAGATAAGCAAGATACGGTATTGAGAATACAATAAATAAAGTAAGAAATGAGTAACTGTGGACCCAGGCATACTCACTCTTCCTTGATGTTTGCTTTCTCCAGCCATTGCACAAATGCCCATGGCCTATTCAAGACAATATAACCCTAGGACATCATTAAACATTATAGCAATGTATCAATGATCTATTTGATGAATGACATCTCTTTTAAATTGGCATTCCATTTCATGGTAAATCCAAACTGATATAGATGCATAATACTATCTACAAGTTTACTCATCCGCCAAAAATGTAAAAGAGAAGTCTGATGACAATAGATTATAAAGATGGAATAATTTTTTTCTGTATCATAACTAAAATGATGTAGATATAGTTGGACCAGCTTATACCTATTAATAGAGCTGCATTCAATTCTACACTGATTATACCCCTATCTGGCAAATTATGCAGATTGCTCATTTATTACATATATCGTTAAGTATATTAAGAGTGAAAAAGAAAGAGTTTTGGTAAAAACCGATGAATTTTTTTAAAAAAAAGAAGCGACTTCCTTAAATTTTTTAATGAAAATACATCACGAACTCAAGATAGAAACAAGCAATTTAGGTAATAATAGGGGTATTATGTGTTGTCGGAAGATTAGGCATAATGAAGTAAAGGACGTTTTAAACAAAGGAAAATAGGAAAAACAGTAGGACATCATGATATTATAATGGAAATTTAAAAGTATTTAGGAGATACAGGTCTAATATGACTAACTAAGTTATTTAATAAAATTATAGATACAAAGAAAATGCCTGATGAATAGAGGACAATATTTACATATTTAAAAGAATAAAAAAGATATACAATTTAGTTCAAACTATTGCAGAGTAAAACTTAGGAGTCGTACAATGAAACTATAGGAAAAAGTAATCAAATAAAGATTAAGGAAAAACGTCCAAATAAACCAGTTTGGTTTTTATGTCAGAAATGTCTAGTTGTCTACTATTGAAGGGATCTATTTATTAAGGCAGCCGATGGAAAAATATAAAGAGATGAGATATTTACATATTGTTATTGGTTTTAATTGATTGAGAAAAGGCTTATGATAGGTCTCTAAAAGATACGATGATATGCTTTAGAAAAGAAATTAGTGTTTTATAAGTATATTGACGTAATTAAAAATATATATGATGGAGCAACTGAGTGGGGATAATTGGAGAAGAGACAATCATTTTTTATCACCATAGGTTTACACCAAGAATCGAATTAAGTCATTATCTCTTTGCGTTAGTTAGGAACGAACTTACTGGACATATTTAGGATGACGTGTCATGTCATGGTGTATATTGTTTGTTGATGATATTGTTTTAATTGATGAGTCCAAAGAAAAGATAATTACTAAAGAAGATAAATGGAGAAAAGCCTTAAAATCTAAACGATTTAGAATTAGCACAACAAAAACAGAATACATGGTGATAGCTTATGGATTTTCATTATCCATTCTTCCCTTTTTTGATGATAACTTAAATATGAATAGTCGTTTAGTGTCGCATGCTTTATCTTGTTTTCTTTATCGACACTAAACTTGCATACACTTAATTATTAGCTTGCATATCTTATATCTTGTGTATGTCGAATAATATATCGATATCTCATGCTTTGCATTTGATATATTTGTTGATATTGATATATTAATCTCGTTCATTGCTTTGATATTCAAAACATGAATACTTATGTATATACATACGTTTCTTATCTTAGTTTTCATATAAACATGTATATACATATCGTTAATCAATATCTCATGCTTTACTTGTGATTTACATATCGATATTGATATTCATATTCATAGTTTCGAATATCAAGCAATGAATGTTCATGTATAGTGTTTATTATCCCTTTTTTTTTCCATAACACTGTATATAATGAGCTTGGTCTTTGAGATTGCATTTCAAGATATCGGATATCTCGAGATAAAGCTTTATAAAAGAGGATGGAGAAAATTCAGCTTAATCAACATATCTATTTAGAGGTTGGAGGAATCGGATGAGTGCTTCTCAAATTGCCAATTCAAGTTATGGATAGCTAAGAAGCCGAAATCCGAGATTAAAGCGTCAAAAGTCGAAGTTCAAGAATTAAAGACCAAATGTCTACTTCAAGACACAAGTGAGTGGAATGGTGTGGTCGAGTTTGAAGCGTCAAGTGTCAAAACCAATTTGAAGATCAATCGACCACCACAAGTTTAAGCGAAACGTCAAAATTTCAACAGTACAAGTCGAGACGACGAAGATTCAAGATTTCGAAGAAATGCGATATCGACATAGGATTCTATGTAAGTACTCTATTGAATATGGTTATTATGAATTAGAGCTTTTGAACATTCACATACGACAGCATAAAAGTTTTACAGTTTTCGGGTTTTCGAGTTTAAAGTTTTCGTATTTTTAAAACCCCAAGTTTTCTGTTTTTGTGCTAGCCAGACATTTGCCTCGTTGAAGTTCCGACGTCTGCACACTGTTCTTTTTCTGATATTTGGAAATATCTAAAATCCCGAGAATACGAAATACGTCTGCAGTTCAGTTGACCAGACGTCTGATGAAAAATTTGAAAATGGATTTTTTACACCTTCAGACGTCTGCCAATTGAACTTCAGGCGTCTGCCTAAAAGTCTCTGGTTGGATTTCTCTATCAACGGACATCTGCAGTTCAATAGAACAGACGTCTGCTGAAGGTTTTGAATAATGAATTTTCATAACTGCAGACGTCTACCCATTGTTTTTCAGACGTCTAGTTTCCCTCTGTATTTTCATATGGCCTTTTTTTTATGAGAGATAGGCGTCTGACGTTCATTTGGACAGACTTCTGATGAAGGTTTTCAAAACAGTTTCTTATAACTTTAGACGTCCGCCATTTGAACTTCAGACGTCTGCCGAGTTTTGCTTTGCCCTCTATTATTTGGTTTGGAAAACCAAATGTCTATAGCTCTTTTGGACAAACGTCTGATGAAAGATTTTTTGTTCTTCAAATGTCTAGCCAATTACACTTCAGACGTCTGTCTTCGATCTGTACTTTAAAATTGCTTTCTTCAAAATGATCGACAGACATCTGCATCTATACGGGGCAGGCGTCTGATATGAAAATGATTTGAAAAATATAGTCGTTGGGGATTCGTTTTATTTGAGGACAGACGTCTGTCCATCTTGTCTTCGAACGTTTGCCATATGTTTAAACCGCTTGCCCCCCTTGATTTCGAGTTGTTTTTCTTGAGGCCATAAAAGGGTTTTGGGTTGGATTTTTCTTGGCATCACTTAATTTCTTGAGATTTTCTATTACAAATATGCAAGTGATCTTCAAAAAAAAAAATCCAACATCTTGTGAGAGTTTAAAGAGATTTTCATTTGCTTATCCAGTCACTCTCACACCAAAAAGATTCAAGAGCTTCAATTGATTGTTCATGCTTGCTAGAGTATTAGTTTGAGCTTGAGAAAAACTCCCAAAAAGAATTGTGCTTATTGTAACTATCTTCTTGTCTTTGTGTGAGGAACCTTGAGTGCCAGAGAGAAGAAAGAGATAGGTTATCTTTTCTTTATATGACGACCGAGATGTTATCGGTTCCTTTGTAAGAGAGGAGAGCTTGTAAAGTGAAGAGTTGCTTGTGTGTCAAGCAACGTGTAGTCTCATTGAAGACGTGTTGTCTTTGGAGAAGTGATCAGTGGAATGGACTCGTCCGTCTAAAGAAAGTGGACAAGAAGATCTCCCGAACCACTCTAAAAACCTTGTGTGCCTTAAGTTTACAGTTTCTCCACCTCTTTTTATTACCTGCATTTTATATTGTGCTTAATTGTTTGCTTGCATTGCAAATGAGGTACCTTAGTGTATGTTATTCGCTGATGATATTGTTCTAATAAATAAGACGAAAACAGGGATTAATACCAAATTAGAGTTATGGAGGCAAAAAATCTCGGTGGTTCAAATTGAGCAGGTTCAAGACAGCATATATGCATTGCAAATTTAGCAAACAGAGAAGTCAAGACCACATTGGTATAATACTGGAAAGGCAAGAGATATCAACGAGTAATCAGTTTAGATATCTAGGTTCCATCATCCAAAAGTATGGGGAGATCGAGCGATATTAATCAAAGGATCCAAGCTGATTGGTTGAAATGAAGGAGTGCAACAGGGATTTTGTGCGATCTTAACTTTCCATTAAGGTTGAAAGGAAAGTTTTATCGAAACGCTATTCGACCTGGCTTATTATATGGTACAAAATGCCGGGCTCCTAAGAAACATCATACACAGAAGATGCACGTTGCGGGGATACGCATGTTTCGTTAGATGTGTGGTAACACAAGAAAATATAAAGTGCGAAATGAGGATATTCGTGCAAAATTTGGTGTAGCACCTGTGGAGGAGAAAATACGGGAAAACCGGCTAAGATAATTTGGTCATGTGCGACGCAGACTTATGGAAGTACCAGTTCGACGAATGGATACTATCGATATAGGCAATATCAGAAGGACGAAAGGAAGACCGAAGAAAATATGGATGGAGGTGATACGAAAAGATATGGTTGTCAAAGGCCTCGATGAAAGTATATTTTTCGATAGGAGTGAATGAAGGCGGAGGCGGAGGATTCATGTGCTGGACCCGACGTGATTCTCATATTAGTTCATGTGCCTACTCCCATATGCTTGGAATAAAAGGCTCAGTTGTTGTTGTTTAATTGTTTGCTTGTAAGTATATTTAATTAGAAATTGCATGCTTGTCCACTTACTTTATATGCTCATACTTGTGATCATTACTTGTGCTTGATTGTTCTTGCCTGCAATATGTTTAGCTTTTCACAATTGTAGTATTGCTTGGTATTATATCTCTTGACATATCTTGTGCCTAAGCTTTGCAATTGTGTTTGGTTATTTATTAAGGGTTTAAAAATTTATTTTGAGCATATCAGTGGCATAGTCCCATTCACCCCATCTAGGACTATTTCGGTTAGGCTTCCGCATATTTTTCAATTGGTATCAGAGCTTGGTATTCATATTTTCGTAGGCTTAATATCCTTGAGTGATCCATGGCTTCATCTTGTTCTTATTCTATTATTGATCCTCCTCTTTTTTATGGAAATAAATTTGTGATGTGGAAAACAAAGATGGGGTGCTTTCTTGAATGTCAGGGTAGGGATTTTCGGAAAATTGTTATAAACGACTATTTTATTCCTACTATTGCTAAATCTAAATGGAGTAGTCGTGAAAAAGATTTGTTTTCTTTAAACATCAAAACTATACAATGTTTTCAATCTGCTTTAGATGTTAATGTTTTTAACAATTTTTTTTATTGCAAAACGGCTCATGGTGTTTGGTGTTTATTGGAGCAAACCTATAAAGAGCACGTAGCTTGTAAGGAAGTGGAGAAGAACAAGATGGAGACTTGCTTAGCGACTTTGGATGATTCTCAACAAACGGCAAATCAAGAAAGAACATCCAACTCTAAGAAGTCGATCCAACACTCTTTTGATCATAGCATTATAAGTAATTCTTCTTATGATTTCAACAAACTTACACATGATCAACTTCTTGATACATAACAGTCTTAATAAAAATTATAATGTTATTGCATCTGGAAATGAATTTCTTGATAAGTGTACTTATAATTTTGATATTGAGCATGAGGAATTGATGAGTTGTTGTGATTCTTTTGAAATTTTAAATAAAAATTTGATTGCCAAATATAATGCATTGTCTTGTTATCATGATTCTCAAGTGATTTTATATGATAAATTAGTTTTTGAGAAAAATAAGTTGCTTTCAAAGCTTAATTTACAATGTGCTACTATTGATATTTTGAAACATCAAAATAATAATTTGGTTTTGTCATGTGAGGTCTTGAGAAAAGAAAACCATGATTTGATTTCAAGTTTTACAAGTATAATTGATGTTTTGAAATCTTCTATTATTCTTCAAGATTCTCTTGTTTTCGAAAATACTTCTCTCAAGCGAAAAAATGAGAAGTTGGTTTTATCGTGTGATATTTTGAGAAAGGAAAATGACGACTTGATTTCAAGTTTTCAAAGTGAGATTGATATTTTGAAATCATCTATTTTATCTCAAGAATCGCTTGTTTTGGAAAATGTTTCTCTCAAGGAGAAAAATAAGATTTTGAGTTTTTCTCTTACTAAGTTTTCAAGTGTCAACTCTTTACCTAATAAGAAAAAAAAATTTAAATCGAAGAGACGGTTTTAAGAATCCGAAATTTCAAAAACCCTCTTCGTCGATTTGTCAAATATGCTTCGAATTTTGCTAAATCTCATGTTCGCTCACATGCTTATTTATATAGATTTAGTTCGAGACAAACGTTTAAGATGCATACACATCATTCACTTACTTTATCTCATGCTTGTTTTGACACTTCTAGGACCCTCATGCATGCACACATTCATACTTGCAATTTTTGTGGTGCACATGGACACTTGGCATGTGCATGTAGTTTAAAGAAGACTATTTCTATGCATGCCAATTTGATTTCGGTTCCCAAAACTAACCCAATTAGATCCAAGAAGACTTGGATACCGAAATCCCTTCCCATACCTTATTTTGTAGGTATGGACAATTCGATGAAGTGAGGAATTCGGGATTGTGATAAGCAAGAGCAACTCAATGGAATATTTGATTGTCTTATCAATTTGTGAGGTATCGTATTTCTTTGCCATATTCGTTTAAAATATCGCTTGCTTCATTTATACTTAATGTTGATATTTTGAATGTGTATATTTTATAAATATACCCCTTGTGATGTACTAGTGGTAACTTGACTATTTTTTAGTGCTTGTTCATGTATGAGATGCTATTCATAGGATATTTCAATTGATATTTACAATTGGTATCATTCTTTATGCCCATATATGATTTTGTGTGCTCATGTGCTTTAAATTTACTATCTTTTAAACTTGAGCACAATATGGTTTGAAAACTTAATTTAGATTTGCATATATTGTGTTATGGATACGTTTGACACTTGTGGTTGAAATCTTTTTCATATGGATACGTTTAACACTTGAGTTTAAATTTGAACCAATTTTCAATCGGTATCCTCTTTTGTGCCTTATTTATGTGTTTGCTTAAACTTGTTAATTTGTTACACACACTTCTTGCATGAGTAGAATTATTCATTGGTATTGAATTTTTAGCTCATCTTGCTAAATGGCTTTTGTAACCCTTTTAGGAGACCCACTTGTAGATTCCGTTAATTACAACGAATCCTACGGATACAGCGGAGAGAATTAGAGACCCTTCACCGGAGAGTCGATTCTTAAGATGAAAGACTCGCATATGGTTTTCAATCTTTTTTCAATTAGTATATTGCTTTCAATTGGTATCTTTGTTATGTGAGTTGCTTGCCTTCACCTACTAGTATAACTTGTTTATCTTTTTCATGCGATTGGTTTTGATTTATTCATGAGTTAGTATCATTAAATTATATCATTTGTGTTCCATTATATATTACTTCTGAGCTCTAATGGTTTGGTATTCAAGTGATTGCAAGATAAGACTTATGAATCAATCGTTTGGGCTTGCTTCTCGTACTTGAGAGATTCAAGTGTTTGAGGAAGGTAAATCTCAGCTTATGAGGTAATTTTTCATATTTACTTTCCAATTCTTGTGTCGTGCATATTTTAAAATTCCACACTTTTAAAGAAACACACACACTTTGTACATGCATAATACAATTATGTTTTCATTGATATCCTATGGTTCGTATTACGGCATGCATTCTAACTCATAGGTTTCAAAACTTATTTTACTTTTTATGAGTTAGCACATGTTTTTAAGTTTTTCATTATATATCGTTTTCAAAACATGTTTTTGTAAATGAGTTGAGCTCCACTTTCAAAATTGTTCATTTTCAATTGATATCAACTTATACTTGCCTCCACATATCATTAGAACTTGTTTATATTTTGCTCATATGGATATTTATTGCATATATACTTGCTTTATGTTGCATATTTCTATATACAGGCTTTTAGATACGGGTTGAGCTTTATTTTCAAAATTTGCATTTTACTTGTGCTCGTATCTATCTCCTAGTGTTCTCCTATGCATACATTTAGGGGATGATTCAAACGTTTGATTCGCTTTAGGTGTACGCATATGTTTAGAGAGAGTAGTTCAAACGTTCTAAATTTCCTAAATACTCTTTTTTATTATGTCAAAAAGGGAGAGGATAATAGGAGTTTTAGTATATCAATATCGGATATTTGGTTTTATTTGATATAGATATACTATTTTCTATTCATGATTTTCTATCACCAAAAAGGGGAAGATTGATAGTTTATGGATTTTCATTATCCATTCTTACCTTATTTTGATGATATCTTAAATATGAATAGTCGTCTAGTGTCACATACTTTATCTTGTTTTCTTTATCGACACTAAACTTGCATACACTTGATTATTAGCTTGCATATCTAATATCTTGTGTATGTCGAATAATATATCGATATGTCGTGCTTTGCATTTGATATATTTGTTGATATTGATATAATAATCTCGTTTATTGCTTTGATATTCAAAACATAAATACTTATGTATATACATGCTTTCTTATCTTGGTTTTCATATAAACATGTATATACACATCGTTTATCAATATCTCTTGCTTTACTTATGATTTACATATCGATATTGATATTCATATTCATAGTTTCGAATATCAAATAATGAATGTTCATATATAATGCTTATTATCCAGTTTTTTTCATAACACTGTATATGATGAGCTTGGTCTTTGAGATTGCATTTCAGGATATTGTATATCTCGAGACGAAGCTCTATACAGGAGGATGGAGAAAATTGAGCTTAACCGACATCAATTTGGACGTTAGAGGAATCGGACGAGTGCTTCTTGAATTGCAAATTCAAGCTATAGATACCTAAGAAGCCGAAGTCCGAGATTAAAGCGTCAAAAATTGAAGTTCAAGATTTGAAGATTAAATATCTACTTCAAGACGCAAGTGAGTGGAAAGGCGTGTTCGAGTTTGAAACGTCAAGTGTCAAAACTAATTTGAAAATCAATCGGCCAACGCAAGTTCAAACGAAGCGCTAAAGTTTCAAGAGCTCGAGTCGAGATGACGAAGATTCAAAATTTCGAAGAAATACAACGTCAACATAGGATTCTATATAAGTACTCTATTGAATATGGTTATTATCAATTAGATCTCTTGAACACTTTCACACAATAGCATACAAGTTTTACAATTTTTGGGTTTTCGAAAAGTTCTCGTATTCTTAAAACCCCAAGTTTTCTGTTTTTGTGCTTGCTAGACGTCTGCCTCGTTAAAACTCAGATCCCTGCGCACTGGTTTTTTCATGATATTTGGAAATATTTGAAATCCAGAGAGGACGACAGACATCTACAGTTCAATTGACCAAACGTCTGATGAAGGATTTGAAAATGGATTTTTTATACCTTCAGACGTCTTCCAATTGAATTTCAGACGTCTGCCCAAAAGTCTCTAGTTAGGTTTTTTCTATTGACGGACGTCTGCAGTTCAATGAGACAGACGTCTGCTAAAGGTTTTGAAAAAAGAAATTTTATAACTTCAGACGTCTGCTCATTGTTCTTCGGACATCTGGTTTCTCTTTGTATTTTCATATGGCCTATTTTTTTATGAGAGACAAACGTCTGGTATTCATTTGGACAGACTCTGATGAAGGTTTTCAAAACAGTTTTTTATAAGTTCAGACGTCTGCCATTTGAACTTCAGACGTCTGCCGAGCTTTTGCCTTGCGCTGTGTTGTTGGTTTTGGAAAACCATATATCTGTAGTTCTTTTGGACAGACGTCTAACGAAGGATTTTTTTGTTCTTCAGATGTCTGGCCAATTATGCTTCTGACGTATATCTTCGATCTGTGCTTTAAAATTGCCTTCTTCAAAATGATCAACAGACGTTTGCAGCTATACGGGGCAGACGTCTGAAGTGCAAATGATTTGAAAACATAGCAGTTTATAGCCGTTGGGGATTTGTTTTATTTGAGGATAGACGTATGCCCATCTAGTCTTCAGACATTTGCTGTGTGTTTAAACTGCGTGTCCCCTTGATTTTGAATTGTTTTTCTTAAGACTTTTAAAGGGTTTTTGGTTGGATTTTTCTTGGCACCACTTACTCAATTTCTTGAGCTTTTCTATTACAAATATCTAGGTGATCTTCAAAAGAAAAATTCCACATCTTGTGCGAATTTAAAGAGATTTTCATTTGCTTATCCAATCACTCTCACACACAAAAAGATTCAAGAGTTTCAATTGATTATCCATACTTGCTAGAGTGTTAGTTTAAGCTTGAGAGAAACTCCTAGAGAATATTGTGCTTATTGTAAATCTCTTCTTGTTTTTGTGTGAGGATTTTTGAGTGCAAGGATGCCTTTGTAAGAGAGAAAAGTGAGAGATAGATTTTCCTTTTATTTGTGTGAGGACCGACGTTTTCGGTGCCTTTGTAAGATAGGAGAGACCGAAGCTAATGCAGTCTTTGCCCCAATGATGGCCTTTCTGATCTCATTCGTTTTCCGATCGTCAAAAAAAAAGTCAAACATGATCTAGTAATTGTAAAATGAAGAGTTATTCGTGTGTCATGCAACGTGCAGTCTCATTGGAGACGTGTTGTCTTTGGAGAAGACATGATCAGCAGAACGGATTCATGCGCCTAAAGAAAGTGAACTAGAAAATCTCTCGAACCACTTTAAAAACCTTGTGTATCTCGAGTTTGCAATTTCTTTATCTTTCTCTTTTTATTACTTGCATTTTATATTGTGCTTTTAATTGTTTGCTTGAAATTATACTTAATTAGAAATTGCATGCTTGTCCACTTGCTTTATATGCTCATACTTGATCATTACTTGTGCTTGATTGTTCTTGCTTACTATATGTTTAGCTTTTCACAATTGTAGTATTGCTTGGTATTATATCTCTTGACATATCTTGTGTCTAAGCTTTGCAATTGTGTTTGGTTATTTAGCAAATGTTTAGAATTTTTATTTAGTTTTTCATAAATAGACCGTTGCTTGAGAATGTAGTTGAGATTAGAAAAAAAGGTGATAAAATTTTACTGGTTAAACTTATTCTAGGTGGGGAGATCCTTAATATTATTAGTGCTTATGCACCACAGATAGGTCATGATGACGCTAGTAAGCGTCTATTCTGGGAGGATTTAGATGAGATGGTGCAAAAGATACCTGCGGAGAGAAATTATTTATTGGTGGTGATCTCAATGGACATGTAGTTACTAGTCGTAGTGGGTTTGATACTATCCATAGAGGTTTTGGTTTTGGATAAAGGAATGAAGCAGATAGCTCGATTCTAGATTTTTCCTTATCTTATGATTTGATCTTAGCAAATACTTGGTTTAGGAAAAAAGAGTCTCACCTTCTCACCTTATCACCTTATCACCTTTAGGAAAATAGACCTTTTTCTGACGAGAAGGATGGATAGAAGGTGTTGCATCGACTGGAAGGTAGTGTCAGATGAGAGTGTAACCACTCAACATAGACTTTTAGTTCTAAATTTTCGATTTAGAAGAGTACCTAAGAAGATTAGACGTGAAGTAGAACCTAGAATTAAGTGGTGGCGACTGAAAGAAGGTAACCAAAAGGGTTTTATAGATCGTATAGTTCAAGAGATGGATTGACAGTCTGAAGATGATTCAAACAGAACATGGAACAAAATAGCTAGTTGTATCAAGAGAATAGCTAGAAATCTACTTGGTGAGTCGAGAGGTGGTGTTCCACCATCTAAGGACACATTACGGTGGAACGAAGAAGTAAAAACTGCTATTAAAATTAATAGAGATTCTTAGAAAAATTTAAAGAAAAACATAGATATGGAGAGATTTGAGAAGTATAAAATGGCTAAAAAAGAAATTAAGAAAGCTATTCGGGAAGCTAAAACCAATGTCTACAAGGAGGTGTATGAGAAGTTGGACACTGAGGAGACTGAAAATGTTATATATTGGATTGCTCGGATGCGTGAAAGGAAAACCAGAGACTTATATGCAGTGAAGTGTGTCAAAGATAAAGATCAGAAGATTTTAGTTCGAGATGAGAATATCAAGGAAAGGTGAAGAGATTATTTTGACAAATTGTTCAATGAGAGCTTTACTAAGAATTTGGATGGACTTGTTATTCAATCTCAAGATATAAACTGTAATTTCATGCGTAAAATAAGAATACCAAAGGTTAAAGAGGCTTTGAAAGAAACGAGATCCAAAAAACGGTTGGTCCAGATGGGGTTCCTATTGAGATTTGGAAATGCTTAGGAGAAATAGGCGTTAAATGGCTGACAGATCTGTTTAATAAGATTTGGCAGACCAAAAAGATGTCAAATGAGTGGAGGAAAAATACCCTTGTACCTATTTACAAGAACAAGGGTGACATTTAAAGTTGTTTAAACTACCGTGGAATAAAACTTATATGTCACACCATGATGTTTTGGGAGAGAGTGATTGAACACAGGCTAAGAAAGGATATTAAGATAACATAAAGCCAGTTTGGGTTCATGCATGGACGATCGACGATTGAGGCTATTCATTTGCTTCGTTAACTTGTCAAGCGTTTTCGAAAGAGGAGAGGAGATTTGCATATGATATTTATTGATTTAGAGAGCGTACGGCAATATACCTAGAGAGGTATTATGGGGGACATTCAAAATTGTTCAAACTACCGTAGAATAAAACTTATATGTCACACTATGAAGTTTTGGGCGAGAGTCATTGAACACAGGCTAAAAAAGAATGTTAAGATAACATAGAACCAGTTTGGGTTCATGTCTGGACAATCGACGACAGAGGCTATTCATTTGCTTCATCAACTTATTGAACGTTTTCGAGAGAGAGGAAGAGATTTGCATATAATATTTATTGATTTAGAGAAAGCGTACGACAAGATACCTAAAAAGGTATTATGGGGGACAATGATGAAGAAGGGGGTCCCCGTCAAGTACTTTGATATAATCAAGGATATGTACGATTTAGTAGCGGCAAATGTCAGAACTTGCGGCGGCCTAACGAATGATTTTCCAATTACAATTGGGTTATATTAAGGATCTGCATTAAGTCCATTCATGTTTACCATTGTGATGGATGAGTTTACTAGAACTATCCAAGATGATGTACCTTGGTATATGTTGTTCGCTGATGATATTGTTCTAGTAAATGAGACGAAAACAGGGGTTAATGCCAAATTGGACTTATGGAGAAAAACGTTAGAATCTCGGAGGTTCAGATTGAGCAGGTTCAAGACAGCATATATGCATTGCAAATTTAGCAAACAGAAAAGTCAAAATCACATTGGTATAACACTGGAAGGACAAGAGATATCACCGAACAATCAGTTTAGATATCTAGGTTCCATCATCCAAAAGGATAGGGAGATCGATAGCGATGTCAATCAATAGATCTAAACTGGTTGGTTGAAATAGAGGAGTGCAACAGGTATTTTGTGTGATCGTAACTTTCCGTTAAAATTGAAAGGAAAGTTTTATCGGAGCGCTATTCTGCCTACCTTATTATATGGTAGGGAATGCTGGGCTCCTAAGAAGTATCATAAACAGAAGATGCACGTAGCCGAGATGCAAATGTTTCGACGAATGGATACTATCAATATAAGTAATGTCAAAAGGGCGAAAGGGAGACTGAAGAAAATATGGATGGAGGTGATACGAAAAGATATGGTTGCCAAAGGCCTCGATGAATATATTGTTCGATAGGAGTAAGTGGAGGCGGAGAATTCATGTGCTGGACCGGGCATGATTCTCATGTTGGTTCATGTAGCCTACCCAATATGCTCGGGATAAAAGGCTCAGTTGTTGTTGTTGTATTGGGGACAATGATGAAGAAAGGGGTTCCCGTCAAGTACATTAACATAATCAAGAATATGTACGATGGAGTAGTGGCAAATGTCAGAAATTGCGACGGCCTAATGAGTGATTTTCCGATTACAATTGGTTTACATCAAAAATCTGCATTAAGTCCATTCCTATTTACCATCGTGATGGATGAGCTTACTAAAACTATTCAAGACGAGATACCTTGGTGTATGCTATTCTCTGATATTATTGTTCTAGTAAATGAGACGAAAGCAGAAGTTAATACCAAATTGGAGTTATGGAGTCAAACATTGGAATCTCGGGGCTTCAGATTGAGTAGGTCCAAGACAGTATATATGCATTGCAAATTTAGCAAACAGAAAAGTCGAGACCACGTTGGTATAACACTGGAAGGACAAGAGATGTCACCGAGCGATCAGTTTAGATATTTAGGTTCCATCATCCAAAAGGATGGGGAAATCGATAACAATATTAATCAAAAGATCCAAGCTAGTTGGTTGAAATGGATAAGTGCAACATGAATTTTGTGCGATCATAACTTTCTGTTAAGATTGAAAGAGAAGTTTTATCGGAGCGCTTTTCGACCTGCCTTATTATATGGTACAGAATGCTTGGCTCCTAAGAAGCATCATACACAGAAGATGCACGTAGCGGAGATGCGCATGCTTCATTAGATATGTGGTAACACTAGAAAAGATAAGATGCGATGCAAAAGTTAGTGTAGCATCTGTGGAGGAAAAGATGCGGGAAAACCGGCTAAGATGGTTGTTCATGTGCAACAGAGACCTATGAAAGCACCGGTTCGATGAATGGATACTATCGATATAGACAATGTCAAAAGGGCGAAAGGGAGACCAAAGAAAATATGGATGGAGGTGATACGAAAAGATATGGTTGCTAAAGGCCTCGATGAAAGTATATTGTTCGTTAGAAGTGAGTGGAGGCGGAGGATTCATGTGCTGGACCCGGCGTGATTCTCATGTTGGTTCATGTAGCCTATCCCATATGCTTGGGATAAAAGGCCCAGTTGTTGTTGTTGTTTGTAGTGGCATAGTCCTATTCACCTTCCTCTAGGACTGTTTCGGTTAGACTTCCGCATATTTTTCACATGGAATGTTATTTCAGCAAAATAGCATGAAGAAATTAATTTATAAGATCAAAATGGAATGGTTGAAATAGAGAAAGGAGTGTTATATGGTCGTAAGATATCTTTGAAAAAAAATTATAAGACGGTGATAGGTAATGGATTAAAATGCCGGGAAATTAAGAAACAAAATGTCAAAAAAATAAATGTGGCTGGAATAAGAATGTTAAGATAGACGAGTGGTGATACAGTAAAAGATAGAATAAGAAATGAGTGTATTCATAACAAGATAGAAGTAGCTCTTATAGAGGATAAAATGTGAGATAACCATGATTGAAATGGTTTGGACATGTGCAATAGAGACAAATCAATGCCTCCAATTAGAAAATGTGACAAAATTATATTTCATGATGCAACTAGGAATACGGTAGAGACTTAAACGAATATGAATAGAAACAATTAAGAACGATATGTTAATTGATTAGTTAATCAAGGAAACGATTCTTGACAGAGCAGAATGGGAGAAAATGATTCATATAACCGATCCCTAAAATTTGGGATGAGGCTTGTTGCTGCTGCTACTCATATATTACATGTAATGCAAAATTTTGAATTTAACAAAATCCTTGAAAGGTTAGTTGGCAATTCCCTAATAGGTTTTGTGCCAATCCACATAAATTCCTGTGTACGTAAAATTTTTTTGCCAATTTCATGTGGACCTACTTTAGCCACATCTCTACAGTATTGCAACCCTTTTTTATCGCGATTCTTTGAAGAAAGAAGCAACTCTCTCAATTCTCGTTCATTTCCATTAGTTTAACTGTCTTTGCTTTTCAATCTAAATGTATTTTTTTATATGAGCATAACTGCAGTTTGCATATACCTTCTTCTACTTGTAGGTGTAAGGTGTTCTGAACTAGATTCAAGCAATATAAGTGGACAAGAAGTGTTAGCATGTATCTGTTTGTTGCAGAAAACATATGAGTTTAGGACCCTTATGGTAAGCAAATATGCTCAACTTTCCCAATCATTTTACATAACTCTGTTGAATTTTAAAAAATTACAAAAGCACCATTGTCATTGGTTTACTGCAACTTTTGGTCATGTCATGTAATTTCAATGTTGAGCTATATAAGTGTTCAAGGATGTTTAGAGCAAATTAGTTTAATGGTGTTCTGTGAAAAAAGATAAAGTTTGGTGGTGTTTAATGTAATTTACCCTAATATTTAATACCAGTTGTATAATGCAGTGCAATTTGTCTAGTATGTTGGTTATAGATACATACTTAAGATGTTTATTAATCCTCACCAGTTTGCACAGACTAGGTATATCAACATAGATCTGGAGGAAAGCGCACAAAGTTTTGTAAATGGACCTCAGGACTTCTATAGTTCCTTCAATCCTACTAATTGTTATGCAATCTTTCAACGAATAAGTACTTATAGATTGCGGGATGTTGTCATTGATGAAAGACTAATTTCGGGACATATATGAACTCCAATATATGTATTAAAGTTTGGCATACGGAGCTAGTTCTAGGTTTAAACAGGCCAATGATAACTTACAAGTAATAGTAAATAATGAAAATTTTCAAAAACAAAACAATCCTCACCCGATCCATACCAGCCGGCAGAGGGGTAGCAATAAACGTCGGGATCTCATCCATCAACTCGTCCAGGTTCCCCGAATGCAAAACCCTTGTGAATCCTCCCATCTCCGACTCGTCCATCTCCTTCATCTTCTTATACCAGTAGTACATTATCCTACATTGCCACTTGCTATAAGGAGCGTCCGTCGCCGTGAGCGCCACATGGAAGAGCCTCTTCGGTCCCACCGGCATCTTCAGCTCATCAGGCATCTCGATTACAGGGTCGAAAGTCTTAAACCTCACCGACTCTACGCGATTTCGGTTATGAATTACTGATGCCACAAGGTTATATGTCGCGAAAAAGAACCCTAATCCTAACAGGATCAATAAAATTGGGGAGGCCTTGCCCATGGCTTTTCTGCCAATCATCTTCTAACTTCTTTCAGGCATTTACTCATCAAGGTAGCATGCAAAGGCTCAAATGGGCAAAACCCAGATCAGAGAATTAACTTCTTTCAGGCATTTACTCATCAAGGTAGCATGCAAAGGCTCAAATGGGCAAAACCCAGATCAGAGAATTGAGCAATTGCCATCTTTTTCCTACAAAAATTGATCAAAACACAAGGAAATTAAAGAGACCCAGGAAAAAATTAGGCAAGTTTTGGGACTTTAGTACCGTACACAGCAAGCGAAGCACGAGTTGAAGAAAGATGAGCAATTTTCTCAATGGGGAGTTGTTGGATCAAAGAGGCTGTGGAATACAGGAAAAATGAGGAAGTGGGAAGTTGATGGGTTTATTCTATTCAACTCCCTATTCATCTTATTCTAAGGAAGTCAACATTAAGCACCAAATGGAATCAAAGAACCCAGTTTAATTATATATTCTAATCCCACACATATATGCCTTATGTTTGCAGTATGATGACCAGCGCCGTCATATATCTGATATTCCCATATGAGTCTAAAAGGGCTGGAAAGACGCTCTTTACGCTTCCATAGCTAACGGTGTTAGTCATCAAATTGTAAAATCTAAACTTCAGATATTTATATGTTTAAACTTTGCATATTTATCTGTTAAGATCATGAAACTTTGCATATTTAAATACAATTTAACAAACAATTATTAAAGGAAGGTTAGAAGAGAGTAAGAAATTTTTCAGGAATACCAAATCCAAGGTTGAAGAAGTCTAGAAGATGATGAGTGAATGAGAAAGAGGAATGAGCAGCGAGAAAGGTGATGTCGTTTCCTAATCAGGGCTGAGTAGATTCCACGCGTGGATTTCACCACTAGCTAATAAATTAAGCATCTATCTGTAGACTTGAATTATATTTGACTTTGAATAGTTTTTATTCATCATCCTCTTTTCTCATTTAAGCCTGGTTCAAATGCGATCAGCTATAAAACAAAGCTTCGGTAAAGTTTTACGACCGGCTATCGACCTGATATCAACTCTCTAAATTTCGAATTCGAAAACTATGAAAAGAGAGTGGCTTGCCGTAATCCTGGTTGATTTGTATTTGCATCCATCAAATTATCATATACTATGAAAAAGTCTTATAGCAAGAGTGGTTGATTTGTATTTGCATCCATCAAATTATCATATACTATGGAAAAGTCTTATAGCAAGAGAAAAGACGTTCTATTGCTATATGAAATTATGTTGAACTCTAAAGCAAAAATATAGATCAAGAACATATTCCAAGCACAAATATGGTAGTTGATTCTCAATATAAATTTGTTTGTTTCAATTCTTTTTGGTTCGGTTTTAAGAATGCTGTTGCTCTCCATGGTGCTTTCGGACTAATAGGTTTCATGTTACGCCAATTCCAGCTTGCTCGATTTGTTCAATTGCGACCTTATAATGCAATCGCACTCTCTGATCCAATTGTTGTTCTGGTTTCAAAACCATGCGGGCTCTACGTCTGGAGGATCTACGAATTCCTCCTGCTTATTCCAAAACTTTCGAAAGCCCGTCTTATGGAATTACAATTGGTATCTTTATTACAAGTATGGGCCCATTCTTAAACTTTTCGGAATAAATAAAATGTCTAGAGTCTTTGGAATTACAATTGTTATCTTTATTATATTAACTAAAACTTATTTGTTTCTGTTCATTCCTACCACAGCAAGATGGACTTTAGCTAGGCTGAAAATGAATCAGCTATTAAATCTTGGATGGAAATTTCTTTTACCTCTTTCTCTTGCATTTCAATTTTTCTTCTGATTAGAAAAAATGGAATCTTGTTGAAAAAGAAACCGAATTCATACTTCATGCTAGTTCCACTCACAGGTGTAGTATGTTGACACTTCGGGATGGACACAGGTGTAGTACGTTAAACACTTCGGGGGTGGAAAAAACTCACGTTTCTCTAGGAATTAAGCCAAGTTTTGTCAAATTTTGTTAGAATATAAAAATAAAATTCCCAACTCTCATCATAATTTAGTAGGCTATCTTATACTACTTTTTCTTTCAAACTCTCATCATAATTTTGAAGTTTTGATATAGTGGAATGATCATTTCATATTATAATATCAAAGTAACATGGGTTCGATTCTTGCCGGATCCGTATTAGTTACATGTTTTTGGAAATTGATGATGAATGTTATATTATTTATATAATATAAATATGCGCTTAACCATAATTCAAATCAAAAGTTTGCAAGATTATGTAGATCTAAATGAGAGGAGTCATCTCATCCAAGATTACTTAGATCTGTAGATCTAAATCCAATTTGAGAGGCATATGTATTAATTTCTATTAAAATCCGGGCTACAATTTGGGTATAGGAAGAACGTAAAGCGTGCCAACCGGGTCGACCAATGAAAATCATCCACCTGTAGGTAACAGAGTCACTTTCTCGTGGTAAATATCCAAGGGTATTTTGGGAAAGAAGAAAAAATTGATTTGTACTTCATCTTCCACTTTTCATCTCGAATCGATCAAGCTTGTCACGTCCCGCTTCCCGGTGTACGGAAAAGGGAACGTGACGAGACACGTGACGTATTTACTCAGAAGTAAACACATTAAGCGTAAATAAGCAATATATAAATAAAAGTACAAGAATGACAAGAGATGTAATATAAACAGCAACTTTTATTAATATACATTCTTTATATACAACTGAAAAGAAAAGTATAATGATAGAAAGTAATGCCTAAACAACGGCATACAAATGAAAAGGGAAAGTATAAGTAAAAGCTAAAAGTATGGCTCCTCTGTGAACTGGTCCAAGTCCTACTGGCTAGACTCGGTGTCACGCCCCGCTTCCCAGAGTACGCTAGATTGGGCACGTGACATAGCCAATCATGCTACTTGTGGGTAGGAAGTATCCATCCACAGTCATATTACGGCTGTAGAGATATCAAGAACAAGATAAAACTATCTAAAAACATGTCCATAATCCAGAATAACAGGAGTCAATAATAAATAAATGCGGAAGCAAATGATCCAATACAAATAACTGAAAAGTATGTCCCATAATGCGGGCTCACATCAGGAAATAAATACAGGAAATAAAACTAACTACTACTGCACTCACAGCTCAGCCTGCTGGCTGAAGTACTCCTGTTCGGACTGCGACAGCGGTACCGAATCTGGGCCATGCAAAACCCAGACGTCAGCGCGTCATGTCAACAAGTAATATAATATGAACAATATAACAGGCAATGCAAAATAAATATGAATAAAACGAGAGTAGCAATAATGTGAATCAAGCAGTGCAGGGTAGTGTGCAGTGGGTAACTAAACTGTTCTATCAGGTTTTCTATTCTAAAGTCTTTGAAATCAAATTGATGAATCGTCGATGAAACTCAATAGTATCCCGTGCGTGCCCGGGACCACGGTCAAGATCCTCGGGGCTGAATCCGAGACGTGCCGCTAGGCAGTAACAGGTAGCAGGATAGGCGAGTGATGTCAGCATCATCACTCCGGGGCTAGTCTAGCCCGTAAGACTGATCAGAACATGTATCGAACTGTTGAGTTACAAGTCGGTTTCACCTTTGATTTCCCCATACCCCCAGGTTATGTATGTCGAGTCAGGTATTCAGTAATCAAGAACTAATGCTAACCCAGGATCAGGTAAAAGCAGGTTTGTCTGGATAGACAACAGGAACGGGTCATGAGGACTACATGTCAGGTTTGTTGGCATTAGACACAAGATCAGGTAACGGGTCGGATCATGGTACATCAGGTCAAGTCAACAGTATACGGTACCATGTCAGGTATATCAATATATACACGTGTAGCAATGTCAGGTCAAGATGTAAACAATATCATGGGTGTGCTCATAATCAGATATGTAATCACACGTGGGTATTAACAACATGAAATAAGCAATGGAATAAACAGTTTCATTCAAATCACAAGAGTGCAGTAAGACAATATAGCCGTTTAGTCATGTTAACAGGTTTAAGCACCCTTAGCGGTGCAATAATTTATGTAACGGTTCAATACAGTTATTTCAGGTTAAATGCATGTGAGTGTCCGAATGTAACAGAACTACAGGGTAAATGCTACCAGCTGTTTTAACAGTAAAATGTGATTGAACAGGTAGATTTGATTGTTAGGTTCAATTTGCAAACTGTAAGTCCCATGTTTGACAGTAAAATGATATAATGCAGTATTGTAACCGAAAATGGGAAACGATTATACCAAGTTAAATTTTACAGGTTTAGGGTGTCAATACGTATATGTAAATATTGTATAGCATGTAGCAAGGGGTACTTGCCTCGACGGGTCGCGAACCGGGAAAAACGGAACGTAACGTCGGCGGGGAAACTCGCGACGGACGCACGGTTCACGGATTAAACCCAAACAATGAACCAAGGAACCACACGGGTCAGAGTACTCTGCTGGATCGTCGGGACACATCGTCGGCATCGCCGGATTCCGGCGATAAAGAGAACAGTGAAAGTCAAGAAACTATGTAATCAAGAAATGAAGAGAAACTAACGAATAAGGAGAGGAGGCTTACAAGGTACTGCTCTGTGGTTACAGAGAGGAGACGCGAGAACGACGACGAGGTCGACGGGCTCCGGCGGTGGCCTACAGCGACCGCGGGGATGCTGCCGATCAAGAATCGGGTTAGAAGAGAGGGGAAGAAGAAGGAAGAGATGAGGGGAGGTGGAACTCACCGAAGAGTGTGCGAGGTCGGGGACAAGAGGACGGTGGTCACCGGCGGCGTCTCAGGCGACGCAGAGGCGTGCAAGGAAGACTGCAGGCAGTCGCGGCTGTGCAGGGTGCGCGGGGGTGGATGAAAGAAGGTGTGGGCGAGGCGAGGCAGAGGAGGCGAGGGTGCTGGTGACGCCGGCGCCGGCGTCGGGGCTACGGCGGCAAGGATGGAGGTGGCTAAGGTTTGCGCGAGGCTCGTGATGGGTTCGCTGGGAAAAAGAAATGAGAGAGGGAAAACGTTTAAATATAGGAGAGAGAGAATGAGATTTGAGGGGGAGAGAGAATGGGAATGGAGAGGGGCCCACGGGAGATAAACAGCCTCGTGATTGGCTGGGGTTGTTAAGAGAAAAAAATATTAAAGATTTAAACGATTTGAACAGTGAAAATCTTACAGGTTTAAGAAATATATTCTAAGGTTTTAAATTATTAAAATTTGGGATTTTGGCGCCAAATAAAACATTTCCAAATCGCGCCCGGGTTGGGTCCAAAAATTTGAAATTTAAATAATAGGATTTTAAGCGGGTTCCAAATTTTAAAATTAAGTGTTTTATGATTAAAAAGCATACCCCCAAAACGGACACCTGTACGCGCGCGTAGCCGTCCAAACTCGCTCGTTTCACTGAACGGGACGAGAACACAAAGCACGGACGCTACCACGAGGTTAAGGGTGTCGAGTAGGCCAAGATGGATATTTTTTAATTTTATTTTAAATGCCAAAAATTGTTATATGCAGAAATGACTTTGCCAGGTAAAATTTTACAGTAAGTGACAATCAAGCAGGCTAAATGAAATGAGTACCACATTAATGCTCAAACAGTAACTGAAAAACAGTAGCATTGGGCTCGGGTGTTACACTCGGTCTCCCGAAGGTCCTGTCCTCCTGACGAACATTACAAAAAGAAAAAAAGATAGGAATGTTGTCAGCGAACTAGCGCTCGGTAAGTCCCAAAGAAAAAACAGAATAAGTCAAGTAAAGAGAATAGAACTGGTAATTGTTAGTTTATTATACTAACGTAGTTGTTTGTAACTTGATACAGAAGCTATCAGTGTATACGAGAGGAGTCCAACTTGATCCGTGAACTACGGTAACCCGTAGTATAAGGCCCCGTCAATTCCCACGGGATAACAATGGATATTTATCTAAGTTTTTTAGTGTCCATCATCGTGCCACCGTTAATACATTCCGTATCAGTCTACCCCGTTAAAACCCCGTAATATATATTGTATAACTTGTAGTTATCAGACTTGCAGAGACCATAAATATAAGTTGTTTGTTGGGGTCGAAAATTGCACCCTAGTTGACCGGGTCAAAGTCAAGATCAACCCCAAGTAAGCGGGCACAAGCCCAAGCAAGTGGGCCCATGCCCAAGTCGAGCCCTGCGGCCGGCCTTCCCATGCTAAAATAAAAATCATGTAACAAATAATTTTGATGTAATTTTTTGTGCATGAATATAAGCAAAATGGGCATAAAGCCAAATTTTTGTAAAGCGCATAGGTTATGTGCAAAAAGAAATAGCACATGAGACATGGGATGGCAAAATACCATTTTGTAAAGCCCAAGAGGCTATGTGTAAATGTGTAAGCTTATGAGAGGCAACATAATAAAAATATCTAAAAAACTTTTCATTCTCTCAAGTTCTAGGGTTTGTGCCTCCTTCTTCTCTTTGCTCAAGGTTCTTAACCTTCTTCCTCTTTTGAATTAAATCAAGAGTTTTACTCTTCCTTTTCCAAAACTAAATAGTTTTTCACCACAAAACCTACAAAGGGGAGCTCAGATCTTCCATTAGATCTCAAAAAGGGGAAGGTTTTTAAATCCCACCCCCTTTCTCCAAGATCTGGTCAACCGAAAGGAAGAAGAAGGAGACCCATCTCCAAACATTCTATTTTGGGAAAGATCCAAAACTCAGGGGAGAAGAAAGGGGGTTCCTTGAGCATTTACAAAGATTTCTTGGAGTTTAACTCCACAAATTAAAGTTTATGGGAGTTTAACTCCACAAAAAAAATGTCTTTCTTTCTAGGAGTTCAACTCCAAAGGTCAAATCGGGAGCACAGCTCCCAGTGCAGGGACCAAGTTTTTCTTGCAGCTGACGCCTAGCGCTCGCGTGCCAGGCACGTGGTGCGCTGGCGCTCTGGCGCACAGCGCCCGCGTGCCTGGCACGTGGGACGCTGGCGCCTTCTCCCACGCATCCTTTGGATGCCCTTACCCTTATACACACACACACACACACACATACACACACATACACACATACACCACATCACTGTCCCTGTTAGAAAAAAATTTCTAACGGGACGCCGTCCCGCACCCCTCAAGGGGGCTGCTAGCCCCCTTGACCCCCAGCCCGCTATCCGGGTAGCGGGACCCCTGTAAAAACTCTGTGGGGCTCCCGATATATCCAAAACCCTTCAAAACACAACACTGCATATTGAGTTCGCATGACCTGTTTGACCCATCAATCGGAGGTTTTCTCGCTCCAAAGGCGAGGGGTAATTAACGGCAGCTTAGTCCGCGGCTGCCGGAGATTTGGATCCCCACAATCAATAAACCCTAGCCTACCATAGGCAGGGGGAATCTGTAGTACGCCTGACAAGCGCGAGTATTATCCCATCTCAACGGGGTGACGAAAAATACCCTACAGACTCTGCCACGCCCGGTGGGACTTATCTTTCCTCCCATATTTCGGGTTAAACGTTCATGCGAACTCAATCAATATACATATCTATATTTATACTAAAATAATGCTCTTTCATGCAGGTTTTCAAGCAATCACTTTTCAACGATATCTCCAAAGGTGAACTCAGCTCCCATCTCCTACACGATGAAGATGGATGCCAGGACAGTCCTCCCGGCCAGTCTTGGGCGACAGTGGTGTAAGTGCACGGCAGCGCCCCGGCCGTCTGAACGAGGCCAAAATGCGGAAACAAAACTTTTCTTTAACTTTAAAAACCGGCGCTACCGCGGACTATAAAAGCCGGATCGGGCCATTAACCTACTCCTAGCTAACTGGAGAATGGGTAGAAAGCTATACCGAGCGTTCCGTGTCCTTCGGTCTTCGGCCTCCATCCCGATCTCCTCGCGGAATCTCCGGTCTTCATCTCCTCGTCAGAAAGGGTACCACATCGCCGGGTTCTTTTACGGGCTCCCACCTCTGGACCGAGGCAACTCGGGCACGAAGTTGGCGAGCCGACGTGTCCAAGAATGCTGTAGGTTAAGTGCAGATCACCATGTCTCTAGGGGTTGTTGAAGTTGCCATTTGGAAGTGGGAAAGGAGATGCAAGCTTTTTGGATGAGTAATGGAATTTTGTGTATGCAAACAAGATCAAAATCCCTCACACAAAAATTGGACAGCCCCTACAACATGTGGCCGGCCTTTCTTTTGTCAAGGGAGGAAGCAATAATGCAAGCATAAGAAAAGTGTGATCATGATGAATAGTGATCACAACTAAGTCAAAAAGCAAAACCCATCATCTCTCAAATCAAGTCATGATGAAAAAATGAAGTCAAAGGATGGTAAAACCATCATGTAACAACAACTTACAAAAAACCACCCTCCACATTGCTAATTTGCACATTTGCAAATAACCCCTTCCACACCAATTTTCAGCCAAGGAAAGAAACAAAGGAAAATGGCCGAAACGGAATGCAAACTGGCAACTTCAAAATATCGATCCCGTAATAAATTACAGGAAAACCTCGCGACTGTATATACATACCCGTATTTGTATTCCGACCGAATACAAATGCAATGGGACAAAATCTACACTGTACAATACTAGGATCCGGCTTAAACCAAAGCCCGCTAGTATTATCCGTTCGATCATGATCCGTGTAATACCGCACGTATATGATTGAACCCTGCCATATCTCCATACGGCCTCTACAGCGTTTCGCTCGAAACTTGAGAAACTGTCTGTGGGGGACTCTAAAGACTCGTCAATATTTTGGCTGTGGATTTAACCACTAGCACGTCAGAGGTATTAGCCATACATAACGGGCTACCAGCTATTGACTAAAAGGGACGTTGATGAGCGAACTCATCCTGACACCCTACTGAGCCTGTCAGTGACAATATCCATACAGTCCGGTCCGTTCGTCTATGAGCACCGCATGGCGGGCCTAGGGGGTTGGTAAAAGTCAGACCCCCAAAAGCGGTACAAGTCGTGTCGGAGTGTAACCCAGAACACCCTGAGATACTACTGGAATACCTACCAGTAAATCTCCTGCCTTGGCTAAGGACTTCGTGTAATGGCTCTCCTAGACACAGCGCGACCTCACCCCCAATACCGGGAGAGACGAACCCCTGCCGATCCGCTCACTGCCTCCATGTGGCTCGGGACTGTACCCAACTAAAACCTGTTTGCACGACTCCTTTGAGCCGTGGTAGGGTAGTAATCAAAGTACAGTGGGAACTCACACGAGACAAATGACGATCTCATGTCGATGAACTAACCGTACACATGTCACCAGGGAACTGCCATCTGACGTTAGGTATAATACCAACTAGCATGTTCCCGGCGAGTCCTGTCCGGTGTACTCATAACCTAATGAGCACCTATATACATCTTAGGTGAACCAACTGACACCAGTGGCTTGTGAGACCGGCCACCGCCCCTCGTCGGGGTCTCGACTGTATACACTAGTCTACTCTGGAGTATCGATGCCTTGTCTCGAAACTCCCACGACTAGGGACCACTTTAAGGATATGCTTATAGACCCCAGCTCCCACGTATATGATCGCCATCATACTGCTGGCAGTAAGCAAGAATCTTAGGGGCTCTATCAACGTGCAATAGTGATCAGTAATGTCACCTAAACCAGTACACGATGATAAAGATACACCAGATAGCATACTATCATCTTGAGTAAGACTGTCCTACCGGTATAGGTCCTCCCTCAATCAGTGCAATCACGTGCCTGTGATCCAATAATTGACTCTGAGGGCACTATCTCCAATAATCTCCCACTTGCACTCAAGGCTAATTATTGCGATGTCGTATACTCACAGCCCGTGTGATACCGAACACCCAACTCCTCTACTAATCAGTCTCACAAAACCCGTTTGCGAAACTATTGCGTTTGAGGAATAGCTTCAGTGAGTGGATCCGCCCTAATGTTTCTTTCTATGTCTTTCTTTATCTCAGGTTCACGGAGAAAACCATCTCCCGAAATGAGCAATACATGTTTTAGAATATGTCTGGATATCTGATGGGACCTAGTTCATAAATGAACTCCAAATCCAAACTTCTTAGACTGTATCGTCAACAGAAACCAATCAGTATCCTGCGCCATGCCTCCCTCAGTATCCGCCTGGACCACCTGTCCAAAATACTGCCCCTCGTCAGAGGGAAAACTATAACTCTGACAGCCACTCTGTCATCCAGGTCACCTTGGAAGTCTGGAATGATAACCGTCTCCCGAATGAGGCTGTCGTTATCATATCCCTAGAACATCCACTTATGTTCTAAAACTGCTTCCGTTCGTTTCTCCAGGTTTGGATCAATATCAATATATTGCATCTCGTGCAAAAACAACATCTGGTATGGTACTTGACATCTCATGATTGACTCAATTGCCTAAGCAAGTGATCTGCCAATCATGCACATCCTTCTCCACTTTAGTCTGTAAGACACCTTTAGAGAGGGTGACTCCATTATCTGCAGGTATACTACCATGCCAAGAGTCGTCCATCCTAAAACACCTTTAGAATGCTGTCTAAGTACCCAGATTGGGATACTACCCAAATCTAGATCTAAAACCATAGATCTAGTAACCAGAATATCTAATATACAGTATATATCCTTTGTGGAGAAACCACTGTGTGACAACCAAAGTATAACCGATCGTAGTATAGGAATATCACTTCCTACTCTGTGTATGTCATCCAAATGTCAGGACATCACACCCTACTTCTTTCTTAACAGATCCATCCCCTATTCTGATGAAGTCAAACCTATGACTGTCACATCAGAAATAGATGATCTATCTCCGCTATATCTGCTTTAGTCCATAAATAGACATAAGCTACCTGTCCACTATTGCTTCCGCTGCTCCCACTGACTACGACAACCCTCTGGCAGAATCATATACACGTGCACTTCTGAAGCCAGTTCAGAACGACGCTATACTCATCCTCCTGCCGGGTCTCATAGTCTGGAACAACAGTAATGGCAAGTCTGGGTAAACAAGAACCTCCCTACCACCGTCCTTGAGGCTACCGGAGTACCTCTCGGGTGCCTGAGGTTACCCACCTTATGTCTGCGGAGTGGGTAATGGAATGTCAAACCAGATTGAATCTTTAGGTTCTTATCAAATCTTCAGTAATCGTTTGCGGTTCTGAAATCACTTCCAGTTCTACCATACTCTCCTACTGTTTTCTGAAAAAATCCATTTCTTTTAAAACTGTGGCGAGTCAAGAACAATATCACTATTGATCTTCCAGATGGTAGAAAGTTAACCCTCGTCATAGCCCGGGTAAACCCATAAACAACCATTACAGAAACGTGCCTTGAGTTATCCAGAGTTTGGTTTTAAGCATAAGCTGGACAACTCCCCGTACCTTAACAATGTCAAGATATGAACTGTTCTATATCCAATATAGAAACAGAGGCACTGATTTAATTGAACCAGATTTAAATCATGCAGCTGTCTCCAGTGCATGTTAACTAAATGGAAAGAGGCCGATCAGCGTTACTCAACTTAGGAGTGCTTCCAATTATGAGTAACCTGAAAGAGAAACAAGTTTCTCAAAACCATTACTATTAACTGAATACCATACACAAGTATCTACATCTTCGATCACCTTGAAGAATCCCGATACTTGCAATACCTGGTTCTCTACATTACTCTTATACTTATAACTTCTCCAAACTCAGACCTTGTGTTTCTACGAAACACTTGTTTAAGAACTAGAGAAGTTATAAGTAAACCGAATATAGTACGAGGACCAACCCCTCTGTCCTAATGGACACTGGACAACATACAATACTCTGTATAAGTCCCCTGAGTCTAATAACTCAAACCCTGTGTGTCGTAGGTTGAAAACTGTACTTATGGTTAAGAGAATTACACCGCTGTTTAATGCCCCTTACTTAACCATCCATTGGTATAGGTAAATATCATGGACATAATTTCAAAAAGGTATATCTCACTCTATAAAAATAGACGTACAGATGTATCAATTTGAAATTGGTGCATAACAGCGGATATTCAAAACCAAAAATTTGCCGTCCGGAAAACAACCCAGGCGATTTCCTCAAATATCACCAATAACAACGAATTCCGATATAATGAGGATAATCACCTAATTCCCAATAATTTACTCCCACTCATCATCCGTAAAACCATACAGATGTGAGATTCATACCTGGTAAATACATACCCTGAAGCAAGTGTCTAATTGGGAAATCAGTTTTCCATTAACAATACAGAGTGAAACTGAAACATTGAAATGTTTCGTAGGGGTATCCTGGTATTCCTAGTAATGCCTCTTCCATTATCCAGATTCACAACTGTAACCGTATATTTCTTTTCCATCTCTCCAAATCCCTTTATATGTCTTTAGTCATTACCTTCTGTACACCCTCTTAGGCTAAATGGTTTTCTTCCTTCCCTACTGTTCGATACCAGCCTATGGTTTGGAAGAAGACTATCCAATAAGCGTAATGGGTGTATTGTCCTAATCCTAGGAGCACTCGCAACGCGAGAGAAGGTGAAGATAAAAGACAATTGAATAAACCTTATTCCTATTTCTCCTGAACCAGAATCCATCCCCGAACTGGAACAAGTTCCTTTCGAGTTCGTATATAACCATACGATGGAATATCCAATAAACTGTGGATCTTTATAGTGATACGGAGTGTTCTGGAGAAATACAAAGGTGAAGTGGGAGTGGTAATGAAATACTTGGTTTTGGTCGTGAATAGCAGTCACAATTTACTTTGCCCTCCTTTTAATCCCTTTATTTATCTTTACTTAATACCTTCTGTACACCATAGTTAGGCTAATTGATTTTCTTCATTCCCTACCGGTCGGCACCTGCCTATGGTTTGGAAGAAGACTATTCAATTTGCGTAATAGGTGTACTGTCCTAATCCAAGGAGCACTCGCAACCTGAGAGAAGGTAAAAAGAAAAGACAACTGAATAGTCCTATTCGTTTTCTCCAGAACCGGAAACCATCCTCGAATAAATTCCTTCGAGTTCGTATATAACCATACGATGGTTTTATCCAATGGAAGTGGACGTACATGGTAATACGGGGTGTCCTGGAGAAAAGGGTAAAAGTAGGAGTGGCAATGGGGTATGCAACTCTGACAATCCAAAAAGCCAGTGTTTAAGAAGGTTCGGTTAATTTGGTCACCGAGTCATAGTCTAGGGTCGGGCCATGGTCGCTGCCAAAGAGAGAGAGAGAAAAGAAACACTCAGCGTGCACTCTAACCTAGATCAGAATGGTTATCACTTTATCTAATCAGGAAACCTCCCACTGCAACGTCAAATTCTTCTCCAAACCTGAAAGAACAATTAGTCGGGATCACCCGAGGAGTAAACCAACTCATCAGTGGGAATCGGGATCCAACTATCATCGCATGATAACGTGATGGAATACACTCACGTTATCACACTCCAGAAGGTATGCGCATATCTGGCAAGTTTCAGTTTCTTTAGAAACTCCCGATGTGATTTTTACCCCATGCTCTTATGATCTTGACTTTGGCCAAAAAATCATAAGTCACATGTCAAGTTCTACCCGTCATTCTCCAGGTTGATTTGAACCCACCCGTACCTACTCTTGACTTTGGCCAACAAGGCAGTACGACTGTCCCAAACCAACGCATATATCTATGCTGCAGAAAAGTAACAAATAGCTACTATACACTATGCCCTGACTTTGGCCAACAAACATAGCATGAATACTACTTGCTACCCGTCTGAAATGACGGAGGGTTACGAATGGTTTTTGGCAAAAAACCTTTAACGTAATGAACTTGATATCGTTGAAGGAACCGGATAGCTTTTTATAAAAATATAGTGACGAAAACCTTTGCTAAAGAGGTCACTCCCGGTGAAGGGATCTCGGCTCTTTCCCCGTAGAATGAGGTGCAGGATATTCCAACTGAATACCACGATGTAAAGCAAAAGTAATCGACTATAGTGAAGTTATTGCCCTGACACAAACTTCTATCCAAGGGGTCACTCCCGGTGAAGGGATCTCGGCCCTTGCCTTGTCGACTGAGGTGCTGGATATTCATAACCGAATATCACTGTGCAAAACAAAAGAGAACGTCGTTGCAATAACAGCTTCTTGAAAAATGTTCCAACAACATCAGATTAGGTTTATTTAGCTTGCATTGATCCGAATCAACGCAGTCCCATCAATTGATCACACCAATAAAGAACGAAAATAATGATGTACGTATATACCATCCGCATTCCCCACTGGGTCCCGTCATCACCCGTTAGGTTACTTAACTAACGACAGAGCAGGGACTGGACTAGCGCGGATGCAAAATATATACAACATCTACTAGTATATATATCAATATATAATAATCGCTCAAGGCGTGATAAAATGCAACATCACAGAAATATAATAAGTATCACAGAACAATACAGATATCTGGGATCCCCGGGTTTCATAGAGCCGCTACTGAAACCCGACGTTTCCCTGGTCGTGTGGATAGCCTGTGCAATGAAATCCTAGACCCCTACGGGCGTGGCAAGTTACCCGCCAAAACCTGAAGCGAGGCAGCCCCCTTCAACAACGTGAATGGACCACCCAGCACTTTACGGAATCCGGTAATTTGGGCACCCCTCCTGGGTCAACCTGTACCCCCTACGAGTGCGGCGAATAGCCCGCCAATTCTAGAGTGAAGCCTCCTCCGTCTCAAAGCCATGAGATGCGGGCCCGTTGCCCTCTAGAACCCGGCTACCCGTGCATCCCTCCGCGGGGTAATCCTAGTACAGAAAGTAAAATATACATACAACGGGTACATCGACCTCAGCCCGGTCGTGCCCCAAAAGAATAATAAACAAACAGGCAGTAACGACAGTCCACATGTCGGACGCTCGCCCCGCAATATCAAATGCACATATACAACCAAACTGTACTAATATTGCATCCAGGCTATCCACCACCACAAATCCGCAACATCACAGCACAACACAGAATATCAACGTGAATGTCACGTTTGCAAATCCGTCTAAAAGGGCTATAGCAGTTAGACATGATTTATCGATCAAATGACATTCACGGTCGCAGATATAATGTAAATACTGTGAACTAACATAATTAAAATTTTCGATCGACTAAATTTCCCGAAGTGGGCCCCAAGCACAACTGTAGCACTCAAAATAAATCTGAGCCCAAACAGAATATACCAAAAAGCCCATTTACAAGTCAGAGACCTGCTGTGAAAATTTGGTGCAGAAAGGAGTCAAAATGGCGGCGGAACCGCGGCCAATGCATGGGTTTGGCCGCGGTTCCGTGGTGGAACAGTGCCATCGAGGTACCAAATTTTCACAGAATGCTTAAAAAACCCTGCACGATTTTTTGACATGCCCAGAAAAATTTTCAGAGCACAAAATAAAATCGACAGAAACTGATCTTGAAAATGTAGTTTTTAGAAAATCCGTTCGATCGAACTTGTAAACACGTTAAAGCAAGCTAGACTAGGTTAATGGCGTGGCTCTGATACCAGTGTAAGTGCACGGCAGCGCCCCGGCCGTCTGAACGAGGCCAAAATGCGGAAACAAAACTTTTCTTTAACTTTAAAAACCGGCGCTTCCGCGGACTATAAAACTCGGATCGGGCCATTAACTTACTCCTAGCTAACTAGAGAATGGGTAGAAAGCTATACCGAGCGATCCGTGTCCTTCGGTTTTCGGCCTCCATCCCGATCTCCTCACGGAATCTCCGGTCTTCATCTCCTCGTCGGAAAGGGCACCACATCGCCGGGTTCTTTTACGGGCTCCGACCTCTGGACCGAGGCAACTCGGACACGAAGTTGGCGAGCCGACGTGTCCAAGAATGCTGTAGGTTAAGTGTAGATCACCATGTCTCTAGGGCTTGTTGAAGTTGCCATTTGGAAGTGGGAAAGGAGATGCAAGCTTTTTGGATGAGCAATGGAATTTTGTGTGTGCCAACAAGATCAAAATCCCTCACACAAAAATTGGACAGCCCCTACAACATGTGGCCGGCCATTCTTTTGTCAAGGGGGAAGCAATAATGCAAGCATAAGAAAAGTGTGATCATGATGAATAGTGATCACAACTAAGTCAAAAAGCAAAACCCATCATCTCTCAAATCAAGTCATGATGAACAAATGAAGTCAAAGGATGGTAAAACCATCATGTAACAACAACTTACAAAAAACCACCCTCCACATTGCTAATTTGCACATTTGCAAATAACCCCTTCCACACTAATTTTCAGCCAAGGAAAGAAACAAAGGAAAATGGCCGAAACGGAATACAAACTGGCAACTTCAAAAAATCGATCCCGTAATAAATTACAGGAAAACCTCGCGACTGTATATACATACCCGCATTTGTATTCCGACCGAATACAAATGCAATGGGACAAAATCTACACTGTACAATACTAGGATCCGGCTTAAACCAAAGCCCGCTAGTATTATCCGTTCGATCATGATCCGTGCAATACCGCACGTATATGATTGAACCCTGCCATATCTCCATACGGCTTTTACAGCGTTTCGCCCGAAACTTGAGAAACTGTCTGTGGGGGACTCTAAAGACTCGTTAATATTTTGGCTGTGGATTTAACCACTAGCACGTCAGAGGTATTAGCCATACATAACGGGCTACCAGCTATTGACTAAAAGGGACGTGTTCATATCATAATATTGCATTTTATATTCCCCATTCTTATGCGTTTTATAAATAAACAGGTGTTTTTGACGCATGTCTGCTACATATTACAGGATACAGGTTCTTGGAGCAAAAACAGTGAAAAAGACAAAAGATGATACAAAAGCGGGACTTTTGACCAATAAGTAGAAGGATTCTAGTCAAGCCTAGACGTAGAACAACTCACAAAGGTACAAGGCAACGCAAGGTCCAAAACGTCAAAGTGAACGGTTAAAAGACCATTACTAGTTTTCACTGGAGATCTGGAGAAGACCCAGAAGTCAAATGGAGAAAAGAACTGTATAAATAAAAACCCCAAAGCATCAAGAATGAGCCCAGAAAAATTCACTTGACGAACCCACCAAGGGGCCGCGGAACCGCGGCCCAACCCCCACCCATGCCGCGGTTCCGCGGTCGTCTATGGCACGTGTCGGCGCAGAATTCTGGTGGCGGTGCGTCGGTGCTTTGGTTGGGATTTTTTGGGGGTATATCTGTAATAGCACATGCGCGAGAATTTGTAACCCTAATTTTCCTAGTTCCTTATAAATATGTAATCAAAAGATTGTATGAGGGATGCCTCTTTTCAATAAATAAAATTCAGATTCTTTGGAAGATTAAGAGCATCATTTCTTATAAGTTCTTTTTAATTTTCTGCCTTAGTTTATTAATTTCTTGCCCTAGATTAATTCATTCTTTGCCCTAACTTTCTAATTTAATTCTTGCTTTAGAAAAATCATTCTTTTGCCTTAGTTAAATCTAGTGTAGCATTCTTTTAAACTGCAGTAGGTAATTAATCCCATAGATCTAAAAATGCAATGATATTTTTAATAAATCTCCTAATGAGCGAGTAATTTTCTCGCTTGTTAGGGTTAGGAATAAGGGAGGGAATGAGAGATGAAAATCTCTCATCTCTTTCATGCCCAATTATTTTTAATAATTAGAACTTCATGCAGGCATGCATGATCCGCTCCCTACGGCACCCTACCCATGAGGTAACGATGAAACCGTAGTATAAAGGACCGGACATGCATGTTTTCCATGAAGGTTAGAGCAAATATTAGGAAAGGACGGATAAGGATTTAGAGGAAGAAACTCCGTTTCTTCCCAATCATCCTAATCCCTTTTTCTAATAGTTGCTATAACTTCTAAAAGATTTAATTTAGGGCATTGAAAGAGGTGTGACATTTAATCTTTCCAAACTCTACCTTAGACCTAACCCTAGCAAGTTTCTTAATCATCGTACAACTTAGTTTTTAGATTCACTTAAAAAATCAAAACAACCATTGGAATCAGCTCGTAAGAACACTTAGGAAAATTACACATCCCTGTGGACCGACCCGTATTCACCGGCTAGCTTCATGCGACGCTGTTCTTGATTGCAGGATTTCTTTGCGCCAAAAATCTTCTTCCTCTTTTCTAAATAATAGATTTTCTGCAGGTTTCTTTGCGCCGCGCTAAAAATAATTGATTGCAAGTGAATTTACTGTTTTGCATGTTTTAATCTGACTTTAATGGGCTATTGACCAAACTCAGATTGGGTGGGGATTTCATTACCCTTCCCAGGACCCCAGAAATCACTTTAAAGCATTTGCATTGACCATTCTTAAATTAAAAAATATTAGACTCAGCCCTAAGGACGTCGCGCTCACTAGGACAGAGGACTAGTATAGGTATCGGCCGTTTATCTTAACCTGACTTTGCGGTGCCTAGGCAAGTGTGTCAAAGGCTAGTGGTTTTTAATTAGGCCCACTACTGTGGTTCCTTCCCACTTACCTGGCACTTATCTGGCCACAATTGGCGGTGAAGAGGCGGTTTGAGGTCCTATCTCTAGCCCTTTGGAACAGTTAGGAGCTGTCTAGCTGACCTAGGTGACCCTAGATCTAGGCCTGATTATGCATGTGTGGTTGAGTGCATTTGTGTCAAAAGTCTCTTTTCAAAAATCTTTTTGCAAAATTCACACATAAAAAAGAGAAAAAAATCTTTTCAAAACTTGCAATTTGTCGCTGAAGAAATCTTGCACCTCACTTACACCACTTCCTTTCATTGACGTTATCTTACCTCCACATTCTGTCTTTCATTTTTTTTCTGACTACACTACCCCTTTAGTGTATGTCACTTTGGACTAGGGACACTAACGCCCGATTAGTCCGTGTTTCGTTGGTACCGACCGACGAACCCTTCGACACCGAAGTCGAAATTCCACCCACTTTCTTACCTACACCTTCAAATTCTTCCTCCGAAGGCATGTCGGGATTCAACCCCAACAATACCTTACCGACGGGAATGATTCCACCTCCGTTAGGTGCGAATAATCCGAATCAACCGCCTGTTGAAGCGCCCGCACGAGTCACGCTCCAGGATCTCTTCTACCCTGTCCGCACCTCTTTACCTACCTGTCTTTCACCCCCACCGGCAAATGGGGACAGTTTTGAAATAAAACCACATTTCATCAATATGCTGCCAAAATTTCACGGTTAGGAATCAGAAGATGCGTATATTTTTATCAATAAATTCCAAAACGTTTGCGCTATGATGAAAACGACCCAATTAAGTGATGACGCTATAAGGCTAAGGGTCATTCCTTTCACCTTATGTGATCTAGCCGAGAAGTGGCTATACAGCACCGCATCACATTCCATTAGAAATTGGGACGAGTTTGTGAAAGCTTTTCTTAAAAAGTTCTATCCTCATCACAAAACTGCTAGAATCCGCAATGAGATTATACAATTTTCACAGTTTCCTTCCGAACCATTTTGGAAGTGTTTTGAGAGATTTAAAGACCTACTTGTTCAATGCCCTCACCATGGGATCGAAAGTTGGCAACTTTGCCAAATATTATACGAGAGATTGAACTCGGCAACGAAGCAGTTGCTAGAAACCATCTGTCAAGGTCACTTTCTCTCCAAATCTAGTGAGGAAGCATGGCAATTTCTTGAGGATCTTAGTGAACAAACAATTCAGTGGGAGAGCTCCAAGACCATATCATCTTCTTCTAGTGGTCAATCTAGGGCAGACATACATCAAGTAGAGATGTCGATTGCTATGAAGGCCGAAATGGCCGCTCTTACGAAAAAGCTAGAAGCGATTGAGACCAAAATCTCATCGCCTTCTCCTGCCCCTGTTATGCCTCCACGAACTGTTTGTGCTTGTTGTGCGGATCCATCATATCTTACCGAAGAGTGTCCTTACAATACTTCTACTCAAGGACAGGATCAAGTCAATGCTGTATTTCAGCAACGACAAAGAAACGATCCGTACTCTTCGACATACAATCCGGGATGGAGGAGTCACCCAAATTTCGCTTGGAACTAAAATCAACAATTCCAAGGAAATAACAATTTCCAAAGGCCTCCTCCTCCACAACAACAACAAGCACCCCCACAAACTCAATTTCAACAGCAACCTTTTCAAAAGCAACCTTACCCTAATCAAGTGAACAATTTTGTGCCTAACACTACTTACCCGCTAAACAATTTTGTTCAACCTAATAATGACAAGGTTAGCTCGCTCGAAAGAAGTCTAGAGGTGTTCCTAAAGCAATCTACACAATCTACAGCAAGATTAGAGACTTCTATTCAATTTTTGGTGCAAAACAGTGCCTCACACGATCAAAGCATAAAATCTATTGAGGCACAAATTGCACAACTCAATGCAGTTTTGAGCGAGCGCGAAAAAGGAAAGCTCCCATCTCAACCACTGCCTAATCCCAGTCACGCACATGCTGCATATCAACAGCAGAATCATAACGTGAATGCTGTGACCACGTTGAGATCGGGAAAAGTGTTGCAAAACAATGTGGGTATTCACAATGACACCCCTGCCGGTGGCCCTTCTTCATCTTCTTCACCTTCTTCTTCTACTTCTTCTTCGTTAGAGCCTATTCTCCATCCTTCACACGGCTTTACTTCTTCTAGCTCGAACGGACCCACTTCTCACAACACGAACACATCTACACGGGGTTCCGTTCCAACTCAACAATCTGATCCGCAAAAATTGGACTCAACAACCTTTCAAAATGTTCCTTTTCCAAATCGGTTGAGATCCAATAAACCAACTCCACAAATGGAGAAGATTGTTGAGCTGTTCAAACAGGTTAGCATAAATAGCCCTCTTTTGGATGCAATCCAACAAGTTCCTTCATTTGCAAAAATCTTAAAGGACTTATGCACTAAAAAGAGGAAGTCACAAGTACCAAAGAAAGTTTTTGTGGCTAGTGCTATTAGCGATGCTCTTGTCAATTCTTTACCCCAGAAGCAAAAGGACCCCGGTTGTCCTACCATTTCGATAACAATTGGGGACAAGAACATCAATAGAGCACTATTAGATCTTGGTGCTGGTGTCAATTTGCTACCTTATTCTGTGTACGAGCAATTAGGCGTTGGAGAGCTTAAGCCCACTCACTGTACTCTCCAAATGGCCGACCGATCAATTACCCATCCTAGGGGAGAGTTGGAGGACGTGTTAATTAGAGTAGGGGATTTCATTTTCCCCGTTGACTTTATTGTTATGGATACACAACCTGTCGCTAACCCCCGGAATCAAATTCCGGTGATACTTGGTCGACCATTCCTTGCGACCTCCAACGCAGTGATCAATTGTCGTAATGGTTCAATGAATCTATCTTTTGGCAATATGACAATTGAGCTCAATATTTTCAAGTTGGGGAGTCAGCCTGCCGAGCCTAATGCTAACGTACTTGATGTTTGCTCGATCAATAAGATCGCGGAGGATGACTGTGAGTTCGAAATTTTTTTGTTCGATCACAGCAATGTTAACGCCACTAGTGCGTTCCTCTTAGAATCCGACACAGTTTTCACGGCAGACAACGATTATGAGTGTTTTACCTTTGTTGACGATTTTGAAGACTCATCACCTGAGTTGGAGTCTTTTGCTTTTTCGGATGAGTTAGTTGAACCATCCGACTCGGTTGCGTACACTCGATTTGAACCTTTGATGGAATCCTTCGAGTTTGAAACAGTTACTCCATTGTTACCATCTATTGTTTCACCTCCTAAACTCGAATTAAAGCTTTTGCCGTCGCACCTAAAATATGCTTATCTAGGTGATAATGAGACCTTACCCGTTATCATATCGGCCTCTCTAGCTCTTGAGCAAGAGAAAGCCCTTTTAATGGTCTTAGAAAATAATCGGCAAGCTTTTGGCTGGTCTATGGCAGACATCAAGGGGATTAGTCCCCTCATAGTTGAACATCATATACACTTGATGGATGATGCCAAGCCAGCAAGAGATCCACAAAGACGCCTCAACCCCATTATGAAAGAGGCTGTTAAGAAGGAGATTGTTAAATGTCTTGATAGTGGTATCATTTACCCTATCTTGGATAGCCAATGGGTTAGCCCAATTCATGTTGTGCCAAAGAAATCAGGCATCACGGTCATTACCAACGAGGCAAATGAGTTAATTCCTACTCGCACCCAAACTGGGTGGCGAGTTTGCATCGACTATTGAAAACTCAATGCCGCGACAAGGAAAGACCACTTTCCTTTACCTTTCATTGACCAAATGCTTGAATGATTGACGGGGCACGAGTTTTACTGCTTTTTAGATGGCTATTCCGGTTATAACCAAGTCCCCATAGCTAAAGAGGATCAAGACAAGACCACATTTACTTGTCCCTTTGGCACCTTTGCTTATCGTCGCATGCCCTTTGGGTTATGCAATGCACCCGCTACATTTCAGCGATGTATGATGGGGATATTTTCAGACATGGTTGAAAAGTTCTTGGAGATCTTTATGGATGATTTCTCCATTTTTGGTGACTCCTTCGACAAGTGTTTACGACATCTTGACGCTGTTCTTACCCGCTGTAGGGATAAGAACCTAACTTTGAATTGGGAGAAGTGCCATTTTATGGTATGAGAGGGCATTGTCTTAGGACATGTCATCTCGCAAAATGGCATAAAGGTTGATAGAGCCAAACTTGAAGTCATCTCTAATCTTCCTCCTGTTAGTTATATGTATGCCCTAGAGGCCATTACTGTACATAGGATGTATATTGTAGTGGATGCTGGGACATATATAGGGAGGACTTTCTTGCTCGACATGATAGTATGCTATCTGGTTACCCTTTACCTTAACGTGTATACTGATTGTCTCTCAATTACATGTTGGTAAAGCCCTTAGGATGTGTGCTTGACTACCTGGACTATGATGCGGATCATACTAGTGGGGACATGGTAGTCCATAAGTACATCCTTCAAAGTCCCTAGTCGTGGGTGTATCAAGACGGGGCATCGATATACCAGAGTAGACTAGCGTGTACCTTCTCGACCCATACAGATGGGCGATGGATGATCCCATATCCATCGGTGTTTGACATCAGAGGAGATATACGGGTGCTCAGTGGAGACTGGGTACACTGGACGGACTCGCCGAGAACTCCCAGATGGTATTATACCTCACGTCAGATGGCAGTTCTCTGGTGACACTGGTACAGAGTAGTCTGTTGACCCGAGATCGTCATAGAGTCTTGTGTGGTTCCCACTGTGCTTTGATTTCCATCTTACCACGTCCAAGAGGGCGTGCAAAACGGTGGTTTTTGGGTACAGTCCCGAGTCACATGGAGGCAATGAGCGATAGGAGGGGATTCGTCTCTCCCGGTATAGGGGGTTGATGTTGCGCTGTGTTCGATTGGCTATAACAGGAAATCCCTGGCCAGGGTTGCTGAGATTTACTGGTAAGTGTTACCAGTAGTTTCTCGATTAGTTATAGACCTCATATCGACACGACTTATCGAGCTATTGGGGTCTGACGTTTACCACCCCTAGGCGAGATATGCGACATATCAGACGATCAGACCGGACTGTACGGTAGTGTTACTGGTCGGATTCACTGGAGTGTGAGCGGAATTGCTCGTCGATCTTCAGATCGCTCAATACCCGGGTGGCCGTTACGTTTAGCAGACCGCTTGCGGCTTGTGGGTGTTTGATATGATCATCGCCTGCTGCCGGCGTATTGACGAGTCTTCAGAGTCCTACACAGAGGTTTCCTGGCTCAAGCGAAACGAAATAGGAGCGCATATGAGATATGTGCGGGACTGAGAATAATGCGTGTATGTGATACCGTATTCCATTCTCGCGATGAATGTATCGAAAGGTTGTATACGATATAACCTAGTTATCGAATCAAGGGTTGGTTCGATAAGCCGATACATAGAATACTAGTCGGTTATATGCGATATGACCGGATCGTTAAATCAAGTGTTGATTTAATGATTTAATGCATAATTATATATTTGATATATTACTTTGCATTAACTAGTATTGGTTCACTTTAAATGGATTTTCTCACTCGGATTGTACACATTGTATATGTGATATACTTTTGTGCACTTGATTGTATCATGTTTGATGATACATGTTTACTTGTGTTTTGTGTAAAATTTAAACCATGGTTATGTAATGGTTAGGGTTTACATTTTCTTATTCATTTATTTGTTCATTTATTCTTTTTGGAAAAATGAATAGCATAAAGGAAAATGGTGGCTTGTTTTGGATTCTAGTTGAAGCTTCATGAAGCTTTGACCTAAGTAACCATTTTGTCTCATGCTTAACCCTAACCACTCCATTAACCCTAGTTTAATCTCTACACTTGACCATGGTTCATGTTATGATAAGTATTGATTTTCTTTTTCAATAATGATTCATCTTATCATATCTTTTCTTCTTCTTCTTCCTTGAACTCAAGAAGAAAAGCTTAGGTCATCAATGGTGATTGATGATAAAGAGTGAGAAATCCAATTCTAAATTGAACCCAACTCCTATTTCTTCATCCTCTACCTCTTGCCAAGTAGTAGAGTATGTTTACTTCACAAGTTTCTTGACTTGATGAAGTCGGAGCTTGATTTAGCGATACCTCGACGTAGATCATCTTCGGCATGGACATCGACGACCTAGCTCGCTCGTTCTCCGATGAAGTCGACGCCAGAGCCCGGATTTGATTTGGACAGCGGAGAGGACTCATCTCGGAGCCGTGGAGGTGGAGGACCGGATCTACAAAGGTTGTATTTCCGTTTCCCATTAGTTAATTGTTAACTAGTTTACTTTTCGCCTAGATTTCTAGCAAACGATCCGTAGTCGGGTTTCTCGGCACCGTTAAAATTTTAATTTGGCATGATCGATGCCTTGTGAGTCCTCATTAGGATGCCTAGGAACCCTACAGTGGTATCAGAGCCTAGCTAGAGCCTTAGGCGATGCGTAGACGGAGTTTGAAGTCCGATCGAACCGAAACCCAAACCTTAGAATGCTCTCTGTACATTTTTGAAATTCGTGGATTTTTGCAAATTAAAAATATGCAGAAAAATCAGCAGGTAAATATAAGAATTACGATGCAAAAATTACCTAATGATCTTTCTAAAGTGCGGCGGAACCGCGGCATTAGTGCGCTAATGCGGCCCTTCCGCGGCCCTTTTGTCTTATCTGCCATTGAATTTTGCACAGTAACTCCTATTTTTCAGTGCTGGTTTTCCTGGGAATTTTTAATCTGAAATCAAGAGTTGAGTATTTTGGGTTGTATTGGGAGTTCATACATTCGATTGGATTGTCAAACTTTGTCTATGTGACGTTCCGGATAATTTTTTTGAATATGTTAAAAAGTTCGACCGGATATAAATACCCAATTTTTCCCCTGTCGGGAAATTTCCAAGTGTTGGATATTTCCGTAGTTTGACGACGTTCTAAGTAGTGCAAGTAACACGATGGTCCCTCTAGAAGACAACAAACCTTAACTCGATTATGTGACCGTCTTGAACTACCCTTTGAACCTTCGGGTTTGGGGCAGTACGGCGTGCCACATGTGAGGCGTTGGCTTGACCCTTCTACGGCTGGACCGTTGGTACTGAGGCACGAACTGAATGTTTTTAGACTTGTTTCATGTGTTGATCTGTATCGGGAAAACTTGGGTGTTCGATTGTTCGATCGGAAAGTTTAACATTTTCTATTTATCCGGAATGTGATACAATAATTGGAATTCACAAGAAGTTATGAGATAACTGAATGAATGTTATAAACATAGCAGTTTAGTCTCACTTGATCGGTTGCCACGGAATTTTGATGTGATTAAAAGTCCGTCGCAATCACGTAGCGTACGCGGATACTCGCCGGGTAAACTTAATAGACAGCCTCATTCCATAGCCCCGACCAAGTGACTGTAGGAGAACCCCGTCGCCGAAAGCATCCGTTCGGGTGCTTGCGGTAGCGGTGTTCCGCCTTGGTGCACTTCATTGCCGGTATCGGGGGTGCGGCCGCCTACTGAAGTTTGCGACGAGCATTCGATCAGGCTGTCGGGAATCTTGTTGAATTGCCCGACTTGATATTGAAAAGTGTTTTCGATAATGAGACTAAAATGCGGGGTTTATAATTGTTGGGCATGTGATGTCTAAGTAATTCATTTGGTCAGGCATGCGATGTCTGAGGTGGTTGCGGATTCCAACTATTGTAGTTTTACACTTTCTTTTCTGTGACCGTAAGTGTAATATGTGATATCGCTGGTTTCGTTGCTATATGTCAACGACAATTGGGATGCGCATATTTACTTACGTTGATGACATGTGATGTTATGTGTTGCTGGTTATATTATATTGGATCGTCGTGTTTGAATAGCCGGGGGTTTTTATGTGAGATGAGTGTTTTTCATTTTCATTCATGTAAAAACTTGAATGTAATATTCTTTCATTGGGGCGCTTCCTGGTTGCGGAAGTTGTCACCTTTTGTATATTATTTACTTTTCCGCACTAGGATAGACCCAAGGAGGGGAGCACAAGTAACCGGGTTCTGGAGTCCAGTGGGAGACCAACTCGAGGAGTCGAGTCCGGGTCTCCTAACTCCAGAATTGGTAGGGTTGCTTGCCGCTCTCGTAGAGGTCTAGGGGTGTGGGTTTGGCTATTCATCGCGACCGTGGAATCCGTGTTTTATACTGGCTCGTATTGAAAACACGGACGTCCTAGTATATCCAATATTTCATATGATTCTTCTGCTGCGATATCTGTGATGTGATCATGTGATGTTCTGTGATAGATACAGTATATAGTATTTATGATATATTATATAGACGTTACTTATGTTTTACACCCGCGCTAGCCCTGCCCCGCTCTGCCGTTAGTCACCTAACCTAACGGTGCACGAGGGGACATCGAGGCGAATGCGGATGGCATAAGTGTACGTCGTATTTATCTGTGATGTTTAGGTAACTTAAATGATGGGACTTCATTAATGTGATTAATGAAATAAAAGAAACCTAAGATGTTGTAGAATCGAATTTCAAAATAAAAAGGGTAGCTACAGTTCTTGCTTTGCACAGCGGTATATGTGATATATCCTGCACCTTATTCGATGAGGAAAGGACCGAGATCCCTTCACCGGGAGTGACTCCTTTAGCAATAACTGGCAGATGCTACACACTCGGTTTGTTTTTTGATTGCTTTTAAGAGTTTTTGCTTTGCACAGAGATATATATGATATATCCCGCACCTCATTCGACGAGGAAAGGACCGACGATCCCTTCACCGGGAGTGACTCCTTTAGCAAAACTAGAAAAGCCTCAAAAGCACTCCATTTCTAAAAACATTTGATTCTACAACGATATCAAGTTCATTACGCAATAGGTTTTCAGAAAAACCTGTCGTAGCCCTCCGTCATTTCAGATAAGTATTAGTTCGTATTCGTGCTGCGGTTGTTTGGCATGCGTCAAGGCGTAGTGTACGGTAGCTAACTAGTGCTTATCTGCCAGCATATGATGCGATTGGATTAGGGTATTCGTACGGCGTTGTTTGGCATGCGTCAAGGGTCGTGCGGGTGGGTTTAATTCAATCAGGAAATGACGGGTTGAACTTGACTAGCAGACTATGGGTTGTTTGGCATGCGTCAAGGTCATAGCGAGCTAGGGGCAAAATATTATCGGGAATTTCAAGTGTTGAAATTTGCAATGAGATTGCATACCTTCTATGAGATAGTTGGATCCCGATACTCGCTGCGAGTAAGAGTTACTCCTGGGAGAGTTTTACACATTACAATTAGCCGATCAAGTAGGTGTCTAGAAAGGTGTTAACGAGGTTACGCCTCTGGGAAAACGAGGTTTACATTAATTAGGTTCGTGCGAAAGCACGGGGGACCTCCCTCAAAGTACCGACACTGGCCTGGCTGAAAGATTGGCGAACTTGTAGTGTGTAATTAATCCCGGCTAGTCTTTCCTTTTAGGGTTTGAAGGAAGATTTGATAAAAAGCAGTGGGAGCCATCCTGATTAGATAAAATAATAACCAATCTATTCTTGCAAGAGCGCACGCTGAGTGTTTTCTTCTCTCTCTCTCCTGGTAGCGACCATATCACGCCTTAATCAAGATAATAATACGGAATATTGACCGAACCCGCTTGTTATACTGAGCTGGGGAACGTTGGTCCCGCTCCAACTTATAATTGTTATAAGACAGAGCAGGAAATAGGGGATTACCAGAATTTCCGTGCCGCCCAAACGAGGAGAGTGTATGATGATGCATCATCTTCGGGTGTGTTCATTATAAAGAACTGTTTCTCAGTGTCCTTTACGTCCTGGGTATGTGATACCAGATCAGGATCCCATATATGTAATCTGTTACATAGGGCTACAGAAATGTAGAGAACTGAGAACGGGTGATAAGTTTCATGAGACAGAAAACGGGGCAAGTGTTGCAGCCAAGTCTGTTGGTCACTATCACCCTGTATTACCAATACACTGATTCTGAACGAATGTTATTAGATACCGAACCTGATATACAAAATCATATCAGTCTCTTTATTAGTAAAGAAACGGTAAAATTTTGTATTGTTGGATAATGTTTTGAACATTTCCTATATCAAAAGTTGATCGGTTCAGGCACGTTATCTAAAAGCATTAATGTTCTAAATCAAACTACAGTTCTTTAGTATATGGAACACACACAAGAGGAAGAGTTCAGAAATGAACGAATCCTTCTTGAGGCATTGTAGACTAGGTCATATCAATGCGACCCGACTAGCTAGAGTTACATGTAGATGCATATTTAAATCAGTTTGAATTTACATCTTGTGAAACTTGCCAGTCATGTCACAAAGATATAATGACACCAGCTCTGTTTATTGGAAACAGGGAAAGAGTTAATGAACTCTTGGGATGATACATGTTGATGTATGTAGGTCCCCTGTCTACACGTGCCAGGACTGATTCTTTATACTTCATTACATTCTCTGATGATCTTTCGAGTTTCAGACCTATGTTCCTGTTGAAACACAAGTCCGAACATTTTGAGATATTCACGGAATATAAGTTAGAAGTAGAGAACCAATAAGGGTATAAGTATTATGTCCTATGATGAGATCAAGGAGGAGAATACTTGTGCACGGAAATCCTGGATTGTTCTAAAGGAGAATGAGATTCTCTCTCAGCATTACTCCTCCGTATACACCATAGCAGATGGTATATCGGGGCGGAGCAATCACACCCTATATGATAAGGTGTGCTCTATGATGAGTATTACTGAGTTACCTATTTTCTTTTTGGGAGTTATGCACTTGAGAAGCTGCATACCTATTGAATAGGATTCGAATCAAATCAGTTGCCTACCACCTCATATATGATATGGTATGGGAAGAGCCCATGTCTTAAGCTAGTTAAGATTTGGGGTTGTCCGGCCTATGTCTAAAAGCAAAATCCGGACAAGCTCGAGGCAAGGTCAGTTATGTAGAACTGGAAAGGTTCCAGCTATACAAACTACAGCAGATGATTTGGTACAACCAGAGGATTCAGTAGAAACCAACGAACCTCAGCCTCTCCGCCGATCTAGTAGGGTTCCTCACCCACCTGAGAGATACTTCTGTTTCTCTATGACAGTGGGAGCGAGGATTACATCATGAGATGATGACCCAACTAGTTTCGAGCTGGCCGTCAGGAGTAAGACTCTGTAAGAATGGCTGGATGCTTAGTGATCTGAGATGGAATCCTTATACACTAACAAAGTATGGACTTTAGTTGCTATATCTGAAGGGTTAAATCCCCATCAGGAGCAAGTATATCTTGAGAAGATTACTTGGTGTAAATGGAAAAGTTGAGACTTTCAAAGCTAGACTTGTTAAAAGTGTGCATCATTGACCAGGTATGGATAATGATGAAACCTTTTTCAAGTAGCTATGCTTAAGTCCATCCAGATCCTACTTGCCACGGCTACATACCATAACTACGATATCTGGCGGTTGGGTGCCATGACTGCTTTTCTAAATGATGATTTAGAAGAGTGCGTCTGTATGTACACAGCCAGAGGGCTTCGTAGACAGTGGGAGCAGCGGAAACGTGTGCAAGATGCTTTATAGGATAAAGCAGGCATTGTGGAGTTGGAACGTCTGTTTTGATGTAATAGTCAAAGAAGTTGACATCATCAAAATGGTAGATGAACCTTGTATAAACAAGAAGGTAGTAGGGAGTATGGTGACGATCCTCGTAGAGTACGTGGATGACATACTCTTGATAGGGAAGGAGTTTCCTATGCTACGCTCGGTCAATCTCCGCTTATCACTAGAATTCTCCATATAGGATCAAACTGATACCTCCTAAATCCTGGATTTTGGATCTATGAGATAGATCTAAATGGATGTTAGGATACTCACTAGCTGTAGTGAGATGGTATCAATCGACCCTGGGGAGAATCACTGGAAGTGTTCCAGGATGATAAAGACGACTGAATGTCAGTCACAGGCATTGTCTTTACCCTCAGTAAAGGGACGGTATGTTGGAAGAGTTCCAAGCTAGATACCGTGACAAACTAGACGATAAAGGCTGAATATATCGCTACTTAAGATGCTACCAAAGAGGCAGTCTGGGTGTATATTGGTTCATGAGATGAACTATGTTCCTCCCATTGTGTGACAATGGAGTTGTGGCTTATGCCAAGGAACGCCGGTCCCATCAGTGATCCAGACATATTCTAAGGCAGTATCACTTGATCATGGAGATGGTTGATCTCCAGGGAGATCGAGTTTAAGAGAGTAGACTCAGAGGACAACACAGCGGATCCACTCACAAAGGCCTGTTCCCAGAGAGAGACTTTCATGGGATGGTTGAGTATGAGATACTTCAACCACTGCTACAGATGGCCCTAGTGTAAGTGGGAGATTGTTAGTTATATGTATGCCCTAGAGGCCATTACTGTACATAGGATGTATATTGTAGTGGATGCTGGGACATATATAGGGAGGACTTTCTTGCTCGACATGATAGTATGCTATCTGGTTACCCTTTACCTTAACGTGTATACTGATTCTCTCTCAATTACATGTTGGTAAAGCCCTTAGGATGTGTGCTTGACTACCTGGACTATGATGCGGATCATACTAGTGGGGACATGGTAGTCCATAAGTACATCCTTCAAAGTCCCTAGTCGTGGGTGTATCAAGACGGGGCATCGATATACCAGAGTAGACTAGCATGTACCTTCTCGACCCATACAGATGGGCGATGGATGATCCCATATCCATCGGTGTTTGACATCAGAGGAGATATACGGGTGCTCAGTGGAGACTGGGTACACTGGACGGACTCGCCGAGAACTCCCAGATGGTATTATACCTCACGTCAGATGGCAGTTCTCTGGTGACACTGGTACAGAGTAGTCTGTTGACCCGAGATCGTCATAGAGTCTTGTGTGGTTCCCACTGTGCTTTGATTTCCATCTTACCACGTCCAAGAGGGCGTGCAAAATGGTGGTTTTTGGGTACAGTCCCGAGTCACATGGAGGCAATGAGCGATAGGAGGGGATTCGTCTCTCCCGGTATAGGGGGTTGATGTTGCGCTGTGTTCGATTGGCTATAACAGGAAATCCCTGGCCAGGGTTGCTGAGATTTACTGGTAAGTGTTACCAGTAGTTTCTCGATTAGTTATAGACCTCATATCGACACGACTTATCGAGCTATTGGGGTCTGACGTTTACCACCCCTAGGCGAGATATGCGACATATCAGACGATCAGACCGGACTGTACGGTAGTGTTACTGGTCGGATTCACTGGAGTGTGAGCGGACTTGCTCGTCGATCTTCAGATCGCTCAATACCCGGGTGGCCGTTACGTTTAGCAGACCGCTTGCGGCTTGTGGGTGTTTGATATGATCATCGCCTGCTGCCGGCGTATTGACGAGTCTTCAGAGTCCTACACAGAGGTTTCCTGGCTCAAGCGAAACGAAATAGGAGCGCATATGAGATATGTGCGGGACCGAGAATAATGCGTGTATGTGATACCGTATTCCATTCTCGCGATGAATGTATCGAAAGGTTGTATACGATATAACCTAGTTATCGAATCAAGGGTTGGTTCGATAAGCCGATACATAGAATACTAGTCGGTTATATGCGATATGACCGGATCGTTAAATCAAGTGTTGATTTAATGATTTAATGCATAATTATATATTTGATATATTACTTTGCATTAACTAGTATTGGTTCACTTTAAATGGATTTTCTCACTCGGATTGTACACATTGTATATGTGATATACTTTTGTGCACTTGATTGTATCATGTTTGATGATACATGTTTACTTGTGTTTTGTGTAAAGTTTAAACCATGGTTATGTAATGGTTAGGGTTTACATTTTCTTATTCATTTATTTGTTCATTTATTCTTTTTGGAAAAATGAATAGCATAAAGGAAAATGGTGGCTTGTTTTGGATTCTAGTTGAAGCTTCATGAAGCTTTGACCTAAGTAACCATTTTGTCTCATGCTTAACCCTAACCACTCCATTAACCCTAGTTTAATCTCTACACTTGACCATGGTTCATGTTATGATAAGTATTGATTTTCTTTTTCAATAATGATTCATCTTATCATATCTTTTCTTCTTCTTCTTCCTTGAACTCAAGAAGAAAAGCTTAGGTCATCAATGGTGATTGATGATAAAGAGTGAGAAATCCAATTCTAAATTGAATCCAACTCCTATTTCTTCATCCTCTACCTCTTGCCAAGTAGTAGAGTGTGTTTACTTCACAAGTTTCTTGACTTGATGAAGTCGGAGCTTGATTTAGCGATACCTCGACGTAGATCATCTTCGGCATGGACATCGACGACCTAGCTCGCTCGTTCTCCGATGAAGTCGACGCCAGAGCCCGGATTTGATTTGGACAGCGGAGAGGACTTCATCTCGGAGCCGTGGAGGTGGAGGACCGGATCTACAAAGGTTGTATTTCCGTTTCCCATTAGTTAATTGTTAACTAGTTTACTTTTCGCCTAGATTTCTAGCAAACGATCCGTAGTCGGGTTTCTCGGCACCGTTAAAATTTTAATTTGGCATGATCGATGCCTTGTGAGTCCTCATTAGGATGCCTAGGAACCCTACACCTCCTCCTAAATGCGTTAAAGACATCCGAGCTTTCCTTGGCCATGCTGGATTTTATAGACAGTTCATCAAGGATTTTAGCAAGATTGCTAGACCCTTGACTCTTTTATTGGCCAAGGACACAACATTTGATTTCGACTCAACTTGCATGGAAGCATTCGAGTCTTTGAAACACTCTCTCATTTCTGCGCCCATTCTTTCATCTCCAGACTGGACGCATCCTTTCGAAATCATGTGCGATGCATCAGATTTTGCCATTGGTGCTGTTCTTGGACAGCACATTAATAAGATGTCGCATGTGATTTACTACGCTAGCCGAACACTAAATGAGGCCCAACTAAACTACACAACAACAGAAAAAGAGTTTTCGGCGGTTGTGTTTGCACTTGAAAAATTTCGGCCTTATTTAATCGGCTCTCCAGTCATTGTGTATACTGATCATTCAGCTCTTCGCCACCTTTTTGCGAAGAAGGATGCTAAGTCGAGGCTAATACATTGGATCCTTTTGCTATAAGAGTTTGACCTTGTCATAAGGGACAAAAAAGGATGTGAAAACGTAGTAGCCGATCACCTTTCACGACTTCCTTCTTCGCCTGCACTTGAACTTCCTATCACTGATGCTTTTCCCGATGAGCAACTCTTAACCGTTTCTTGCGAACCATGGTTCGCTGATATAGTAAACTACTTAGCCACCGGCTTGATACCTAAAGATTGGTCGAAACAGGATAAACTTCGATTCTTTTCCCAAGCAAAGCATTTTTACTGGGATGAACCTTATCTTTTTAAATACTGTTCCGACCAAATCATTCGTCGGTGTGTACCGGAAAATGAGGTTAAGAGTGTGCTGTCTTTTTGCCACGACCAAGCATGTGGCGGGCACTTTGGCCCAAAGAAGACAGCCGAAAAAATCTTGCAGTGTGGTTTCTATTGGCCACGACTCTTTAAGGATGCATATGAATATTGCAAGACTTGCTTCCGGTGCCAACACTTGGGCCGGATATCGCGGAGAAACGAAATGCCGCTCCAACCAATTTTGGTTGTGGATGTTTTTGATGTTTGGGGAATAGACTTTATGGGACCGTTTCCAAATTCTTTTGGGAATGTTTATATTCTCTTGGCTGTTGACTACGTTTCAAAGTGGGTCGAGGCTGTGCTTAGCCGAACGAATGACAATAAGGTTGTCGCTCGACTTCTTAAAGAACACATCTTTTCTCGATTTGGGCACCCTCGCGCGATAATAAGTGATAATGGTTCTCACTTTTGCAATAGGACTTTCGAGTCCTTAATGCGCAAATATTCTATCACCCATAAGCTGTCAACGCCATACCACCCCCAAACATGTGGGCAAGCCGAGGTCTCAAATCGGCAAATCAAGCAAATCTTGGAGAAAACGGTGTCTAAAAACCGTAAAGATTGGTCACTCAAACTGATCGATGCACTATGGGCTTTCCGTACTGCATACAAGACCGATCTTGGTATGTCTCCATACCGGCTGGTTTACGGGAAGGCTTGCCATCTCCCAGTAGAGATTGAGCATAAAGCATTTTGGGCTATCAAAGAGCTGAATTTATCTTTAGGAGATGCGGGCAGCAATCGAAAACTGCAGTTGAATGAACTTGACGAGCTGCGGGATGAGGCATATGATAATGCCATAATTGTTAAAAACCGAACAAAGGTGTTCCACGTCAAACACCTTTTGCGTAAAACATTTAAACCTGGTCAACAGGTTTTACTCTATGACACTCGGTTACATTATCACCCCGGCAAGCTTCGTTCTAGATGGAAAGGGCCATATGTTGTTCGCACCGTTTATCCACACGGTGCAGTCGATCTTGAAAATTCTGAGGACGGTACTTTATTCAAAGTTAATGGACATCGATTGAAACTGTTCCTCACAGCGGACCATTCGGAGGAGCTCCTGTTTCTACAGGAGCCGATTTACACTGATTGATTTTCCTCCACTTTCACCCCCGAATTTCCAATCAATTTTCCAAAACTTTATTTCAAACAAGTTTGGGGGTGTGTATCATTTGTAAATATGTTAATAAGCAGGACATTGCAGACATTATCGACCCTCTTGGTGCAGTATGACAGTGAGGACACTGTCCAGTTTAAGTTTAGGGGTATGCTCGGTACGTCTTCTTACTTCGCATTCATTTGTACATATTTATGCATTTGCATAATTATTTTAAAACCCATAAAAATTGAAAAATTTCAAAAATTATAAAAATTATTGTATTCAATTTTGACCATATTTAACTTGAGTTTGACAAATAGGTCAACTGGCTAGGAACAACTAGATCTTAGACTTAGTAAATTAAAAACCCTAAAAATAACCTTCTTTAAAGATTAACGGTGGAAAGTATATGTCTTTGTAGTTTATTTAGAACTAGGCAAATTTTGAGTTCACTTTTTGGGCTAAGTTGAAATAAAGGAAAAATATTGATATTCTTATTAGAGTATAAGTTTGAAAAATAATTCCTAGCTTAAGTCTAAATTTTGAAAATGTATACCCTACAAATTGCACAATCACGCACCTTGAAACTTGGAATAGTAGAAGAGACCTTGAAATGCTCTTGTCTAAAGTCCTTAGTACGAAGAAAAAAAATGTGAATAAAGAAAAAAATGAACACTGGTCTTTGTGATTACTTAAGGCTGCAAAAAAAAAAATAGAAAAAATATTTAGCGAGGGTGCTTCATCACCTAGTGCCTTAGACCAACTGGTTTGGGAGTCACTGCTAAAAGCCTTGGGGGTTGCAAGACTAAGAATTACGCTTTAAAGTGCAAACATATCTTGTAATCGGTTGTTGGTACCTCAAGAAGTATTAACGGTCACATGAAGGATGTGCAAGCAGAATTCATTTAAAAATTCACCAATTAATAGGTGCTTTGGACAAAAGGACAAGAGTATGATTGCTTGATTTGAATTTCCAAGTGTAGGGGTGATTTATACACACACGTGGGGATATATGATTAGAGTTGAGATAAGAGAAAGGAATGAAGAATAGAACTTCTATCTTTAATAGAGTTGATAGAAAAGTTCCTAAGTGGAGATGGAACCTTAGAAGGAAAACTTAAGAAATGCCAAAAGCTGAGTGATTCTATAGAACATATATAATCTTAAGTTAAATGATGAGGAAGTGTGAAGAATATGGATGGATAATTTACGAGTCGACGATAATAGAATTCCTTGTTAGAAAACCTAATTAGAGAATTAAAGTCAATGGGTCTAATAGATAGGATTTTGTGGGTAGTGTAGGGTTCGTAGGCACACTAATGAGGTCTCACAACAGATCAAATATGTCCAATTCAAATTTTTTCATGTGCCTACAAACCCTAATACGGATCGTTAACTAGATGATAAGGCGATACAAGCAAGTAAACAACTTTATTGCTAAAGGAAAGTGACTACAACCTTTGTAGATCCGGTCCTCCACCTCCATAGCTCCGTGACGATGTCCCTTCGCTGCGATCATCGGATCCTAGACTCTCGCGGTGGTTTCGTCGGAGAAATGATCGGGCTAGATCGTCGACTTCGATGCCGAAGATGATCTACGTCGAGGCAACTCAAGATCAAGCTCCACCTTCACCAAGTAATGAAACTTGTGAAGAAAACACCCTATACTACTTGGCAAGTGGTAGAGGATGAAGAAATAGGAAGTGGGTTCACTTTAGAATTGGATTTCTCACTCTTTTTCTCAATTCACCATTGAAGCTAGCAAGCTTTTTGAAGCTTGATGAAGATGATGAAGATGAAAGAATAAAAAGGATTAAGTTAAAAAGAAAATCCCATTCATTCTTATCATATAGCAACCATGGTTAAGTGTAGAGAATAAACTAGGGTTAGGTTTAATGGTTAGGTTAAGGCTAAAAAACAAAATGGTCAAAGCTTCATGAAGTTTCAACAAAAGACAAAAGAAGCAACCATTTCATTTCTTTCCAAAATAATTGAATAAATAAAAATAAATAGATAAGTAAATCAAAACCCTAACCATTAACATAACCATGGTTTAATCATACACACCCAAGTTTGCATGTATCATCAAACATGATACAAACTAGTGCACAAAACTATATCATATATATACAATATGCACTTCAATCGAGAAAATCCATCTAAAGTGAACAAATATTAGTTAATGCAAAGTAATATATCAAATATATAATTATACATTAAATCATTAAATCAACACTTGATTTAACGATCCGGTCATATCGCATATGACCGACTAATCTCCAATGTATCAACTTATCGAATCAATCCTCGATTCGATAATTAGGTTATATCACATACAACCATTCGATACATTCATCGCGAGAATAGAATACGGTATCACATACACACATTATTCTCGGTCCCGCACATATCTCATATGCGCTCCTATTTCGTTTCGCTTGAGCCAGGAAACCTCTGTGTAGGACTCTAAAGACTCGTCAATACGCCGGCAGCAGATGATGATCATATCAAACACCCACAAGCCGCAAGCGGTCTGCTAAACGTAACGGCCACCCGGGTATTGAGCGATCAGAAGATCGACGAGCAAGCCCGCTCACACTCCTGTGAATCCAACCAGTAACACTTACCGTACAGTCCGGTCTCGTCGTCTGATATGTCGCATATCTCGCCTAGGGGTGGTAAACGTTAGACCCCAATAGCTCGATAAGTCGTGTCGATATGAGGTCTATAACAGTTCGAGAAACTACTGGTAACACTTACCAGTAAATCTTAGCAACCCTGGCCAGGGATTTCCGGTTATAGCCAATCGAACACAGCGCAACATCAACTTCCTATACCGGGAGAGATGAATCCCCTCCTATCGCTCATTGCCTCCTGTGATTCGGGACTGTACCCAAAAACCACCGTTTTGCACGCCCTCTTGGACGTGGTAAGGTGGAAATCAAAGCACAGTGGGAATCATACAAGACTCTATGACGATCTCGGGTCTACAGACTAACCTGTACCAGTGTCACCAGAGAACTGCTATCTGACGTAAGGTATAATACCATCTGGGAGTTCTCGGCGAGTCCGTTCAGTGTACCCAGTCTCCAGTGAGCACCCGCATACCATCTCTGATGTCAAACACCAATGGATATGGGATCATCCATCGCCCATCACATGGGTCGAGAAGATATACGCTAGTCTACTCTGGAATATCGATGCCCCGTCTCAATATTCCCACGACTAGGAACATTGAAGGATGTACTCATGGATTACCCAGGCCCCACTAGTATGATCTGCATCATAGTCCTGGAAGTCGAGTACACATCCTAAGGGCTTTACTAACATGTAACAGAAAGACAATCAGTGTACACGTTAAGGTAAAGAGCAACCAGATAGCATACTATCATGTCGAGCAAGAAAGTCCTCCCTATATATGTCCAAGCATCTACTACAATATACATCCTATGTATAGTAATGGCCTCTAGGGCATACATATAACTAACTATCTCCCACTTGCACTAAGGCCATCTGATAGCAGTGGTTGTAGTATCTCATACTCAACCATCCCATAAAAATCTCTCTCTGGGAAAAGGCCTTCGTGAGTGGATCCGCCGTGTTGTCCTCTGAGTCCACTCTCCTAACCTCGATCCCCTGGAGATCAACCATCTCCATGATCAGGTGACACTTGCCTTAGAATATGTCTGGATCACTGATGGGACGGACGTTCCTTGGCATAAGCCACAACTCCATTGTCACACAATGGGAGGAACTAAGTTCATCTCATGAACAAATATACATCCAGACTGTCTCTTTGGTAGTATCTTAAGTAGCGATGTATCCTGCCTTTATCGTTTAGTAAGCCACGGTATTTAGCTTGGAACTCTTCCAACATACCGTCCCTCTACTGAGGGTAAAGACAATGCCTGTGACTGATATTCAGTCGTCCTTATCACCATGGAACACTTCCAGTGATTCTCCTCAGGATCAATTGATACCATCTCACTTCAACTAGTGAGAATCCTAACATCCATTTAGATCTATCTCATAGATCCAAAACCCAGGATTTAGTAGGTATCACTTTGATCCTATGTGGAGAATCATTGTGATAAGCGGAGATTGATTGAGCGTAGCATAGGAAACTCCTTCCCTATCAAGAGTATGTCATCCACGTACTCTACGAGGATCATCACCATACTCCCTACTATCTTTTTGTTTATACAAGGTTCATCTACCATTTTGATGATGTCAAACTCTTTGACTACTACATCAAAACAGACGTTCCAACTCCGCGATGCCTGCTTTATCCTATAAAGCATCTTGTACACGTTTCCGCTGCTCCCACTGTCTACGAAGCCCTCTGGCTGTGTACTTAGAGACGCTCTCTTATAAAACATCATTTTAGAAAAGCATTCATGACACCCAACCGCCAGATATCGTAGTCATGGTATGTAGCCGTGGCAAGTAGGATCCGGATGGACTTAAGCATAGCCACTGGAAAAGGTTTCATCATTATCTACGCCTGGACGATGACGAAAAGCTTTAACAAGTCTAGCTTTGAAAGTCTCAACTTTTCCATGTACACCAAGTAATCTTCTCAAGATATACTTGCTCCTGATGGGGATTTAACCCTTCAGATATAGCAACCAAAGTCCATACTTTGTTGGTGTATAAGGATTCCATCTCAGATCGCTAAGCATCCAGCCATTCTTATAGAGTCCCACTCCTGATGGCCAGCTCGAAACTAGTTGGGTCATCATCTCATGATGCAATCCTCGCTCCCACTGTCATAGAGAAACTGAAGTATCTCTCAGGTGGGTGAGAAACCCTACTAGATCGGCGGAGAGGCTGAGGTTCGTTGGTATCTACTGAATCCTTTGGCTGTACCAAATCATCTGTTGTAGTTTGCATAGCTGGAAGCTTTCCAGTTCTACATAACTGACCTTGCCTCGAGCTTGTCCGGATTTTGCTTTTAGACATAGGCCGGATAACCCCAAATCTTAAATAGCTTAAGACATGGGCTCTTCCCATACCATATCTCATATGGAGTGGTAGGTTGTGATCTGATTCGAACCCTATTCAATAGGTATGCAGTTTCTCAAGCGCATAATTCCCAAAAGGAAACAGGTAACTCAGTTTACTCATCATAGAGCGCACCATATCGAATAGGGTGCAATTGCTCCGCCCCGATATACCATCGTGCTATGGTGTATACGGAGGAGTAATGCTGAGAGAGAATCTCATTCTCTTTTAGAATAGTCCAGGAATTCCGTGCTCAAGTATTCTCCTCCCTGATCGCATCAAAGGACATAATACTTATACCCTCATTTTGGTTCTCTACTTCTAACTTATATTCCGTGAATATCTCAAAAGGTTCGGACTTGTGTTTCAACAGGAACATATGTCTAAATCTTGAGAGATCATCAGAGAATGTAATGAAGTACAAAGAACTGGTCTTGGCATGTGTAGACAGGGGACCTTTATACATCAACATGTATCATTCCAAGAGTTCACTAACTCTTTCTCTGTTTTCAATAAACAGAGCTGGTGTCATTATATCTTTGTGACATGACTGGCAAGTTTCACAAGATGTAAATTCAAATTGATTTAAATATGCATCTACATGTAACTTCAGCTAGTCGGGTCGCATTGATATGACCTAGTCTACAATGCCTCAAGAAGGATTCGTTCATTTCTGAACTCTTCCTCTTGTGTGTGTTCTGTATACTAAAAACTGTAGTTTGATTTAGAACGTCAATACTTTTAGATAACGTGCCTGAATCGATCAACTTTTGATATAGGAAATGTTCAAAACATTATCCAACAATACAAAATTTTATCATTTCTTTACTAATAAAGAGACTGATATGATTTTGTATATCAGGTTCGGTATCTAATAACATTTGTTCAGAATCAATGTATTTGGAATACAGGGTGACAGTGACCAACAGACTTGGCTGCAACATTTGCACCGTTTTCTGTCTTATGAAACTTATCACCCGTTCTCAGTTCTCTACCTTTCTGTAGTCCTATATAACCGATTACATATCTGGGATCCTGATCCGGTATCAAATACCCAGGACGTAGAGGATACAGAGAAACAGTTCTTTGTAATGAACACACCCGAAGGAGATGCATCAGCATGCACTTTCTTCGTTTGGGCAGCACGGGAATTCTGGTAATCCCCTATTTCCTGCTCTATCTTATAACCATTATAAGTTGGAGCGGGACCAACGTTCCCCAGCTCAGTATAACAAGCGGGTTCGGTCAATATTCCGTATTATTATCTTGATTAAGGCGTGATATGGTCGCTACCTGGAGAGAGAGAAAGAAGAAAACACTCAGCGTATGCTCTTGCAAGATCAGATTGGTTATTATTTTATCTAATTAGGATGGCTCCCACTGTTTATATCAAATCTTCCTTCGAACCCTAAAAGGAAAGACTAGCCGGGATTAATTACACACTACAAGTTCGCCAATCTTTCAGCCAGGCCAGTGTCGGTACTTTGAGGGAGGTCCCCCGTACTTTCGCACGAACCTAATTAATGTAAACCTCGTTTTCCCAGAGGCGTAACCCCGTTGACATCTTTCTAGACACCTACTTGATCGGCTAATTGTAATGCGTAAAACTCTCCCAGGAGTAACAATTACTCGCAGTGGGTATCGGGATCCAACTATCTCATAGAAGGTATGCAATCTCATTGCAAATTTCAACACTTAAAATTCCCGATATTATTTTGCCCCTAACCTCCTATGACCTTGACAAAGGCCAATAAACCATAGGATGCTAGTCAAGTTCAACCCGTCATTTCCTGATTGAATTAAACCCATCCGCACGACCCTTGACAAAGGCCAACAAGGTTGCACGACTATCCTAACCCAATCTGCATCATATGCATAAGCAGATAAGCACCAGTCAGCTATTGCACACCACGCCTTGACAAAGGCCAACAAACGCAGTACGAATACTAACTACTACTTATCTGAAATGACGGAGGGCTACGACAGGTTTTTCTGAAAACCTATTGTGTAATGAACTTGATATCGTCGTAGAATCAAATGATTTTAAAATGGAGTGTTTTTTTAGGCTTTTCTAGTTTTGCTAAAGGGGTCACTCCCGGTGAAGGGATCGTCGACCCTTTCCTCGTCGAATGAGGTGCGGGATATATCATATATATCACTGTGCAAAGCAGAAACTATAGAAGCTATCAAAAGACAAACCGAGTGTGTAGCATCTACCAGTTATTGTTAAAGCGGTCACTCCCGGTGAAGGGATCGTCGGCCCTTTCCTCATCGAATAAGGTGCAGGATATATCATATATACCGCTGTGCAAAGCAAGAACTGTAGCTACCTGTTTTATTTTTGAAATTCAATTCTACAACATCTTTAGGTTTCTTTTCTTTCATTAATCACATTAATGAAGTCCCATCTTTTAAGTACCTAAACATCACAGATAAATACGACGTACACTTATGCCATCCGCATTCGCCTCGATGTCCCCTCATGCACCGTTAGGTTAGGTAACTAACGGCAGAGCGGGGCAGGGCTAGCGTGGATTAAAACATAAGTAACGTTTATATAATATATCATATATACTATATACTGTATCCATCACAGAACATCACATGATCACATTACAGTTATCGCAACAGAAGAAACATATGAAACATTGGATATACTAGGACGTCCGTGTTTTCAATATGAGCCAGTATAAAACACGGATTCCACGGTCGTGATAAATAGCCAAACCTACATCCCTAGACCCCTACGAGAGCAGCAAGCAACCCTACCAATTCTAGGGTTAGGAGACCCAGACTCGACTCCTCGAGTTGGTCTCCCACTGGACCCTAGAACCTGGTCACTTGTGCTTCCCTCCTTGGGTCTATCCTAGTGCGGAAAAGTAAATAATATACAAAAGGTGACATCTTCCGCAACCTGAAAGTGCCCCAATAAAAGAATATTACATACAAGTTTTTACATGAATGAAAAATGAAAAACACTCATCTCACATAAAAACCCCCCGGCTATTCAAACACGACGATCCAATATAACATATCCAGCAACACATAACATCACATGTTATCAACGTAAGTAAATATGCGCATCCCAATTGTCGTTGACATATAGCAACGAAACCGGCGATATCACATATTACACTTACGGTCACAGAAAAGAAAGTGTAAAACTACAACAGTTGGAATCCGCAACCTCTTTAGACATCGCATGCCTAATCAAATGAAATACTTAGACATCGCATGCCTAACAATTATAAACCCCGCATTTTAGTCTCATTATCGAAAACTCTTTTCAATATCAAGTCGGGCAATTCAACAAGATTCCCGACATCCTGATCGAATGCTCGTCGCAAACTTCAGTAGACGGCTGCACCCCCGATGCCGCCGACGAAGTGCACCAAGGCGGAACACCGCTGCCGTGAGCACCCGAACGGATGCTTTCGGCGATGGGGTTCTCCTACAGTCACTTGGTTGGGGCTATGGAGTGAGGCTGTCTATTAAGTTTACCCGGCGAGTATCCGCGTACGCTACGTGATTGCGACGGACTTTTGATCACATCAAAATTCCGTGGCAACTGATTAAGTGAGACCAAACCGCTAGATTTATAACATTCATTCAGTTATCTCATAACAACTTGTGAATTCCAATTATTGTATCACATTCCGGATAAATAGAAAATGTCAAACTTTCCGATCGAACAATCGAACACCCAATTTTCCCGAAACAGCTCAACACATGAAACAAGTTTAAAAACATTCACTTCATGCCTCAGTACCAACGGTCCAGCCATAGAAGGGTCAATCCAACGTCTCACATGTGGCACGCCGTACTGCCCCAAACCCTAAGGTTCAAAGGGCAGTTCAAGACGGTCACATAATCGAGTTAAGGTTTGTTGTCTTCTAGAGGGACCATCGCGTTACTTGCACTACTTAGAACGTCATTAAACTACGGAAAAATCCAACACTTGGAAATTTCCCGGCAACGGAAAAAGTGGGTATTTATATCCGGTCGAACTTTTTAACATATTCAAAAATTATCCGGAAAACACATAGACGGAGTTAAACTTTCCGATCGAAATACCGAGTCCCCAATACACCCCAGAAAACTCAACTCTTGAGTGCAAATTAAAAATTCCCAGAAAACTCAGCACTTGAAGAAACAAATTACTGTGCAAAAATTGAAGGCTGATCTCATCATGTGGCCACGGAACCGCCGCAGAAACCAAGCTTATGCCGCGGTTCCGCCGCGCTTTAGGCGTATCTTTTGGTCGTTTTTGCACCATAATTCTTAGAACTTCCTGCTGAATTTTTTAAGCATTTTTAATCTGGAAAAAACCCAGTTTTGAAAAAAAGTACAGAGAGGGGTCATAGATTAGGGTTTCGGGTTCGATCGGGTTTCTAACTCCGTCTACGCATCGCCTAAGCCTCTAGCTAGACTCTGATACCACTGTAGGGTTCCTAGGCACATTAATGAGGTCTCACAACAGATCAGACATGCCCAATTCAAATTTTTTCATGTGCCTACAAACCCTAATACGGATCGTTAACTAGATGATAAGGCGATGCAAGCAAGTAAACAACTTTATTGCTAAAGGAAAGTGACTACAACCTTTGTAGATCCAGTCCTCCACCTCCATAGCTCCGTGACGATGTCCCTTCGCTGCGATCATCGGATACTAGACTCTCGCGGTGGTTTCGTCGGAGAAATGATTGGGCTAGGTCGTCGACTTCGATGCCGAAGATGATCCACGTCGAGGCAACTCAAGATCAAGCTCCACCTTCACCAAGTAATGAAACTTGTGAAGAAAACACCCTATACTACTTGGCAAGTGGTAGAGGATGAAGAAATAGGAAGTGGGTTCACTTTAGAATTGGATTTCTCACTCTTTTTCTCAATTCACCATTGAAGCTAGCAAGCTTTTTGAAGCTTGATGAAGATGATGAAGATGAAAGAATAAAAAGGATTAAGTTAAAAAGAAAATCCCTTTCATTCTTATCATATAGCAACCATGGTTAAGTGTAGAGAATAAACTAGGGTTAGGTTTAATGGTTAGGTTAAGACTAAGAAACAAAATGGTCAAAGCTTCAAAGCTTCATAAAGTTTCAACAAAAGACAAAAGAAGCAACCATTTCATTTCTTTCCAAAATAAATGAATAAATAAAAATAAATAGATAAGTAAATCAAAACCCTAACCATTAACATAACCATGGTTTAATCATACACACCCAAGTTTGCATGTATCATCAAACATGATACAAACTAGTGCACAAAACTATATCATATATATACAATGTGCACTTCAATCGAGAAAATCCATCTAAAGTGAACAAATATTAGTTAATGCAAAGTAATATATCAAATATATAATTATACATTAAATCATTAAATCAACACTTGATTTAATGATCCGGTCATATCGCATATGACCGACTAATATCCAATGTATCGACTTATCGAATCAATCCTCGATTCGATAACTAGGTTATATCACATACAACCATTCGATACATTCATCGCGAGAATAGAATACGGTATCATATACACGCATTATTCTTGGTCCCGCTTATATCTCATATGCGCTCCTATTTCGTTTCGCTTGAGCCAGGAAACCTCTGTGTAGGACTCTAAAGACTCGTCAATACGCCGGCAGCAGATGATGATCATATCAAACACCCACAAGCCGCAAGCGGTCTGCTAAACGTAACGGCCACCCGGGTATTGAGCAATTAGAAGATCGACGAGCAAGCCCACTCGCACTCCTGTGAATCCAACCAGTAACACTTACCGTACAGTCCGGTCTCGTCGTCTGATATGTCGCATATCTCGCCTAGGGGTGGTAAACGTCAGACCCCAATAGCTCGATAAGTCGTGTCGATATGAGGTCTATAACAGTTCGAGAAACTACTGGTAATACTTACCAGAAAATCTCAGCAACCCTGGCCAGGGATTTCCGGTTATAGCCAATCGAACACAGCGCAACATCAACTTCCTATACCGGGAGAGATGAATCCCCTCCTATCGCTCATTGCCTCCATGTAATTCGGGACTGTACCCAAAAACCACTGTTTTGCACGCCCTCTTGGACGTGGTAAGGTGGAAATCAAAGCACAGTGGGAATCATACAAGACTCTATGACGATCTCGGGTCTACAGACTAACCTGTACCAGTGTCACCAGAGAACTGCTATCTGACGTAAGGTATAATACCATCTGGGAGTTCTCGGCGAGTCCGTTCAGTGTACCCAGTCTCCACTGAGCACCCGCATACCATCTCTGATGTCAAACACCAACGGATATGAGATCATCCATCGCCCATCACATGGGTCGAGAAGATATACGCTAGTCTACTCTGGAATATCGATGCCCCGTCTCGATATTCCCACGACTAGGAACATTGAAGGATGTACTCATTGACTACCCAGGCTCCACTAGTATGATCTGCATCATAGTCCTGGAAGTCGAGTACACATCCTAAGGGCTTTACTAACATGTAACAGAGAGACAATCAGTGTACACATTAAGGTAAAGAGCAACCAGATAGCATACTATCATGTCGAGCAAGAAAGTCCTCCCTATATATGTCCAAGCATCCACTACAATATACATCCTATGTATAGTAATGGCCTCTAGGACATACATATAACTAACATGTAGTATCCGCTGAAAACCCTCAGGAGACAACACTCCTCCTACTAGGGACACCTAGAGGTTTAACGGCTTGTTGCACGTGCTCAGTGCAATCGCGTTTCTCTGCGAAAGTGCGGTTAGGTTTTATCGAGGATAAAATAATAAGTTTGCTCGAGGACGAGCAAGAGATAAGTTTGGGGGTATTTGTTCATATCATAATATTGAATTTTATATTCCCCATTCTTATGCGTTTTATAAATAAACAGGTGCTTTTGACGCATGTCTGCTACATATTACAGGATACAGGTTCTTGGAGCAAAAACAGTGAAAAAGACAAAAGATGATACAAAAGCAGGACTTTTGACCAATAAGTAGAAGGATCCTAGTCAAGCCTAGACGTAGAACAACTCACAAAGGTACAAGGCAACGCAAGGTCCAAAACGTCAAAGTGAACGGTTAAAAGACCATTACTAGTTTTCACTGGAGATCCGAAGAAGACCCAGAAGTCAAATGGAGAAAAGAATTGTATAAATAAAAAGCCCAAAGCATCAAGAATGAGCCCAGAAAAATTCACTTGACGAACCCACCAAGGGGCCGCGGAACCGCGGCCCAACCCCCACCCATGCCGCGGTTCCGCGGCCGTCTATGGCACGTGTCGGCGCAGAATTCTGGTGGCGGTGCGTCGGTGCTTTGGTTGGGATTTTTTGGGGGTATATCTGTAATAGCACATGCGCGAGAATTTGTAACCCTAATTTTCCTAGTTCCTTATAAATATGTAATCAAAAGATTGTATGAGGGATGCCTCTTTTCAATAAATAAAATTCAGATTCTTTGGAAGATTAAGAGCATCATTTCTTGTAAGTTCTTTTTAATTTTCTGCCTTAGTTTATTAATTTCTTGCCCTAGATTAATTCATTCTTTGCCCTAGCTTTCTAATTTAATTCTTGCTTTAGATAAATCATTCTTTTGCCTTAGTTAAATCTAGTGTAGCATTCTTTTAAACTGCAGTAGATAATTAATCCTATAGATCTAAAAATGCAAAATCTCAAAATGATGTTTTTAATAAATCCCCTAATGAGCGAGTAATTTTCTCGCTTGTTAGGGTTAGGAATAAGGGAGGGAATGAGAGATGAAGATCTCTCATCTCTTTCGTGCCCAATTATTTTTTATAACTAGAACTTCATGCATGTATGCATGATCCGCTCCCTACGGCACCCTACCCATGAGGTAACGGTGAAACCGTAGTATAAAAGTCCGGACATGCATGTTTTTCATGAAGGTTAGAGCAAATATTAGGAAAGGACGGATAAGGATCTAGAGGAAGAAACTCCGTTTCTTCCCAATCATCCTAATCCCTTTTTCTAATAGTTGCTATAACTTCTAAAAGATTTAATTTAGGGCATTGAAAGAGGCGTGACATTTAATCTTTCCAAACTCTACCTTAGACCTAACCCTAGCAAGTTTCTTAATCATCGTACAACTTAGTTTTTAGATTCACTTAAAAAATCAAAACAACCATTGGAATCAGCTCGTAAGAACACTTAGGAAAATTACACATCCCTGCGAACCGACCCGTATTCACCGGCTAGCTTCATGCGACGCCGTTCTTGATTGCGGTAAATATTTTTTATCGTTAAAAACTTACACTAAACAGGACGTCGATGAGCGAACTCATCCTGACACCCTACTGAGCCTGTCAGTGACAATATTCGTACAGTCCGGTCCGTTCGTCTATGAGCATCGCATGGCGGGCCTAGAGGGTTGGTAAAAGTCAGACCCCCAAAAGCGGTACAAGTCTGAGATACTACTGGAATACCTACCAGTAAATCTCCTGCCTTGGCCAAGGACTTCGTGTAATGGCTCTCCTAGACACAGCGCGACCTCACCCCCAATACCGGGAGAGACGAACCCCTGCCGATCCGCTCACTGCCTCCATGTGGCTCGGGACTGTACCCAACTAAAACCTGTTTGCACGACTCCTTTAAGCCGTGGTAGGGTAGTAATCAAAGTACAGTGGGAACTCACACGAGACAAATGACGATCTCAGGTCGATGAACTAACCTGTACATATGTCACCAGGGAACTGCCATCTGACGTTAGGTATAATACCAACTAGCATGTTCCCGGCGAGTCCTGTCCGGTGTACTCATAACCCAATGAGCACCAGTATACATCTTAGGTGAACCAACTGACACCAGTGGCTTGTGAGACCGGCCACCGCCCCTCATCGGGGTCTCGACTGTATACACTAGTCTACTCTGGAGTATCGATGCCCTGTCTCGAAACTCCCACGACTAGGGACCACTTTAAGGATGTGCTTATAGACCCCAGCTCCCATGTATATGATCACCATCATACTGCTGGCAGTCAAGCAAGAATCTTAGGGGCTCTATCAACGTGCAATAGTGATCAGTAATGTCATCTAAAGCAGTACACGATGATAAAGATAAACCAGATAGCATACTATCATCTTGAGTAAGACTGTCCTATCGGTATAGGTCCTTCCTCAATCAGTGCAATCACGTGCCTGTGATCCAATAATTGACTCTGAGGGCACTATCTCCAACAATCTCCCACTTGCACTCAAGGCTAATTATTGCGATGTCGCATACTCACAGCCCGTGTGATACCGAACACCCAACTCCTCTACTAATCAGTCTCACAAAACCCGTTTGCGAAACTATTGCGTTCGAGGAATAGCCTCAGTGAGTGGATCCGCCCTAATATTTCTTTCTAAGTCTTTCTTTATCTCAGGTTCGCGGAGAAAACCATCTCCTGAAATGAGCAATACATGTCTTAGAATATGTCTGGATATCTGATGGGACCTAGTTCATAAATGAACTCCAAATCCAAACTTCTTAGACTGTATCGTCAACAGAAACCAATCAGTATCCTGCGCCACGCCTCCCTCAGTATCCGCCTGGACCACCTGTCCAAAATACTGCCCCTCGTCAGAGGGAAAACTATAACTCTGACAGCCACTCTGTCATCCAGGTCACCTTGGAAGTCTGGAATGATAACCGTCTCCCGAATGAGGCTGTCGTTATCATATCCCTAGAACATCCACTTATGTTCTAAAACTGCTTCCGTTCGTTTCTCCAGGTTTGGATCAATATCAACATATTGCATCTCGTGCAAAAACAACATCTGGTATGGTACTTGACATCTCATGATTGACTCAATTGCCTAAGCAAGTGATCTGCCAATCATGCACATCCTTCTCCACTTTAGTCTGTAAGACACCTTTAGAGAGGGTGACTCCATTATCTGCAGGTATACTACCATGCCAAGAGTCGTCCATCCTAAAACACCTTTAGAATGCTGTCTAAGTACCCAGATTGGGATACTACCCAAATCTAGATCTAAAACCATAGATCTAGTAACCAGAATATCTAATATACAGTATATATCCTTTGTGGAGAAACCACTGTGTGACAACCAAAGTATAATCGATCGTAGTATAGGAATATCACTTCCTACTCTGTGTATGTCATCCAAATGTCAGGACATCACACCCTACTTCTTTCTTAACAGATCCATCCCCTATTCTGATGAAGTCAAACCTATGACCGTCACATCAGAAATAGATGATCTATCTCCGCTATATCTGCTTTAGTCCATAAATAGACATAAGCTACCTGTCCACTATTGCTTCCGCTGCTCCCACTGACTACGACAACCCTCTGGCAGAATCATATACACGTGCACTTCTGAAGCTAGTTCAGAACGACGCAATACTCATCCTCCTGCCGGGTCTCATAGTCTGGAACAACAGTAATGGAAAGTCTGGGTAAACAAGAACCTCTCTGCCACCGTCTTTGAGGCTACCGGAGTACCTCTCGGGTGCCTGAGGTTACCCACCTTATGTCTGCGGAGTGGCTAATGGAATGTCAAACCAGATTGAATCTTTAGGTTCTTATCAAATCTTCAGTAATCGTTTGCGGTTCTGGAATCACTTCCAGTTCTACCATACTCCCACTACTGTTTTCTGAAAAAATCTATTTCTTTTAAAACTGTGGCGAGTCAAGAACAATATCACTATTGATCTTCCAGATGGTAGAAAGTTAACCCTCGTCATAGCCCGGGTCAACCCATAAACAACCATTACAGAAACGTGCCTTGAGTTATCCAGAGTCTGGTTTTAAGCATAAGCTGGACAACTCCCCGTACCTTAACAATGTCAAGATATGAACTGTTCTATATCCAATATAGAAATAGAGGCACTGATTTAATTGAACCAGATTCAAATCATGCAGCTGTCTCCAGTGCATGTTAACTAAATGGAAAGAGGCCGATCGGCGTTACTCAACTTAGGAGTGCTTCCAATTATGAGTAACCTGAAAGAGAAACAAGTTTCTCAAAACCATTACTATTAACTGAATACCATACACAAGTATCTACATCTTCGATCACCTTGAAGAATCCCGATACTTGCAATACCTGGTTCTCTACTTTACTCTTATACCTATAACTTCTCAAAACTCAGACCTTGTATTTCTACGAAACACTTGTTTAAGAACTAGAGAAGTCATAAGTAAACCGAATATAGTACGAGGACCAACCCCTCTATCCTAATGGACACTGGACAACATACAATACTCTGTATAAGTCCCCTGAGTCTAATAACTCAAACCCTGTGTGTCGTAGGTTGAAAACTGTACTTATGGTTAAGAAGAATTACACCGCTGTTTAATGCCCCTTACCTAACCATCCACTGGTATAGGTAAATGTCATGGACATAATTTCAGAAAGGTATATCTCATTCTATAAAAATAGACGTACAGATGTATCAATTTGAAATTGGTGCATAACAGCGGATATTCAAAACCAAAAATTTGCCGTCCGGCAAACAACCCAGGCGATTTCCTCAAATATCACCAATTACAACGAATTCCGATATAATGAGGATAATCACCTAATTCCCAATAACTTACTCCCACTCATCATCCGTAAAACCATACAGATGTGAGATTCATACCTGGTAAATACATATCCTGGAGCAAGTGTCTAATTGGGAAATCAGTTTTCCATTAACAATACACAGTGAAACTGAAACATTGAAATGTTTCGTAGGGGTATCCTGGTATTCCTAGTAATGCCTCTTCCATTATCCAGATTCACAACTGTAACCGTATATTTTTATGCCATCTCTCCAAATCCCTTTATATGCTTTAGTCATTACCTTCTGTACACCCTCTTAGGCTAAATGGTTTTCTTCCTTCCCTACCGTTCGGCACCAGCCTATGGTTTGGAAGAAGACTATCCAATAAGCGTAATGGGTGTATTGTCCTAATCCTAGGAGCACTCGCAACGCGAGAGGGTGAAGATAAAAGACAACTGAATAAACCTTATTCCTATTTCTCCTGAACCAGAATCCATCCCCGAACCGGAACAAGTTCATTTCGAGTTCGTATATAACCATACGATGGAATATCCAATAAACTGTGGATCTTCATAGTGATACGGAGTGTTCTGGAGAAATACAAAGGTGAAGTGGGAGTGGTAATGAAATACTTGGTTTTGGTCGTGACTAGCAGTCGCAATTTACTTTGCCCTCCTTTTAATCCCTTTATTTGTCTTTACTTAATACCTTCTGTACACCATAGTTAGGCTAATTGGTTTTCTTCATTCCCTACCGGTCGGCACCTGCCTATGGTTTGGAAGAAAACTATTCAATTTGCGTAATAGGTATACTGTCCTAATCCAAGGAGCGCTCGCAACCTGAGAGAAGGTAAAAGGAAAAAACAACTGAATAGTCCTATTCGTTTTCTCCAGAACCGGAAACCATCCTCGAATAAATTCCTTCGAGTTCGTATATAACCATACGATGGTTTTATCCAATGGAAGTGGACGTTCATGGTAATACGGGGTGTCCTGGAGAAAAGGGTAAAAGTAGGAGTGGGAATGAGGTATGCAACTCTGACAATCCAAAAAGCCAGTGTTTAAGAAGGTTCGGTTAATTTGGTCACTGAGTCATAGTCTAGGGTCGGGCCATGGTCGCTGCCAAAGAGAGAGAGAAAAGAAACACTCAGCGTGCACTCTAACCTAGATCAGAATGGTTATCACTTTATCTAATCAGGAAACCTCCCACTGTAACGTCAAATTCTTCTCCAAACCTGAAAGAAGAATTAGTCGGGATCACCCGTGGAGTAAACCAACTCATCAGTGGGAATCGGGATCCAACTATCATCGCATGATAACGTGATGGAATACACTCACGTTATCACACTCCAGAAGGTATGCGTATATCTGGCAAGTTTCAGTTCCTTTAGAAACTCCCGATGCGATTTTTACCCCATGCTCTTATGACCTTGATTTTGGCCAACAAATCATAAGTCACATGTCAAGTTCTACCCATCATTCTCCAGGTTGATTTTAACCCACCCGTACCTACCCTTGACTTTGGCCAACAAGGCAGTACGACTGTCCCAAACCAACGCATATATCTATACTGCAGAAAAGTAACAAATAGCTACCATACACTATGCCTTGACTTTGGCCAACAAACATAGCATGAATACTACTTGCTACCCGTCTGAAATGACGGAGGGCTACGAATGGTTTTTGGCGAAAAACCTTTAACGTAATGAACTTGATATCGTTGAAGGAACCGGATAGCTTTTTATAAAAATATAGTGACGAAAACCTTTGCTAAAGAGGTCACTCCCGGTGAAGGGATCTCGGCTCTTTCCCCGTAGAATGAGGTGCAGGATATTCCAACTGAATACCACGATACAAAGCAAAAGTAATCGACTATAGTGAACTTATTGCCCTGACACAAACTTCTATCCAAGGGGTCACTCCCGGTGAAGGGATCTCGGCCCTTGCCTCGTCGACTGAGGTGCTGGATATTCATAACCGAATATCACTGTGCAAAACAAAAGAGAACGTCGTTGCAATAACAGCTTTTTGAAAAATGTTCCAACAACATCAGATTAGGTTTATTTAGCTTGCATTGATCCGAATCAACGCAGTCCCATCAATTGATCACACCAATAAAGAACGAAAATAATGATGTACGTATATGCCATCCGCATTCGCCACTGGGTCCCGTCATCACCCGTTAGGTTACTTAACTAACGACAAAGCGGGGACTGGACTAGCGCGGATGCAAAATATATACAACATCTACTAGTATATATATCAATATATAATAATCACTCAAGGCGTGATAAAATGCAACATCACAGAAATGTAATAAGCATCACAGAACAATACAGATATCTGGGATCCCCGGGTTTCATAGAGCTACTACTGAAACCCGACGTTCCCCTGGTCGTGTGGATAGCCTGTGTAATGAAATCCTAGACCCCTACGGGCGCGGCAAGTTACCTGCCAAAACCTGAAGCGAGGCAGCCCCCTTCAACAACGTGAATGGACCACCCAGCACTTCACGGAATCCGGTAACTTGGGCACCCCTCCTGGGTCAACCTGTATCCCCTACGAGTGCGGCGAATAGCCCGCCAATTCTAGAGTGAAGCCCCCTCCGTCTCAAAGCCATGAGATGCGGGCCCGTTGCCCTCTAGAACCCGGCTACCCGTGCATCCCTCCGCGGGGTAATCCTAGTACAGAAAGTAAAATATACATACAACGGGTACATCGACCTCAAGCCCGGTCGTGCCCCAAAAGAATAATATACAAACAAGCAGTAACGGCAGTCCACATGTCGGACGCTCGCCCCGCAATATCAAATGTACATATACAACCAAACTGTACTAACATTGCATCCAGGCTATCCACCACGACAAATCCGCAACATCACAGCACAACACAGAACATCAACGTGAATGTCACGTTCGCAAATCCGTCTAAAAGGGCTATAGCAGTTAGACAGGATTTACCGATCAAATGACATTTACGATCGCAGATATAATGTAAATACTGTGAACTAACATGTTTAAAATTTTCGATTGACTAAATTTCCCGAAGTGGGCCCTAAGCACAACTGTAGCACTCAAAATAAATCTGGGCCCAAACTGAATATACCAAAAAGCCCATTTACAAGTCAGAGACTTGCAGTGAAAATTTGGTGCAGAAAGGAGTCAACATGGTGGCGGACGGCCAATGCATGGGTTTGGCCGCGGTTCCGCGGTGGAACAGTGCCATCGAGGTACCAAATTTTCACAGAATGCTTAAAAAACCCTGCACGATTTTTTCACATGCCCAGAAAAATTTTTAGAGCACAAAATAAAATCGACAGAAACTGAACTTGAAATGCGGTTTTTAGAAAATCCGTTCGATCGAACTTGTAAACACGTTAGAGCAAGCTAGATTAGGTTAATGGCGTGGCTCTGATACCAGTGTAAGTGCACGGCAGCGCCCCGGCCGTTTGAACGAGGCCAAAATGCGGAAACAAAACTTTTCTTTAACTTTAAAAACCGGCGCTACCGCGGACTATAAAACCCAGATCGGGCCATTAACCTACTCCTAGCTAACTAGAGAATGGGTAGAAAGCTATACCGAGCGATCCGTGTTCTTCGGTCTTCGGCCTCTATCCCGATCTCCTCGTGGAATCTCCGGTCTTCATCTCCTCGTCGGAAAGGGAACCACATCGCCGGGTTCTTTTATGGGCTCCCACCTCTGGACCGAGGCAACCCGGGCATGAAGTTGGCGAGCCTACGTGTCCAAGAATGCTGTAGGTTAAGTGTAGATCACCATGTCTCTATGGGTTGTTGAAGTTGCCATTTGGAAGTGGGAAAGGAGATACAAGCTTTTTGGATAAGCAATGGAATTTTGTGTGTGCCAACAAGATCAAAATCCCTCACACAAAAATTGGACAGCCCCTACAACATGTGGCCGGCCATTCTTTTGTCAAGAGGGGAAGCAATAATGCAAGCATAAGAAAAGTGTGATCATGATGAGTAATGATCACAACTAAGTCAAAAAGCAAAACCCATCATCTCTCAAATCAAGTCATGATGAACAAATGAAGTCAAAGGATGGTAAAACCATCATGTAACAACAACTTACAAAAAACCACCCTCCACATTGCTAATTTGCACATTTGCAAATAACCCCTTCCACACCAATTTTCAGCCAAGGAAAGAAACAAAGGAAAATAGCCGAAACGGAATGCAAACTGGAAACTTCAAAAAATCGATCCCGTAATAAATTACAGGAAAACCCCGCGACTGCATATACATACCCGCATTTGTATTCCGACCGAATACAAATGCAATAAGACAAAATCTACACTATACAATACTAGGATCCGGCTTAAACCAAAGCCCGCTAGTATTATCCGTCCGATCATGATCCGTGCAATACCGCACGTATATGATTGAACCCTGCCATATCTCCATACGGACTCTACAGCATTTTGCCTGAAACTTGAGAAACTGTCTGTGGGGGACTCTAAAGACTCGTCAATACTTTGGCTGTGGATTTAACCACTAGCACGTCAGAGGTATTAGCCATACATAACGGGCTACCAGCTATTGACTAAAAGGGACGTCGATGATCGAACTCATCCTGACACCCTACTGAGCCTGTCAGTAACAATATCCGTATAGTCCGGTCCGTTCGTCTATGAGCATCGCATGGCGGGCCTAGGGGGTTGGTAAAAGTCAGACCCCCCAAAAGCGGTACAAGTCGTGTCAGAGTGTAACCCAGATTACCCTGAGATACTACTGGAATACCTACCAGTAAATCTCCTGCCTTGGCCAAGGACTTCGTGTAATGGCTCTCCTAGACACAGCGCGACCTCACCCCCAATACCGGGAGAAACGAACCCCTGCCGATCCGCTCACTGCCTCCATGTGGCTCGGGACTGTACCCAACTAAAACCTGTTTGCACGACTCCTTTAAGCCGTGGTAGGGTAGTAATCAAAGTACAGTGGGAACTCACACGAGACAAACGACGATCTCTGGTCGATGAACTAACCTGTACACATGTCACCAGGGAACTGCCATCTGACGTTAGGTATAATACCAACTAGCATGTTCCTGGCGAGTCCTGTCCAGTGTACTCATAACCTAATGAGCACCTGTATACATCTTAGGTGAACCAACTGACACCAGTGGCTTGTGAGACCGGCCACCGCCCCTCGTCGGGGTCTCGACTGTATACACTAGTCTACTCTGGAGTATCGATGCCCTGTCTCGAAACTCCCACGACTAGGGACCACTTTAAGGATGTGCTTATAGACCCCAGCTCACACGTATATGATCGCCATCATACTGCTGGTAGTCAAGCAAGAATCCTAGGGGCTCTATCAACGTGCAATAGTGATCAGTAATGTCACCTAAAGCAGTACACGATGATAAAGATAAACCAGATAGCATACTATTATCTTGAGTAAGTCTGTCCTACCGGTATAGGTCCTCCCTCAATCATTGCAATCACGTGCCTGTGATCCAATAATTGACTCTGAGGGCACTATCTCCAACAAGTAGGAGGAGCCGCCGCTACCATTCAGCTCTATTCTGTTCATGCCAGCTAACACCATCTCTGATCCTCAAGCTCCGGTAACCGACAAACCGGCCTCGAAAGGCAAGAGGCCAAATTTGGTGATCTCGAGGGCACCACTACCCAAACGCAAGTCGGTGTTTGAATGACTTTCTTTGGCCCCAACTGGAGGCAAGACCATCAACACCAACAAGCAACAAGGCATCTCCTGCAAGCTCCAGCGATGCCCCCGACAACTGCTCAATCGGGTACCTTCTCTAAGCTTCCCGTCAATTGACCCACGATGGCTTCCTAGGTGATGGATGCCCGTCAAGCCCTCATAATCGAGAAGCTAAGACAGAAAATGCTCAGATATAAAGCCAACAAAAGGGCTAGGACTCATGCTAGGCTGAACTTCATGAGATTCGAAGGACAGGGTTACCCCGCCAAAGATGAGGAAATGGCCGGATATGAGGTCCACACTGTCTACATGGTGGGCCACGCGCAACAAGAGCAAGGACAGGGCCACCACATCTCAAATCCAATCTGGTGTGAATGTAGCTGTCACTTCCCAAGACCAGCATCCTCCAGAGGGTGATGAAAATCCTCTCAGTGAGGCTCATAGGCAGAGAGATCCCTCGGTTCATGAGGAGTCGAGTTCGGAAAGCGAAGATGAGCCAATCTTCCATCCCAAGAACGCAGAGCAGCAACTTCTACAAGAGCTCCGAAAACAACTCAGAAGTAAAGACAAGGAGATGGCCAAACTTTACTCCAAAATTGACGACTTGATGAATGTTGTGATGCAGCTCACGGCCCAAGTTACCCCTCAGCCGTCCAATCAAGCGCAGGGTTCTGCTCAAGAACCAGGAAATGGTATTCCGAGACAGCCGACGCCTATTCCCTCAAATCCAAAGGTAGGCGAGCTGCATGAAAGTCGGCCGCATCCTATCTCGGGAAATGTCTTGACTACCGATGACAGCAACCCGCTAATTTAAGATCAAATCATGGATTTGGTTGCCAACAAAGTCAAAACATTGGTAGCCGAAGCCGGAGAGCAAAAAGGTGTTAGCAGTAGCAGGAGACCATATTCTGCTCGGTATGATCTTGTAGAGTTTCCTACTGGCTATGTCGTCCCCAAATTTGAAAGGTTCGATAGGACGGGAAACGCGAACTGGCACATTGCCCAATTTAAAGTATCATGCGCGAATACTGGGGGCAATGATGTGCTCCTTCTCCGCTAGTTTGTCAATAGCTTGACCGATGTTGCTTTCGATTGGTATGCAAGCATACCAGATGACTCGATCATGACGTTCGCTTAAATAGAATCCATGTTCAAGCAAAGGTTCATGAGCGTCAGCGATAAAATCACCATTGCCAACCTCATAAGGACCGAGCCAAAGAACAACGAAAGCAACATGGATTTTATAATTCGATTGCGCAATCTCTCTATCAAATGTGAACCGCCGTTGGAGCAAGGCCAATCCGTCAGTCTTCTTATAGAAAATCTGAACGACTGGATGAAATATTTCCTGTGCACCGCAGGCCTCAAAACATTCCAAGAGCTGACCAAGAAAGTTCAAATGTTGGAACGCTCAAAGCCTGAGTCCACTCAGAATCTCCAATTCACAAATAGACCGAGACATCGGAGGGACGACAACCGGAAAGGCGAAAGTTCCAACAACACCGATTCTCTAAATAAGCAGAGAGCGAGCGGAGAAAAGGCTAACAAACCCAGAGAGCCAACTTTGGAGGAAAAGAGAAATAAGGTCTACTCTTTCAGAAGAGACAAGGTCCGCAAAATATTCAAAGATGCTCTGAAGAATGGCCTGCGACTATAAGAACCAAAAAGGCTAAGTGAAGCGAACAGGACTAGTCATCCCAACTTTTGCCCATACCACCGAGTGCAGGGACACACTATTGAAGACTGTTGCATATTTAAGGATTGGGTCGAGAAACAATACATAATAATAATATTGACCTCCATGTCGTTAAACTGGGGGACAACTGACCACCATGTCATTAAACTGGGAATAATCGACCTCTAAGTCGTTAAACTGGGGATATAAAAATGTGTAAATAAAATAAAATAAATAATAATAATAATAAAAAACCGAATTGATAGGGCAACTCACAATAAAAATCAGCGAGTAAAAATAAAGATGAAAAATAAAGCCGAAATGATGGGGCAACCGCAAATAAATAGCCGAAATGATAGAGCAATCGCGTTAAAAAAATGGTGAATGATGAGTCGCTCCTGATACAATATTCCAGTGCAGCGATGCAGACGCCAACCAAATTCCAAATCCTATACCCCAAATGGCGAATGATGAGTCTCTCCTGGTACCATATTCCAGTGCAGCGATGCAGACGTTGACCAAACTCTGAATGTCCGAACGGTGAATGATGAGTCGCTCCTGGTACCATATTCCAGTGCAGCGATACAGACGCCAACTAAACTCCAAATCCCAAAACAGCGAATGATGAGTCGCTCCTGGTATCATATTCCAGTGCAGCGATACAGACGCCAACCAAAATCCAATTTCCCAAAATTCTTCCAGCCCTATGGCCAGTCCCCAAATTGACTACCGTATACAATCCACGGGCTCAAATAATTCTCATCATACCCATGCCCCACAGCAATCACCAGTCGTGGCTGGTCTCCGCCCTTGGAATTATGCTCCATTTGGGAAGACCCACTCATGTGTCCTCACGATACATGAGGAGAACAAACTTACGGGATCCTCACGACTCATAAGAAAACACCTTCGTGGGATCCTTATGATTCACGAAGGAAAAACACACTTGGGAGTCCCCACGACTCCTAAGGAGAAAGTACACATAAGGGATCCTTACGACCCGTAGGGAGAAAATAATTTTATGGGACCCTTACGGCCTATAAAATTGAAAAGCCTTAGGTGATAGGGATCTAAACCTGTCTCCTAAGCCATCGCTTCCCAACAGGGAAAGGCAAATGATGATTTGCTCCTGGTACCATATTCCAGTGTAGCGGTGCTGATGCCGACCTAAAAACCAATTCCCAAATCCTCCCGGGCCAAATGATAAGTTGCTCCTGGCATTATTCCAGTGCAGCAATGCAGATGCCGACAAAAAACCAACCCCCAAATCCTGTCATGGAAGATGATGATTCGCTCCTGGTACCATATTCCAGTGTAGCGGTGCTGATGTCAACCCAAATCAAACCAATAACCTCTGCGGCGGAATCACGCCTCGCCTCGGGATATCTACCTTCCCTGCCGGAATTATGCTCCGCCTCGGAATCACGTCAACCAGCGACACTCCGTGCCGGGGAAACGTCAAGCAGACACTCCGTGCCGGGGGCACGTCGACTACAGACACTCCGTACCGGGGACACGTCAACCAGCGACACTCCGTACTGAGGAAACGTCAAGCAGACACTCCGTACTGGGGCAACGTCGACTACAGACACTCTGTACCGGGGACACGTCAACCAACAACACTCCATACTGGGGAAACGTCAAGCAGACACTCCGTGCCGGGGGCACGTCGACTACAGACACTCCGTACCGGGGACACGTCAACCAGCAACACTCCATGCCGGGGAAACGTCAAGCAGACACTCCGTACCGGGGAAACGTCAAGCAGACACTCCGTATGGGGAAATGTAGACTACAGACACTCTGTGCCGGGGAATCGTCAAGCAGATACTCCGCCTCAGGGAAACGTCGACCAGCGACACTCTGTGCCGGGGGCACGTCGACTACAGACACTCTGTACCGGGAAAACGTCAAGCAGACACTCCGCCTCGGGGAAACGTCGACCAGCGACACTTCGTGCTGGGGGCACGTCGACCAAATCACTCCGGGCCAGGGAAACGTATACCACAGACACTCCATCTCGGAGACGCGTCAAAGCGTCGACCGTCCATGTTGTAAAAAAGGCAGTGCAGGCTTCCCACAAGTCGGGAACCAAATCGCTCCGGGCTAGGGAAAAGTCTACCACGGACACTTCGTCTCGGAGACGCGTCAAGCGTCGACCGTCCATATCGTAAAAAGGGCAGTGCAGGCTTCCCACAAATCGGGAACCAAATCGCTTCGGGCCAGGGAAAAGTCTACCATGGACACTCCGCCTCGGAGATGCGTCAAGCGTCGACCATCCATGTCGAAAAAAGGGTAGTGCAGGCTTCCCACAAATCAGGAACCAAATCGCTCCGAGCCAGGGAAAAGTCCTACCACGGACACTTCGTCTCGGAGACACGTCAAGCGTCGACCGTCCATGTCGTAAAAAGGGCAGTGCAGGCTTCCCACAAATCGGGAATCAAATCGCTCCGGGCTATGGAAAAGTCTACCACGGACACTCCGCCTCAGAGACGCGTCAAGCATCGATCATCTATGCCATAAAAAGGGCAGTGCAGGCTTCCCAAAAATCGGGAACCAAATCTCTCCAGGCCAGGGAAAAGTCTACCACGAACACTCCGCCTCGGAGATGCGTCGACCGTCCATGTCGTAAAAAGGACAGTGTAGGCTTCCTACAAATCGGGAACCAAATCGCTCCGGGCCAGGGAAAAGTCTACCACGGACACTCCGTCTCGGAGACGCGTCAAGCGTCGACCGTCCATGTCGTAAAAAGGGCAGTGCAGGCTTCCCACAAATTGGGAACCAAATCGCTCCGTGCCGGGGAAACGTCTACTACAGACACTCCGTCTCGGAGATACATCAAGCGTCGACCGTCCCTGTCGTAAAAAGGGCAGTGCCGGCTTCCTAAAAAGCGGGAACCAAATCAAGTCGCCTCCACATGAAAGAAGATCCATCAATTTCATGCACACGACCTACATATGTAGTGTGCATTTATTGATGGGGGCATTTTGTTGGGGTCAAAAATTGCACCCCAGTTGACCGGGTCAAAGTCAAGGTCAACCCCAAGTAAGCGGGCCCAAGCCCAAGCAAGTGGGCTCATGCCAAAGTCGAGCCCCGCGGCCGGCCTCCCCATGCCAAAATAAAAATCATGTAACAAATAATTTTGATGTAATTTTTTGTGCATGAATGTAAGCAAAATAGGTATAAAGCCAAATTTTTGTAAAACCCATGGCTTATGTGCAAAAAGAAATAGCACATGAGATATGGGATGGGCAAAATGACATTTTGTAAAGCCCAAGGGGCTATATGTAAATGTGTAAGCCTATAAGAGGCAACATGATGAAAATATCTAAAAAACTTTTCATTCTCTCAAGTTCTAGGGTTTGTGTCTCCTTCTTCTCTTTGCTCAAGGTTCTAAACCTTCTTCCTCTTTTGAATTATATCAAGAGTTTTACTCTTCCTTTTCTAAAACTAAATAGTTTTTCACCACAAAACCCATAAAGGAGAGCTCAGATCTTCTATTAGATCTTAAAAAGGGGGAGATTTTTAAATCTCACCCCCTTTCTCCAAGATCCGGTCAACCGAGAGGAAGAAGAAGGAGACCTATTTCTAAAGATCCCATTTTGGGAAAAATCCAAGGCTCAGGGGAGAAGAAAGGGGGTTCCTTTAGCATTTACAAAGATTTCTTGAAGTTTAACTCCACAAATTAAAGTTTCTGGGAGTTTAACTCCACAAAAATAGTCTTTCTTTCTAGGAGTTCAAATCCAAAGGTCAAATCGGGAGCACAGCTCCCAGTGCAGGGACCAAGTCCCTCTTGCTGATGACGCCTAGCGCCCGCGTGCCAGGCACGTGGTGCGCTGGTGCTCTGGCGCACAGCGCCCGCGTGCCTGGCACGTTGGACGCTAGCGCCTTCTCTCACGCATCCTTTGGATGCCCTTTCCCTTTATATATATATATATATATATATGTATACACACACACATACTCCACAACACTATTCCCGTTAGAAAAAAATTTCTAACGGAGCGCTACCCCACACCCCGCAAAGAGCTGCTAGCCCCCTTGACCCTCAGCCCGCTATCCGGGTAGCGGGACCCCCGTAAAAACTCTGTAGGGCTCCCGATATATCCAAAACCTCTTCAAAATACAACACTGAACATTGAGTTCGCATGACTTGTTTGACCCATCAATCGAAGGTTCTTTTGCTCCAAAGGCGAGGGGTAATTAATGGCATCTTAGTCCGCGGCTGCCGGAGATTCGGATCCCCACAATCAATAAACCCCAGCCTATCCTAGGCAGGGGGAATCTGTAGTACGCCTGAAAAGCGCGAGCATTATCCCATCTCAATGGGGTAATGAAAACACCCCTACATTGTTCATGTAACGGTTTCATGATGTATCAAGTAGTCAGGTAAACAAGGCATGCTATAACCATGGTTCGGTCAAGTCAAGTCATGTTGCATGTTGATATTGTTCTGGTATTCAGGTTCAAGTTCAAGTATACATGTTTGGTATTGAACTGGATTCATATTGAACTGGATTCATATTTGGATTCAGATTGATTAGACTCAGGCTTGAGTCAGACACTTTAAACAGATTTGGATCCTGAATTAGATTTAGGAGTTATCGAGAACTACTGCACATGGACGGCAGGATTTGTGTCTTTTTCCAAAACAATTACTATTGATAACTTCGTTTTAGTTTTCTACCTTAAATATGCAAGCACTCACATTCTCTGGCTCCCTGGGGCTTAAGAGAACGGATTCCGATTAAACCTATATTTACTAAGGTCCTTAATGTAATTTTATATAATTCGAATGGGTTTTATGAAAAATATTGTAACGACTCTGTTTTAATGTACAAAAATTTGTTTAAAGTTAAAGTACTAAATGGAGTATTTGCAACCTTGAGTATGCTATACGTATTTAATTTGTTTTAGAACAGCTAGAAAGGACTTGAAGCTCATTGGTAAAGCCTTGCACTGCTGTGACATAGCCCCTATGTTCGAATCCCATCAGCTACATATTATTTTTAATGATTTTTCTTTTAAACTTTTCGAAAGTCCAAAATTATGCACGTGCAATACACGTAAAAATGAAGAGTCAGATTAAATAAACATGTGCACAGGATTATATGAACAGACCCAACACGTGGCAAAGATCCAGACCCCAACCCCCTTAGAACGACCGACGAGATGTGCCTATTGGCCGGCGCCGCCAGGCCCCCCGTTGGAAATGCCTCCATATTTTGAACCCTAATCCCTTGGCTCCCCCCACTACTCCTCTTCTGTTTGTTTTTCCTGAAATTAAACAAAGAATTAAAATGAGCATTAATCCAAATTTAAATGCATTTTTAATTCATTTTTTCAATCCTCAAAACCCTAATTTCTCCTATAAATACTAAATCATACCTTAGCCCTCTCCATTCTGAAATCTATCATCAAAATTTTTAAATTTTTCCAAGTCAAATTAGTTGTATAAGTGGAGTTAGCCTAAGGTTATTTTCCAGCGACGACTCGGGACAAATCCGGCGACACCGCGACTCCACGAAGTACTCAAACCCTTCCTCTACCTCCCCCCTCTCATCTAATCCAGTAAGTTCCCTCTCCTCTTCCCTCTTATTGACTTAAAAAGTTCTCTTTTCAAAACTCGTCGGAAGTGAAGTTATTCCGGCTTCCAATTCTAATTTTGTTAAAAACACAACTTTGCTTAATAACCAAACATCCATATTGTTACATCTTGTTTAGTAATCGTAAAACAAACATTTAGAATAAGTTTCAATTCAAAATACAATGTTATACAACTTTTATTTCAATTTTACGGTTAAATACCACAAAGTTTACTTGCGGCATCATTTTATCATATTTGCTCATATTACCTTTAGAAAACTTACAATATAATGACCTATCTCATCACAACACTTATCATGACATAGCACGATGGCTTTTAGAACAATATTTTGTTGGATAAATACAATTTTATAATAAAATATCTTAAACTAATAAAAACCGTATTCTTTAAGATTGTTTTAATTAAATTCCTTACAATTAAGTCTCTACAACCAATTTTGAAGAACCCGTTTGGGATGATACGGGTTATCGCACATTCTTGGGACTAGTAGAGCGAGATGCAGACCCGATAGAATTTTTAATACAATTTTTAAGAAAACGTGATTTCTATTTAATAAATAAATTCTATTTTTAAGAATTATATATATATATATTATCAAACCATTTATTTTAATTATATAATAAATTCCATTATTTTCTAAACAAAAGAATAGAATCACAATTTTTCATGAAAATACCATCACAATCCATACAATTCCAATTTACACTAAAATACCATATACTATTCAATCTAGGTTTATATTCACTAGAATACCTCACATTTAAAAATTATATCCATGAAAACCCTAAATACGAATAATAAATACTTGTGCTTTATTTTGAAAGTATACTAAAACTATTTTTCATAAAACCCCTTCAAGTTATATTAATTTACATTAAAGACCCTAATAAATATATGTTTAAGCGGGACCAATTCTCTTGAGCCTCAGAGAGCCGGAGAAAGTGGGTGCTTGCCTATTTAAGGTAGAAAACTAAAACGGGATTATTAATGGTAATTGGCTTGGAAAAAGTCACAAATCCTGCCATCCATGTGCAGCAGATACCGATAACTCCAAAACCTAATTCATGACTCAAATTTGTTTAAAGTGTCTGACTCAATTTGAGTCTCAGTCTAATCCGAATACAATCTAAATATAATCCACTACAACATGAATTCATATATACTGGAACTTGAAACATGAATACCGGAATACAATCAATATCAACATGATTTGATCTAACCGAACCATGGATATACATTTGACCTGTCTACATGACTATCCGTTTATCTCTTTATTCGTTTACATGAACAATTAATATCATGGTTTCGGCAAGTCTTATATCTATAAATCATCTATAAACAACACAATAAAATATTACGGGGTTTTAAAGGGGTAGACTGGTACGGAATGTGTTAAAAGTGACACGAAATGGTCACTTTAATACACCTAACCTGAATATCCGTTGCCGTTGTCCCGTGGGTTTTGACGGGGCCTTGTACTCCATATACCATAATCCACGGGGTAAGTTGGACTCCTCTCGTATACACTGGCACATTCTGTGCCAAGCTATAAACAACTGCGTTAACATAACAAACATACATATACCGGTTATATTCTCTTATCTGGCTATTATATTTCTATATCTCTGTGGGACTTACTGAGCAATTGTTCGCTGACGACATTCCTTTCTCTTCTTTCTTTGGAATGTTGTCAGGAGGACCCGACTCTCTGGAGATCGAGCCCAGCCAGGAAGACTTGGAACAGTTTATTGAAGACCCGAGTTTTAGTCACTTGTATATACTTTACTTTCATGTTCATGCCATTGTTTAGGCATTACTTTCCGCATTGTATTTACTTTTCAGTTGTATTGTAAACAATATTTAATAAATAAAAAGTTGATGTTCATTTACATCTCATGTCTTTCTTGTATACATTTATATCATATTGCTTATTTATGCTTAGCGTATTTGCTTTTGAGTAAATACGTCGAGGGACCCGTCACGTCTCCTTACCGTACTCTGGAAAGTGGGGCGTGACAAATATATTTATATACTTTCAAAATAAATCTCGAGTAATTAGTTATGTTGTTTAGGGTTTTCATGGATGTAACTTTTAAAGATATGAAGTATTTTAGTGAATATATTAATCTAGCTTGAATAGTTCAAGGTATTTTACTATAAAGCTTGTCTTGTGGATAACTTGAAGGTATTTTGATAAAACTTGTCATTATTTTATTTTCTATAAAACATGAAATTTTATTATCACTTGAAAATAGGTGGTTTGATAATATTTATATAATATTAAAAATTAATTTTATTATTAATTAGAAAATTTCATTTTTCTTAAAAATCGTATTAAAATTCTTTTGAGGCCGTATGCTCCGTGAGGAGATCTGCATCTCGCTCTACTAGCCTGAAGAAGTGCGATAATCCGCACCATCCAATAGCAGGTTCCCCAAAATCGGTTGTAGAGACATAATCGCAAAGAGTTTAATAATACTATTTAAAAGTAGACGGGTTTTTATAGTTCATGGTATTTTAATGAAATATGTAACAAAGGTATGTTCAAGATACATCGTGCTATGGAATCATGTGTGTAAGTGAGGGGTAGGTCATTATCCGGTGAAGTTTTCTAAAGGTATTTACAACAAAGGAATAAAAGGTGATGTATATAAAGTTCATGGTATTTTCATGTAAAAGTGAGATTTAAGTTATTTAATATGGTGTTTTAATGTGAAAATTATTTCTAAACATTATATTCATAGTTATAATTATAGGGTAACAGTTTTGAATGAAAATGATAGAAGAAAAATGAGTTATTAAGATTTTAGAATGCGGTGTCGGTAGTAACAACACTTATCGACATGTTTTGAAAAAAGATCATTTTAAGAAGAAAGAGTAGAATGGGAAGGGACTTACTAGCTAATTCAATAAAAAGGAGGTAGATGAAGATGGTGTAGTCGCCGTGGCGTCGTGGGGTCGCCGGAACTTACGTAGTAAGTTGACCTTGAGCTAACTCCACTTTTACTCCACTTGTACTTAGAAAAACATGATAATTTTGATTAGGGATTTCAGAATGAGGAGGGGTTAGGACATAAGGTTGTATTTATAGTATGGAATTAGGATTTTGGAATTGAAAGAATGAATTAAAAATGCATTAAAAATTGGATTAATGGATGAAATTGAAGTCCCTGTTAATTTGCATAGAAAACAAACAGTATGGAGGTAATGGGGTAGGCCAAGGGTCAAGTGTGCAGAGTGCGGGGACTATCCCCTATGGAGGGCCCGGCGGTGCCGGCCTCAAAGCTCATCTCACCAGCCATCTTGAGGGGGTTGGGCTCTGGATGCTTGCCACGTGTTCTCTTCTGTACATATAACATTGTGCACATATTTATTTTTCTGTCTTTTCATTTCTTGTGTGCAGTGCACGTGTAAATTTTTGGGCTTCCAAAAATTTTAAAAGAATAATTCAGAAAAATAATATGTGGCTGATGGGATTCGAACACAGCGGCTACGTCATAGTAATGCAAGGTTTTACCAATGAGCTACAAGTGTTTTCTTGTTGTTTTTAAACAATAACTACTTTTAAATTGTGCTCATGCATGCAAACTTCTTGCTGTATTTTAAGAAGAAAAATTTTGTACAGAAAATTCAGGGTCGTTACAGCTTTTCTTTCTATTTCAATTTGTGTTTTTGAAAATAAAGATCAAATTAACTGGGAAAACGCCCGCGATCTTAACAGCGAATTTCGCCGATGAACTGAGGCCGCAAAAGCAGGCTTCGATGACGAGCAAAGATGGTAGCAAATACGAACTCCAAAACGCTGATGAGGTAAGCCAATGAAGGCGGTGAACTAAAAAAGCCAGCGAGCCTAGGCGGCGAACCTGACAAACACAAAAAAGCAGGCGGCCGATGAGGCGAACGCAGCTAATTCCAAAGACGCTACCGAGTTTAGTCGGCAAACTCCAACAACGCCAGCGAGCTAGTTGCCGAAAGCAGTAAAATTTGAAAATGCCGGTGAGATGGGAGCGTAGTTGGCAAACTCCAAAAACAGTTAGGCAAGCATAGTCACGAATGCAGTAAACTCTGTAATTTCTCGTAAGGCATTGGGCTAATGATTTTATTTTTACAATAATTAGGTTGATGATATTTATTAGTGAAATAAGAAAATTAATTTGATTTTAAGTAAGGTTGGGTCTATAACCTTTCATCTATTTGTAATTGAAAGTCTCCATAAATTTTAATTTTATTTCACTTGGATCCTCCTTTTTCTTCGATTCAAGATTATTAACTCTTATTTCGATGATTCTCATAAATTTCTACAAGAAATATTAGTGATTTTGCTAATATTATTGCTAGAGACGTGTGGATAGGTTAGGAAAAATGGAATTGCTTAGGATTTGGCAAGGGTGAGTGATGATGCTCGATATCGGTGATGTCCCAGATCAGGACATGTGGTAGATGACGTGTCCCAGGGCTCACAAGAAAGGACCTACAATGGCCGACCAGACCACTCCTGTGCCCGTCCTACAAGCAAATGCTGGCTCACCCCCGAGCCCCCAGCATAATTGGCCTCCTCGACCTCGCAGCTCGTCTCCGAGCAATCACAGGCCCGAGCCACCTCGGCACTTATTCCCCTCCGAAAGACGGCGCGACAGGGACGTCTTGCCTGAGATTCGGGGCAGATGCTAATTGGTGCTATCCGTCCACCTCTCCGAAGATGCCAAGTTGATTTATGGCACCGTGTATCGAAGGTTTAAACGGATGCATCCGATATAGCAGACTTCGACAGATTCCCCCTCGCTCGAGGGATTTTTAATTGTGGGGACGCTCTTCCCTGCAGGTGCAAGCCCCTACAGTTAATTACGCTACCGCATCGCGGTAACAACTTTCTCCTTCTCTAGATGGTCACTTCATGTCGTGTGTATTTGTTTTGTGTTTGGTTGCCCGTGGATTGTATACGGAGACTAAGTTATGTTGTCGCCCGTAGGGCGTGGACTAGTCCAAATCCGTATCTTTCTTAGATTTGGGTTTGGGGGGGTTTGTGTTTAAGGATACGTTGGCCTCATTTGAGACTAAAATCGACTTAAACGTTAGTTAAGGATACGTTAGTCTAATTTTAGACTAAGATTGACTTAACGGGATTGTTTAGATCCGACAAGAGAGCAATTGGGGGCCCTATTGTTTAGTTTAATGACATTGCGGTCGATAAGTAGTTTAAGGACATTGCGGTCCAATGTTAGTTTTAAGACGTTGCGGTCAAGGTTAAGGACGTCATAGTCCGTGGATTTACGGACTCCACAGTCCGGCGTTAGTTTTAAGACATCACGGTCAAGGTTAAGGACATCATAGTCCGTTGTTAGTTTTAAGACATCCCGGTCAAGGTTAAGGACGTCATAGTCCATGAGTTTAAGGATCCCACAGTCCGTGAAATGTATGGTTGTTGGGACCCGTCACCTCTCTGAAGACGTTGAAAGATTACAACGACAAATATCAGAGGAGCGAAGAGATGTACCCTTAAACCAAGGTAGATTAAGTGATCTGTAGTCCAGTTTGGAACCAAGACCAATTAATTATATTATAAGCCCATTGGCCCAGTTAAGTCTGGATTGAGGACTTATGGCCAACTTGGGCTAAGTCCAACTGAGTTTGACCCTTTATCAGACTATTTGATATTTGTCTGGTTTTAGTCCACATTGTTTTCAGCTTTAATTTCCTCAATTTTGAGATTCAATTGAAGGAGAGGCTTTGCCTCTAGAAAATTAGCCAATTGGGCTAAAGCTAGTGTTAAACACTAAAGACCAACAGTGTTGAACACTAGAGATAAGATTATCAGATTAGTGTTAAACACTAGAAATTGTGATTCTCAAATTAGTGTTAAACACTAACAAATAACAGTGTTAAACACTGGCAACCAAATTATCAGTTTAGTGTTAAACATTAACAGAGGAGGGGGGATCACATGGGAACACGTGATGGCCTCAGAAAGTGGGGCCAGATCCCCTTCATTTTGTTCTGCAGATAAGTGTTCAACACCTTTTTAATTCTTACAGTTATCACGTGTAGGCACGTGATTGGGGCTCATGCTCTGGTTTATTAGAATACTCATTAGGGGTCACGTGGTGACACGTGAGGGCGCCCCAGAGCTTCTTTTCTGTGGATCTTTACATGGGTCACGTGGAGGCACGTGACCCTGGTTCTTTTCTGTTTAAAGATCTGTTTGTCTTTTTAAGAATTAAATTCTTCATAGGGTTAAACCCTAGCAATAATTTTAGAGGAATTAAATTCCTATTTTCTTTTGAAGAATTATATTCTTAAGTAGGGTTAAACTCTTATTTTCTTTCTGTAGGAATTAGATTCTCATATGGGTAAAGAATCAAGTTCTGATATAGGGTGAAACCCTAATTTCATTTAAGGGGAATTAAATTTCTGTGAGTTCGAGAGAATTAAATTCTCAATTAGGGTAAAACCCTAGTTCTGTCCATTTTGAAGGAATTAAATTCCTATAATTTTGGAGAATTGAATTCTCATATAGGGTTAAACCTTAATTTTATCCTGGAGGAATTAAATTTCTATAACTTTGTGAGAATTAAATTCTCAGAACTCAATTCCTCCTCTATGTTTTAGATCTGCATGGCAGGATCTCGACCCAATGAGAATTAAATTCTCAACCTATGAGGAGATGTGCATTTAGCAGATCTTCACCAGAGAAAGAACTAAGTTCTTTTTATAGAAGAGTTAAACTCTTAGATTTGAGAATTAAATTCTCTTTTTGAAGCCTTTTTCCTCTTTCTTTTCTTACCTAGGGTTTTTCTTTGCAGAGAATCAAATTCTTCCTTCTTTTCTCTCTGAATTTTCAAGATTCCAAGGCTCTATCTCTCTGTCTCTTTTTTAAAACTCTCTCCTTTGGCTCCTATTTATAGGAGAAGGAAAAGAATCAATCTGTTTAGTAAATCTTTCATTGAAAGATTTGATTTATTTTCATCATTAATCTGGGCCTTTAGATCATTAGGTAAATTTTATTCACCGTTGGATTTTAAATCCAAAGATATTCTTTTTGTTATTTCGTTGAGATTTAGGGGGAATCTTTCCATGTTCAAGATTTTTCCATAAATTGGTGATATTTAATCACCCTCGGATTCTTAATCTAACGGTTTTACATAATTCTTCTCCCTTTTGGAAAGATTTAAATGATCTTATTCAGAATTTAATTCTGTTGAACAGCAGGGCTTTTAAAGCCAGTCACGTGTTGCCACGTGACCCCTGGTCACGTGCAAGCACGTGACCCCTTGTCACGTGTCAGCACGTGACCTCGGGTCACGTGAACACATGACCCCCTGAAGGGACTCCTCTTCTGTGTTCTGTTCTCTGCCGCTGCTCTAACCATCACGTGCCACCACGTGACCACTGGTCAAGTGTGAGCATGTGATGCTTCCTCTGACGCTCTTTCCTGATTTTTAATCAGGGAACAAATGCCCCCACAGCGTTGTTCTCACGTGTCAGCACGTGAGTGCAACGCTGTCACTTTTGTAATCATTGGATCCATCTAGGGACTCGGGGAGATGAAGCGTTTCCATCACATTTTATAAATATAGGGGTCTCTTCAGAAGCGCCTCCACTCTTGCTTATTTTCTTCCTTGCAACTTTTCTTCTTGAGGATTTAATTCTTGTTTCCAGAGCTTAGTTCTCTGCCTCAAAAATTCCCAGAGTTTAACTCTGTTTAAGTAAGACCCATCTCTTCAGGTAATGACTCCGGATGATCGAAGAACTTTCATACATAAAACTCTCTGGATTTTAAATCCACACCTAGGGTTTTCTCCTTTAATCAAGAACCCATTTTTAAGTTCTTTTGTAACAGAAAACCACTCAATCTTTAATCCACAGAACTTTTAGGGTTTTCTCTGATTTTCAGGGGGTTAATGGTGGCGGTTGTCTTTTCCATAGACTTAAATCCCATCTCAAAAGCTTCGGCTCTGAAAAAATGCCTCTGGGAATTTAATTTCCCCCATTTTTTCTAATAAGGAATTTAATTCCTATGAAGAACTCAATTCTTCCCAGGGGATTTCTTGGGGTCTTTCTGCCCTGAGTTGTCTTCTGCGCAACCAAGAAGAAGAAGTTTACGGTGTTGCTTTCTGGGAATTTAATTCTCTTGATTCTGTTTAATTTGTCACAGAGTCTCAGATGGATTTCTTTTGGGGGAATGTGTAGAGCCATTTGAAATCCACTGTTTATTTAATAAGAATCTTCCCTTTGTCTCATTATAATTGCTTGGTCTCATTATTAATGAGCCGCCATCTTGATTCTGTGGGACCCATGTGTTTTGTAGCCCATGGTCCCATAAAAAAGGAGTCTGCTGTCGCTTTCTTCAACTGTCTTTATATGCATATATATATTTATACTCATATACATACATACATACATACATATATATATATATATTGCTGGCTTCGCTTTTAACAGTTTTCCTTTATTTTATTTCAGGTACAATGGCTTCCGTTTTGTACTTTCCTTTCACTCGCTCGGAGGCCGCTTTTCCTCAGTCACCATCTGATGAGGAAGCGATGGCGATGATCAGGGCTCATGACCCGAACTGCACCAACTTACTTTTGTGGGGGACCTGGTACAGCCATATCATCCGGGGTCGCCGGAGTTTCCTCTGCGAAGTGCCGACAGAGCCCACCTTTCCGTTCTTGCCGATGGATCCTCCGAGGACGGTCTTCGCTGTGGAGATGCCAAATTGGACTCCAACGGGGCGGCTCGAGCCTTCGACAACTGGTATCCCAAACCATCCGATCCCATCTATAGACATTCTGGGATGACGTATTTGCCAGGGTGAGGCCCAACCATGGGGACAAATCTATAAGATAGGGCTCACCCCTCGACACCTCACGGGCTACCTTCTCTGGGCTCGCTACATCCTTTCTGCCCATCATGCGTGGTTGCAGAAGGTCGGGCTTTACCAGGCGATATACGCGTTGCTCTTTCACTACCAATCTCCGCACGTCTGGTGGGTTAAGGCGTTCTTGAACCAGTGGAATCTCCCCACCAACACTTTTATTCTAGGGGACCGCGAGGTTTCGATCTCTCTGGAAGAATTTTATAAAATCTCGGGATTGCCAATCAGGGGTGCACTGTATGAGGAGTTGCTGCCTCCTGACGAGTATGTCTTTGAACCCGAGCCCGCACCGCTTGACGGCTTGTCTGCTGAGAACACCGTCCGCCACAAGCGTCCCGGCTTGATCAATGTGTTAGGTATCTTTGACCGATTGTTCACCGAATCTGAGGAGCAGGGAGTTACTTTTAAGAGCTTCATTGCCTACTTCCTTCGTGAGGACGTCCTGTCGAAGACAGCTCCGAAGTTCGCAAACATCAAAGACCCCTTTAGGTTTGGTCCGAAAAAGCTACCGACCACTGAATCGGATCTACCACAGTACTACATCCCCATTATGTCGCCGATGTCTTTTGAATCCATTGCAGCTCCCGGCATGGATGAGGAGACGTTCTTCATGGGGTTTGTCAATGTCTGGCTCAGCTGGTTTGTCATCCTCATGCATCGCCACTTTATGAGAGCCTCGGTTATCTACCCGGCTCATTGTATCGCTGAGGGGACGCGGTTGGCCATCAGCATCCCGGCGCTGGCGCATCTGTACCACGGGTTAGGCGCTGCGGCTAATACCTCGACTCCTGGCGTGAATGTAATAAACTTTTCTCTCCATTATTTCACGTCTTGGATCGAGATGCATGTGTTAGGGGCTTTTGCTATACATCAGAGGCCCGCATTTATGATGCTTACACTTTTCCGCGACTTATGCTATTGGTGGATGCTTCTGCCCCTGACCCGACTCAATTTAGGGCTATTCGGGCGTTGATTTCTCCTTATGCTACTGCTGGCAGGTTGGTATTCACTGATCGGGTCTTATCTTCTCGCTCGGGTCCAGCTCAGCTACTTTGGGACCAGTCAAAAGACAATGCGCCTTCTTTGAGGCCCCGGGAGGCCGCGCATTTGTATGCAATCAGGCCAGGCTATCTGGTATTTTGCCAGGATAGTGCGGCCCTTTTCATGTGGTACAACCCGCATCGCTTCGTCCGGCAGCTTGGATACGACCAGGGCGTCCCTTTCGAGGCTTTCATAGTCGCTCCGGTCCCTTCGCCCGAAGCCGTTCAAGATGCTGCCCATCATTTTGTGAGGCTGAACACCGGCTCCCAGTTCATGATCCCTGATGCCGATTACATGCCCCGATGCATGGGATCGTTTACGGGCTGGTATCTCCATCGGGTCAACCCGATTATTCTTGAGCAAAGAAGGGTACTCCTTGGCCATGGTGCCCCTACTCGGGTATCGGTCACAGGAGCTACGCTGCGACCGCGCGCCGGTCCATTTTCCCTTGAGGGATACCGGTGTTGCGCTCATTCTGGGAGAGTCGGGGGTGGATCTTACCCCAACAGCTGGTATGCCATTGGGTACCCGGTCGCGGGGTAAACGGGCTCCGGTAGCGGCACCACTACCCGCGGCAGCACCACCATCCATGGCATCGACAATGGCGGTGTCATCCTCGGTTGTGGCACCAAGCGAGGGTGATAGGGACGAGGGTGTTGAAGGTGACGTGGGCCGGCGTCGCACTCAGGCTCCTCGGGGAAAGAAACGGTCATTTTCGACGGCCGGTTCTGGATCTAAGAGGCGGAGGAGGGTGGCCACCAACTTACTCGGCTTTTTAGTAGAGTCTGACCCCATTCTTGAGGATGAACCGTTGCCCCTGCAGGAATCAGATGCTGGACTACCTTTTCTGGGTTCGGCCGCTGAGGAAGCTGCACAGTTGGCTGAGGCTATAAGACATTCCAAAGATGAAACTCAGAATGTCAGGGTTCTAAAGAAGCCCTATCCTGTAGTAATCTTTTATGAAGACCCTTCATGGATCTGGCGACGATTCATTGGCCCTTTGGAGGAATGGGGAGAAAGGGCCCTGAAGCAGGCTGCTTCGGAGGATGCAGCGGACGCGCTTTCCTTGTGGACCGGCGGCCATGAGTCCACCCTCGAACCCCGGCGAGCACGCCTCCTTGAGAAGGAGCATCAGCTTGAAGAAGCCATATTGAAGGCTTCGTTACGCATTGGTATGTTTTTATACTTCTTTGTAGCATTTCAAATTGTTTATACCTGTATGTATGTATCCTTATTCTTGCATGAATTGTGTAGAGTCTTCGGCGATGGGGGAGGTCCCTACGGGTTTGTTGAGGATAAAGCCTGTTGACGTCCTCAATGAAGCATTGCTCGATGTGGAGGGGGTCGACGACGCTGCGCTTCTCACGATAGAGCCTCTTGTGGCGGTTGTTGATCCTGGAGCAGTTGCTCCTTTGGGGGAGGCACTTTTGGTGGTCGCCGTCCCACCGGCTCTTCCTGAGGGTGGCCTTGAGACTGGGATGGAGGTAGTCAGGACCATCCTCCCTTCGTTGGAACCCGAGGCCACGACGGAGTCCGCTGAAGCTGCTATCCCCCCGGCTCAGAATGGGAGGAGTGTCGAAGGTAACCTTCTACATTTTAAATTAGCAATCTTTCTGTTATCCGAACTCTTTTATTTTTTCAGAATTGCGCGGACTAGCGGCCTCTATTGTCGATCTGTCTCCCCGGCAATCCTTTCAGCGTCTGCTGGAGATGGCCGCTCCACAGGCGATATCTCCTCAACACATTGTCCTCTCATCTGGGCAAGGTTAATGTCGTTCTCCGTTTTTCATTATAGCATCGTTGTTATTTTGCTGAATGACATTGATGTCTGTTGCAGTTTTGGAGGCTGATGACGAGGTCGAGGTCATTAAAGGGCCAAGGGAATCTTCAGCTCCTACTTGCATGACCGTAGGTAAGTGAGGTTTCAATGTAGTCCCACTTGTTCCTTTGCTTAAGAGTTTCACTGACATTCTTCAAATCTGAACAGCCTTGCCAGCTCCCACAGCACTGGAGTCGCGTATCGCCATGCCGCCCGGCCCTTATGCTCTGCGAGCTTCAGAACGCTTGGCCAAATTAAGCCTTGTCTCCCTTTCATCTTTGATCGAGGAGCTCCGTGCTGGCAGCGCAATCACAGCTGAAGCATCTGCTGCTGAAGCTAATGGTTCTCTTCCTTTTCTTGCCACTTACCATAGCGAGGCGGTGGTGCGAGTCTGGGTGGAGTTCTGTCAGCAGGTGGAGGCTTTCTTGCATGCACTTGAGTGTTCCCGCCTTTCTTCAGAGGCCGTAGTTGCAAAGGCGGACTTGCGGAGGCTGATAGAGCAGTGTGCGGCGAACATGGTGTCGTGCGAGAAGAGGCTCGGCCGCAAATTCTCGGAGAGGGAGCTGGCCTCTATGGCACTGAGCGAGCTCCAAGCCAATCTTACTGCCAAGGCCAACAAAGTATTTGAACTCTGGCGAGTACTCCAGGAGTCTATCAAAGAGGTGGTGGCCCTTGATAAAGCTGCCGTGTTCACTCGCGAAAGGGTTGAGGCTTACAAGGCCACCGAAAAAGAGCTCGAAGGCCGGCTTGCCTCGTATCAGGCCCAGCAGGCTCAGGCGGAGGCCCGTCTTCTGGCGATACTGAATCATGAAGCCGTGACCTAGCAAAAGAAGGATGAGCTAGTAAAATTGCTAAATCGCTCGCCAGTTTGAAGACTTGTATTTTTTCCTTTCTTTATGTACATACTCCCGAATGAGAGTATATTCTTTTTGTTTTTTTCATGAATTGTACTTTGTATCCATTTTGGTTTATGAATAAAGACATTTTTTTTTCTTCTCAATGGTGTGTCTCTTCTACTTGAATGTGTTCTGCGGGTAATCTATCTTGATCTCTTTGCAGGACAATGATGGCTTAGGATTCAGGGTTAAAATCTGCCTCCTAAGACTTTTGAGCTTTATGAGCCGTAAGGGTCTCATAAAGAGTTTTTCTCCCTACAGGTCGAGAGGATCCCGTAGGTGTAAGTTCTCCTTAAGAATCGTGAGGATTCTTAAGCGGGTTTTCCCTTGGGAGTCATAAGGATCCCACAAGAGAGTTTTCTTCCCTACAGGTCGTGAGGACCCGCAAGTGCTGGGTGCGGTCGTCCTTATCCCTATTTCACGGGGTCAGGGGTTGCTTTGGGATGTTTTCTAGGGTACCGTAGTTTAAAGACATCACGGTCAAGGTTAAGGACATCATAGTCCGTGGGTTTAAGGACTCCACAGTCCAATGTTAGTTTTAAGACATCACGGTCAAGGTTAAGGACATCATAGTCCGTGGATTTAAGGACTCCACGGTCCGATGTTAGTTTTAAGACATCACGGTCAAGGTTAAGGACATCATAGTCCGTGGATTTACGGACTCCACAGTCCGATATTAGTTTTAAGACATCACGGTCAAGGTTAAGGACTTCATAGTCCGTGGATTTAAGGACTCCACGGTCCAACGTTAGTTTTAAGACATCACGGTCAAGGTTAAGTACATCATAGTCCGTGGATTTAAGGACTCCACAGTCCATGAAATGTGTGGTTACCGGGACCCGTCACCTCTTTGAAGACGTTGAGGAATTACAACGCCAAATATCAAAGGAATGACGAGATGTACCCTTGAACCAAGGTAAAATCAGTCGAGAATCATCATGGTTGATCGTTAGTTTTAAGACATTGCGGTCGAGGTTAAGGACATCATAGTCCATGGATTTTAAGGACTCCACAGTCCAATGTTTGCTCTGGATGCTTCACACGGGTTCACTGCCGTGCTCTACGAGGACCAGGCTCCGCTCTGGTCGTTTTCCGCGGGGTCAAAGAGTGACGTTATCCGCATTCCACATGACCAGGAATTTTGCTCTGGATGCTTCCCACGGGTTCACTGCCGTGTTTGGCGAGGACTAGGCTCCGCTCTGGATGCTTCACACGGGTTCACTGCCGTGCTTTGCGAGGACCAGGATCCGCTCTGGACGTTTTCCACGGGGTCAAAGAGTGACGTTATCCGCATTCCACGTGACCAGGAATTTTGCTCTGGATGCTTCCCATGGGTTCACTGCCGTGTTCGGCGAGGACCAGGCTCCGCTCTGGACATTTTCCACGGGGTCAAAGAGTGACGTTATCCGCGTTCCATGTGACCAGGAATTTTTCGCTAGATGCTTCGCACGGATTCACTGCCGTGTTCGGTGAGGACTAGGCTCCGCTCTGGACATTTTCCACGGGGTCAAAGAGTGACGTTATCCGCGTTCCACGTGACCATGAATTTTGCGCTAGATGCTTCACACGGGTTCAGTGCCATGTTCGGCGAGGACTAGGCTCCGCTCTGGACGTTTTTCCACGGGGTCAAAGAGTGACGTTATCCGCGTTCCACGTGACCAGGAATTTTGCTCTGGATACTTCCCACGGGTTCACTGCCGTGTTCGGCGAGGACCAGGCTCTGCTCTGGACGTTTTCCACGGGGTCAAAGAGTGACGTTATCCGCGTTCCACGTTACCAGGAATTTTGACTTTGTCTGTATTTCACGAAGTCGGAATTTGACTCTCGGTCAGCTGTACGCCGCCGAGTCATGGAATTGGGAGTTGCCGCTGTTCCGCTTTGCTAGATGTTGTGTCTGCTGTAATAAGACGAATGTTGAGACGGTCTCTAGATTATTTGTGGCCCGTCGAGACTTGACCTCTTCTTCTGATGAAACCTGGGGGGAAGAGTGTGATTCCTTCTTTGTTTGCGCCCCTGGATTATATACAGGGATTGATGTAACATCACCTGTAGGGTATAAATTTCATTTTTATTTTATTTCTTTTCCCGCGATGCTCTATCATTTCAGCTCTTATATCGCGAAGGTCGCGATTGCCCCATCATTTCGGCAATTTTTCGCGGTGCCCAATCATTTCGGCTATTTATTTCATTTTTACTCGCTGCTTTTTATTGCGAGTTGCCCAATCATTTCGGCTATTTCATGCATACATTTTTACTTACTGCTTTTTATTGCAAGTTGCCCCATCATTTCGGTTATTTCATATGCATTTTTAGCTCGCCGGTTTTTATCGTGAGTGTAGAGCTTGGAATCTGGTGCCAGTCTTAGCATCAGCATCGCTACAACTGGAATATTGCCAGGAGCGAATCATCATTTGCCATGAAAGGACTCGGAATTTGATACCGTTTTAGGCATCAGCATCGCTACAACTGGGATATTGCCAAGAGCGAATCATCATTTGCCTCTGTCAATGTCGAACAAAGGTGACTTAGTAAACAAGGTTAAGGTCCTGTCGACTATGGCTTTTGACTTCATGAGCCGTAAGGGTCTCACAAAGGTATTTCTCCCTACAAGTCGTAAGGATCTCGTAGGTGTGTTTTCTCCTTGGGAATCGTGAGGATTCCTAAGTGCGTGTTCCCCTGTAAGTCGTAAGGATCTTACAAAAGGATTTTCCCCTTATAAGTCGAGAGGACTCATAAGGGTTGTTCACCGTGCGAACATATCCCCAGTCACGGATGGGACTCGGTTAGGGAAATATTTATTCGTGCCCGTGGATTGTATATAAGGGTCAGTATGAGCCAATTTTAGGGCAATATCGAAGTTTGTGGGGGTTGCTTAAGAACAGGTTTAGGTCTCTGTAACTTAAGACTTTCAAATCTTATGAGCCGTGAGGGTCCCATAAGAGAATTCTCCTTACGAGTCGTGAGGATCTCGCAAGTGTAATTTCTCCTTAGGAATCGTGAGGATCCCTAAGTGTGTTGCTCCCTTATGAGTCGTAAGGATCTCACGCAGGTGGTTTCTCCTTACAAGGTCGAGAGGACCCTGCAAGCGTCTTTTTAACGAGGTTGCGCCCTTTCAGGTTTTTATAAACACTCGCCGGTAGTCCTGCCGTTTTTACTCACGGAGCCCTTTTGGGTTTTCATCCGTGCCCATTTTGCTTATGGACATACCGTCTTTCTTTTTTTTATTCTCTTTTTTTTATTTTTCTAACGAGGCTACGCCCTTTCAGGTTTTCACAAACACTCGCCGGTAGCCCTGCAGTTTTTACTCACGGAGCCCTTTCGGGTTTTCATCCGTGCCCATTTTGCTTATGGACATACCGTTTTTTTATTATTTTTATTATTTTTATTTTAGTATCAGCTTTGAGATGCTGCAACCCACCGTAGTTTATCGATATCTCGGTCAACAGCTAGTTTTAGGACATAGTGGTCCATCGTTAGTTTAAGGACGTTTCGGTCCGTTGTTAGTTTAAAGACATTTCAGTCCGTTGTTAGTTTAAGAACGTTTCGGTCCGTTGTTAGTTTAAGGACGTTTTGGTCCGTTGTTAGTTTAAGGACGTTTCGGTCCGTTGTTAGTTTAAGGACGTTTCGGTCCGTAGTAAAGGAAGTCGGTTACTACTTATAGAGTTTGGGCTCAAGAAGATAGCGAGCAGACGTAGTCATCGTCATCTATCATTGACCTAGGCCATGACTCGTCAAGCGTAGTATTTCTTTAGGAAGCGACTGTTTATTGGCCTGAAAGGTCTTTCACCATGCATGTCCATGAGTAGATAGGCTCCATCCTGGTAGACTTTGTCTATGATGTATGGGCCTTCATAGTTCGGCTCGAATTTTCCCCGCTTGGCGCGATTGCGGATCATAGGTCTTTTGACCACTAGGACGAGTTCGCCTTGGCGGAATGTCCTCGGTCTGGTCAATCTTTCATATGAGCGCGTCATCTTTGCTTTATAAGCCTCCAGATTTTGTTGCGCTATGAGGCGAGTTTCATCAAGGGCATCAAGCTCTTCAAGCCGAAGGTGAGCATTTTCTTCGTCCGTCAACTCGTAGTGGACTGCCACTCGTAGAGAGGGTAACTCTATCTCGAGGGGAAGTACTGTTTCTGTACCGAATACCAACGCTATGGCGTTGTGTTCTTGGCCGTTTTGAACGTAGTTCGATACGCCCAGAGAGCTTCTTGCAGTCTCTCGTGCCAGTCCTTCTTATTTCGGGATACCGTCTTCTTCACGATCTTCGTCAAGGTTTTGTTGAAAGCCTCGGCTAGACCGTTGGCTCGGGGATTATAAACTGAGGAATATCTCCAGTCTATGTTGTGTTGTTGCGCGAAGCGGCTGATCTTGTGGCTTCTGTAGGCTGGCCCGTTATCGGAAATGATCCGTCGTGGAGTTCCAAACCGATAAATGACGTACGTCTTAAAGAAATGGAGGATATTCTCCGTCTTCACTTCCCTCAGCGATACTGCTTCTGCCCATTTGGAGAAGTAATCAGTCGTCGCCAAAATGAATCGATGTCCCCTGGACGACGCTGGTTCGATGGGGCAGATTATGTCAGTTCCCCACATTTCAAATGGCCAGCTAGCCACTGTTAGATGTAGAGGATTTGGGTGCTGATGGATAAAGTCCCCATGAATGTGGCACGAGTGGTATTGCTTCGCATACTAGAGGTAGTCCTGGATCATCGTGGGCCAATAATAACCCATCCGTTTGATCTTCAACTTCATCTTCGGGCCTGCTTGGTGAGAACCGCAGAGTCCGTCGTGAACTTCTTGGACGACTCTTTTCGCCTTTTCAGGTCCCAGGCATCTCAACCACAGAGAATCAAACGACCTCTTGTACAGAGTATCATTGACGAAGGCGAAAGACAGAGCTCGTTTCATGAGCTGATGTCTTGAGGACGCGTCTTCAGGCATTCGATTGGATTTGAAGTAGTCTACAAAGACTTCTTTCCAATCCTCAACCTTTCCCTGATCTTTTATTTGCATAGCCATTTGCCCAATCAGTCCTTTTTCTTCGGATGATTCCGGAGATATTTCCGCTGGAGTAAGTACCCGACGGCTTTGTACCACGATTCTTACGTCATCGAGGTTTTCGTCGGCCAGTTCTTTGGCGAGCATGGCTAACGCGTTCTCCTTGCTATTTTCTGCACGCGGTATGTTTTCCAAAGTGTAGGAAGGAATTTGGGTCAACAGTTGTTGCACTTTTTCGCCGTACTTCACCAGCTCTGGCTTGCACGTCTGGTAGTCGCCGTTTACTTAACTGACGACCAGTTGAGAATCTCCGTATATAAGGAGGTTTTCGATTCCCATGTCGATGGCGATCTCGAGGCCTACTATCAAAGCCTCGTATTCGGCTTCATTATTTGTCCTCGGCTCTGTTAAGGAGAAGGCAAAGCGCATTATCCCTCCTTGTGGAGTTACGAAGATGAGGCCTACCTCCGATTTGATTATAGGGGTGCTTTGCTTGTGCTTCTTCATGGAAGATGCTCCATCGAAATAGAGTTCCCATCGGGTATCGCTACCGTCAATCGCATCAAACGCATGTTCGTCTGGCAGCTCACAATTCAAAGGGGAATTAGCCGGTATCGGATGCTCAGCGAGGAAGTCGGCGATGGCTTGGCCTTTCACTGCTTTAAGAGGCTGATAGGTTATCGAAAACTCCATTAAGAGCAAGGCCCATTTAGCGAGTCTCCCTGTCAATATGGCCTTCGACATTAAATATTTAAGGGGGTCCACCTTCGAAATGAGACGGACTTCATGCGTCAGCGCATAGTGCCTGAGCTTTGTTATTGCAAAGATCAACGCCAGGCAGTGTTTTTCGAAGGGGGAGTAGTTGCTTTCTGCCCCCAGGAGAACTCGACTTAAGTAATAAAGAGCTCTTTCTTTCCCTTGGTCGTTCTCTTATGACCATAATGCGCCTAAGGAACCGTCGAGGGCTGTTGTATAAAGAATGAGAGGATTTCCCTTAACCGGAGTAGCCAACACTGGCGGGTTCTGCAGGTATTGCTTGATTTCGTCTAGTGCGCTCTGGCATTTGTGATCCCAAACGAAAGGGGTTCCCTTCTTCATCAGGTGACTGTAAGAGCGACACTTGCCTGAAAGGTTGGTTATAAATCGCCGGATATACGCGAGCTTTCCTTAGAGAGACCGCAATTGCTTGAGAGTCCTTGGCGGAGGCATTTCCATGATCGCCTTAATCTTTGACAGATCTATCTCGATACCTCGGTGTCGGACGATGAATCCTAGGAATTTACCTGAGGAAACTCCGAATGCGCACTTGAGAGGGTTCATCTTCAAGTTGTATTGCCGAAGGCATTGAAACACGGTCTTCAGATGCTCTAAGTGCTCGTCGTATGATTTGCTCTTAACCACGAGGTCGTCGATATAGCATTCGACGATTTCATGAATAAGGTCATCGAAGATCTTTGTCATGGCCCTTTGATAGGTGGCATCGGTGTTCTTTAGACCGAAGGGCATCACTTTGTAGCAGAATATACCCAAAGGGGTCCGGAAAGCGGTGTGCTTCTGATCTTCGGGATGTATCTTTATCTGATTGTATCCCAACGATCCATCCATGAAGGAGAAAACTTCGTGAGTGGACGTGTTATCTATCATCAGCTCAGTGACCGGTACTGGGAAATTGTCCTTCGGGCAGGCTTTATTGAGATCCCGAAAGTCTACGCAGATGCGCACCGTCCCATTCTTCTTCATTACTGGGACGATATTGGCGATCCAGTCAGGGTACTGAACTTCTTGGATGAAGCCAGAGTCGATCAGCTTCTTGACCTCGGCGTTAATGCTCATGCTCCCGATTGGCTTCTTGACCTTCTGCAGATATAATGCCGGCGTTTGGCTTTTTCAAATATGGCCATCTCATGCTCCCGATTGGCTTTACTTCTCAGATGAATCTTATTCAGGAAGGCGTCGATCATTTCGTCTGACGGCCATAGGAGTTTCGGCTCGGGACCTGCTCCCGGTCTTTCTGTGCAAGGAGCTTCTTCATCGTCCATGGACGAGTGAGAGATTACGTGACAACTTGCCACGTACTCCTCAGATCCATCCGACGAGTCTTCTCCATCATCTTCGTCCTCAAGGACGTGGCCGAGGAACTCTTGAAGCGTGATTGGGGTTCACGCCTTCTGGTTGTACTCTTCCAGCGTGTCAATCTGCTTCTGTAAGTCTGTGCGCTTGTCTCTAGGCTTCACGGGCTTCTTGGATTTCTTCTTCTTTTTCGAAGATTTTGACGGTTGGATATGAGCACTTTGGCTATCACCACCAATCTTTGGAGTTGGGCGTGGCTTCAGCATCCCTTCGATAATCTGGGGTTCCAGCGGGTTCTTCCACCTAATCGCTGGGCATGTCTGGAGATCATCCAGCATCCTTTTGGTTTTGGCTGAAAGCACGACCTCCCATGGAGCTTCTTCAACAAAAGAGCATGTTGCCCCCGGTGTGTCCGTCTTCTTAGGAGTGTGCGATTGTGGTGGGTTTACTTTCCACTTTTCAGACAACGGAAACTTGCCTTGTAGGTACTGATTCTCGATCCATCCCTTAAAGACGAAGCAATCTTCGATCGGGTGGCTTACCGTTTGGTGGTAAGGGCAATAATTGGAATTATTCACTTCGTTGGGTTGCGGTGGTCGCCTTGGATTCGGCAAATTGATAAGCCTGTTGCGCATAGCCAGCTCGAACAGTCTCTTCGTTTTGTCCCGTGGAATGAGTAAGGACGCTTCATTTTCTCATTGTAATAGCGTCGTCTCTCCTCCAGTTGATCCGCTAGTTTTTGGGCACTGGGCTGCTGTTGGGTATTTGCAACGAAGATCTCTTTTCCTTTACCCTTTTCGTTCCGCGGTTCCGGTTTCGGAGGAGACGTTCTATGACCCATTTGATCCATCTGGGCCAACTTATTGATTAAGGCCTGGAACGTGGTCGGTTTGAAGAACATCATGAACTGTGAAATAGTTGCATAAGGGTCTAGAGTGCCCACGAACATGCCCACCGCTGGTACTTCTTCGATGCGCTTCTCGCACTTCGACCACAGGTTTCGCCATCGGATTGCATATTGGACCCAAGTTTCACCCGGCTTCACTCTTGCATTGATCAGAGCCGTTATTGGAGTACGCTCGCTGGCGCTTGCGAAACGTTGGGTAAACAACAACTCCATTTCAGCAAATGTCTTGACGGAGTCGTTCGGAAGCTCAGAGTACCATTCGAACACCGTCTCCGACAAGCTGCCGACGAATTGGCGGAGCAGGAGCTTATCGTCGTCGCCGGTATTACCACAAAGAGCCCTGAATTGGGCAACATGTTGATGGGGATTGCCAGTCCCCTTGTAGACATGAAATTTCGGGATCGTATAGCCCGGCGGGTATTTGATCTGATCGTACCAGCTCGGATATGGTGGTCCTGTTTTGACGACTTGGCCAGCTGCCTCAGTTGCCTGGTGGACTCGTATTTGCTGAGCAATGTAGTCATCCAGGGCAGCTTTAGAGATCGTTTCTTCTTTGGCTGTTGAAAGAGCCGGAGGTGGATTTGACGTTTCTCCTCTGTCATCTTCAAGGACAATCAGAGGATCTTCCGCTGGGGGATCCTGCTGGATCATCATACCCACCATATCCTGGAACAGAAGGGCCATTTGTTTTATATTGGCTACTTGTTCCGCAGCCTCTTTGTCCTTCTTTTCCAGTATTCTCCGAAGGAATTCGGCGTCGGTTTCTTGCTCCTGGCGTTGATCCGAGGACGCTTCAGGTCTTTCTTTTGGCCCAGTGAGTATGGCCATCGCAGTCATCATTTCTTGGAGCTTCTGCTGCTCCTCCTGAGCTTTAGTCACCGATCGCGTAAGCGGTCTATGACCTGTGGGCATACGGTTGTCCCTTTTCCCGGATGCCATGTAGACGGTATGCACCACCATGCCCCCGGACTTAGGGCGTTTGGGCTCACCGCCTTTGACATTTACCGTAGGCGTGGGGACTTTCTCCAGCCTTCTTCTCTTATGGGCCATCGAAGTTGAGGGGCCGTTGCTGCGGGCACCCAGGTAGCCGTCGTTTTCCGTTACTTGACAGGGGGGTTTTCCTCCCGTCGGCCTTCGACTTCTTATGCTGGTGAGAGAAATTCGGATCAATCACCGATTCTCGGACTCGTCGCCAAGTCTTGTAGATTCTGGAAGACAGCCGTTGAGGAGACTGCTCCGGCTTTTCTGGTTTTGCTTCCACGACGGTCTCTACCGGTGGAGGAGATCTTTTAAGAACCGCAGTTGGCGAATTTCTGCGTACCCTGTTTAGCAGCTCAAAACTGTTCCCGGTTGGAACATCAGCCTCAATTTCCACCGTTGGAGCTGGTGGGGTTAGCCCGGAGGGGGAGTTGCCCCCAGTCTTCCTTATCCGGCGCCAGTGACGACGTCAGGCGTGACGAGTTATCGGTATTGGTTCAGTGACGGGAGAGTCTTGCCCCCTGTTCAGGTGAGGGGCTGTTGCCGGTGTCAGCCTCTCGAAGACTGACGCCCGTTGAGAAGTTGTGTCCAACCAGTCAAAAATGGATTTCTGAGCGGGAGCGGGAGCAGGCATAGTCAGTCTCGCAAGGACCGACCCTCTGGGAGGAGAAGCCGCCTTGACGACTTCAGAGGTAGCTATCTTCTTTGGGGTGGCTACCTCAGGTATTATGGGCTTCTTGGCGGGCCCATCAGAGTTCATGCTCAATCTGGTGAAGACCGAGGCATTGGAATTGGACGACCCGTTGAGAGGGGCCGTGGTAGTAGCAAGTCGATCGAAGACCGACTTCTTTGAAGCTTCCGGTACGGGCACTGGGATGTTAACGTTCACCGGCGGGAGCATGGTCCCAAAGAATAGACTGGTGGTAGCCTGAGTTACTTGTTCGACTGGCATAACAAAGATGGAGGCCCCTCGAGGCCCGTAAGCCACACCTCCAGGTGAGGTGGAGCGTTGGTTGCAGTTGCACTTGGAGCAGTTTGAGCAGTTGGACGCCATTGCTGTTTGATTTCTGCGCCAAGAAAGAGACCAAATCTTAGTAACTTGAAACCCGAGGGCAACCATTAACAAACCGCGATTCGTTCGCGAAGACGACACACGAAGTGTGGAGTGGAAAGAGGAAAAGGTCCCACCTGGCGTGCCAGAATCTGTTCCCCTCCGAAAGACGGCGCGACAGGGACGTCTTGCCTGAGATTCGGGGCAGATGCTAATTGGTGCTATCCGTCCACCTCTCCGAAGATTCCAAGTTGATTTATGGCACCGTGTATCGAAGGTTTAAACGGATGCGTCCGATGTAGTAGACTTCGTCAGATTCCCCCTCGCTCGAGGGTTTTTGATTGTGGGGACGCTCTTCCCTGCAGGCGCAAGTCCCTGCAGTTAATTACGCTACCGCATCGCGGTAACAACTTTCTCCTTCTCCAGATGGTCACTTCGTGTTGTGTGTGTTTGTTTTGTGTTTGGTTGCCCATGGATTGTATACGGAGACTAAGTTATGTTGTCGCCCATAGGGCGTGGACTAGTCTAAATCCGTATCTTTCTTAGATTTGGGTTTGGAGGGGGTTTGTGTTTAAGGATATGTTGGCCTCATTTGAGACTAAGATCGACTTAAACGTTAGTTAAGGATACGTTAGTCTAATTTTAGACTAAGATCGACTTAACGGGATCGTTTAGATCTGACAAGAGAGCAATTGGGGGCCATATTGTTTAGTTTAATGACATTGCGATTGATAAGTAGTTTAAGGACATTGCGGTCCAATGTTAGTTTTAAGACGTTGCAGTCAAGGTTAAGGACGTCATAGTCCGTGAATTTAAGGACTCCACAGTCCGACGTTAGTTTTAAGACATCACGGTCAAGGTTAAGGACATCATAGTCTGTTGTTAGTTTTAAGACATCCCGGTCAAGGTTAAGGACGTCATAGTCCATGAGTTTAAGGACCCCACAGTCCGTGAAATGTATGGTTGTTGGGACCCGTCACCTCTCTGAAGACGTTGAAGGATTACAACGACAAATATCAGAGGAGCGAAGAGATGTACCCTTGAACCAAGGTAGATTAAGTGATCTGTAGTCCAGTTTGGAACCAAGACCAATTAATTATATTATGAGCCCATTGGCCCAGTTAAGTCTGGATTGAGGACTTATGGCCAACTTGGGCTAAGTCCAACTGAGTTTGACCCTTTATTGGACTATTTGATATTTGTCTGGTTTTATTCCACATTGTTTTCAACTTTAATTTCCTCAATTTTGAGATTCAATTGAAGGAGAGGCTTTGCCTCTAGAAAATTAGCCAATTGGGCTAAAGCTAGTGTTAAACACTAAAGACCAACAGTGTTGAACACTGGAGATAAGATTATCAGATTAGTGTTAAACACTAGAAATTGTGATTCTCAAATTAGTGTTAAACACTAACAAATAACAGTGTTAAACACTGGCAACCAAATTATCAGTTTAGTGTTAAACATTAACAGAGGAGGGATCACGTGGGAGCACGTGATGGCCTCAGAAAGTGGGGCCAGATCCCCTTCATTTTGTTCTGCAGATAAGTGTTCAACACCTTTTTAATTCTCACAGTCATCACGTGTGGGCACGTGATGGGGGCTCATGCTCTGGTTTATTAGAATACTCATTAGGGGTCACGTGGTGACACGTGAGGGCGCCCCAGAGCTTCTTTTCTGTGGATCTTTACAGGGGTCACGTGGAGGCACGTGACCCTGGTTCTTTTCTGTTTAAAGATCTGTTTGTCTTTTTAAGAATTAAATTCTTCATAGGGTTAAACTCTAGCAATAATTTTAGAGGAATTAAATTCCTATTTTCTTTTGAAGAATTATATTCTTAAGTAGGGTTAAACCCTTATTTTCTTTCTGTAGGAATTAGACTCTCATATGTGTAAAGAATCAAGTTCTGATATAGGGTGAAACCCTAATTTCATTTTAAGGGGAATTAAATTCCTGTGAGTTTGAGAGAATTAAATTCTCAATTAGGGTAAAACCCTAGTTCTGTCCATTTTGAAGGAATTAAATTCCTATAATTTTGGAGAATTGAATTCTCATATAGGGTTAAACCCTAATTTTATCCTGGAGGAATTAAATTCCTATAACTTTGTGAGAATTAAATTCTCAGAACTCATTTCCTCCTCTATATTTTAGATCTGCATGGCAGGATCTCGACCCAATGAGAATTAAATTCTCAACCTATGGGGAGATGTGCATTTTGCAGATCTTCACCAGAGAAAGAACTAAGTTCTTTTTATAGAAGAGTTAAACTCTTAGATTTGAGAATTAAATTATCTTTTTGAAGCCTTTTCCCCCTTTCTTTTCTTACCTAGGGTTTTTCTTTGCAGAGAATCAAATTCTTCCTTCTTTTCTCTCTGAATTTTCAACATTCCAAGGCTCTATCTCTCTGTCTCTTTTTTAAAATTCTCTCCTTTGGCTCCTATTTATAGGAGAAGGAAAAGAATCAATCTGTTTAGTAAATCTTTCGTTGAAAGATTTGATTTATTTTCATCATTAATCTGGGCTTTTAGATCATTAGGTAAATTTTATTCACCGTTGGATTTTAAATCCAAAGATATTCTTTTTGTTATTTCGGTGAGATTTAGGGGGAATCTTTCCATGTCCAAGATTTTTCCATAAATTGGTGATATTTAATCACCCTCGGATTCTTAGTTCAACGGTTTTACTTAATTCTTCTCCCTTTTGGAAAGATTTAAATGATCTTATTCAGAATTTAATTCTGTTGAACAGCAGGGCTTTTAAAGCCAGTCACGTGTTGCCACGTGACCCCTGGTCACATGCGAGCATGTGACCCCTTGTCACGTGTCAGCACGTGACCCCGGGTCACGTGAACACGTGACCCCCTGAAGGGACTCCTCTTCTGCGCTCTGTTCTCTACCGCTGCTCTAACCATCACGTGCCAGCACGTGACCACTGGTCACGTGCCAGCACGTGACCACTGGTCACGTGCCAGCACGTGACCACTGGTCACGTGCCAGCACGTGACCACTGGTCACGTGTGAGCACGTGATGCTTCCTCTGATGCTCTTTCCTAATTTTTAATCAGGGAACAGCCCTCTCAGCTCGCCTCCGGGCTCGAGCAGAACCAAGATAGCTCGGCTCTCCCGCTCCTCCGCGAGCTCTCCCGCCGAGGTCGTCTTCCTCGGTCTCATTGACCAACCAACAGCACCGCTTGCAGGCGTAACCGCCATCCCACGAATCTCGCCATGCGCGAGATCTCTGTCGGCCACATCCCACGTTCTACGCCACCACGATCCCCTATTAACGAGCCTGTCTCGCCATTAATGGGAGGTCCCGCTCATCACGTGGGCATGACGTCGGGAGCGTAACTGCCGGCGTGATTCTCGCGCCTGCCTCGCCTGCTGCCACCGCTATATAAACCCCTTCTTCAGACGGTTCAAGTAAGCCATTTTTACTCCACTAAGCCGTTACTCTGCTCGGATCTCTAGTCTAACTTGACCGTCGGAGGGTCCTCGGTGGTACAACCACCCTGGGACTTCCTTGTAGGTAGCTCAGCAACCACAACCTCAAACCCATTGAGATCCACACGCTTCAGGAGCGACAGCCTCCAGATCCAATCTCAGCCACCCATCGTCACCATCAGCAGATCAACGGAAGGTAACATCTTGGCGCGATCCAGGTCGCGTCAGCGGGCGCTGTCTGTGGGAACTCCTTGATTCCACAAAAACAAAAGTTCACTTTCCGATCTCAATCCAATGGCGAACGATCATCACACGATCCAAGCACCAGCCGCCGCCTCCCCCTCAACGGAGGCGTGGACGAACCTCTGAGCGATTTAGCCGGCTCGCAGAGATCAGGCCGAAACGCCTCAGAGATCTCAGCTTGCCAACGGCCTCCTCTTTCAGCTGCTCGGATAAGAGGTTGTAGAGCCCCGGCGACGCCCTCCAGATGGAGTGCATCAGCAGCTGAAGTAGGGAGAAGCGCCGGGGGAGCAATCGGCCGAAATGATCCTCGATCCGGCCTATCACCAACTACACCGTGTCATCAGTGCAGTACTGATCATAGAGATACACGTCCTCGAAGCTTATGATCTCAGGGATGGTGGGTGGGAAGTCCTCCATTCTTGCGTTTTGGGTGTGAGGAAACGAGTCATCAACAATCCCTCCATTTTATAGCCCACAACGTCCCCGGAGTTCAACGGTCGCCTGCAACTGTGCTGCCACGCTGCAGACACTGCGCCGCTCGATGCGAAATCAAAATGACATGATTCTGGCGCTTTGCCTCCTCCGCGCGTTCGTGGTACATGTCAATCGCGACTGTCCATCTTCCCGAAGCCCTCATGAAGAGGCAGCCCAGCAGCTACCCTGCTTGGCTATCCCTGGTTGGTAGCTTCCCTACCCCACAACACCAGGGATCTAAGCTCTCAAAAAGAGGCAGCCGAGCAGCCTCACTGCTTGGTTCATCCTTGGCAGACTCCCACGACCCCTCCAGCGCCAGGGATCGAAGCTCTCATCAAGAGGCAGCCCAGCAGCTACCCTGCTTGGCTATCCCTGGCTGGTAGCTTCCCTACCCCACAACGCCAGGGATCTAAGCCCTCGCAAGAGGCAGCTCAGCAGCCTCACTGCTCGGCTATCCCTATCTGGTACCTTCCCTACCCCACAGCGCCAAGGATCGAAGCCCTTGCAAGAGCCAGCCCAGCAGCCTCACTGCTCGGCTATCCCTGGCTGGTAGCTTCCCTACCCCACAACGCCAAGGATCGAAGCCCTCGCAAGAGGCAGCCCAGCAGCTATCCTGCTCGGCTATCCCTGGATGGTAGCTTCCCTACCCCACAACGCCAGGGATCTAAGCCCTCATCAAGAGGCAGCCCAGCAGCTACCCTGCTTGGCTATCCCTGGCTGGTAGCTCCCCTACCCCAAAACGCCAGGGATCAAAGCCCTCGCCAAGAGGCACCGGGCAGCAACCCTGTTTGGCCATCCTTAAGGACAAAAAGCCCTCACCAAGAGGCACCGGGCAGTAACCCTGCTCGGCCATCTTTAGTAGGCCACTTACGGCCCCTCCCGCGCTAAGGATGAAAAGCCCTCGAAAATAGGCAACCGGGCCCGCCCTTGTTCGGTTATCCCTGGCTGGTAGCTCCCTACCCAAACAAACCAAGGATCAAAGTCCTCATAGAGGCAACCGGACCAGCCCTTGTTCGGTTATCCCTGGCTGGTAGCTCCCTACCAAACCAAGGATCAAAGCCCTCGCCTAGAGGCACCGGACAACAACCCTGCCTGGCCCGTCCTTAAGGATCAAAGCCCTCGCAAGAGGCAACTGGGCGCGCCCTTGCTTGGTTATCCCTGGTTGGTAGCTCCCTACCCCAACAAACCAGGGATCAAAGCCCTTGCCAAGAGGCACTGAGCAGCTACCCTGCTCGGCCGCATCCTTAGTAGGCTACTAACGGCCCCTCCCGCGCTAAGGATCAAAGCCCTCGCCAAGAGGTACCGAGCAGCTACCCTGCTCGGCCATCCTTAGTAGGCCACTAACGTCCTCTCCCACGCTAAGGATCAAAGCCCTCGCCAAGAGGCACCCATCCGTAGTAGGCCACTAACGGCCCCTCCCGCGCTAAGGATCAAAGCCCTTGCCAAGAGGCACTGAGCAGCTACCCTACTCGGCCATCCTTAGTAGGCCACTAACGGCCCTCCTGCGCTAAGGATCAAAGCCCTCTCCAAGAGGCCCCGGGCAGCTACCCTGCTTGGCCATCCTTAGTAGGCCATTTACAGCCCGTCCTTAAGGATCAAAGCCCTCGCAAGAGGCAACCGGGCCCGTCCTTGCTCGGTTATCCCTGGCCGGTAGCTCCCTACCCCAACAAACCAGGGATCAATGCCCTCGCCATGGGTTACCGAGCAGCTACCTTGCTCGGCGCCACCCTTAGTAGGCCACTCACGGCCCCTCCAACAACTAAGGAACATGAACTCAACAAGAGGCATCCGGTCTATCAACGTCTTAGCGATCTCCACTTCGACTTCGGGGCCATGGAGATACCGTCTTCCAGCCGGTCCTCGCACACTCGGCAAGTGATCAGATTCAAGTCAATGAGTAATCGCAAAACGGGGAACATGCCGAACATAAAAGCAGTACTGTGCGAATACAATTGTCTATCAACAAAAGGAAGTACAAGCACAAACACTACTGCGAAAACAAAAAGTTTTTATTCACAAAGCCAAAGCTTTTACAAGGGTACTGTGGGCTCCCCAGCCTTACAAAAATGCCTGAAGGCTTACAAAATACCGAGGCTACAAAAAGAAGAAAAAAGCATGAAGACAAGGGGCTTCAGGCCTCTGGGCCGGGCGCAACCTCGGGAAGCCCAGCGCCCACCATAGGAGCCTCGGCGTCGCCCTCGTCGGGTATCTCCCCGGGGCCATCCTCCTGCTCGTCATCCCCTCGGGGATATTCGGCTCGGAGCTCTTCGTTAGCGAACTCCGGCATCCGAGCCTTGACGGCGTCGAGGGCCTCGTGCCAGATGGCGGTGGTGGACGAGGCTAGGACGGTGTAGAACTTTTCTGACTTCTGAATGTTCTCCACCGCCTTCGCCACTTTGAGGTCGACTCGCTTCGCCACCTCTACCGCAGCCTCCAACTCCTTCCGGAGGGTGCTTACGGACTTCCTTATAGTGCCGATGAGTACCCTGGAGTCCCGAAGCTCGGCCTCGGCAGCCTGGGTGGCCTCACGGAACCTGGCAACCTCCTTCTTCGAGGATGTCACCTCCTGCTTCGCGGCCGCCGCCTCCTGCCTCGCGGCTGCCGCCTCCTGCTTCCTGGACGCCACCTTGCCTTCAAGGGCAGCGACCCTCGCCATCGCCGCCTCCAGCTCCCGCTTCGAGCTCTCCCCCAGCGAGGAAAGCTCGCCCGTGGCTCGCATCTCTGGGGCTATCTCCTTCTCCTCCATCCGGGCGACGATAGCGACGTGCTGGAGGACCTGAAGAAATCGAAGGGGGGTCAGAAAGAAAAAGGGGCACCTAATCTCGCAAATGATGAGACGATTTACGAACACTCACCTGCACGACCTCTTGGGCGATGGACACCATTTGCGTCTTTAGCGTTCCACCAGGGACCCGACCCCCGACTGACCTCTCCATCTCATGCAGCAAGCTATCAGCGACGGAGAGCCTTGAGGGCACCTCAAAGCGGAGCTCCCCCTCGTCCACCAAGATCAGAGAGGCCGGGGTCCGCGGAACTATTCGGGGGAATCTCTTGAGAGACGATGGCGGAGAGCTCATCTCCACCTCCGGAGCCTGGGCATCCTTTCCCCGGGCCCTTTTTCTGCTCGACGCCTGGCCGGGCTCCTGGGCACGATCCACACTCAAGCGCTGGGGTGGAACGGCCGCTGGGGGGGCCGGGACAGGCGTCTGACGAGAAGAGCTGGCCCCTCCAGCCTTCGACCCTTTCTTCGGCTTGCGCATGGCTGCTCGGAGGAGGTCCACGTCCATGGTTTCTGCACAAGACAAGATATAATGGAATCGGCGACACAAACAGAAACTGAAAAAACACAAGCCTAACTTACCGACGAACTGGGCGGGGCTGAGCCCGGCCCAACTAAGGGCCCGCTCAGAAAGCAGCACGTCGTCCCGAGGAATAGGCTCCTACCCCACCACCCTCACTATGTCGGGGTCATTGGACGGATCTCCCTGTCAGCACCTATCCCTAGACTACTGGATGGGTACGGGCCATTCCTCACCCTCTGGCGGCCCGATGAAGAAAAACTTCTTCTTCCAATCATGGATGGAAGAAGGCAAGACGACAATTCCTGACCCGGCTACACTCCCCCGTTGCTTCATAAAGGAGAGGTAAACCTACCTCGGGTTGCTCGTGCGAGTTTCGGGGTGACTTTTGTAAACGAGAGAGGAGGTAAGGATGGACAGACTAAAGGGGATCATCTGTAGCTTCAGCCAGACCAGGAACCCAAGGAGAATCCTCCAGGAGTTCGGCACCAGCTGGCCTAGGGCTAACCCAAAGTAATTTAACGTAGCTACAACCTCGGGAGAGAAAGGCAGGCGTATTCCGGCCCAAAGGGCTTCCAGGTACAAGGCGATCTCTCTACCTCTCACCTGATCTGCCCTCTCTCCTTCTTCGGCCAATCGTAGCGTGTAGCCAGAAGGAATATGGAAACGAGCCCGAGCGGTGACAAGCTCATCCTCGTATCTTACTGAGGATGACGCACCAGGAGCGTCCGCCACCATAGCTCCGGGAACCACCCCAGACGCGCGCCCCCGGGAAGAGGATCTGACCCCAACTTCCCGGAGAGGCTCCAACCCAAGGGAAGAATCCCTAGAATCTACTCCTACGACATCTACAAATTCCTCAAAACAAGACATCTAACCTGATGGGAAGAAGTCCTCGAGAAGAGAAAAACGCAAGATCCGACCTAAAAGGAGAGCGCCGAGCAAACAAGACTCAGAATGAGAAAAATGTGAAGAGAGAGAGAGATCCTGAATCAAGCCTCCTCCCTATTTATGCTACCAGCATCCTCATCCAGCGGCGACGGTCGACTCCCACCAAAATGATTCAGTGCTCTCGACGGCCACGATCATCCCACTTGTCGCAAGCGCATTGGCGGCGTCCCATCGGACGCCAGAAGCCTGCGGCACGTCACATCAGCCAACGAGCACCTGACACGTGGTCTGTCATTTCAGCAAAAGCGCACATGATTCGGCGCACCATCTTTAATGCAAAGGATCTCGCCCTGATTCGCTGGCCTCATCCAAAAAAGACAACCAATTGCCCAGAGACACGCCCGACGATATCTTCGGAAAGGAGCTCACCTCGGGTGATCTGGCAAACCACTCTCTACCTGACCCGTCAGCTGGTCGGGACGAGAGTGGGGGGCTAATGATGATGCTCGATATCGATGATCTCCCAGATCAGGACAAGTGGCAGATGACGTGTCCCAGGGCTCATAAGAAAAGACCTACAGTGGCTGACCAGACCACTCCTGTACCCGTCCTACAAGTAAAAACTGGCTCACCTCCGAGCCCCCAGCACAATTGGCCTCCTCGGCCTCGCTGCTCGTCTCTGAGCTATCATAGGCTCAAGCCTCCTCAGCCCTCTCAGCTCGCCTCCGGGCTCGAGCAGAACCAAGATACCTCGACTCTCCCGCTCCCCCGTGAGCTCTCCCGCCGAGGTCATCTTCCTCGGTCTCATCGACCGACTAACAGCACTGCTTGCAGGCGTAACCGCCATCCCGTGAATCTCGCCATGCATGAGATCTCCGCCGACCATATCCCACGTTCCACACCACCACGATCCCCCATTAATGAGCCTGTTTCGCCATTAATAGGAGGTCCCACTCATCACGCGGGCGTGTCGTCGGGAGCGTAACGGCCGGCGTGATTCTCGCGCCTGCCTCGCCTGCTGCCACCACTATATAAACCCTTTCTTCAGACGGTTCAAGTAAGCCATTTTTACTCCACTAAGTCGTTACTCTGCTTGGATCTCTAGTCTAACTTGACCGTCGGAGGGTCCTCGGTGGTACAACCATCCCGGGACTTCCTTGCAGGTAGCTCGGCAACCACAACCTCAAACCCATTGAGATCCACAAGCTTCAGGAGCGACAGCGTCCAGATCCAATCTCAACCACCCATCGCCGCCATCAGCAGATCAATGGAAGGTAACATCTTGGCGCGATCCACGTCGCGTCAGTGAGAAAGGGTGGCTAGAGTGAGAAAGGGTGGCTAGATTTTTTTGGCGTCGTCGATGGTGGCTGAGTAGTAGTTGGAGATGGAGAAATTGGTGGGCGTCGGCGGGTCTGCGGAGATTTTGAAGTTGTCGGAAACTCACGTTAATGTTGAGGATAGAGTAAGGAGGGAACAAGGAGGAGAGAGGAAGACTCAATGGAATGATGAGGCTCATGGATGGAGGCTCTCACCGGCGACAACACTCCAAGGCCCCAACGATTGGGTTTTTTTGGGTTCGGGGGCGGTGGCGGGGAAGAGAGAGGAGAAAGCAACGAGAGAGATGATCTATAGAGAGAAGAAAGAGACCGATGGATGGATTATGTACTACCGCTATTTTAACAAAAAGTGAAAGCACCGAAGTATTACTCAAATTTTAGATTTTTATTAAGATTTTTAACATCTTGAGAGGGCAATTGACCCCCTTTTCTAATTATGAGGCTCGGTCCTCGTTCGAGGAAAAATTCTTCAATGTACATCAAGGGCAGGGTTGCTTGTGGCTTGGCTCGGCCCCGAGCGTCACATGGCAGGCCACAACCAGCCCGGGTCGCACAGGGCAGGGCTGGGCTCAGGTATTATGGCCCGGCCCGACCAAAAGCCCTGGCCTGAGCCGGTTCAGGTTGGTCCAAAACAAAAAAAATGATATTTTTTCCCGTGGACCAGTGGGCCTAAGGCCATGTGAAGGAGGACGGGGGGATTTTAAGGAGGGGTTTTCTTTTTCTTTTTTTTTGGCGGGAGGAGAGGGTTTTGGGTCTAATCCAATTGCCTTTTTTTTTAATATTTATATTGACTAGGGCCATGCGGGGTGGGCGGAAATTCCATGGGGAGTTTGAAATTTGTTGGATCCTAGTTTAATTGTGGGTACTTGTTCTATGTTATAATTGTTCTTTTATTTGGAGACTTCATGTGGAGCTTTACTAATAGTGGATGATTCCAAAGGTTTCGGTATATTTGGTATCGGCTATCATGTTTCAGTTATTCACTTAAGGTTTAATTTCACTAAATTACCAAAAAAAACTATAACCACTTAATTTTCATAAATTATAAAATTCTACAAAACAATTGAGCTTCAAATTTGTTTGGTTTGCTTCATGCTGCATTTGTTTCATAAACTTGAGGAAAATTTAAAGTCAACCGAAAATTTTAAATCAATAAAATAATCCTGGACCTAAAGAAAGTTCGAGTAAAAAAAATCCCAAAAAACAGACAATTTTTTTTAAAAATTTATTGAAATTGTAGTCATGCCGGTCCGGCCCGGATCTGACCCAAGCCGGGCCTAGTACAGGGCTGGGCTCTAGTTTTAGGCAATCGGATCGGCCCTAGGCCTGATCAACCCGGACTTGGCCTGGCTCGAAGATCGGCCAAGCCCGACGGGCTTAGGGCCGGCCCGGTCCGATTACGACCCTGGTATGTACCGGATGCATGAGCCTGGTCATGTAAAAGAAAGAAATAATGATATTAGTTTCACTAAGCGGGCCAGAAGTGTCTGAAAAATCCCATCTCTCTCTTTTCTGTGCTAGTGCATTGTACCCGGTATACCAAATAATTTCTCTTGTCTCCGAGGGGTTGTTGGGTGGTTTGTGAGGAAATTGTGGGATTCTTTCCAGCATTTTATTGGTTTAGAATCTTTTAACAAAAACCTTACAGGCTTGAGGCTCTTCTCTTTTTAATAGACTTTGGGATTCACTAAGGATGTTGATGTTGGATAAAATTCAGAAATAATGTTCATCCTTACCCGTGTTTTTGGGCATAGAAATCATAAGTTTAAGGTATTTTCACTCGTTCAACTGCAGGAAAGAAGAGTTTTTTACGTCCTTAAACCCCGTGTTTTTGGGCATCAACCCAGCAGTTCCTCAAGAGGACGTGTAAAGATGCATGGCTGATATTCTTGATGAGAATGGGTCTTGGAAATGGGAGAAATTCCAGCATCTCTGACCAGTGGCATCGTGTCAACAAATAGCGGGCATTAAGCCGCCGAATCAAACAAGTAATGGTGATTGAATCACTTGGGGAACCATCCAAGAATGGAACATTTGCGATGAGCTCTCCCCTATCCCTTACTAAAGAGTGCATAAACCCCTTCTCCTGGGTAGGAGAGGAAGAAGAAAATTTGATCGACCTTTTCCAATAATCATTCGGGAATCAATCCAGACAACCGCCATTCTCTTTCTTTCTTTAATCGTTCCGATCATTTCTACATCAACCTATAAAGACCTGGAACGGTAGATCAAAGCCCAGCTCGTACATACTTATTCCAAGTACTCCTAAAGGCTTCCCACTTGAGTCTCCTTCTTTAGGGAAATAAAAAACGTATTGAAACTCATACAAACCAAAATATATGATTAGGCAATTCAAATATGATCAAAGCACAGACTTCTTCAATGTTCTGGATGCTCATACAGACTTCTTCAAGTACTCCCTCCACACTACAAATTCCTAATAGGACGTACTTTAGGGTAGCAATCAGAGACTGGTTCTTTGATTGGTCATCTAGCATCTCTATGCTCACATAAAAATCAAATCCATCTGTAATAGCCTATCTTTTTCTACAATATGATGTAGCAAATCGAGTCGTATAAGGGATGGACTTCATAAATCAAACTGTTTGTTTTCATGTAAACGAGCTCAAGTCAAAACTACCTTTCTCATTTCAGTGCTCACCTTTTTCATCTTCAGTAGGGGCTATTATTTGATTAGAGTAGGGGCCGCGTCAAGGTACAACACTGCTCGGTCTATCCGAATCCTTCGATGAGCATGAATCACAGAGAATACTTTGGTTTTGATCTCGTAGTCTTTTAGAGTCCGTAAAAACTAAAATGACGCGAAAAGAATCACTAGAAATTGTGTTCAAATGAGAGAGATATACCAAAATAGTTATCGAAACTTTATTGGAAATTTTGAACGAAGAAGGCAAGATATTGTTTTCGGGAATAATTTCTGATATTTTGAAGACAACTGATGATGCTCACAAGTGGGAACTGTAAGTCTACGGTAGAGCCCCGGCCGTCGATCCGAGGCCAAAATGCGGAAACAAAAACTTTTCATAAACTTGAAACTGGCGCTAACGCAGATTTTAATCCCGGATCGAACCATTAACATTAGACTAGTGATCTAAAGAAGGTTAGAAAAGCTATACCGATCGATCTGTGTCCTTCGGTCTTTAGCCACTGTTTTTAGCTCCTTGCGGCATCTCCGATCTCGCTTGGTCTCTAGTCTCCTCGTTGGAAAGGGCACCACATCTATGAATTCTTTTACTGGCTCACGCTTCGAACCGAAGTAACTCGGACGCGAGTTTGCTAGCCGACGTGTCCAAGGTGAAGTAGAGAATGTGTGTGATAACTTTGTCTCTTGAAACTCTAGGATTCTCAACACATGAGATGGTTAGAGTGGAGGTAGAAGATGATACCATGGTGGATGTTGTGAGCAAGAAGAAGAAGGAAAAGAGAAGAGGATTTTCTTTTCTTTTTGTGTTGGAATGATAAAATGAGAGCAAGAATGATAAAATGAGAGCTAACCCCCAAGCCATATGGCTGCCCTCTCTCTCTCCTCTTATCATTTCAACACATAAATCAAGCAATAATGTGACATATGCACAAATAAAGAGACCATGAGTCACTACCCATGTCCATGTCACATTAAATGCTCCTCATGATCATTTCCACTAACAATTTCCACAAGTAAACATTAATCCAAATGTTTACAACAATAAAAAGATATGGCAATATCTAAAGTAAACTCGTGATGGATCACAAGAATACCCCTCACCTGTATATACATACCTGCATCCGCATTCCGACTGAATGTAAATGCGATGAGTCGAAAGTAATCCAACAAATCTAATACTAGGATCCGGCTTAAGCCAAAGCCAACTAGTATGTCCGTCCGATCATGATCCGTGCACTACTGCACGTATATGATCGAACCCTGCCATAATATCATACGGCCTCCACAACGTTTCGCCCGAAACTTGAGAAACTGTCTGTGGGGGACTCTAAAGACTCGTCAATACTTTGGCTGTGGATTTAACCACTAGCACGTCAGTGGTACTAGCTGTACGTAACGGGCTACCAGGTATTGACCAAAAGGGAGGTCGATGAGCGAACTCATCCTGACACCCTACTGAGCCTGTCAGTGACAATATCCATACAGTCCGGTCCGTTCGTCTATGAGCATCGCATGTCGGGCGTACGGGGTTGGTAAAAGTCAGACCTCCAAAAGCGGTACAAGTCGTGTCGGAGTGTAGCCCAGAACACCCTGAGATACTACCGGAATACCTACCAGTAAATCTCCTGCCTTGGCCAAGGACTTCATGTAATGGCTCTCCTAGACACAGCGCGATCTCACCCCCAATACCGGGAGAGACGAAACCCCTGCTGATCCGCTCACTGCCTCCATGTGGCTCGGGACTGTACCCAACTAAAACCTGTTTTCACGACTCTTTTGAGCCATGGTAGGGTAGTAATCAAAGCACAGTGGGAACTCACACGAGACAAATGACGATCTCAGGTCGATAGACTAACCTGTACACATGTCACCAGGGAACTGCTATCTGATATCAGGTATAATACCAACTAGCATGTTCCCGGAGAGTCCTGTCCGGTGTACTCATAACCCAATGGGCACCTGTATACATCTTAGGTGAACCAACTGACACCAATGGCTTGTGAAACCGGCCACCGCCCCTCGTCAGGGTCTCGACTGTACACTAGTCTGCTAATGGAGTATCGATGCCCAGTCTCGAAACTCCCACGACTAGGGACCACTTTAAGGATGTGCTTATAGACTACCCAACTCTCACGTATATGATCGCCATCATACTGCTGGTAGTCAAGCAAGAATCCTAAGGGCTCTATCAATGTGTAATAGTGATCTGTAAGGTCACCTAAAGCTATACACAATGATAAAGATAATCCAGATAGCATACTATCATCTTGAGTAAGACCGTCCTACCGGCATAGGTCCTCCCTCAATCATTGCAATCATGTGCCTACGATCCAATAATTGATTTTGAGGGCACTATATCCAACAATCTTCCACTTGCACTCAAGGCTAATTATTGTGATGTCGCATACTCACAGCCCATGTGATACCGAACACCTAACTCCTCTACTGGTCAGTCTCACAAAGCCCGTTTGCGAAACTAGTGCGTTCGAGGAATAGCCTCAGTGAGTGGATCCGCCCTGATGTTTCTTTCTATGTCTCTCTTTATCTCAAGTTCGCGGAGAAAGCCATCTCCCGAAATGAGCAATACCTGTCTTAGAATATGTCTGGATATCTGATGGGACCTAGTTCATAAATGAACTCCAAATCCAAACTTCTTAGACTGTATCGTCAACTGAACTTAATCAGTATCCTGCGCCATGCCTCCCTCAGTATCCGCTTGGACCTCCTGTCCAAACAACTGCCCCTTGTCAGAAGGAAAACTATAACTCTGACAGTCACTCTGTCATCCGGGTCACCTTGGAAGCCTGGAATGATAACCGTCTCCCGAAAGAGGCTGTCGTTATCATATCTCTAGAACATCTACTTATGTTCTAAAACTGCTTCCGAATGTTTCTCCAGGATTGGATTAATATCAACTTATTGCAGCTTGTGCAAAAACAACACCTGGTGTGGTACTTGACATCTCGTGATTGACTCAATTGCCTAAGCAATTGATATGTCAATCATGAACATCCCTCTCCCCTTTAGTCTGTAAGACACCTTTAGAGAGGGTGACTCCATTACCTGCAGATACACTACCATGCCAGAAGTCGTTCATTCTAAAACACCTTTAGAATGCTGTCTAAGTACCCAGATTGGGACTCTTCCCAAATCTAGATCTAAAACCAAAGATCTAGTAACCAGAATATCTGATATAATATCCAAGCCCTATGTGGAGAATCCACTTTGTGACAACCACAGTATAACCGATCGTAGTATAGGAATTTTACTTCCTACTATGTGTATGTTATCCAAATACTAGGATATCATACCCTACTACCTTCTTAACAGATCCATCCCCTATTCTGATGAAGTCAAACCTATGACTGTCACATCAGAAATAGATGATCTATCTCCGCTATATCTGCTTTAGTTTATAAATATGAGTTCTCTTTTAACAATACACAGTGAAACTGAAACATGTAAATGTTTCGAAGGGGTATCCGGGTATTCTTAGTAATGCCTCTTCCATTATTAGATTCACAACTGTAACCGTATATTTCTTTTCCATCTCTCCAAATCCCTTTATATGTCTTTAGTCATTACCTTCTGTATACCACCTTTAGGCCAAATAGTTTTCTTCCTTCCCTACCGTTCGGCACCAGCCTATGGTTTAGAAGAACACTATCTAATAAGCATAATAGGTGTACTCTCCTAATTCTAGGAGTACTCGCAACCTGAGAGAAGGTAATGATAAAAGACAATTGAATAAACCTTATTCCTATTTCTCCTGAACCAGAATCCATCCCCGAACTGGAACAAGTTCCTTCGAGTTCGTATATAACCATACGATGGATTATCGAATAAACTGTGGATCTTCGTAGTGATACGGGGTGTTCTGGAGAAATACAAAGGTGAAGTAGGAGTGGCGATGAAATACTTGGTTTGGTCATGGATAGCAGACGTAATTTACTTTGCTCTCTTTCTAATTCATTTATTTGTCTTTACTTAATACCTTCTGTACACCACACTCAGGCTAATCGGCTTTCTTCATTCCCTACCGTTCGACACTTGCCTATGGTTTGGATGAAGACTATCCAATTAGCGTAATAGGCGTACCGTCCTAATCTAAGGAGCACTCGCAACCTGAGAGAAAGTAAAAGGAAAAGACAACTGAATAGTCCTATTCATTTTCTCCAGAACCGGAACCATCCTCGAATCTGGAACAAGTTCCTTCGAGTTTGTATATAACCATACGATGGTTTTATCTAATGGAAGTGGATGTTCGTAGTGATACAAAATGTTCCAAAGAAAAAGGGTAAAAGTAGGAGTGGCAATGAGGTATGCAACTCAGACAATCCAAAAGCCAGTGTTTTAAGAAGGTTCAGTTAATCTTGGTCACTGAGTCATAGTCTAGGGTCGGGCCATGGTCACTGCCAAAGAGAGAGAGAAAAGAAACACTCTTCGTGCACTCTAACTTAGATTAGAATGGTTATCAATTTATCTAATCAGGAAACCTCCCACTGTGTCCTCAAATTCTCCCAAACCTGAAAGAAGAATTAGTCGGGATCACCTGAGGAGTAAACCAACTCATCAGTGGGAATCGGGATCCAACTATCATCGCACGATAACGTGATGAAATCCACTCACGTTATCACACTCCAGAAGGTATGCGCATATCTGGCAAGTTTCAGTTTCTTTAGAAACTCCCGATGTGATTTTTTACCCCATGCTCTTATGACCTTGACGAAGGCTAACATATCATAAGTCACATGTCAAGTTCTACCCGTCATTATCCAGGTTAATTTGAACCCACCCATACATACCCTTGACAAAGGCCAAAATAGTAGTACGGCTGTCTCAAACCAATGCATCTATCTATGCAACAGAAAAGTAACAAATACCTACCATACACTATGCCATGACGAAGGCCAACAAATATAGCATGAATACTAAGTACTACCCGTCTAAAATGACAGAGGGCTACGAATGGTTTTCGGCGAAAAACCTTTAACGTAATGAACTTGATATCATTGAAGGAACCGGATAGCTTTTTATAAAATTATAGTGGCTAAAACCTTTGCTAAAGAGGTCACTCCCGGTGAAGGGATCTCGGCTCTTTCCCCGTAGAATGAGGTGCAGGATATTCCAACTGAATACCACGATGCAAAGCAAAAGGTAATCGACTATAGTGAAGTTATTACCCTGACGCAAATTCTACCCAAGGGGTCACTCCCGGTGAAGGGATCTCGGCCCTTGCTTCGTCGACTGAGTTGCTAGATATTCATAACCGAATACCACTGTGCAAAACAAAAGAGAATGTCCTTGTAATAACAGCTTTTTGAAAATTGTTCCAACAACATCAAACAGGTTTGTTTAGCTTGCATTGATCCGAATCAATGTAGTCCCATCAATTGATCACACCAATAAAGAACGAAAATATGATGTACGTATATGCCATCCGCATTCGCCACTGGGTCCCGTCATCACCCGTTAGGTTACTTAACTAACGACAGAGCGGGGACTGGACTAGCGTGGGTGTAAAACATATACAACATCTACTAGTATATATATCAATATATAATAATCGCTCACGACGTGATAAATGCAACATCACAAAAATGTAATAAGCATCACAGAACAATACAGATAATCTGGGATCCCCGGGTTTCCTTTGAGCCGCAACTGAAACACGACGTTCCCCTGGTCATGTGAATAGCCTGTGCAATAAAATCCTAGACCCCTACGGGCGCGGCAAGTTACCCGCTAAAACCTGAAGCGAGGCAGCCCCCTTCAGCAAAGTGAATGGACCACCCAGCACTTCACGGAATCCGATAACTTGAGCACCCCTCCTGGGATCAACCTATACCCCCTACGAGTGCGGCGAATAGCCCGCCAATTCTAGACTAAAGCCCCCTCCGTCTCAAAGCCATGAGATGCGGGCCCGTTGCCCTCTTAAACCCGGCTATCCGTGCACCCCACCGCGGGGTAATCTTATTACAGAAAATAAAATATGTACAACGGGTACATCGACCTCAACCCGGTCGTGCCCTAAAAAAATAATATACAAACAGGCAGTGACGGCAATCCATATATTGGATGCTCGCCCCGCAATATCAAATGTACAAATGTAATCAAACTGTACTACCATTGCTCCAGGCTATCCACCACGACAAATCCGCAACATCACAGCACAACACAGAACATCAACGTGAATATCACGTTCGCAAATCCGTCTAAAAGGGCTATAGCGATTAGACAAGATTTACTGATCGAATGACATTTACGGTCACAGATATAATGTAATGCACTGTAAACTTTAAACAATATTATAAAATATCGAATCCGAAATAACCCCCTGAATTGCCCAGAAAAACTGATAAAACCATATCCAAATTGGGCCGAACAAACAATACCACTGCACCAACTTCCCAGAGACCTGCCTGAAGCCCAAATACGAAGCCTAAACACATCAATGGGACCGGCCTGGCCGGAAAATCATGGTAGGTGGCCGGTTTTTTCTAGGTGACAGGGGCTCGTTTTTGGGCTGTGGTCATATAGTTTTATGGGTGGTCTTCTGGACTTATTTTAATTTTTTTTAAACACTTTAAAAAATTAACAGAGAGCAAAACTGCAGTGGCATTTTTCGGATTTGTTTTGATTTCGACAAATTAGCATTGTCTAAAACGAGCTAGCTAAGGTTAATGGCGTGGCTCTGATACCATGTAAGTCTACGGTAGCGCCCCGACCGTCGATCCGAAGCCAAAATGCGGAAACAAAAACTTTTCATAAACTTGAAACTGGCGCTAACGCAGACTTTAATCTCGGATCGAACCATTAACATTAGACTAGCGATCTAAAGAGGGTTAGAAAAGCTATACCGATCGATCCGTGTCCTTCGGTCTTTAGCCACCGTTTTTAGCTCCTTGCGGCATCTCCGATCTCGCTCGGTCTCCAGTCTCCTCGTCGGAAAGTGAACCACATCTATGAATCCTTTTACGGGCTCCCGCTTCAAACCGAAACAACTCTCATGAAGTTTGCTTGCCGATGTGTCCAAGGTGAAATAGAGAATGTGTGTGATAACTTTGTCTCTTGACACTCTAGGATTCTCAACATATGAGATGGTTAGAGTGGAGGTAGAATATGATGCCATGGTGGATGTTGTGAGAAAGAAGAAGAAGGAAAAGAGAAGAGGCTTTTCTTTTCTTTTTGTGTTGGAATGATAAAATGAGAGCAAGAATAATAATACAAGAGCTAATTCCCAAGCCATATGGCTGCCCTCTCTCTCTCCTCTGATCATTTCAACACATAAATCAAGCAATAATATGACATATGCACAAATAAAGAGACCATGAGTCACTACCCATGTCCATGTCCGTCCGATCATGATCCGTGCACTACTGCACGTATATGATCGAACCCTGCCATAATATCATACGGCCTCTACAACGTTTCGCCCGAAACTTGAGAAACTGTCTGTGGGGGACTCTAAAGACTCGTCAATACTTTGGCTGTGGATTTAACCACTAGCACGTCAGTGGTACTAGTTGTACGTAACGGGCTACCAGGTATTGACCAAAAGGGAGGTCGATGAGCGAACTCATCCTGATACCCTACTGAGCCTGTCAGCGACAATATCCGTACAGTCCGGTCCGTTCTTCTATGAGCATCGCATGTCGGGCCTAGGGGTTGGTAAAAGTCAGACCCCCAAAAGCGGTACAAGTCGTGTCGGAGTGTAGCCCAGAACACCCTGAGATACTACTGGAATACCTACCAGTAAATCTCCTGCCTTGGCAGAGGACTTCGTGTAATGGCTCTCCTAGACACAGCGCGATCTCACCCCCAATACCGGGAGAGACGAAACCCCTGCCGATCCGCTCACTGCCTCCATATGGCTCGGGACCGTACCCAACCAAAACCTATTTGCACGACTCCTTTGAGCCGTGGTAGCGTAGTAATCAAAGCACAGTGGGAACTCACACGAGACAAATGGCGATCTCAGGTCGATAGACTAACCTGTACACATGTCACCAGAGAACTGCTATCTGACGTCAGGTATAATACCAACTAGCATGTTACCGGCGAGTCCTGTCCAGTGTACTCATAAGCTAATGAGCACCTGTATACATTTTAGGTGAACCAACTGAAACCAATGGCTTGTGTAAATCCCCGTTTCCTTTCTAAATGAAGTTTCCTATTTTCTGAATTCTAGTGATTACCTTATTCTTGCCTTCGTATATTTTTAGTTGGTTGTTAAGGTTGATATTTAAACCCCATTCTTCCAGTTCTTTTGGAATTATAGTCCAAACCCTAAAAGCTAAAACCCAAGATTTAAAACCAAAGCCGAAATAAACCAAAATGAGCAAAACACTTAACCTTAAACCAAATTTTAAACATTCAGCCCAACTTATATTTAAACCAAATCCCTTAAATATTTCCCTCAGCCCACTCTAAGATTTTCCTTAATAAAATTCCATATAAAAACCCCCAGCCCTTACTATTCTCCCCAGCCCACTCAATTTTTTTTTAAATAAATCCTTTTATAAATCCCTCGGCCCAATCCCCTTCCTCAGCCCACTTCCTTTTAAGGAATTATTCGTTTCAAATCCCGGCCCACTCCCATTAACCCGTACCCGCCTCCTTAGACCCGACCCGACCCCACTCCCCTGTTTATCTCCTTCAAAATTCCCAACGGTAACCTCCCGCAACTCACGCGCGCGATCCCTTTCCTCCGCCGCGCCTCACGCCCACGCCCTCGCTCCTGCCGTTACCCCCACGTTTTCAACCCCGTCTCCCACTCACTCCTCATCTCTCTCTCTCTCTACATTCGCCGAGCCCCAAACCCGAGCACCCAAACCTCCCACAACCTACTGCAACCTCCACCCTCGACGACAACAACGAACTTTCCTCCGATCCCCTTCTGCATCACCTCACCCTAACCTCCTCCTAAATCCCTCCACGACTCCTCCTTCATTAACCCGAGCCCCCTGCACACCCACACCTTTGCACACAGAAACCCATCACCCGACCGAGCTCGAGTCACCCCTGCACGACTCCTCGACACCGGCGACCCCCACCATGTCGTCGACCTCCACCTCCTCAGCATCATCACCCTCACCACAATTCCCAAGTCCCCACTGCTCTCTCTCTTTATCACCAAAAACCCACTTTCTCCCCGTACTGCGCATTCACTGTGCACATCGCCGGAGCGACCATCGCCGACATCGTCGACCCCAGCAAGTCTCAGGCCAACCACAGAGCACCACCTCCGCTTCCAGCAAGCACTTGACGGCTCCGGGGAACTTCGACGTCAAACCCGTGGCTCGAGCCAAGCTCGCGCGAACTTGTTCCGTGGCGTACAACGCGCGTTCGCGACATCGTTGCTGCCGTGCGATCCCGAGACATTTTCCAGGCAAGTATTTACTTGCTTCATGCTAATATAGTTGTAATATAAACCTAAATCATATAGTTATTAAATTTACCGATTACCGATATATATCATGACCTAAGTGTTCGATGCTAGATCCCAATGGAGATAATAGTTTATTTTGACGGAAACTGATATTTTCTGTTGGCCCTTTCGATGATGAATATCGTGTATGAATCTCGCTGGAAAATACGATTGTTCGTGATAAAAATTGATACCCCCAAATATGCCGTTAAAACTAGAATTTTCTCGTACCTGAAAACGAATAAAATCACCATAAATTGTATTAAAACCGGAATACTGCGTTCGAGGGCTTAAATCAAAGACGACTCGAAGAACTTTAACCCTATGTAAAATTCCAATGATTTCTGTTCTGTAACCGTGATGATAATTGGATCGGAATGCGACTCTGGACTGCAGTCCAGAGCGTTTCTGATTATTGCATTCTGTCCAAAGACCTGCGTCACTCTGTTTTCTGAAGTCGTATGTTACGGAACTCTACAGTAGATTAAAGATAATTCTGTTAGCTAAATAAAACAGGTGGTTCCATTCCGTTTCATCGCCATTTGCTATTTTAAACTGTATTTAAAAGGTCAGAACGTATATCGGTCCAGAACAGATTCAGAGGTGATATACTGACATTAAACTGTGTATAACTTTCAACGTTCAGATGCGATTGAGGATCCGTATGCTGCGTTGAATACTACATTGGAAACCCTAAATTTCATTTAACTGTAACATCGCTAAATTCTGAGCCCAACTGGGTGCAATTCGTGTCGCGAAACGGACGTTCAGTTCTGAAACTGAATTTCCAGCCGCGAGCACTTAAAATGGAATAGCTATATCTTGAAAACCGGAATCCCGATTGAACTGAAACAAATTTTGATGGATTGCTGACTGAGTGTTCTAATTATCTTACTTGTATCATTTTGCTGAACTCTTAATATATTGATTTATGCAAATTAGTTTAGTTAATGACATGCATGTTGATTCATAACATATAGAGCTTATTGGTAGCATACAATACATATATCATACCCTTGCCATGTACTCGGTGTTAGTGCGTGTGGACATTGCATTATCGTGCGTGGTAGATGTTGGTCTAGGAGTGACGAGTATACCAATGGAAAGTGAATATTCATGACAGTGATTGATACAGTGAACATTGATAAAACCGTGCCTTTGGTATACTTGTACACAACTAGATCAAGATCATAAATAGCGTAAACCTTGGGGAAAAGGGGAAATCAAAGTGGAAAGAGTATCGTATTTAACGGGACCGTGTTTAGAGGATGATCATTCGAACTGTGATACTGATACGTGTAGGAATAGGATCTAGCGATCCGGCTGACAGGGTTATGTCCCGGGCATGTGGGCCGTTGTCTCGGGTATGTACGAGACTCCTGTTAAACATGATCCTCCTTCCATTATGTGATTTCAAACATGACCTAGAGACCGACAGGGACACAGAACATATTCTGCATCATATAGTGACACAATGATTACTTGCATTGTTCTTATACCAGTATTACCACATTTATCTGTTTTATCTTATTATAATAATATTATTATTGTGTCGCTCTGACGACCTGAGTATGCATGCTCAGATCCCGCAGGAGGACCAGCACAGGAGACGGATCTATCCTTCGAGTTCACAGAGATATAGTCTGGTGTACTCCCTATCTTTACTGCTTTCCTTAGAGTGATCGTGAGATTGAACTTGGTTAGTTATTGTTCTTATTATCTGTAATTTGTGAGCAATGGAATTTTAATGTAATAAATTAGTGATGTGATTCCTTTAATACTGTGCTTTATTTACTGATTACCATGTAGTGCTAGAAGCCGTAGTGTGACTACGGCGGGATGATTCCTTGACCGTAGGAGCATGGCTGGCCTAGTCATCCCTCGTTTTCCGTATTTTGGGAAGCGGGGCGTGACAGCTTGTGAGACCGGCCACTGCCCCTCGTCAGGGTCTCGACTGTATATACTAGTCTACTAATAGAGTATCGATGCCCAGTCTCGAAACTCCCATGACTAGGGACCATTTTAAGGATGTGCTTATAGACTACCCAACACTCACGTATATGATCGCCATCATACTGTTGGTAGTAAAGCAAGAATCCTAAGGGCTATATCAATGTGTAATAGTGATCTGTAAGGTCACCTAAAGCTGTACACGATGATAAAGATAAATCAGATAGCATACTATCATCTTGAGTAAGACTGTCCTACCGGTATAGATCCTCCCTCAATCATTGCAATCATGTACCTGAGATCCAATAATTGACTTTGAGGGCACTATATCCAACAGGAACTCCCCCGATCATGACACGTGGCAGATGACGTGTCCCGGGGCTCACGTAAATAGGGCAAGCACTATGCATTGGAGGCTCTCCCCGAGCTATTATCCTAGGGTGTGTCCCGACCTTCTATGGGTCCCTGAACGCTCTTATGCATGCCTTACAAATGACCATGGTCTCGTCTCCGAGCCCCTCTAAGCGCTGAGCTTCCTCAACCCTCCCAGCTCATTTCCGAGTTATCACAGAACCAAGTTTCCTCGGCCTCCCGCCTGATTGGGCCTCCCTCCGAGCAAAGCCTCCCCGGTTCTACCGAGCAACCTAGAACGCAGATCACAAGTGCCTCCACCATGGCTCCGCGTATCTCGCCGGACGCGAGATACCCGCCGCCCCATGATCCTGCGTTCCACCCCACCGTATCCCCCCATTAATGAGCATATCTCGTCATTAATGGGGGGATCCCGTCATTCGCGCAGGCGTAACGGCCGGCAAAGATCTAGTGCCAGCTAGTTCAGGGCGACCGCTATAAAACCCCCTCTCCCAGACGACTCAGGTAACGCAATTTTATTCCAATAAGCCGCTACTCTACCAAAATTCCTCGGCTAACTTGATCATTGAAGGGTCCACGGTGGTATAACCACCCCGGGACTTCCTTTGTAGATAGCTCGGCTTCGCCTCAAAACAAGCCCACCGAGATCCACACGCTCGAGGAAGCAACCCCCAACACCAACTCTGCCATTCATTAACGCTCGTGACAGATCGACGGAGGACAACATCTGAAGGAGATCTGAAGCTCCATCAGTTGGCGCCATCTGTGGGAAGAGATTTCTTTCACTCATCGAAAGTCGATCTTCCGATCTCGAACTCATGGCGAGTGAACACAGTGACGATCTAAGCACAAGCCGCCGTCTTTCCCATAATGGAGGCGCGGACGGATCTATTCCTCCCTCTAACGCCATCCACGCCTTTCTGCACGGATCGACAGGCTTGCATCCATAGTGGATGCCCTTGTCCGTATCCAAACGGCGGGCCAAGCCCCCCAGGTCGCCGTTCCCCCTTCCTGGGATTGCGGCCTCCGCATACGGGGAGGTGATGTCGCCCCCGCTGGCACCACTGAACATCATCTCGCTCTCTCTGGCGACCACAGGTCCTCTGCAGCAACTGACTCGATGACCCGCTGGGCGCCACACAGCTCTACACCGCGGTCTCGTGAAAGAACCCATCGTCCCGAGGCCCATCGTGTTCCCGTCCCTCCCGAGGAGGTATTGGTCATCTCGTCTGCTCCCAGGCATGGCCGGCATACTGTACCTCGACGGGGTCACACGGGCGGCACTCACCGTGAAGACGCAATAATGACCTTGCCAGAGGACCTGAGGAACCAAAACGGATCCGTAGCCGCAGCCAGGTGCAGGCTGCCAGCGGGAAGGGCCATAACTCCGACTACGCTGAATCCTCGGGGTACCACGACCGTCTCGACGCCCTCAAAAAGAAAATAGAGGGTATATATCGGGAGGGTCATCCATCAAATGAGGGGGCCAGTTATGCCGCCGACTCGCTTACGAAGCCCTTCACTGAAGAGCTGCTCGCTGTCCGTGTCTCATCCAGAAACAACCCTCTAAAAGTGGCCCTCTTTGACGCGAAGTCCAACCTGAAAGACCATTTGGACGTGTTTACGGTGAGCATGAGCTTCCAAGACAACTCCGACGCTGCCCAATGCCGAGCGTTCCCCGCCACTCTTATCCGGGCTGGATGAGACTGGTTCCGAGGACTCACGCCACGCTCCATCTCTACCTTTGATGAGCTGGCTGCCCAGTTCCTCGGACATTTCGTCGGGAACAGACGGCAGAAGCGGACCATCGATTACCACTTCACTATAAAAAGAAAGGACAAGGAGTCCTTTAAAGGATACGTTATTCGCTTCTACAACGCTCTTCTTGAGGTTCCCGAGCACCGGGACGAGACTGCCATCACAGCTCTGAGGTCGGGTCTTAGGCACAAGGAGTGGCTCCGCTCCTTTGCATTAGCGAAACCTAAGACCATGGCCGAGGTAAAAGCTTGGACCGAGCAGGAAATCTAACTCGAGTTTGAGGTAAACGAAAACCTACCCCGGGACGACTAGGCCGACCAAAAGAAGAGGGGCAGAGAAGAGAAGAAGAAGGTCGACCGGCTAAAGCTATACTCTCCAAAATTCCAGGAGTATACACTGCTCAACATCTCTCAGACTGAGCTGTTGGAGGAGGCGAAGGGCGAACGATTCTTCAAGCTCCCTCTGGTCACTAATAAAGTGGCCAAACAGACTCGGGGCCCGTACTGCGCCTTCCATAGGTCACAGGGATACCCTACCGAGAACTGTAAACAACTTCGCGACTACATTGAGGAGTTGATTTGCTCGGGCCACCTGGAGAAATACCTGCGGGAAAAGCGACGGGCAGACTGGGAGCAAGAAAACCATCCCCCTCCTGGTGAATTAATGATCGACCAAATCATGGTCGTCTCTTCAGGGAGTGCACATGGAGCCGGCGAGATTCGCCGCCTCCTACCAGTCGAGGGAACCAGCGAACAGCCCCAGAAGAAAAACAAAGCAGCCGAGCCCATCACCTTCACTGACGCATACCTCCACGGAATATCCTTGCCTCACAACGACCCCTTCGTGATTACGGTACGGGTCCACCGCTATGAGGTCCAAAGGATACTGGTCGACTCAGGAAGCTCGGCAAACATCCTTTTCTATGACTGCATCCTGCGTATGGGGCTTGGCCCGTCAGACATGCGGCTAACCACCCACATTCTGTCGGGGTTTACTAACCACTCCATCTCGGAAGAGGGAGTGGTTACCCTCCTCCTTAACATTGGGGAGGCGGGCCGTACGAGAACCGTACCGGTGGAGTTCATCGTCGCCAGGATTCCCTCGTCCTACAATATCCTCCTGGGACGCCCGACGCTAAACTCCCTTCGGTCCCAAATTTTGACCTACCACCTCATGGTCAAGTTTCCATTGGCTCAAGGGGGAATAGGCTGGGCCTATAAGAACCAGCAAATTGCCAAGATTTGCTTCACAGCGACATCCACCTCTGAGGAGCGAAGCGACGACCTTGGAAGCGCGGGTGATTTCCAGGGGCCCTTGGATACTCATGATGAGCGAAAAGAAATCCGAGGGGCCCCGGTGGATGCGCTAATAGAGGTCCCTGATTTATTGATTTTTGTATTGTGTATGTTTTTAGAAAATAGAATATAGAAATCACAACCAAAAATATTTGACCGCAATCAATAACGGTGTCAAATGTAGCGCGTTAGTAAGTGCGGATCGTCCACAGGGAAAGTATAATCGTTCGTCTTTTGAATTAGATGAATTGAAACTTTAATGAAAAGAAAACAAAACAATTCATGATTTATATTTGAAGTTCAAGAATTAGAAAATCTAGATCTAATAACAAGAAAAGGATAGAATCAAGAATTGATAGTTTATTGATTTTTCCAAACCAAATATCAAGAATCGAAATGAGGCTCGTAGGAATCGATCGGATCTATAGATGTGTTGTAATCTTACAATGACGTATTCTTATCCTTCGATGAATTGATACTAGATCGATGATGATCGACAAGAATTAGGGATTTCTAGTGAAACTAGGGTTTCATATTATCCCTTGTTCTTTCATCGATATCATTCACATGCTAGCCTCTAGTAAATTCAAGAAACGATCGTAGATCCCTAATTTCGAGCGATCACAATCAAGAAAGTATCGCAACGAAACTAGGTCATCGATTCTTGAACTTGCTAGGGTTTACAAGACTCGTAGGACTTAAGAATAGTATTAAGATTTGTTACATCATCATTCTATTGATCGTCTCGACTCCTTTACGAGCGGAGTTTTACTCAAACATCACAACAAGAACTACAATCACAAATTGAGATCGAATCATGATGCAAGAATTAAAAGAAAGCAAGATTAAAGAATTTCACCTTTTATTTATATCAACAATTTCATTACATTCGCTCAAGAACTACAAGAGGAAGAACTTGATCGTCGATTTGGCTTCGTTCGTCTCCTTGAGTCGCGGATTGGCTTGGATCACTTGCCCGATTGGAGATCGGCTCGGCTCCTAAAAGGTTGAAGGCTTCTCGCTTGATTGGTACTCATGATCTTGAATTTGGAGTGGAATTAGGGTTAGGGTTTCGCACAAGTCTTGTCACTAGACTTGTGGAAGAAGATGAAGAATTGAAGAAGACTAAAGATTATGTAACTAATGAAGAACTATTGATGAACAACCTCAACCCTTAAATCTAGGCTCCTATTTATAGCCTTTCCTAAACCCTAGATCTTGGATTAGAATTTGAATTTCCCTCCAAAAGTTAGCTAAAGGGGATTTGAATTTCCCTCCAAAAGTTTGTTGAGGAGAAGCTTCTAGATGTGATTAGTTAGGAGCTTAATCAAGATTAGCCTAATTAATCATCTTTGCTGATCTGGTAGAAGCTTCGAGATAATTCTGGAATTTGAAGCATGTGAAATGAATGTGGGCTTCTAGAGATGAATTGTGCACTGAAAAATATGCGCTGATGTGTCCAAACCGCCGCGGAACCGCGGCTCAAGGCGGCTCCCGCCGCGGTTCCGCGGCTCTTTTGAAGCTTCAGGGCTTGGTTCTTCTGGTGATTGTTGGGCCTAATACTTGGGCTATTTTCTGATATGTGGAATTGTATTTCTCCCTTTGGATTGCTACCAGATCTCAAAACTTGGAGTTGGTGTAATGTTTGATCAGCAAAATGACAATTTTGGCTTTTCTTCCGGATTTTCCTGCACATATCTCAAAACAAGTGTTGCGCAATATAGGGATGATGCGATGCCACGAAATGCGGTCAATTTCCTTTATAGTGCCGGTTTTAGGGTCTAACACATGCAATCTGATATTTAACGACTGATTTGCTAATATGTGAAATATGAATACCGTACACTTCTAAATGAATGCAAATAATAGGAAAATTGCCGGTTAAAAGATGCAGTATTTTCGACTGATCAAATTCCCCCAAACTTAATTTCGATCGTCTCGAGCGAACTGCTTATTAAAAAGAAGGAGAAAATAAAGAAAGAGAAAAACTAACTAGTACACTTTCGTAGGCAACACGATTGCACTGAGCACATGCAACAAACCTTTAAAACTCTAGGTGTCCCTAGTAGGAGGAGTGTTGTCTTCTGAGGGTTTTCAGCGGATTGCACCCACAAAATCCGATAATAAAAGGAAGATCATGAATATTACATTTAAAGACAAGAATTGTAAAAGAAAAGCCTTGAAAATTAGGGTTTCCAACTAAGCTAGCTTTTCGGTTGTCATGAGCCCTATCTTAATGGTCATGAAAAAATGTCAGAAATCACGTCCTCCCTCAATAAAACATCGTCTTATTCTTCATTTCTATCTTTCTTCCAAACATCGATCATATAACCCTGCGTGTGTGTAAAGGACATCCCTACACCCGGAGAATTCAATTCAAGCTATCATACTCTTGCCCATCAGCCTCAGTACTTCTTAATTAATGAATATTTAGACGAATTTGTTCACACACTTTCATGCGACCGTTAATACTTCTTGAGGTACTAACCGACCGATTACTCATGTGTTTGCTTATATGGTGTATTTTCCACGTCTTGCACCACCTCAGTCATAGCAGTGACTCCCAGACCAGTTGGTCTTAGGGCACTAGGTGAAGAAGCACCCTCGCTATATATTTTTTTTATTGCCCTCGGTGATAACAATACCAGTGTCCATTTTTATCACCACTTTATATATTTTTTTATTCACTTTTTTCTTTTTATTTCCTTCATTCATCGGCTTTAAGACAAGAGCATTTCAAGGTATCCTCTATTATCCCAGACTTTAAGACGTGCATAAGTGCGAATAGCAGGGTAGCAACGTTCAAAATGTTTGGCTTTCCAAAATAGAAACTATTTTTCAGACTTATTTTTATCCTCAGATTAGTGACTTCCTTCATCTTACTGACCCATGGGACAACGGCTCATAACTACTTATTACTAGTTCATATAAGGAAACTTCTAATTTTCTTAGTTTTCTTAAAATTTTCTAATCTCATGGATGTAATTTTTCACTATCTAATATTTTATTATCTTATTTATGTATAAAAAATATTTTTATTTTTTTGAAATTTTTTTAAATTTTTATAGGTTTTCAAAAAATGTTTTGTGCTTATGCAAAGTATGATGCAAATGATGCAAAAATAAGCACAAATCTCCCCCAAACTTGTTTTCAACAGTGTCCTCACTATTGCCTTCTACTAAATCTCGAAAAAACCTGTAAGCTTGGGAGGAATTTATTAGTGGGGGCAAAATATTTAAGTGAAGACCCTCCCCCAAACTTATTTTTGGCTCAAAATTTTGTAAAATTTTCTTTTCAAGAGCCAGAAAAAATGATGCCCCTAAACTTGAGTTATGCAATGTTAATCTTTGAAAATCACATGAGGGGGTCAAAAATCAGTGGTCGATGCCAAGCTTTGCAAAGACCGAAGGTTAACACCAACCATTCAAAAATTTTATCAATGCAGTGCTCTGCTTGGTGGAAGAAGAAGTGGGGAAATGTTAAGTGGTGGAAGAGAGTGTGTGTGCGTCTCATTTTGGAGAGACGATGCAGTGAATGTGATGGATTACTCGCATTCTTTTTACAATTCAGAAGAAGGGGTGGAGGTTCAATTTCATTGATTTGGACATGATTCATCTCAACACCCGTGTCATTCAAAAATGCGAGTTCATCAGCGAAGATTTCCTCAAAAGTTCCATCAATACCCCGATGAATAATGTCATCACAAAGTGCGGGGTGATCTTCAGACTCCAAAAACATTTCATAATCGGTGTTGGTTATTGACCCGGACATTTCGGTGGAAGAGTCTGTATGTGTAAGATACATAGTTGGGTCAAACAACAACATATGAAAAGAGTCTAGATCGGTATCATGAGGATCATCAAATTCGCTGCTGTCGACATCCATTAAGTCGACAGAACAGACCTGAGCAGTAGGTTCGGAGGGTACACTTCCCAACTTGTAAATGTTCAGCTCTATTGACCTATTCTCGAAAGATAGGGTCATAGAACCATTACGACAGTTGATGATAGCGTTGGAAGTGGCCAAAAAGGGGCGACCTAAAATCACTGGAATTTGATTCTGTGGGTTCGCTACAGGCTGTGTATCAATTACAATAAAGTCCACAGGGAATATGAATTCCCCGATTTTTATTAACACATCCTCCAGTTCACCCCTAGGTTTGGTGATTGATCGGTCAGCCATCTGGAGAGTGCAATGGGATGGCTTCAACTCTCCGATCCCTAACTGCTCATAGACTGAGAATGGTAGCAAGTTAACACTAGCGCCAAGGTCTAGTAGAGCACGGTTAATGTGTTTTTCCCCGATAGAAATGGAAATAGTAGGATATCCAGGATCCTTACGTTTCCTCGGTAATTATTGGGGGAAAGCCGTGTCTACTGTTTTTGCCATGAATATCTTCTTGGGCACTTGAGTCTTCCTCTTCCTAGTGCATAAATTCTTAAGAGTTTTCGCATAGGACGGAACTTGTTGGATAGCATCTAGGAGAGGGATGTTGATGTTAACTTGCTTAAAAATGTCCCTAATCTTCTCCATATGTGGACTCGATGTGTTAGCCCTTAACCGATTAGAATAAAGTGCTTTAGCAATAAGCGCTGGGTCCATCATAGAAGAAGGAAGTGGGGGTAGACATGATCCCAAAAGAGGAGTGGGGATCGTCTGTGGAGAACTAGAAGAGATGGGCTGAGGTGGCGAGCCTTGTGGGAAACGAAGAATAGGCTCGCAAGAAGGTGGTGGGGTAGAAGAACTGGGGTCAGAATTAGAAGTGTGTGTGTGAGGGAAGGTCTCAGCCGGGGTGTTATTGATTGATTTTTCAGTATCATCCAACTCTTCCCCAACGTGATTGTCAAACACTCTTCCAGATCTCAACGTGGTTGCATTCACAAGATGTGAATAGCCAGGATTGGGTAAAGGTTGAGCTGGAAGTTTCCCTTTCTCTCTTGCACTCATTTCGGCTTTTAGTTGTGCAATTTGTGCTTCCATCGATTTGATATTCTCATTTTGAGAGACAATGATCTTCATCACATTCTCAATGGAAGATTGCAAACTTGCCGTCCCTTGGATGGATTGTTTCATGAAAGTATCCAAGGTTTGTGCTAGTGCAGAGGTATTATCTATACCGGTCAATTGCAAAGGACTAGATGGTGCAAAAATGTTGGCCGGATTTTGGAAGTTTTATGATTGAAAGGGGTGCTGACTCAATTGAAGTGGTGGCTGCTGTTGTGGTGGAGGGACCCTTTGGAAATTGTGTTGGGTTGGAACCGTGTTTTGAGATTGGGATTGGTTCCAAGCAAAATTAGGGTGATTCCTCCAACCCTGATCATATGTGGAGGAAAATAGATCGTTTCTAGGTCTTTGAAATGTGGCATTGGTATGCTCATGACCTTGAAACGGACAATTTAGTGGACATTCTTTCGTGAGATGTGATGGATCAGAACATCATCTACATACAGTTTTGGAGAGTGACATTTGACTTAGGGTGGCGGCTAAAAATTTGTTTTCCATAGCATTGAATTTCTTATGTAAAGCTGCAATGTCAGCTCTAATCCTATGGAAACATCATTGCCATCCCTAGACGATTGACTCACACCCTCCCACTGTAAAGATTTTTCAGCGAAATTTTCTAGAAAGTTCCATACTTCCCCATCATCCTTGGTCATAAAGTTGCCTTGACACATGGATTCAAGGGTCTGTCTTGTGTAAGGAGTAATGCCCTTATAAATGATTCGGCACAGTTCCCATCTCGGGATGCCGTGATGTGGACATTGGACTAACAGATCCTTGAAACGTTCAAGACATTTTGAAAATGTTTCATTTGGAAGCTGGGTGAATTGATAGATTTCACTACGGACTCGAGCTGTCTTTTGATGTGGGTAAAATTTCTTCAGGAATGCTTTGACGAATTCATCCCAATTTGAAATGGAATGTGCGGTAGTGTTATACAGCCACTTCTCGGCTAAATCGCCCAGGGTAAATGGGAGAAGACGAAGACGCAAAGCATCCACAGACAACTGTGAAGTACCCATCATTGCGCATACATTTTCAAATTTGTTAATAAAGACGTATGCATCTTCAGACTTGAGACCGTAAAATTTTGGTAGAAGGTTGATGCATTGGGGTTTTATTTGAAAATTTTCCCCGTTGGCTGGTGGAATGGAAAGACAGGTGGAAAGAGGGCCTCGTGTAGGATAGCACCTCTCTTGGAGAGAGATGCGAGGTGGATTCTGTGCACCAACGGACGGCGGCAGAGTAGTGGAAAAGAAGTTCGATGGAGACGGATCCATTGATGTGGGTGTGGTGGTGGGTAAAGAAAAGGTAAATGTAGAAATACAGACTTTAGGGTCGATCGGGGGACGCGGACTGAACAGGCACTAGAATCCCGTTGTCCAGCCTATCTTATACTAAAAAGGGTTAGTACAAGTGGCAGCGTGAATTTATAATTAGGGGAAATGATGAATGCGGTGTTTGTTTTGAAAATTGGACGGATTTTTGAAAAAATGATGCAACACAACAAATGCAACACACAAAACCCTAATTCTAGGGGTCACCTAGATCAAATCTCTAGACCGCTCCTAACTGCCAAAAGACAAGTCGCAGGATAAAATCCTCCACTGCCTCTTTGTCCCCCTGTGGCCAAGTAAGTGCCAGGTAAGTGGGAAGGTACTCCACTACGTAAGTAGTGGGCCTAATTAATAACCACTAGCCTTCGACACACTTGCCTTAGACACCACAAAAAAACGCGGATAAGCAATGAATTACCCACGGCCTTCTTCTGTCCTAAGTGAGCGTGACGGTCCTTAGAGTCATCTTTAGATTTCTTTTAATTAATGAGGGTAAATGCGGATGCAAGTTTGTGATTTTCGGGGCTTAGGAAGGGTAATGAACTCCCCACCTAATCTGGATTTGGTCGTGCCCCTTAATATCCGTATTAATATGCAAACAACCAAAAATCAAAACACGCACAATTTAATTTTTGCTTTTTGCACGGCGCTGCGATTTTTGCAAAGAAACCTGCACAAAATATTAATTGGAGCTAAAAAGAGGAGAGAGAAGAAGGAAAGAAAGCACCTGAGAGAAAAATTGTACAGAGAACCCTCAAAAGGGCCGCGGTTCCGTCGCAATAACCACTTAATGCCGCCCTTCCGTGGTCTCCTGTGCTGATCACTGCACCAAAATTCTTGAGGCTACTACTGTTCAGCCCCTGAACTCTCTGGAATTTTCAGAAAATTTTTTCTCCAGCTCCAATGATCCCAGATTTCCTCGCAATCAAATCACAAAACACGTATTAGGGTTTGTGCGAGTTTAGATCTAAAAATTATAATGGAATAAATTTTTCAACTCAAATTTCAAAATATGAACAATTAGCGCACTATCCCCGGCAACGGCGCCATTTGATTTATTAATTTTTGTATCGTGTATGTTTTTAGAAAATAGAATATAGAAATCACAACCAAAAATATTTGACCGCAATCAATAACGGTGTCGAATGTAGCGCGTTAGTAAGTGCGGATCGTCCACAGGGAAAGTGTAATCGTTCGTGTTTTGAATTAGATGAATTGAAACTTTAATGAAAAGAAAACAAAACAATTCATGATTTATATTTGAAGTTCAAGAATTAGAAAATCTAGATCTAATAACAAGAAAAAGATAGAATCAAGAATTGATAGTTTGTTGATTTTTCCAAACCAAATATCAAGAATCGAAATGAGGCTCGTAGGAATCGATCGGATCTATAGATGTGTTGTAATCTTACAATGACGTATTCTTATCCTTCGATGAATTGATACTAGATCGATGATGATCGACAAGAATTAGGGATTTCTAGTGAAACTAGGGTTTCATATTATCCCTTGTTCTTTCATCGATATCATTCACATGCTAGCCTTTAGTAAATTCAAGAAACGATCGTAGATCCCTAATTTCGAGCGATCACAATCAAGAAAGTATCGCAACGAAACTAGGTCATCGATTCTTGAACTTGCTAGGGTTTACAAGACTCGTAGGACTTAAGAATAGTATTAAGATTTGTTACATCATCATTCTATTGATCGTCTCGACTCCTTTACGAGCGGAGTTTTACTCAAACATCACAACAAGAACTACAATCACAAATTGAGATCGAATCATGATGCAAGAATTAAAAGAAAGCAAGATTAAAGAATTTCACCTTTTATTTATATCAACAATTTCATTACATTCGCTCAAGAACTACAAGAGGAAGAACTTGATCGTCGATTTGGCTTCGTTCGTCTCCTTGAGTCGCGGATCGGCTTGGATCACTTGCCCGATTGGAGATCGGCTCGGCTCCTAAAAGGTTGAAGGCTTCTCGCTTGATTGGTACTCATGATCTTGAATTTGGAGTGGAATTAGGGTTAGGGTTTCGCACAAGTCTTGTCACTAGACTTGTGGAAGAAGATGAAGAATTGAAGAAGACTAAAGATTATGTAACTAATGAAGAACTATTGATGAACAACCTCAACCCTTAAATCTAGGTTCCTATTTATAGCCTTTCCTAAACCCTAGATCTTGGATTAGAATTTGAATTTCCCTCCAAAATTTAGCTAAAGGGGATTTGAATTTCCCTCTAAAAGTTTGTTGAGGAGAAGCTTCTAGATGTGATTAGTTAGGAGCTTAATCAAGATTAGCCTAATTAATCATCTTTGCTGATCTGGTAGAAGCTTCGAGATAATTCTGGAATTTGAAGCATGTGAAATGAATGTGGGCCTCTAGAGATGAATTGTGCACTGAAAAATATGCGCTGATGTGTCCAAACCGCCGCGGAACCGCGGCTCAAGGCGGCTCCCGCCGCGGTTCCGCGGCTCTTTTGAAGCTTCAGGGCTTGGTTCTTCTGGTGATTGTTGGGCCTAACACTTGGGCTATTTTCTGATATGTTGAATTGTATTTCTCCCTTTGGATTGCTACCAGATCTCAAAATTTGGAGTTGGTGTAATGTTTGATCAGCAAAATGACAATTTTGGCTTTTCTTTCGGATTTTCCTGCACAGATCTCAAAACAAGTGTTGCGCAATATAGGGATGATGCGATGCCATGAAATGCGGTCAATTTCCTTTATAGTGCCGGTTTTAGGGTTTAACACATGCAATCTGATATTTAACGACTGATTTTCTAATATGTGAAATATGAATACCGTACACTTCTAAATGAATGCAAATGATAGGGAAATTGACGGTTAAAAGATGCAGTATTTTCGACTGATCAGTCCCCTTCGTCGAGGGGAACAATGACCGAACTGTCCAGATCGGTTCCCTCTTAACGGGATCCCGACGCGAAGACTTGATCCACTTTCTCTGAGGAAACTTGGATGTGTCCGCGTGGGCACCTGCCGACATGCCCGGGATCGACCTCAAGGTAATCTCGCACAAGCTCGGGGTCGACCCGACGGCCCGACCCGTCAGGCTAAAGAAACGAAGTTTCGCTTCGATCAAACAAAAGGCGATCGAGAACGAGGTCGATAGGTTGCTTGCAGCCAACTTCATTCGAAATGTGGCCTACTCGGAATGGCTAGCGAATGTGGTTATGGTTAAAAAGGAAAGCGGGAAGTGGCGCATGTGCCTCGACTTCATAGATCTTAACAAGGCCTGCCTGAAAGACAACTATCCCCTCCCTCGGATAGATCAGCTTGTCGACAGCTTGGCATGCCACGAATTGCTCAGCTTCATGGATGCTTTCTTTGGCTATAACCAGATTCGTATGAATCCAGCAGATGAAGAGCTTACCGCGTTCACAATGGACCGGGGGGTATACTGCTACAAAGTGACGCCCTTCGGCCTCAAAAACGCTGAAGCTACAAACCGGTGCCTGGGTAACAAAATGTTCAAACCGTAGATCGGGAGGAACATGGAGGTTCACGTCGACGACAAGCTCATAAAATCGACCTCGTCGGACGAACACGCCAAAGATCTTGGCGAGACATTCGACATCCTTTGCAAGTACAAAATGAAGCTGAACCCCGCCAAGTGAGCGTTCCGGGTCACTAGAGGGAAATTCCTTGGGTTCATAGTTACCTACCGAGGAATTGAGGCTAACCCGGAGAAGATCAGCATCATCCTCAACATGGCTATGCCAAAGAGCAACGTGGAGATCATGCGACTCACGGGGAGAGTGACCGCTCTTAGTTACTTCATATCGAGGTCCGGAGAAAAGTGCCTCCCATTCTTCAAAGCCCTGAGGAAGATCCCAAGGTTCGAATGGTCGGAAGAGTGTTAGTGTCACGTCCCGAAAGTACGGAATATGACCGGCACTTAAACTACGAACGTCTCAAGGCGTACGTATTCTAAGTAAGCCGAAAACCCAGAAATCCAAACCAAGAAAAGATGCAGAGTGTAGGAAAAACCAACTTAAAGAAAGTAGTTTCAATAGCATAAGCCGAATTATGCGGTTTTTAAAAGCATCAAAAATTTCCTGAAAATTTCGGCAGAGTCTCCTTTATAAATACTGGCCCCTAAATGGGATACAACATGAATAGTATACGAAATCAATAAAAAGGCATCCCCAAGCGGGAGCTAGCTCTTCGTCAATCGACGGCCACGACCACACAAGCAATATAATATACAACGCCAACGGCGAGGATCAAAACTCAAAAGGAAACTCAAAACCATAAGAAATCCACAGAAATATAACGCGCGACTCTAAGGTCGAAAGAATAACATCACTGGTCTCTATCTCAAAAATAAATACATGTTTGGTTGATGGAACTTCTAGATACAACAGAATAATAATATACAAGATATATAATGGGGGTACGATACAAGTAAACCCACCTACTAGCAAATCACCCGAAGGAAACTATGCCCGCAAGCCGTAATGATACCTGTACGGCAAACCTGCAAGAAACTGGGGCACAACGGGGGTGCGTTGCCAACTCGTGAATAGAAAAACATCTACGAATAGAAATCGCATGTATGACGCAATCCTAGGTCATACGATCAATATACATCCTCAAATATACATAACCAGCAGCCTATAACAAGGCTAGGGTAAATATCTAACCCGAGTGTAATCTCACGTACCCGTGTCAGTGCTCAAGGGTAGCAATATATCATATGAATGAGGTATGAATGCATGAAAACAGAATACATGTAAATGAAGAACTGTTTTCATAATTTAGTGAGATTTCCTTTGTATTTTTAAAATGAGGTATCATAATGAAATCAGCATAAAACAGTGCCTAGCATCGGCACAAAACGTAATCCCAATATCTCGATATCTCTGTATCACAGTCTCTGTACCTCAAAATCAGGAAATCTCAATGTCTCAATCATAATATCTATGGCGCCGTCAGTCCAGACCGGCCCCTACCATCCATCTCAAGACCACGACGGTATCCTCCGGATATTCGACGCGTCGGGTAAAATCACCGGTAGGTAGTGCTCCCCTGCCAGGCTCACATCGTCATCATCACGCGCTTCTTGCCCCGGGGTACCTTACCGGGTCCACCATGTACCCGAAACGGTTCATCCGCCTCCTCGAATCGGGTCTCGAAATCCATCAGCAAACTCATGGTGGACGACTCATTCATCATGGGAAAACCGCACTTTTTATTTTAAAGAGAGAAAGAAGCTTATATAAGTTTTGCGGTTTTCCCCCAAATCCAGAAAATCTCATAGAAATCCGAATCCAATCCTCAATAGCATGTAAACAGTGCATATCGGCATAAAAATTCATGAATGCGGCATAACAACGAATATTAACATGCATGAAGTAACAAGTAATATCTACAATGTCTAATCTAGCATATAAGGCGAGTACACTAATATCATGTCTAAATTATTAGCTAACAACCTATGTCAATGCAATAGTATTTCTAAAGTGTACGTGGCATGGCAATTACCGATGAAGATGTGTGTGAGCCGGCAAGTAAGTGTACGTGGTACATACGCATCATCGGTAATAGAGCTGGTGTCCTAACAGCATGATATCAATAATGTAGTACGAAACATAATATAAGCATGCAATGCGAAGCGAACCACAATAATGAGCGGAAGCTGAATACTAGACGCAACTATAACTAATCTGCATTAATCTAATATAAGTCCTACAAATGGTGCCTTTTGAAATAACACGAATCATGGGGTTTTGAAAATAAGGGGCTACGGTGTTTTTATGAAAAGATACGTCTTTTGAAATCTCCGTAGGATCCCTTGGGCTGTCTTTTAAAATACCCACGATTCGTTAGTTTTTGGAATAGGTAAGAATCGAATCTAATCTAACAACTAAACTAAACTAAAGGGCTAAGCTAACCAGCTGGACTACAGGTAAGGAAACCGCCTAACATCTGAGTCGATATATATACATACCTGTATATATATTAGTCGGTGATCCTGGCTCAATAATATCATATCCGATACCATATCTATAATCAGACATCCCAAGTCAAGAGTGCGGATCAATCATCAATATATAGCTCGTACGTAAATCCGTCGTACGGCATCCCAAATCTGGGTACGGGTCAATATCACATTCATCATACTATTCATCTGGTATCCTCTTTATCAAATATCATGATCGGGGTATTGATCTACGTCTAGTACAATACTGATACCGTCTAAGTATGCATGCAGGTGTAAGAATCACTACGCCAAAAGACCCGCTAAAACATCATGCCGTATATCAATACGAACCAAATCACATCACCGATCTCCTGGCCTCAAGCCCAATCTCATCGACTCATCTCAAATTCCAAATACTATTCTCAAATCCAGTATATGAACACATAGTCCCATACCTATGTAAACACATAAAAATACAATCCCATATACGCACTTATGAAAGAAGAATGTATGCAAGTATGGGTGTATGTGTGTATGTGTGGTGCAACCACTACTCTAGGGTTTCACATCACTAACCAATCCAATCACACCTAGAATCCATCTTTTAACATCAATAATCTCAAACAATATACAATCAATATCTGTGTGTATACGTATTCGTATACATCACCACGAACTGCGGGGGTGCTATACGCCATCCACCCGACTTCTCCCCGTAGATATAAATATACTCACCTGCACTCAGTGTGTCGGTGTCGATGTCTCCATCATCTTCTGCATCATCTCGGAATCCACGTGAAGGTACCTACAATGATCAACCATAGCAATGCGTATGAAAATCAAGGCAGAAAACCGATACAGCGCACAGTGTGCTCATAGGTTGGAACCTATGGCCCAAACATGCAAATCCAACAAACCACCCCTGTTGTCGATGTACGAACACCCGACAACCAAATACAAATCCAAATATCAAGAAAGTGCATTTAAAAATACGGAAAACATCGCCTAAAACACACCAAAATGCTCCCAGATTTTCCCCAGATGACAATTAGCCAAAACTGCATATAGGGGGGGTCTAATTTAGTGCAAAATGAGCCCTGGAACAAAAATTGACCGATTCACTTCTACTCTGGCCGCAAATTGCGGCCAGAATGATTAAATTTGCGGCCGTAGGTTTGAGTTAGGGGCTCGGGTCTTGGTGGTAGCTTCCTAGGTGCCTGCACGACTCACTGTCAGCTCAATTTTATTTTTGGTGACCCCGGTTTACTCCAGATTCCAAAACACCTTCACAGATCACACAAACCGACATGAAAAGTTCCGTAATTCCGTATTTTTGGGTTTCAGGTTGTGCTAGGCCAGTGTTTTGGTCAATATGGGGTCTAAGGTCACCATTAGGGTCCAATTGCACAGCCACATCTCAACTTTACCCTAACCCTCTCTAGTTTTGTCCAAAGTGTACAAAATTTCGACAAAACGACACTAAACTTTAAAAGAGGCTAAATCACTTGAAATACTACAACAAATGTGAAGGAATTACCTCTATAGAGACTCATGAATCATCCCACAGCACCAAAACATCAACTTTCTTGGTCCATTGCGTAGTTCTTGAGCTTGTGCACACTTTTGTGAAAGCGATATGGGGTTTTGAGTTTGTTTTGTGTGTGATTGTGATGATTTTGTGAAGGGGGAGAGAAAGAGGGCAGTAGCAGCAGGAGATGGAGGAAGAGGGGGAGAGAAAATGAGAGGAAGAGATAAATAGAAAAGCCAAGTCAACACCCCCACCTACCCCCTCTCTTACCATACCTCTTTTCTTTAATCAAAATCCTTTTCTTTTCTTTTCTTTTCCAAAACCTTCTCATTCAAATAGTAAACCCAAAGTAATAGCCATGGTAAGAAAATGTAACACAAGTGTAGGAAAAAGATGTGTATGTTTTGCACAAAATTGCTAAAAACCCGATTAGCGATTTTTAATCGCGATTAGCACTAAATTAGCATATAATTAATCATAAAAACTTAAAAATGTCATAATTCCATAAAATACCCCATTTTAGAATTTTCCATAATTTTTCCAAAATTTTTCCCATTTATCGGTATTTAATTATAAATTTAATATTAAAATAATCAATAAAATAATATTAAATTATAAAAATTCCAAAAATAATATTTTATTATTTTGAAATGTTACAATCTTCCCCCCTTAAAGAAATTCGGTCGCCAAATTTAAATTTAAACCCCCAATTTCTAAAACATTTCAATAAGAAATCCAAGTCGTCGGGGCTCCGAAATCATCAATACATAAACGCATCATAGCGCAATGCATGCGCATGAGTAATGAGCAGATAACTCAAAAACAAAACTCCGTCAAGCATCCCGCAATCATCGGAGCTTTGGTAAGGACACGAATGCCAAATCCAAAGCAAAACCAATATGATATAAATCAGAACTATACATGTAAATATCAAATCTATACATGTAAGTTTCTAAAGGAAATCCATGCCAAATCTTTTAAAATCGTTGTGCAATGTGCATAACACTGCACAGTGGCGGACGTCTCTTATAAGAAAATAACCATATACGTATATACCTTTTGTTTAATATGCACGTTCCGCCGTTTTGAAAACAATTTAGAAGGGTTTCCTTGTTTTACACGTTTCGTGTCTTATCAGACGCGTAGGTAAATACTGAGACTATAGCTCGCTTTTGGAAATCCCTTCGATAACTTTCAATGCATGCAAAATATATTCAGGCACTGTCATCTGATCAGTCCTGCTCAGTACGAAAACCAATCGCAATATCATGAAAATGTACTGCTTCATAAGAAATCGATCCCAAAAAGTGCATATGAAAACCCTGTGCGTCCGGTGCGCACGGAGATAAAAATCCATGAATGTGCACAAAAACAACATAAAGGTGCAACGGTTGTGCACACAACTTTGGTCATAAAATAATATTAAATTTATAAAAATTCCAAAAATAATATTTTATTATTTTGAAATGTTACAATCTTCCTCCTTAAAGAAATTCGGTCCCCGAATTTAAATTTAAACCCCCAATTTCTAAAACATTTCAATAAGAAATCCAAGTCGTCGGGGCTCCGAAATCATCAATACATAAACGCATCATAGCGCAATGCATGCGCATGAGTAATGAGCAGATAACTCAAAAACAAAACTCCGTCAAGCATCCCGCAATCATCGGAGTTATGGTAAGGACACGAATGCTAAATCCAAAGAAAAACCAATATGATATAAATCAGAACTATACATGTAAATATCAAATCTATACATGTAAGTTTCTAAAGGAAATGCATGCCAAATCTTTTAAAATCGTTGTGCAATGCGCATAACACTGCACAGTGGCGGACGTCTCTTATAAGAAAATAACCATATACGTATATACCTTTTGTTTAATATGCACATTCCGCCGTTTTGAAAACAATTTAGAAGGGTTTCCTTGTTTTACACGTTTCGTGTCTTATCAGACGCGTAGGTAAATACTGAGACTATAGCTCGCTTTTGGAAATCCCTTCGATAACTTTCAATGCATGCAAAATATATTCAGGCACTGTCATCTGATCAGTCCTGCTCTGTACGAAAACCAATCGCAATATCATGAAAATGTACTGCTTCATAAGAAATCGATCCCAAAAAGTGCATATGAAAACCCTGTGCGTCCGGTGCGCACGGAGATCAAAATCCATGAATGTGCACAAAAACAACATCAAGGTGCAACGGTTGTGCACACAACTTTGGTCATAGGCATCGTGTGTGCCTGACCGCAAAATCAGGTGCATCTGACATGCATGAAAATTCCGATTTAGTGCATCTGGTGTGCACCAAATCGCATCTCATAACAGGCGCCCAACATGCGCTAAAAATCCAAACCCGGTGCATCCATCATGCATGAAATCATGAAATCCAATATCGAGTGTCGAACACGCGCAAAATCCAATCAGGTGCACAAGGTGCACAAAACAAATATCGAGTATCACAATCGAAATCGAAGTCCAGTGCATCTAAGTGCACAAAAGGCGTATCACTGCACTGCAAGTATATATAAACTATACAGAGTGCAGGAACCAAATCGTGAGCGTGCATACGCACAAAATCAACTCAAATGTCTAAAACCATAAAATCACAAGCATGTGAAACCAAAGCATGAAAATGATATCAAGTGCAACACTGTGCAAAGATCGTAAATCCTCAATCATCAAAATCAAATCATGAGAATAAATCACCCAAAACATCGAAATCAATAATGGCGGAATAGTACCGCTCAAGCGCATCCTCCAAGAATCTCGGACCAACTGTCGCGGTCACTAGTGGGACGTCTCGTCGATGATCATGAACTCTGGCCTGCTGGTGTGCGTAACAATGACCACTCCTGGGTCAAGGTCTTCACTGTGAATTACCAATCTCTCGGTCCATCGGCTCATCGGCCCTGTCAGGTGTGCTAACGAGGATGATCCCGTTCTGGTACATCTCTGGTCATCTCTCGGTCAATCATCGCGACCACTCGTCAAGCAGCATGTCACTGGCGTCGGCCTCTGGCTCTCTGAATGCACATGACACATCTAATCCTGGGTGCAAATATCATTGCAGCAGTATCCTGGAAGGAATCCTGCTCAAGGTCTCTTCCAAGTCTCGTCTTTGCCTAACTGTCCGGAAGTCATCGTCCTTTACTATATCTGTTTCTTGTTCCGGAACAGCTGCATACTCACCGCGACTCCTTCTGGAAGGTATATCCAAGTACAATGCCTCGGCATGCGTATCGCATCTCTGATGTCGGCGGAGTAGAACGTCATCTTATCAAGATCTCGTACGAACCGCTTACTCCACCTTTCTCTAAGGTCGACCGCTTCGGACTCGTCTCGTCGTGGCTGCATGGACTGAGCTCCAACGGCTATCCTCGTATCGGAAGTCTCCCAAGAAATGCATCTCACCACCTAGCATCCGGATTAAGTCGAGCCATCCAATCGAGTCGTCAAAACCTCATAATCCCCCAAGAGCTCAACATCTTGGGCACAGTTTAATAGTATCGAGTACATACCACAGCATCGATGGTCCAGCCGTAGAAGGGCAAACCCAAGCCTTACTAATGGCGCCGCAGAACTGCCGCAAACCCTAAGGTTCAAAGGCTTTCACACGGTCATTAAGTCGAGTTAGGGTTTCATTCTTCTAGAGGAACCATAGAATTGCCTGCATGTCTTTCCGACTACCTTAAACTTGGAATAATAGGTTTCTGACATTCGATCGTCTCTGTCGACTCCCAACGCCTCCGCGTGAAGTCGTCTCTAGCTGGAATCAATCTATCTGATGACCTCGCATCGGGGTAGGCGAACGATCCACATGTCCTAGTCATTCATCCTCGATGACTAGCGACCTTCTATCATCTCTTAGTACAACTTGTACTGCAATAGCTCCAACATCTAGGGCGATATCTCATCGTTTTTCAGCAATAACTGGCTCACTCGTCTGCATGCTGAACTGTGTCTCAATCATCATGAATAAGCCACACATCAACGGTCATCAAAGTCTGGCTGGCCTCTGTCAGTGGCTCAATCCTCTGGTGCTAATCTGCACGTCCGAGAAGTCTCATACAGCGATCCATCCAACGCTCGTGGTGCAAAAACACAATCCAAAAGACACATCTCTACAATCGAGTGTCGCCCGAATCACGCCATGGTCAGTCCTCGTTCGTAACGAGCTCATGCTGACCGCAACTCTAGCCGTAGCTCTCCTTGCCCGTAATCGTGGCGGCAAAATCATAACTGGTACCGATGTAGCTAGATCAGGAATGAATATGATACTGAGCAAAGAAATGTACATCCTAAGGCTCCTTAAGTGGAGTGGCGTGTCGTAAATATGCCGCGGAACATACCCACGGTACGTCACTCTACTTTAGTCACCTATTCTATCAACCAAGGGTCATCCTACGCTCCGAAGGTAAAACCTAACTCTCTGATACCAACTTTGTCACGTCCCGAAAGTACGGAATATGACCGGCACTTAAACTACGAACGTCTCAAGGCGTACGTATTCTAAGTAAGCCGAAAACCTAGAAATCCAAACCAAGAAAAGATGCAGAGTGCAGGAAAAACCAACTTAAAGCAAGTAGTTTCAATAGCATAAGCCGAATTATGCGGTTTTTAAAAGCATCAAAAATTTCCTGAAAATTTCGGCAGAGTCTCCTTTATAAATACTGGCCCCCAAATGGGATACAACATGAATAGTATATAAATCAATAAAAAGGCATCCCCAAGCGGGAGCTAGCTCTTCGTCAATCGACGGCCACGACCACACAAGCAATATAATATACAACGCCAACGGCGAGGATCAAAACTCAAAAGGAAACTCAAAACCACAAGAAATCCACAGAAATATAACGCGCGACTCTAAGGTCGAAAGAATAACATCACTGGTCTCTATCTCAAAAATAAATACATGTTTGGTTGATGGAACTTCTAGATACAACAGAATAATAATATACAAGATATATAATGGAGGTACGATACAAGTAAACCCACCTACTAGCAAATCACCCGAAGGAAACTATGCCCGCAAGCCGTAATGATACCTGTACGGCAAACCTGCAAGAAACTGGGGCACAACGGGGGTGAGTTGCCAACTCGTGAATAGAAAAACATCTACGAATAGAAATCGCATGTATGACGTAATCCTAGGTCATACGATCAATATACATCCTCAAATATACATAACCAGCAGCCTATAATAAGGCTAGGGTAAATATCTAACCCGAGTGTAATCTCACGTGCCCGTGTCAGTGCCCAAGGGTAGCAATATATCATATGAATGAGGTATGAATGCATGAAAACAGAATACATGTAAATGAAGAACTGTTTTCATAATTTAGTAAGATTTCCTTTGTATTTTTAAAATGAGGTATCATAATGAAATCAGCATAAAACAGTGCCTAGCATCGGCACAAAACGTAATCCCAATATCTCGATATCTCTGTATCACAGTCTCTGTACCTCAAAATCAGGAAATCTCAATGTCTTAATCATAATATCTAGGGCGCCGTCAGTCCAGACCGTTCTCTACCATCCATCTCAAGACCACGACGGTATCCACCGGATATCCGACGCGTCGGGTAAAATCACCGGTAGGTAGTGCTCCCCTGCCAGGCTCACATCATCATCATCACGCGCTTCTTGCCCCAGGGTACCTTACCGGGTCCACCATGTACCCGAAACGGTTCATCCGCCTCCTCGAATCGGGTCTCGAAATCCATCAGCAAACTCATGGTGGACGACTCATACATCATGGGAAAACCGCACTTTTTATTTTAAAGAGAGAAAGAAGCTTATATAAGTTTTGCGGTTTTCCCTCAAATCCAGAAAATCTCATAGAAATCCGAATCCAATCCTCAATAGCATGTAAACAGTGCATATCGGCATAAAAATCCATGAATGCGGCATAACAACGAATATTAACATGCATGAAGTAACAAGTAATATCTATAATGTCTAATCTAGCATATAAGGCGAGTACACTAATATCATGTCTAAATTATTAGCTAACAACCTATGTCAATGCAATAGTATTTCTAAAGTGTACGTGGTATGGCAATTACCGATGAAGATGTGTGTGAGCCGGCAAGTAAGTGTACGTGGTACATACGCATCATCGGTAATGGTGCTGGCGTCCTAACAGCATGATATCAATAATGTAGTACGAAACATAATATAAGCATGCGATGCGAAGCGAACCACAATAATGAGCGGAAGCTGAATACTAGACGCAACTATAACTAATCTGCATTAATCTAATATAAGTCCTACAAATGGTGCCTTTTGAAATAACACGAATCATGGGGTTTTGAAAATAGGGGCTACGGTGTTTTTATGAAAAGATACGTCTTTTGAAATCTCCGTAGGATCCCTTGGGCTGTCTTTCAAAATATCCATGATTCGTTAGTTTTTGGAATAGGTAAGAATCGAATCTAATCTAACAACTAAACTAAACTAAAGGACTAAGCTAACCAGCTGGACTACAGGTAAGGAAACCGCCTAACATCTGAGTTGATATATATACATACATGTATATATATTAGTCGGTGATCCTGCCTCAATAATATCATATCCGATACCATATCTATAATCAGACATCCCAAGTCAAGAGTGCGGATCAATCATCAATATATAGCTCGTACGTAAATCCGTCGTACGGCATCCCAAATCTGGGTACGGGTCAATATCACATTCATCATACTATTCATCTGGTATCCTCTTTATCAAATATCATGATCGGGGTACTGATCTACGTCTAGTACAATACTGATACCGCCTAAGTATGCATGCAGGTGTAAGAATCACTACGCCAAAAGACCCGCTAAAACATCATGTCGTATATCAATACGAACCAAATCACATCACCGATCTCCTGGCCTCAAGCCCAATCTCATCGACTCATCTCAAATTCCAAATACTATTCTCAAATCCAGTATATGAACACATAGTCCCATACCTATGTAAACACATAAAAATACAATCCCATATACGCACTTATGAAAGAAGAATGTATGCAAGTATGGGTGTATGTGTGTATGTATGGTGCAACCACTACTCTAGGGTTTCACATCACTAACCAATCCAATCACACCTAGAATCCATCTTTTAACATCAATAATCTTAAACAATATACAATCAATATCTGTGTGTATACGTATTCGTATACATCACCACGAACTGCGGGGGTGCTATACGCCATCCACCCGACTTCTCCCCGTAGATAAAAATCTACTCACCTGCACTCAGTGTGTCGGTGTCGATGTCTCCATCATCTTCTGCATCATCTCGGAATCCACGTGAAGGTACCTACAATGATCAACCATAGCAATGCGTATGAAAATCAAAGCAGAAAACCGATACAGCGCACAGTGTGCTCATAGGTTGGAACCTATGGCCCAAACATGCAAATCCAACAAACCACCCCTGTTGTCGATGTACGAACACCCGACAACCAAATACAAATCCAAATATCAAGAAAGTGCATTTAAAAATACGGAAAACATCGCCTAAAACACACCAAAATGCTCCCAGATTTTCCCCATATGACAATTAGCCAAAACTGCATATAGGGGGGGTCTAATTTAGTGCAAAATGAGCCCTGGAACAAAAATTGACCGATTCACTTCTACTCTGGCCGTAAATTGCGGCCAGAATGATTAAATTTGCGGCCGTAGGTTTGAGTTAGGGGCTCGGGTCTTGGTGGTAGCTTCCTAGGTGCCTGCACGACTCACTGTCAGCTCAATTTTATTTTTGGTGACCCCGGGTTACTCCAGATTCCAAAACACCTTCACAGATCACACAAACCGACATGAAAAGTTCCGTAATTCCGTATTTTTGGGTTTCAGGTTGTGCTAGGCCAGTGTTTTGGTCAATATGGGGTCTAAGGTCACCATTAGGGTCCAATTGCACAGCCACATCTCAACTTTACCCTAACCCTCTCTAGTTTTGTCCAAAGTGTACAAAATTTCGACAAAACGACACTAAACTTCAAAAGAGGCTAAATCACTTGAAATGCTACAACAAATGTGAAGGAATTACCTCTATAGAGACTCATGAATCATCCCACAGCACCAAAACATCAACTTTCTTGGTCCATTGCGTAGTTCTTGAGCTTGTGCACACTTTTTGTGAAAGCGATATGGGGTTTTGAGTTTGTTTTGTGTGTGATTGTGATGATTTTGTGAAGGGGGAGAGCAAGAGGGCAGTAGCAGCAGGAGATGGAGGAAGAGGGGGAGAGAAAATGAGAGGAAGAGAGAAAGAGAAAAGCCAAGTCAATACCCTCACCTACCCCCTCTCTCTTACCATACCTCTTTTCTTTAATCAAAATCCTTTTCTTTTCTTTTCTTTTCCAAAACCTTCTCATTCAAATAGTAAACCCAAAGTAATAGCCATGGTAAGAAAATGTAACACAAGTGTAGGAAAAAGATGTGTATGTTTTGCCCAAAATTGCTAAAAACCCGATTAGCGATTTTTAATCGCGATTAGCACTAAATTAGCATATAATTAATCATAAAAACTTAAAAATGTCATAATTCCATAAAAACCCTATTTTAGAATTTTCCATAATTTTTCCATAATTTTTCCCATTTATCGGTATTTAATTATAAATTTAATATTAAAATAATCAATAAAATAATATTAAATTATAAAAATTCCAAAAATAATATTTTATTATTTTGAAATGTTACAGTTAGAATGCTTTCGAGTAACTTAAAGTGCACCCGGCAACTCCCCCACTGCTCACCCGGCCAATCGAAGGAGACGAGTTGTTGCTGTACCTTGCAGTGTCCGATCATGCTGCCGGCTCGGTGCTCGTCCGAGAAGTCAAAGGAGTACAGAAGCCGGTCTACTACGTGAGCCATGTCTTTAATGACGCGGAAACAAGGTACTCGTCCATAGAAAAGATTGTCTTGGCACTTATCGTGGCCTCAAGGAAGCTACGACACTACTTCTAGGCACACACTATTCTCGTTCTCACCGAACGTCCCCAGGGGCTATTCTCGCTTCCCCTGAGTCATCTGGTCATCTGGAGAAATGGAGGTAGGAGTTATCCTAATTCGACATCAAATACCGTCCCAGGAAAGCCATCAAAGCGCAAGTCCTGGCAAACTTCATTGTCGAATGCACTATCCCTAACAAGGAAGCAGCGTCGGCACCCGTCCCCGGGTCCCAACCCTCGGTCGAGGAAGCGCCCGACTCCGTCCCCGATTGGGTCCTCTATGTCGATAGATCCTCTACCGAGGAGGGGAGCGGTGCCGGCCTTATCATTCGAGGCCTAAACGAGGGAAAGAAAGAGTACTCATTGAAGCTCGGGTTTAGAGTATCAAACAACTCCACGAAATACGAAGCCTTGCTTGTCGGACTACGAATCACCTCCAGAGTGGGGCTGAAGACGATCCGAATTCGCAGTGATTCTACCCTAGTCGTAGGCCAAGTGACCGGGCGTTTCAAGGCCCTGGAGCCGCTCATAGTGAAGTACTTAGCCGAGGTAAAGAGACTACAAAAAAATTTCGACGAAGTTCAAGTGGAGCAGATTCCTCGGCACCTAAACACCCAGTCTGACGCCCTAAGAAAGCTAGCCTCTTCCTATACGGCCAACAATAAGAGGAATATCCTCTTCGAAGTCTTGCTACGGCCCAGCGTGGAAGACAGGGAGGAAACACTTCAAGTGTACACTACGCATGAGGAAGGCCAAGATTGGAGGAAGACCCTCGTGGAGTTCCTGAAGGAAGGTACACTCCCAGTGGATCGGGAGGAAGCACGCCGCCTTTGAGCCAAAACCCGCCATTTCGTCTAGAGCAATGGAAACCTCTACAAGAAGTTGTACACGCAACCTTTGCTTCGGTGCGTCGACCTCCATGAAGCCGACTACGTCCCTCGGAAGGTACACGAAGGGGTCGGTGGAGCACATCAAGGGGCCCGCACCTTAGTCCAGAAGACGCTGCTCTAAGGGTACTATTGGCCGACTATTCATCAAGATGCTCAGAAGCTCGTCAGAAGATGCAAATGCTGTCAACTACATGGTAGCACACCCCGTCTTCCGGCTACTGAGCTAACGACCCTCAACTCCCCCTGTCCATTTGCCCAGTGGGGGATGGACATGGCAGGCCAACTCCCAACTGGTACGGGCAGGGACAAATACATCCTCGTCACGGTAGACTATTTTACGAAGTGGATTGAGGCCATCCCCATCAGAAAACCGAATGCCACCACGACAATCAAATTCCTGCAGAACAATATAATATCCCAATTCGGGATCCCAAGGTGTATTGTTACCGACCACGGGACGAATTTTGAAAACGACAAATTCAAAGGATTCTGCAGCGAATACCACATACTAATGAAGTTTGCCACGGTCGCGCATCCCTATGCAACGGGCAGGCCGAGGTCGCTAACTGAGACGTCATTCAAGGTCTTCGAACTCGTTTAGAAGGAAGACAGGGCAACTGGGTCGAGAAACTACCTCGGGTTTTATGGGCCTTACGCACATCGAAGAAGATCCCACTGGAGAGACCCCCTTCAGCCTCTGCTACGGCACCAAGGCGATGGTCCCAGCAGAGATCAGACAGCCCAGTTACATAGTCGAGCACTTCGACGACGAAGTAAACACCTCGGTGCTCCGGACTAATTTGGGCATCTTGCTAGAGAAGCGGGACCGGACACAGATCAAAGCCACCATTTATCAACAGCAAACTGCCCGCTACTACAATGCATGAGTCAAGCATCGCGCCTTCAAGACTAGAGATTTGGTCCTAAGGAGGAACGAATTCGTAGACTAAGGCAAGCTGCACAAGTTCTCCCCGAAGTGGGACGGCCCATTCCTCGTCTCCGAAGTATTGCCCGGCGGAGCCTATCGCTTATAAGATGCGGGGGACGCAAGTTTCTGCGACCTTACAACACCGAAAAGCTCAAGTTGTACAAGTGAATATATTTTCGAAATTTGTATCAGTGAATATGTTTCTTCTTTGCCAAAGCAATGTAATTTTTCTTTATTGTTAAGTCTCCTGAACTAGAAGAAACTTCTTCGATATGTTTCCCTCTTCTTCGGTTCAAAGATCCCTGGTTTCGTTTTATGAAAACACTCAAACACACAAAGAGGATAAAAAGGAGACAAAAGCATGTCGCAAACGAAGAACTTTATTCATCAAAGGTATTGTGGGCTCCCCAGCCTTACATAAAAGAAAATATATACAAAAATATTACAACAAAGGAGGTAGTGGGTGGAGAAAACACTGCTGGTGGTACTCCGAGAAGATCTCCGGCAGCCGAGCCCTCGTTTCCTCAGCCCGCACCCTCTGATGTTGCCCGTGGACCCGTGAAGCCACGGATGGGCCGGAGACCGCACTGCCGGGCAGCCATCGGCGATCTGCCTTCGCTGAAAGCACTCCAGAACAAGTGCCACCGAGCGATCCCGCCTGCTCTTCGAGATCAGGCCGTGGTGGTAGAGCGAGTACAGCTTGTCAATCACCTCAACCTTAAGCTCCTCGGACAGGGCGTTGTGCAGCCCAGGTGACATCCTCCAAATTGCATACATGAGCAATTGAAGGAGGGATAACCACCGAGGAAGTAGACGGACGAAGTGTTCCTCCACACGCTGGACCATTGCCAGGTACGTCTCCTCGGTGCTTGCCTGGTCGAACAAGTAGACGTTGTCAAGAGAGATGATCTCTTGAATAGAGTAGATGAAACCTGCCATTTTTTCGGAAACGCAAAGCTAAAAATAACCAACACGCGGGATATTTTCAAAGTTCCTAATACAGAGCTGCCATGTGGCGACCATGCCCTCAAGCGGCCAAATGGAAGTTAGAACGTCGCGCACTACGAAGAGTCACGCCTTTCCATGCGTTTCTGCCACGTGTTGTCTGCAACGGTCTTTCCCCCCAGGTCTTACGGGTCAAAAGAGACCGACCAACACCAAAGAAGCCCTCATCAAGAGGCCACCGAGCAGCTTCCCTGCTTGATCAATCCCTGGCTGGTAGTTTACTACCCACCGATGCCAAGGATCGAAGCCTTCATCAAGAGGCTACTGAGCATCTCCACTGCTCGGTCAATACTTAGCGGCTAACTTCCTACCCGTCTACGCTAAGGATTTAAAGCCCTCATCAAGAGGCCACCGAGCATCTTCCCTGCTCGGTCAATCCTTAGCGGGTAACTTCCTACCCATCTACGCTAAGGATCTAAAGCTCTCATCAAGAGGCCACCGAGCAACTTCCTTGCTCGGTCAATCCTTAGCGGGTAACCTCCTACCCGTCTACGCTGAGGATCTAAAGCCCTCATCAAGAGGCCACCGAGCAGCTTCCCTGCTCGGTCAATCCTTAGCGGGTAACCTCTTACCCGTCTACGTTAAGGATCAAAAGCCCTCATCAAGAGGTCACCGAGCAGCTTTCCTGCTCGGTCAATCCTTAGCGGGTAACCTCCTACCCATCTGCGCTAAGGATCAAAATCCCTCATCAAGAAGCCACCGATCAGCTTCCCTGCTCGGTCAATTCTTAGCGGGAAACTTCCTACCCATTTACGCTAAGCATCAGAAGCCCTCATTAAGAGGCCACCGAGTAGCTTTCCTGCTCGGTCAATCCCTGGCTGGTAGTCTCTTACCCACCGATACCAAGGATCGAAGCCCTCATCAAGAGGCCACCGAGCAGCTTCCCTGCTCGGTCAATCCCTGGCTGGTAGTCTCCTACCTATCGACGCCAAGGATCTAAGCCCTCATCAAGAGGCCACCGTGTAGCTTCCCTGTTCGGTTAATGCTTGGCTGGTAGTCTCCTACCTACCAACGCCAAGGATCGAAGCCCATATTAAGAGGCTACCGAACATCTTCCCTGCTTGGTCAACGCCGGCCAATTCTAACTTGTCCATTGTTTAATTTACGCTAAGAGAAGTGGTCGCCTGTCCGACTCAAAGGAATGGGCAGATATCGACCTTCCTACACTGAAAGATCTTCCGAAGTATTCTAAGTGAACGATTGCTACCTCAACTCCGGGGGCGGGAGAGCACTGACCTTCCTGCACTTAGCGATTAACCGACCTTCCTACACTTAGCAATTAACTGGCTTACACTCGACGGGTGATCGCCATTTAAAAGACCGGTCATTGACCTACGGCTTAACTCTTAGGAGTGCTCGCACAAGAAAACATTACCATGAAGAAAAATTAAAAAAACATTTTTATTTACGATATGAAAGTCTTTACAAGGTACTATGGGCTCCTCAGCCTTATAAAAAAGTGCCCGGAGGCTTACAAAATTTTAAAAAAAGAGAGAAAAGCCATGAAGGCTCAGGCCTTAGGACCGGGAAGGATCTCAACCTGCTCAACGCCGGCGTTGGGCCGGGGTGGTGGCATTTCGGTCGGTGCTCGCTCCAAGAGCCTTTTCTCCAGCACTCCCACCGCCAGCCTCTCCCCCGGTGGCACTCCCGGCGGTCCCCCCATGCGGCTCATCCTCGGAGAGGGGGTACTAGAGCTGTCACGACCCGAAATGTTTCGACTCGTGACCGACACTTAACTACGCTACGTCTACAGGCGTAACGCGGCTAAGTAAGCCGACCCCAGAAATCAAAACCATTTAAAAGTAGAGTGATTAAAACATTCTTTGTAAAAACAGTTATACATGTCTAGGATACTTTAATTAATTTAGTAGAAATTCTTTTTAAGTTCAAGAGTTATATTTTTATAATTTTTGCAACATTTCCCTTATAAACATTTGTCCCGCAAGTCGGGAAAGGCAAGGTGTCGTAGAAATAACATGTGAAATGAATAGAGCATCACAATATGATATATGACGCCGTAGCGAAAAATAAGCAGTAAGGCAAAGACAAATATCATAAAAGATAAGACTGCATAAAATAAGTCGGCTCACATGCGAGCTCGACACCAGAGTACAAAAACATATACATCGTCCTCACAGCTGTCTCTAAGTCAATACAGGAAGGTAGATGGAGAATACTGGATACATCAATATACAACTGAAGGATGACAGATACCGTACAAAACCCACCTAATAGCAAAAGGGCTAACACGCCTCAGAAATGGTATCTGTGCCAAAAGGTGCGGTAAACAGCCAGCCGCGACTACTTCCAAGGGCAACCTGCAAATACTGTGGCACAACGGGGGTGAGTTGCCAACTCGTGAATAGTAGATAACATATATAAAGGTAATCGCGAGCGTGCATGTATAGCGCTGCTCTATCAAATGCCAGCAAGTAAGATCTATATGCGACAAGAACAAGGTGCAATAATCATGCAAATGCTCTGTCAGGTAAAATAACTACAGGATGAGATATATGATAAGCAATACTGAGCATGGGATAAACAACATCTACATGGAAATATCAACGTGCCTCAAGCTGCACCCAAATCCCAAATAAACTCAGGCGCCGGCACTCCCATCGGCCCTCAAATCCTGCAAATCTCTAAGAATCACGAGTGCCCAACATCGGCACCCAAATAACATAAATACTCGTATCTAGCATCGACACGCAAATCCTCCTCTATCGGGCATCCGTCAGTCCGGGTCAGCCCTCTCTCAACATATCAGGCATCCGTCAGTCCGGGTCAGCCCTCTCTCAAGATATCGGGCATCCGTCAGTCCGGGTCAGCCCTCTCTCAATATATCGGGCATCCGTCAGTCCGGGTCAGCCCTCTCTCAATATATCGGGCATCCGTCAGTTCGGGTCAGCCCTCTCTCAATATAAGCCACTCTAGCACCGAGAAAACACAGGGTGGGCGCCCCGAAATAGCATATCAAGGGAACCGGGTTTTTAAATGATTACATATTTGAAATGGCCACGGTTCCCAAATCCAGAAATCACATGAAATCCCCAACCAATATGCAAGTAAATATGATGTAATAGGTGCATCAAGTCATAATGTAGGTACAAGGGAGAACCGCCTTTTAAAACAGTTTCGGTTTTCAAAGACATCTCGCGGTTCCCAATTCTATGAAAATCATAACGAATCATATATGAGATGAACTACAGCAATATAATCATGGCAGTTCTACAGTGAGTGTGTCGTGGCAATTACTAACGGTGTGAGTGTAACATGAACCGTTAGTAATTGTGCGGTGTTCTATCAATTCTAAGTATACATACAACAGGGAATGCAATATGCAATGACAGTCCATGCGGTAAATGCAACATATAATAATAAGGTCCTATCAGCCCTGACGCATAACGCCATGCGGGCGATATCCCCGTAGATGTTAAATCTACTCACCGAAGTCTCGCGCTAAGTGTAGCCGACGACTTGCTTACCCTTCTTCGCAGCGTCCGTCCCACTCACCTGCGAACCTAGAATCACATAACAAATATCACACATAAGCTCAAATTCACAAAAACGTGATATTACGGTCAAACTAGAAACCCGTGTCGCAAACCAATTGCGCGTGTGCGCGATACGCAGAAACGTGTGCTCACGCGCCTGAAACTACCCCGACGCGTCGCGATACGCAGAAACCCTAAACCCACACACGTATCACGCGTGTCGCGAAGGTTTAGAAATACGGAAAAACAGGTATTTAGTCCCAGATTTTTCTACAGTAAGAACCAAACAAAATTGCACATGCCATGAATCTAAGGATTGCAACAGACACCTAATGGACCAAACCCCAACCCAAACCCTACCCATCTGCCTGCAAATTGCGGCCAGATCGAATATTTCGGCGGCCAGAACAAGAGATATGGGGGTCGGGTTCTACCTGAGGTATCAGCACCTAACAACTATACTGCAGTCTCCTCAAAATTATTCTGAACTCACCGGGTCGATAGCAGTTTTCAGAAACTCAAAATTTGCCTTAAAACGACAAATTTGCTTCAAAAGAAATCTGGTGGTATTTTAGTGCAATTGGGGGTTAAGCTGGGTTAATATGGCCTTAACAACACTCTACCAACCTACTAAAACCAAATCATACATCACTTGCTCAAGGTTCCCACTAAACACCACATATCGCACTAAATCGCACCAATAACCACTAACCGAAGTAAAACTACACTAAACAGGTAAACTAGGGAGTATGTTTAGGAAATATACCCCACACTCGACCCTAGGGAGATGGAGGAAGAAGAAGAAGTGAAGGGAAGGAGCTGCAGCTGGAGTTGTGGCTGTTGCTGCTGCTAACTGCTGCTACTGGTGCTGTTGCTGCTACTGAAATGCTTACTGCTGCTGCTGTGAATGCTTGCTGCTGCTGCTGTAGATGCTTGCTGCTGCTGCTGCTGAAGAGGTAAGTGTGTGTGAGTGTGAGAGTGAGGTCAAGAGAAGGAACAAAAAAAAATATGAGAGTAAATCATAACCCCAAAGTCAACCCCTCCTCTCTCTCTCCTCATTAATTGCAAGCATGGTTTAAGCCATGATGCACTCTCTCTCTCTCACCAAGTCAACACCCAAAGGAAATTCAAATTAAAGCAACAATTAAATAACTAATTAGACTTAATTAAAACCCAAAAGACTTAATCCCCATGATTAACCCACCATGGTTACTAATCATGGTATTACCTCATTTAAAAACCCTAGTTTACATGCACATGCGTGTGCAAGCCTAGGAAAATTCTAGAAAAATATTTATTAAATTAGGAAAAATATTTAAAACACAATTTGGTAAACTTTTTATTAAAAACCCAATATTTAAATATAATTAGTCACTAAACACATCCTAAGCTGTTACAATCTCTCCCCCTTATAGAAATTCGTCCCCGAATTTCAAAATCTAACTACACGTACCTTCGAAAAGACGGGGATACTTCTTCCTCATCTCGCTTTCGGTCTCCCAAGTGATCTCCTCACGGCCCTGACCACGCCAAAGTATCTTGACTGATGGGATGTCCTTCGATCTCAATTTCTTCACTTGTCGATCCAAGATCATCACTGGCTGTTCCGCATAGGAAAGGTCGCGCTCAAGCTGGATCGTCGGGTGCTGAATCGCATGCGAAGGATCATGAAGATATCTACGGAGCATCAAAACATGAAATACGGGGTGCACATCTGGAAAACTGGGAGGAAGGGCTAATCGGTATGCAACTGCACCAACACGCTCGAGGATCTCGAAGGGGCCCACATATCTGGGACTGAGCTTCCCTTTCTTCCCAAACCTCATCACAACTTTCATTGGAGAGACCCTCAAGAAAACATGATCACCAACAGAAAACTCAAGTCTGCGTCGCCGACGGTCCGCATAAGATCTCTGCCTACTCTAGGCTGCTCTCATCCTATCGCGAATCAACTGGATCTTCACGGTCGTCTCCTCAACAATCTGTGGCCCTAAGATACTGCTCTCACTGAGCTCTATCCAACAGGTGGGCGATCTGCATCTCCTCCCATAAAGAGCCTCAAATGGTGCCATCTGGATGGTCTTCTGGTAGCTGTTATTGTAGGAGAACTCTACTAAGGGCAAGTGATGATCCCAGCTACCTCCGAAATCTAATACACATGCTCTGAGCATGTCCTCGAGAGTCTGAATAGTCCGCTCTTGACTGTCCGTCGGTCTGCGGATGAAATGCTGTGCTGAAACTTAAGCGAGTGCCCAAAGCCTCCTGAAGCCTCTGCCAAAATCGGCTGGTAAACTGGGTGCCTCTGTCGGACACAATACACGTCGGGACTCCGTGCAGTCGTACAATCTCGTCGATGTAGATCTGGGCATACTGAGTAAATCCGAAAGTCGTCTTCACTGGTAGGAAGTGAGCCGCTTTCGTCAAACGATCCACGATCACCCAGATGGAGTCATACCCTCGACTAGTCCTGGATAGACCCACAATGAAGTCCATAGAGATCTGCTCCCATTTCCACTCCGGAATGGGTAATGGCTGTAGCTCTCCGGCGGGCCTCTGATGCTCAGCCTTGACTTGCTGACAAGTCAGGCATCTCGACACAAAATCTGCGATGTCTCTTTTCATTCCGTCCCACCAGTAAACACTTCTCATGTCATGGTACATCTTGGTGGAACCGGGATGAACACTATATACCGATCGATGTGCCTCCTCAAGAATCTCACGCCTCAGTCCCTTAGCATCTGGTACGCACAGTCTAGTCCCAAATCGTAGTATCCCCTGATCATCGATCATGAATTCGGAAAATCTGCCATGTCCAATCTGTGCCATGATCTCTGAACATCGGCCATCACTGTGCTGTGCCTCATGTATACGGTCGATCAACTGTGGGCGTGCACGGACATGCGCTATCTGTCCTCCAATCGGCGTGAACTCGAACTGTACCCGGCTGTCGCATAATATCTGCCAATCTGCTGACGACTGCCCCTGTACTGTGCTCAAACAAGATAGACTACTCCCGGGCCTCCTGCTCAACGCATCCGCCACTACATTCGCCTTACCCGGGTGATACAAGATCTCGCAGTCGTAATCCTTCACTAACTCCATCCATCAGCGCTGTCAAAGGTTCAGGTCTCGCTGCTGAAATATATACTTTAGACTCTTGTGATCCATGAATATCTGGCATGACTCGCCGTATAGGTAATGTCGCCAGATTTTAAGTGCAAAGACCACTGCAGCCATTTCCAAATCGTGAGTGGGATAGTTCTGTTCATGTTTCTTCAATTGTCGCGAGGCATACGTGATCACCCTGTCATGCTGCATCAATACACACCCTATCCCCACTCGAGAAGCATCACAATAGACCACAAATCCGCCTGATCCAGAAGGTAAAGATAACACCGGTGCCGTCGTCAGCCGAGTCCGTAGCTGCTGAAAACTGTGCTCGCACTCATCCGTCCAATCGAAAGGAACTCCCTTCCGGGTCAACCCGGTCAACGGTGTAGCAATACGGGAGAAGTCCTGCACGAATCGCCTGTAGTAACCGGCCAACCCAAAAAAGCTGCGAATCTCCATAACCGATGTGGGTCTGGGCCAACGCTGAACGGCCTCGATCTTCCTCGGGTCCACACATATACCGTCTCATGAAATCACATGCCCCAAGAAGTCTACACTGTCCAGCCAGAAAGCACACTTGGAGAATTTCGCATATAGCTGGTGCTCCCTCAAAGTCTGCAGTGTAATCCGCAGGTGCTGCTCGTGCTCCTCACTACTCCTGGAATACACCAAGATATCGTCAATGAAGACTATGATGAACATATCCAAATATGTCCGGAAAATACGGTTCATCAGGTCCATGAATGCTGCTGGCGCGTTGGTGAGTCCAAACGATATCACCAAAAACTCATAGTGGCCGTAGCGCGTACGGAAAGCTGTCCTGGGAATGTCCTCCTGTCGAACCCGCAGCTGATGATAGCCCGATCGTAAATCGATCCTCGAAAAGTACCCTTCCCCCTGAAGCTGGTCGAACAAATCGTCGATGCGCGGCAAGGGATACCTGTTCCGCACTGTCACCCTGTTCAGCTGGCGGTAGTCGATACACAGACGCAAGATGCCGTCCTTCTTCTTGACGAACAGGACTGGAGCACCCCAAGGAGAAACACTGGGTCGAATAAGTCCCTTATCCAGCAAATCTTGCAACTGACCCTTCAATTCTCGAAGTTCCGCCGGGGCCATCCGATAAGGTGGTATGGAAATAGGCCCCGAGCCAGGAACCAAATCAATACAGAAAGAAATGTCACGCTCGGGCGGTAACCCAGGAAGCTCTTCAGGGAACACATCAGGAAACTCGCTAACAACCGGAACCTGATCCAACAGAACCTCCGTAGCGCGAGTGTCGCAAACATAGGCGAGAAATCCCTGACATCCCTTCCTCAAAAGCTGCCCAGCGCGGAAAGAAGAAATCACACTGTGAGGGGCGGCACCACGGTCTCCCAACATAACAAAAACTGACTCGTCGGGAAAACAGAATCTAACTATCTTCTCGCGGCAGTCCACAGAAGCATAGCACGTGGCTAACCAATCCATGCCTAAAAGAACGTCGAAGTCCAACATCTCCAGAAGGATCAAGTCGACAGGCAACTCTCTCTCGCCAATACAGACGGTACAGGATCGGAACACGTGCCTAGCAACAAACGACTCTCCCATAGGAGTGGTCACCACAAGCGGCTGATCAAGCAAACCGGACTCTCTACCCAAACTCGGCACGAAGTGTGTGGATACGTACGAGTGCGTGGATCCGGGATCGAACAATACGTGTGCATCAACTGTACATACAGGAAGAATACCTGAAACCACCGCATTGGACGCCTGCGCATCCTGATGCGTCAAAGCAAAAACTCGCGCCTGTCCTCCCCCCGCGACTGACTGTCCCCTGCCGGCCGCTGGCTGCCCTCTGCCTCGGTCACTTCGTCCCCTATGAACAAATCCTCCGCGGCCACGACCTCTCTGTGCATGCGTCTGACGCGGGGTAACAGTAGGTACTATCGGCAATGCCGTCTGGGGTGGTGAAGGTGGCAATGTAACATGCGATGCTGCTGCCTCCCTCCGGGGTAACTCAGGACAATCTCGTACACGATGATAAGAACTCCCGCAGCGAAAACATCCCGACGATGACCGCTGACCCTCCTGGGGATAGGAATTGAATAACCGGCCCCTCCCTGAATCTCTGCTGCCTGCAATACGTCTATCACGGCGCCGAAAAGGCTGTCTCTGCGCTGATGTATCCGCACGAACTCTCTTCGGCTCTGGAACTGCCGAAGTCTCAGTAAGGCGCTCCTCAACTAATAATGCTGCATCTACTGCTGCTGCGTATGTCTCGTAATGCTGCGCGCTGATAGCAAGGAATAGCGGGGTAAGCAAGTCTCGGACAAATCTCTTGACTCGCATCTCCTCGGTAGCCACTAAGTACGGGACATAGATAGATAGCTCTGTGAACAACACGTCATACTCTGCCACTGACATCTCTGGCGTCTGGCGCAAGGACTAAAATCTGCGTGCTCGGGCATCCCTAACACTCTGGGGAAGGAAACGGGCTAGAAATACTGTCACGAACTCCGTCCAGGTCATAGGAGGAAGACCTGCTGCTCTACCCTTCTCGACTGATTCGCACCATTTCTGCGCGAGACCTTCCAGGCGAAAGCTCGCGAACTCAACCCACCTCGCATCTGCGCATCTGAGGGAACGGCATATCCAAGCCATCCTATCGATGAAGGACTGTGGGTCCTCGGCCACATCGGTGCCTGTGAAAACTGGAGGCTTCAGCCTCATAAACTCTGACAGCGATACTGTAATAACCTCTGTAGTCGCAGGTGTAACTGCCTGCACTGTGGGTACCACCGCGGTCTCTGCAATGGGTGGAACTACCTCTGGTCGCTGCGCTCGAAGTGTCTCAACTAGAAATCCCATCATCTGGCGCATCTCCTGCATACTGGATCCCATCGTCTGGCGCATCTCCTGCACACCAGCCCCTATCATAGCAATCTGATCTGTCACGGCAGGAAGAACCTGCTCGGGCACAGCCGGTGTACTACCCGGATCAGTCCTCGTCTCGGACGAGTCAACTCGAATCTCGGCCCTCGCGGCCGCTCTCTGCGCCCTCGTAGTCTTTGGCGGCATAATGGCTGAAAGGAACAATAGGATTCGATAAGAATACGGAAATCGAATCGCAAGGATGTATGTATTCAAGAAAGAATTTAAATCGATAAACCCTAAGGTCGCGTGGGCGGAGTACCGTGTCGTGAGTATGCCGCGGAACATACGCACGCTACCCTGCCGCAGCTACCTACTCCATCATACCAGGGTCATCCTACACTCCGAAGGTAAAACCTACGCTTTGATACCAACTTTGTCACGACCCGAAATGTTTCGACTCGTGACCGACACTTAACTACGCTACGTCTACAGGCGTAACGCGGCTAAGTAAGCCGACCCCAGAAATCAAAACCATTTAAAAGTAGAGTGATTAAAACATTCTTTGTAAAAACAGTTATACATGTCTAGGATACTTTAATTAATTTAGTAGAAATTCTTTTTAAGTTCAAGAGTTATATTTTTATAATTTTTGCAACATTTCCCTTATAAACATTTGTCCCGCAAGTCGGGAAAGGCAAGGTGTCGTAGAAATAACATGTGAAATGAATAGAGCATCACAATATGATATATGACGCCGTAGCGAAAAATAAGCAGTAAGGCAAAGACAAATATCATAAAAGATAAGACTGCATAAAATAAGTCGGCTCACATGCGAGCTCGACACCAGAGTACAAAAACATATACATCGTCCTCACAGCTGTCTCTAAGTCAATACAGAAAGGTAGATGGAGAATACTGGATACATCAATATACAACTGAAGGATGACAGATACCGTACAAAACCCACCTAATAGCAAAAGGGCTAACACGCCTCAGAAATGGTATCTGTGCCAAAAGGTGCGGTAAACAGCCAGCCGCGACTACTTCCAAGGGCAACCTGCAAATACTGTGGCACAACGGGGGTGAGTTGCCAACTCGTGAATAGTAGATAACATATATAAAGGTAATCGCGAGCATGCACGTACAGCGCTACTCTATCAAATGCCAGCAAGTAAGATCTATATGCGACAAGCACAAGGTGCAATAATCATGCAAATGCTCTGTCAGGTAAAATAACTACAGGATGAGATATATGATAAGCAATACTGAGCATGGGATAAACAACATCTACATGGAAATATCAACATGGAAAAATAGTCGGTGCCTCAAGCTGCACCCAAATCCCAAATAAACACAGGCGCCGGCACTCCCATCGGCTCTCAAATCCTGCAAATCTCTAAGAATCACGAGTGCCCAACATCGGCACCCAAATAACATAAATACTCGTGTCTAGTATCGACACGCAAATCCTCCTCTATCGGGCATCCGTCAGTCCGGGTCAGCCCTCTCTCAATATATCGGGCATCCGTCAGTCCGGGTCAGCCCTCTCTTAATATATCGGGCATCCGTCAGTCCGGGTCAGCCCTCTCTCAATATATCGGGCATCCGTCAGTCCGGGTCAGCCCTCTCTCAATATAAGCCACTCTAGCACCGAGAAAACACAGGGTGGGCGCCCCGAAACAGCATATCAAGGGAACCGGGTTTTTAATTGATTACATATTTGAAATGGCCACAGTTCCCAAATCCAGAAATCACATGAAATCCCCAACCAATATGCAAGTAAATGTGATGTAATAGGTACATCAAGTCATAATATAGGTACAAGGGAGAACCGCCTTTTAAAACAGTTTCGGTTTTCAAAGACATCTCGCGGTTCCCAATTCTATGAAAATCATAACGAATCATATATGAGATGAACTAAAGCAATATAATCATGGCAGTTCTACAGTGAGTGTGTCGTGGCAATTACTAACGGTTTGAGTGTAACATGAACCGTTAGTAATTGTGCGGTGTTCTATCAATTCTAAGTATACATACAACAGGGAATGCAATATGCAATGACAGTCTATGCGGTAAATGCAACATATAATAATAAGGTCCTATCAGCCCTGACGCATAACGCCATGCGGGCGATATCCCCGTAAATGTTAAATCTACTCACCGAAGTCTCGCGCTAAGTGTAGCCGACGACTTGCTTGCCCTTCTTCGTAGCGTCCGTCCCACTCGCCTGCAAACCTAGAATCACATAACAAATATCACACATAAGCTCAAATTCACAAAAACGTGATATTACGGTCAAACTAGAAACCCGTGTCGCAAACCAATCACGCGTGTGCGCGATACGCAGAAACGTGTGCTCACGCGCCTGAAACTACCCTGACGCGTCGCGATACGCAGAAACCCCAAACCCACACACGTATCACGTGTGTCGCGAAGGTTTAGAAATACGGAAAAACAGGTATTTAGTCCCAGATTTTTCTACAGTAAGAACCAAACAAAATTGCACATGCCATGAATCTAAGGATTGCAACAGACACCTAATGGACCAAACCCCAACCCAAACCCTACCCATCTGGCCACAAATTGCGGCCAGATCGAATATTTTGGCGTCCAGAACAAGAGACATGGGGGTCGGGTTCTACCTGGGGTATCAGCACCTAACAACTATACTGCTGTCTCCTCAAAATTATTCTGAACTCACCGGGTCGATAGCAGTTTTCAGAAACTCAAAATTTGCCTTAAAATGACGAATTTGCTTCAAAAGAAATATGGTGGTATTTTAGTGCAGTTGGGGGTTAAGCTGGGTTAATATGGCCTTAACAACACTCTACCAACCTACTAAAACCAAATCATACATCACTTGCTCAAGGTTCCCACTAAACACCACATATCGCACTAAATCGCACCAATAACCACTAACCGAAGCAAAACTACACTAAACAGGTAAACTAGGGAGTATGTTTAGGAAATATACCCCACACTCGACCCTAGGGAGCTGGAGGAAGAAGAAGAAGTGAAGGGAAGGAGCTGCAGCTGAAGTTGTGGCTGTTGCTGCTGCTAACTGCTGCTACTGGTGCTGTTGCTGCTACTGAAATGCTTGCCGCCGCTGCTGCTGCTGTGGATGCTTGCTGCTGCTGCTGCTGAAGAGGTAAGTGTGTGTGTGTGTGTGTGAGTGAGGTCAAGAGAAGGAACAAAAAAAAATATGAGAGTAAATCATAACCCCAAAGTCAACCCCTCCTCTCTCTCTCCTCATTAATTGCAAGCATGGCTTATGCCATGATGCACTCTCTCTCTCTCACCAAGTCAACACCCAAAGGAAATTCAAATTAAAGCAACCATTAAATAACTAATTAGACTTAATTAAAACCCAAAAGACTTAATCCCCATGATTAACCTACCATGGTTACAAATCATAGTATTACCTCATTTAAAAACCCTAGTTTACATGCACATGTGTGTGCAAGCCTAGGAAAATTCTAGAAAAATATTTATTAAATTAGGAAAAATATTTAAAACACAATTTGGTAAACTTTTTATTAAAAACCCAATATTTAAATATAATTAGTCACTAAACACATCCTAAGGTGTTACAAGAGCCGAAGCTCGCAATCGGCAAACCCCACCATCAATGCCTAGACAACGTCGAGAGCCTGGTACGAAACAATGGCCGAGGCGTCGGCAAGTTCGGCGTAGAACTAGTCCTGCGTCTTGTACCTTTCCACCGACTTCGCAGCCTAGAGGTCGGCGAGATTCACCGCGTCAAGCGCCGCCTGGGTTTCCCTCTTGCTGGTGTCCCGCGCCTTCTTCATCATGGTGATAAGCACCTTAGCCTCCTCCAACTTAACCTGGATGAGCTTGTTAGATTCACTCAGAAGTCGAATGGACTCCTTGCATTTGGAGTTCGTCAACTCCTCGGCGACCATCCGGGTTTCGAGGGCGGCTATCCTCTCCTTTTCAAGCTGCAACTCCAGACGCAGGTCCTCCTCCCGTGAGGACGACTCGTCCGCCTTCCGCATCGCCGGGGCAATCTTCTCGGCCTCCATGTTGACGATGAGGGCGCAGTGCTGGAAGACTTGAGGAAAGTAGAGAAAGGGGTTAAAAGTATCCAATCCGATAAAAAATACTTGGCGAAAACCTTAACGGAAAGCAGATACGAACCTGGACAGCCTCCTGAGTGATGGCGGCCACTTGGGCCTTCAGGGTCCCCTAGGGAATTTTGCACCTGGCCGATCGTTCCATATTCGAAAGCAAGCTATCGACAACAGAAAGCCCCGAGGGCACCTCGAAACAGACGTCCCCCTCTTGCATGGGGATCGGGGAGGGTGGAGGTCGAGAAACCGTCCTTTTGTACCTCTTGAGGGGGACCTTGGGGGGGTCAGCTTCATCCTCCACCTCCCTCGTCCGAGGCTCTGGTTCCCATGCGTGCTTATAGCTCTCCTCGCGGCTGGTTTTCGAAGCTCGGGGCGCAGCGGAGCCAGTTCAGCTGGCTTCGGAGCCGAGCTCGAACTGGGATGGGACGAGCTAGCACCCCCGGTCTTCTTCCCTATCTTTGCGGCTATAGCAGCTAAGAATTTGGATCGGTCCATTGGTTCAGCAGAAAGGAGAATGCATAAAAGGTGTTAGCGATGCCGAAAAGAGCAAAAGAAAATATTCAAGTCTAGACAAATCGTCCAAGCTCCTAACTTACCCACGAATCGCGCGGGGCTGAGCCCAGCCCAGCTAAGGGCCTACTCAGAAAGCAAAATATCGGCCCGCTGGATCGGCTCCCATATGGACACCATCCTCACCTCGAGAGAGGACGACCGCTTCACCCGTGGGCAGTCGGCCCTATGCCATTGTATAGGCATAGGCCAATCCTCGCCCTCGGGAGGTCCGACGAATACAAATTTCTCCTTCATTCGTGAATGGAAGAATGAACAACTACTACCCCCGACCCGGTCAGCCCTCCCTTGCGTTTTTGAAGGAAATGTACACCCATCTCGACTCGTCCTTACGGGTCCCAGGATGATTTTTGTAACAAAGGAAGAAAGTGAGAAGGGTCAGGCTGAACGGGATATCTTCAAGTTTCAACCGGACCAGAAACCTGAAGAGAATTCTCCATGAGTCTAGCACTAGCTTGCCCGGGGCAAGATGGAAGTAACGCAATACCTCGCATACTTCGGGAGGAAAGGGCAGACACATTCCAGCCCAGAATGCATCCAAGTACAAAGCAATCTCCTTACCCTGCACCTGATCCACCCTTTCGTCCTCCCTAGCTAAACAGAGTGAATAGCTAGGAGGAATGTGGAAACGAGCCCGAATCTCGGTGAGCTCTTCCACATTCCTTAAGAGGGAGGGCACATCGCGATCGTTCCCGATTCACACTTTGGGGACCCTTCCCGTCGCCTGACGATGAGCAGCGCGGGTAGCCCTAACTCTATGAGGGGAACCCAACTCGGATGGGGTAGACGAAGAAGCAGGAGAAGACACCCTGAACTCGGCTCCAACAACTGGAATCTCATCGCCTGACTCTACCCTAACAATTTCCACAGACTCCTCAGAGGAGGACATCTAACCTGATTCAAAAGAAGAAGTCCTCTGAGGAAAGAGCGCGAGGGATCCGATCTAAAGGACGGAGCGCCGAGCTATCTCTCTCAGAAAAAGGAAAATAGTGGTGAAAGTGTGGACCCTGGGGGGATCCCACCTCTATTTATAGTGCTTGAGCGATGCATCCAATGGCTCAGATCGTTTCCTGCCAAAACGAAACTTCGCGCCTGCCAGCCATCGACGCCCGATGTGTCGAATGACCATTGGAGACGTCCCTTCGGATGCAGGCAACAGCGACAGCCCATCACGTCCGCCAATCCGCATCGGACACGTGGCTATTTACCGCCGAAGACCGGGAAGACAAACGTTTTGCCTGAATTTAGGGGAAGATGCTATTTGTATTTATCCGTCCACCTCTCTTAAGATGCCAAGTTGATTTTTGGCACCAGGTTTCGAAGGTTTGGATGGATGCGGCCATTGTAGTAGACTTCGTCAGATCCCCCCCTCGTTGTGAGAGGTTTTTGATTATGGGGACGCTCTTCCATGTAGGCGTAAGCCCCTGCAGTTAATTACGTTACCGCATCGTGGTAACCACTTTATCCTGCTCCAGAAGGTCACTTCGTGTCGTGTGTGTTTGTTTTATTTTTGGTTGCCCGTGGATTGTATACGGAGACTAATTTATGTTGTCGCCCGTAGGACGTAGATTAGTCCAAATCCGTATATTCTTAGATTTGGGTATGGGTTGATTTAAGGATCGTTAATCTTGTTTGGAATTAAGATCAACTTAAATGTTTGTTGAGAATACGTTAGTCTAATTTTAGGCTAAGATCTACTCAACAGGATTTTTGTGATCATTCAGACCTAACAAAAGAGCATTTGGGCTCTATTGTCTTAGTTTAAGGATGTTGCGGTCTATAGCTAGATTAAGGACGTTGCGGTCCGGGGAGTTGTTGGTTGTCGGAACTCGCCACCTCTCTGAAAACGTTGAAGAATTACAACGACATATATCAGGGGTGTGGGGAGATGTACCTTGGAACCAATGAATATTCGTCAGAAGCTCGGTAGTCTTTTTTGGGACTAAGACCACTCTGGAAAATAAAGAGCCCATGTGCTGGGTTGATTAAGAGTTTGGCCAAACTTGGGCTCAGCCCAGTCATTTCATTTTTGAATAAAGTGTTAAACACTTGCTTGAGCTTGGTCCCCTTTCTGTACCAACGATGCTGAGCATCCATATGGGTTCTGACGCCCACACTTTATCTTGCTTTTCCCCCTTTTTTGTTTTTTATGGAGTGTTAAACACTCTTTATGGTGCCCACGTGTGGAGCACGTGAGGCGCTTGATGCCAGGCGCCAGGCGTTGGACACTGGTTTATGAGTGCAGAGCACTTTATGCCGAATATCGCCCACGTGAGGGGCACGTGAGGCGCTTGACGCTGAGCACCAACCACTGAGTGCTAAGCACTCTTTATTAAGCGGCGCCCACATAAGGGGAACGTGAGGCGCTTGGCATTGAGCGCCAACCACCGAGTGGTAAGCACTCTTTATTGAGCAGCACCCACTTGAGGGGCACGTGAGGCACTTGGCACTAATTTTTTTCTTCGTGTATTATATTCTGAAGAGTTCAATTCTTTGTTCTTCTCTGGATCTTCGATCCCCAAGAACAAATTCATCCCCATGAGAATTAAATTCTCATTTGTGGGAGACTTGTCTCATGGATCTTAGATCCAGGGAAAGAACTAGGTTCTTTTATGAGGGTTAAACCCTCAGATATGCAAATGAGATCATTTGATCTCTATTACGTTTATTTACCTTGAAGAAAGTTCTTCTTCTTTCTTCTCTCTTAAAACTTTTTTTTGCTTGCTTTTCTTTTTGAACTTGAAGTTTATAGGGCGGTTCTGCTGTACAAGACTTGAAGTCTTGGGGCCTTTATATAGTGGAGGCAAGTTTGTTGATTTAGTTAAAGAAATCCCTCGTTGAGAGATTCTTAATTGATTTGGGGATTTTATCCACCGTTGGATCTTTGATCCAAGGACTTCTGTTTTACAGAAAATATTTTTCTTGTTTGTAACAAGATTGGGGAAATATTTTCCCATACAGAGCTTATACTGTGGCTTGATGATTTTTAATTACTATCGGATTTTTAATCCAACGGTACTCTGTTTACAGAGAATGATCTTTCTCGTTTAGAAAGATTTGAGGAATATTTCCTCAACAGAATTTAATTCTGTATTTTGATGATTCATCATCTCCATTGGAGTTTTAATCCAATGGCAGAGAACTTTTAGTTCGAACGCCGGCGCCCTCGTGCAAGGTATGTGAGGCGCTGCCTCGGAGTTTTTAACTCTCGGCGCTGGCGCCCTCGTGTAAGGCACGTGAGGCGCTGCCTCAGAGTTTTTATCTCTCGGCGCTGGCGCCCTCGTGCGAGCGCGCTGCCTCTTTTCAAATTTTAAACAGAGCTTCGCTTTTTTATTATTGGGGGGAAATAAATGCCCCCCACCGTTGCGCTCATGTGGCTTACACGTGAGTGCAGCGGTGGCAGCTTTTCCACCATTGGATCTTCTTGGAAGTTGAATCGGCTTCCCCTGCCTATAAATAGGCCTTTGGCCTTTGAGATGACTATTGTTCATTTTCTTCTGTTCTTTCTTCTTCTGAGAATTTAATTCTCTATTTTAGAGCTTAGATCTCTGCCCAAAGAAATCCTTTCTAGAGTTATAACTCTGTCCAAAATTTTGGTTTGGATCAAAATCGAACCCATTAAACAGAGCTTTGCTCTTCTTAGATCACAGATCTTAAAAATGTTTTTTAGGGTTTTGTTCATACTATAATATTGCATTATTGTACTCCCCATTTTTATTCATTTTATAAATAAACAGGTACTCTTGACGCACGTTTGTTGCATATTACAGGATACAAGCTCTTGGAGCAAATACAGTGAAAAAGACAAAAGTTGATACAGAAAAGGGACTTTTGACCAACAAGTAGACGGATTCTAGTCAAGCCTAGACGAAGAACAATTCACAATTGTATAAGGCAATGCAGTCCAAAATGTCAAAAGAAACAGTCAAAAGATCATTACAAGTTTTCACTGAAGATCTGGAGGAGACCCAGAAGTCAAAAGGAGAAAAGAAGTGGAAAAATAGAAAGCCCAAGAAGCCATAAAGAAAGCCCAGAAGTTTGGTGAGCTGAGCTCACCAAAGGGCCGCGGAACCACGGCTCAAGGCCCATCATTGCCGTGGTTCCGCGGCCATTCAGCGCCCGTGTCGGTGCAAAATTTCTGGGTCGGTGCGTCGGTGCGGGGGTTTGGATTTTTCGTGGGCAAATCTGTAATTGCACATGTGCGAATCCCGTAACCCTAAATTCTCCTGTTTACTTATAAAAATTGTAATCGAATATTGTAAAACCCTGTGCCTCTTTTTAATAAACAAATTCATATCTGTTCTGTATTATTGCTTGGAGGGAGCCATCAAATTAGTAAGTTAATTTTATTTCTTCGCTTTTAATTCTCTTTTAATTAGAATGTCTTTTAATCCCCTAATGAGCGAGTAATCTCCTCGCTTGTTAGGGTTAGCCTTAGGAAAAGGTTTGAGAGATGAGATCTCTCACCCCTTTCATGCCATTTCATACCTAAGAATTAGAACTCCATGCATGCACGCACACCCCGCTCCCTACGGCACCTTATCCCTCGAAGTAACGGTGAACCGTAGTATAAAAGACCGGTTGCGCGTGTTTTCCATGGAGGTTAGGGTAATTATCGATAAAGGAAGGACAAGAATCTAGAGGAAGAAATATCTTCCCAAAAGATTCTAATCCACTTTATTGATAATTACTATAACATCTAATATATCTAAAATAAGGCATTGAAAGCGGTGAGGGAACCTTTAATCTCCCAACTTCTCCTAAGCCTAACCCTAGCAAGACTTTAATTTAGATTAATTTAGTTTATTGATAGATCTAGGTTTTTTAGACATAATAAATCAATCCAAACAACATTTGGAATCAACTCGTAAAAACACATTAAGAAAATTACACATCTCTGTGGGTCGACCCGTATTCACCGGCTAGCTGCAAAGCGACGCCGTTTCTGATTACGGTAAATACAAATTTTTGGACAAATCAAATGGCGCTTTTGCTGGGGATGGCGTAAAATTTCTTTTGTGTGATTTCGGGTTGATATAAATTTTAAAAATTATAAAAATCTGAAAATAAAAAATTAAAAAAAATTATCAATTTTTATCTGTTTGAAGGGTGTATCTTTTGAATCTTGCAGGAACAGCGAAGAATCGCAGATCTGAAAATTTACAGAGGGCAAATCAGGAAAAATCACATCGGAACAGAGGAGAATTGGAGAACAGGAGCCACACAATTTTTCCAGACGCTGATCTCCTCTTTCCGCCGCGTTTCCGCCGCAAAAGGGGGTCCCAGACTGCGGTTCCGCCGCGAAATTGCCACGTCAGCGCACCAAATTTTCTGGGTTTGTTTCTTCTCCTCTTCTCTGCAACCTACCATATATCTTTTGTGAAAATTTTCTGCAGGAATTCTTTGCGCTAAAAATCTTCTCTCCCCTTCTAAATAACAGATTTTCTGCAGGTTTCTTTGCGCCGCGCTAAAAAAATTGATTGCAAGTGAATTTTATTGTTTTGCATAATTTAATCGGACTTTAAGGGGCTAATTGACCAAACTCAGATTGGGTGGGGATTTCATCACCCTTCCCAGGACCCCAGAAAACACCTAAAGCATTTGCATTGACCACAATTAATTAAAAAAATACTAGACTCAGCCCTAAGGACTCGACCTCAATAGGAAAAAGGACTAGTATAGGCATCGACCGTTTATCCTAACTGACTTTGCGATGTCTAGGCTAGTGTGTCTAGGCTAGTGGTTTTTAATTAGGCCCACTACCGTGGTTCCTTCCCACTTACCTGGCACTTACCTGGCCGTAATTGTCGGTGAAGAGGCGGTTTGAGGTCCTATTTCTAGCCCTAGTTAGGAGCTGTCTAGCAGACCTAGGTGACCCTAGATCTAGGCCTGATTGTGCATGTGTGGTTGATACATTTGTGTCACAAGTCCCTTTTCAAAAACTTCTTTGCAAAACTCTCACATAAAAAAAAAAAGAAAAATCTTTTCAAAACTTGCAACTTGTCGCTAAAGAAAACTTGCAACTCACTTCCATCACTTCTTCTCATTGACGTTTTCTTACCTCCACATTCTGTCTTTTATTTTTTCTGACTACACTACCCCTTTTAGTGTATGTCACTTTGGACTAGGGATTCTAACGCCCGATTAGTCCGTGTTTCGTTCGTACCGACCGACGAACCTTTCGACACCGAAGTCGAAATTCCCTCCATTTCCTTACCTCCACCTTCAAATTCTTCTTTCGAAGGTATGTCGGGACACGACCCCAATGATACCTTACCGACGGGAATGATTCCACCTCCGTTAGGTGCGAATAACCCGAATCTTCCGCCTGTTGTAGCGCCCGCACAAGTCGCGCTCCAGGATCTCTTCTACCCCGTCCGCACTTCTTTACCTACATGTCCTTCACCCCCACCGGCAAATGGGGACAATTTTGAAATAAAACCACAGTTCATCAATATGCTGCCAAAATTTCATGGTTTGGAATCTGAAGATGCATATATCTTTATCAATAAATTCCAAAATGTGTGCGCTATGATGAAAACGACCCAATTAAGTGATGACGCTATAAGGCTAAGGGTCATTCCTTTTACCTTATGTGACCTAACCGAGAAGTGGCTATACAGCACCGCATCACATTCCATTAGAAATTAGGACGAGTTTGTGAAAGCTTTTCTGAAATAGTTCTATCCTCATCACAAAACTGCTAGAATTCGTAACGAGATTATACAATTTTCACAGCTTCCTTCCGAACCATTTTGGAAGTGCTTCGAGAGATTTAAAGACCTACTTGTTTAATGCCCTCATCATGGGATCGAAAGTTGGCAACTTTGCCAAACATTATACGAAGGATTGAACTCGGCAACGAAGCAGTTGCTAGAAACCATATGTCAAGGTCATTTTCTCTCCAAGTCTAGCGACGAAGCGTGGCAGTTTCTTGAGGATCTTAGTAAGCAAACAATTCAGTGGGAGAGTACCAAGACCACATCATCTTCTATTGGTCAATCTAGGGCAGGCATATATCAAATAGATATGTCGATTACTATGAAGGCCGAGATGGCCGCACTTATGAAAAAGTTAGAAGCCATTGAGACCAAAATCTCATCGTCTTCTCCTGCCCCTGCTTTACCCACACGAACTGTTTGTGCTTGTTGTTCAGATCCATCGCATCTAACCGAAGAGTGTCCTTATAATGCATCTACTCAAGGACAGGATCAAGTCAATGCTGCATTTCAGCAACGACAAAGAAACGATCCGTGCTCTTCGACATACAATCCGGGGTGGAGGAGTCACCCAAATTTCGCTTGGAACCAAAATCAACAATTCCAAGGAAATTACAATTTTCAAAGACCTCTTCCTCCTCCACAACAACAAGCACCTTCACAAACTCAAAACCAGCAACCTTTCCAACAACAACCTTATACAAATCAAACGAACAATTTGGTTCAACCTAATGATGATAAGGTTATCTCGCTAGAAAAAAGTCTAGATGCATTTCTCAAGCAATCTACAGAATCCGCAGCAAGATTTGAAAATTATGTTCAGTCTTTGATGCATAACAATGCCTCACACGATCAAAGTATCAAATCTATTGAGGCACAAATTGCACAATTAACTGCTGCGTTGAGCGAGAGAGAAAAGGGAAAGCTTCTATCTCAACCATTGCCAAATCCCGGTCACACACAAAACGCATATCACAATCACAATGTAAATGCGGTGACCACGTTGAGATCCGGAAGAGTGTTGCAGAATAATGTGGGAACTAGTGATGACATCACCACCGGTGGTTCTTCTTCTTCTTCTTCTTCTTCTTCTCCATCGTCATCTTCCCCTTCTTCATTTTCTTCCTTTTTCTTTAGAGCCTATTCTCCACCCTTCACACGGCTCTACTTCTTCTAACTCGAACAGACCCATTTCTCACAACACGAACACATCTACACGGGGTGCCGTTCCTACTCCACATTCTACTCCACAGACATTTGACTCAACAAATTTTCAAAATGCTCCATTTCCAAACAGGTTGAGTCCCAATAAACCAACTGCACAAGTGGAGAAGATTGTGGAATTATTTAAGCAGGTTAGCATAAATATACCTCTCTTGGATGCTATCCAACAAGTCCCTTCATACGCGAAAATCTTAAAGGGCTTATGCACCTCGAAGAGAAAGGCATCTCAAGTACCCAAGAAAGTGCTAGTGGCTAGTGCAGTGAGCAATGCTATTAACCACCCTCAAACCTTACCCCAAAAACGAAAGGACCCCAGCTGTCCTACGATTTCAATCACAATTGGGGATAAGAAAATTAATCGAGCACTTTTAGATCTTGGGTCTAGTGTTAACCTGCTTCCCTACTCCGTGTACGAACAATTAGGGGTTGGAGAGTTGAAGCCCACTCGTTGTACTCTCCAAATGGCTGATCGATCAATCACCCATCCAAGGGGTGAGCTAGAGGATGTGTTGATCAAAGTTGGAGATTTCATATTCCCCGTTGATTTTATTGTTATGGATACACAACCTGTTGCTAACCCACGGAACCAAATTCCGGTGATCCTCGGTCGACCATTTTTGGCCACTTCCAATACTGTAATAAACTGTCACAATGGCTCCATGACTCTATCCTTTGGGAAGATGTCTAGTGAGTTCAATATTTATAAGATGGGAAGTCTGCCCCCCGTACCTAAAACTAGTACACGAGAAGTTTGCTCTATTCACGAAATCACGCAGGAGGACTGCGAGCTTGAAAGATTTCTATTTGATGAAAACAGTTTTGACGCCACTAGTGCGTCCCTCCTTGAGCCTACCACCGTTGACACAACCGACATTGATTATGAATGTTTCACTTTTTCGGATGATGACGACTCACAGCCCGAATATGAGTCTTTTGAATTTTTGGATGAGTTAGTCGAACCATCCGAATCGGTTGTTTGCAGTGATTTCGAACCTGTGTTGGAGTCCTTTGAGTTCGAGGTAGATTCCGCAATGATTCTTTCGCCTCCGAAACTCGAACTTAGGTCCTTACCGCCTCACCTTAAATATGCTTACATAGGTGAGAATGAGACTTTTACCATTATAATATCAGCCTCTCTAGCCTTCGAGCAAGAGAACGCTATTTTAAAAGTCTTACAAAATAGGCGGCAAGTTTTCGGTTGGACTATGGCGGACATCGAGAAGATCAGTTCCATTATAATTGAATATCATATGCAATTGATGGATGATGCCAAGTCAATAGAGGACCCACAGAAACATTTTGGGGGTATTGTGGTTAGTCAACCTCCTCGTTTAGAAGTTGAACCACCCCCATTTCTTTTAAGAAGCCACGAGAATGCCAACATTCCACTGAATGCTGATCATTCGCATTCTCGTTTTGATTCATCACCACCTCCTGTCTATTCACTTCCATACCTTCCATACCACCACTTCTATCTTCCCCAATTCTTTATGTATCGCTACGACTTATTCTTCCACCAACTAATACTTTTTACTGATAAATTTTTCAACTGGTAGGTGTTAACGTTTGGTCTATGCAAAGTTCGGCAGTAATGTCTAACATAGTTTAAATGAAGTTTGGGGGAGGGCCTTTTTGTATATATTTTTTGTTTTTCTTAACAATAAAAAAATTATAAATAAATAAACAGGGAAGTGCCGGTATTTTGACCCTCTTGGTTTAGCATGACAGTGAGGACACTGTCAAGTTCAAGTTTGGGGGTATGCTCGGTACGTCTTTTTCCTTCGCATTCATTTGTATATATTTTTTGCATTTGCATATTTATTTGAAAAACCATAAAAATTTGAAAATTTTCAAAAATTATAAAAATTATCGTATTCAATTTTGGCTTATTTGACTAGAGTTTGACAGATAGATTAACTAGCTAGGAGCAACTAGATCTTAGACTTAGTGAATTAAAAACCCTAAAAATAACATTCCTTAAACTTTAACGGTAGAAAGTATATGCCTTGTAGTTTATTTAGAAATAGGCAAATTTTGGGTTCACTTCTTGGGCTAAGTCAAAATGAGGGAAGAGTATTGATGTTCTTATTAGAGTATAAGTTTGAAAAACAGTTCTTAGTTTAAGTCTAGATTCTGAAAATGTATACCCTACAAAATGCACAATCACGCATCTTGAAACTTGGAATAGTAGAAGAGACCTTGAAATGCTCGTCTAAAGTCCTTAGTACGATGAAAATAAAAGAAAAAATGTGAATGAAGAATTAAAAAAAATGGACACTGGTTTTTGTGATTACTTAAGGCTGCAAAAATAGAAAAATATTTAGCGAGGGTGCCTTATCACCTAGTGCCTTAGACCAACTGGTCTAGGAGTCACTGCTAAAGCCTTGGGTGTTGCAAAACTAGGAAGTACGCTTTAAAGTACTAACGCATCTTGTAATCGATTGTTGGTACCTCAAGAAGTATTAACGGTCGCATGAAAGATGTGTAAGCAAATTTCATTTAAAAATTCACTAATTAATAAGTGATTTGGACAAAGGACGAGAGTACGATTGCTTGATTTGAATTTCCAAGTGTAGGGGTGATCTATACACACACGTAGGGGTATGTGATTGGAATTTAGATAAGAGAGAGGAATGAAAGATAGAACTTGTATCTTTAATAGAGTTGATAGAAATTCCTAAGTGGAGATGAAACCCTAGAAGGAAGACTTAAGAGATGCCGAAAGCTAAGTAGGTCTACATAACATATATAATCTTAAGTTAAATAATGAGGAAGTGTGACGAATATGGGTGGATAATTTGCGAGTCAAAAGATAATAGAATTCCTTCTTAGAACGCCTAATTGGATGACAAAAGTCGATGGGCCAAATTGATAGGATTTTGTGGGTAGTATCCGCTGAAAACCCTCAGGAGACAACACTCCTCCTACTAGGGACACCTAGAGGTTTAACGGCTTGTTGCACGTGCTCAGTGCAATCGCGTTTCCCTGTGAAAGTGTGGTTAGGATTTTAGTGAATAAAAATAAGTTTGCTCGAGGACGAGCAAAAGATAAGTTTGGGGGTATTTGTTCATACTATAATATTGCATTATTGTACTCCCCATTTTTATTCATTTTATAAATAAACAGGTACTCTTGACGCACGTTTGTTGCATATTACAGGATACAGGCTCTTGGAGCAAATACAGTGAAAAAGACGAAAGTTGATACAGAAAAGGGACTTTTGACCAACAAGTAGACGGATTCTAGTCAAGCCTAGACGAAGAACAATTCACAATTGTATAAGGCAATGCAGTCCGAAATGTCAAAAGAAACAGTCAAAAGATCATTATAAGTTTTCACTGAAGATCTGGAGGAGACCCAGAAGTCAAAAGGAGAAAAGAAGTGGAAAAATAGAAAACCCAAGAAGCCATAAAGAAAGCCCAGAAGTTTGGTGAGCTGAGCTCACCAAAGGGCCGCGGAACCGCGGCCCAAGGCCCATCATTGCCGCAGTTTCGCGGCCATTCAGCGCCCGTGTCGGTGCAAAATTTCTGGGTCGGTGCGTCGGTGCGGGGGTTTGGATTTTTCATGGGCAAATCTGTAATTGCAAATGTGCGAATCCCGTAACCCTAAATTCTCCTGTTTACTTATAAAAATTGTAATCGAAAATTATAAAACCCTATGCCTCTTTTCAATAAACAAATTCATATCTGTTCTGTATTATTGCTTGGAGGGAGCCATCAAATTAGTAAGTTAATTTTATTTCTTCGCTTTTAATTCTCTTTTAATTAGAATGTCTTTTAATCCCCTAATGAGCGAGTAATCTCCTCGCTTGTTAGGGTTAGCCTTAGGGAAAGGTTTGAGAGATGAGATCTCTCACCCCTTTCATGCCATTTCATACCTAAGAATTAGAACTCCATGCATGCACGCACACCCCGCTCCCTACGGCACCTTATCCCTCGAGGTAATGGTGAACCGTAGTATAAAGGACCGGTTGCGCGTGTTTTCCATGGAGGTTAGGGTAATTATCGATAAAGGAAGGACAAGAATCTAGAGGAAGAAATATCTTCCTAAAAGATTCTAATCCACTTTATTGATAATTACTATAACATCTAATAGATCTAAAATAAGGCATTGAAAGCGGTGAGGGAACCTTTAATCTCCCAACTTCCTTTAAGCCTAACCCTAGCAAGACTTTAATTTAGATTAATTTAGTTTATTGATAGATCTAGGTTTTTTAGACATAATAAATCAATCCAAACAACATTTGGAATCAACTCGTAAAACACATTAAGAAAATTACACCTCTCTGTGGATCGACCCGTATTCACCGGCTAGCTGCAAAGCGACGCCGTTTCTGATTACGGTAAATACAAATTTTTGGACAAATCAGGTTTCTTAACCCATTAATGAAGAACTCTTAGAGTTTCTAGGATTTTTCTTTCAGATCTTTAAAGATCTTGGGGTTTTACCTTGTTAAAAAGCTTTGGTTTTGAAGGTTCTGGTAGATTGTACCATTGCTTTACAGAGCATAACTCTTTAGAATTTTTTAGGGAATTTTATTCCTATCTTAATTAAATTTGAAAGATATGATTTCTGTCTGCAGAGCACTGCTCTCGAGAGAGTTCAACTCTTTATCCCAATGAGTTTCTCATTAAATGAGAATCCTTTTAGGATTCCATCCTTAATGAGTGATTGCTTCATCAATGATGGGCCGTCACTTTGATTTTGTGGGTCCCCCTTGGTCCCTTTCTCCTGCATTGCAGTGCGGTACAATTTAGTTTTTTTTTAATTACCAAGTGTAAGAATTCGAAATATAGCGTTGACAACTAATCTCTCGTCTCTTTTTGTGCAGGTACTATGGCTCTCGACTCTTCCTTCCCTTTTGTACGTTCTGAGAGCGCTTTTGCTAATGCGCCCGTAGATTAGGAAGTCTTCACGCTCATTAAAGATCATGACCCGGAGCAGAAATCTCTTCATCTATGGGGGTCATGGTACAATCAGATTATCCAGGGTCGGCGCAGTTTTTCTTATGCAGTACCCTCAGAGCCCATTTCAGCAAGTCATTACGACGACTCGCCTCAGGTGAATTATGTTGTAGAGGAGGTCAACTGGACCTCGGAGGGTCGCCTTCAGCCTTCTATGGCCTCAATACCCGTACAGCCACCGATGGCTTTGGATATTTTGGGGCGACGCATATGTCAAGGCGAGTCGCTCCGTTGGGGAAAAGTATACATGATAGGTTTGACTCCTCGCCATTCAGCCGGATACCTACAGTGGGCTCGATACATCCTGTCGGCCAAGAAGTCGTTGCAGCTGAAGCTCGGGTTGTACCCTACAATTTATGCGTCTCTTTTCCAATATCCCGCACCCCATGTATGATGGGTCAAGGCTTTCCTGGAGCAATGGAACATTCCGATTCACACATTTCTTCTATCGGATAGGGAAGTTTCGATCTCCTTAGAGGAGTTTGCGGAAATCTCCGGCTTACTCGTCAGAGGGGAACATTACAAGGAGATACTTCCCCCCGACGAGTACATTTTCGCCACCAAATCAGTGGTGATGGGCCTTACTCCAGAGAATGCTGTTCAACACCGATTCTCGAGCCTGATCAATGTGTTGAACATTTATGAGAGCCTCTTTCTGGAGTCTGGGGGCACGGAGTCAGATTCACAAATTTCATCACCCGCTTCCTTCGTCCAGCAGTTTTGTCAAAACAAGCCACAAAATTTGCCAAGCTTGATGACCCATTCGGCTTTTGTTTGGATAACCAGCTGACGGCGGAAGCGGATTTAAAATTTTTTTTTTTCCAGATACCCCCGTCATCCCTTTTGCAGAACTTGCCACTCCAGACGTCGATGAAGAGACGTTTTTTCTGGGATTCATCGGCCTGTGGTTGAGGCGGTTTGTGCTTCCGATGCACCCTCGCTACATGAGGCCGTCTGTCTTTTATCCATCCCACCGCATGGTTGCAGGCATGCGCGTCGCCGTTGGGATTGCAGGGCTAGCTCATCTATATCACGGCCTGAGCTTAGCAGCGGATACTACTCAGCCAGGGGTAAAACCTGTACATATTCCGTTGCACTACTTCACGTCCTGGGTCGAGATACATATGCTTGGTGCTTTCGGAGTCCACAAACGGCCCCGCTTCTACGACAGCTATAACTTTCCCCGGGTCATGTTTCTAGTTGACGCTTCCGCATTAGATCCGTCGCAGCGAGAGGATCGACGTTTAGTCCTTCGCCCACGTATGGTCAGGGATAGTATGACTTTTGTCGATAGAGTCTTAACTATCGGCAAGAAATCTACCAAGGCAGTGCAACCGCTGCGTGATACTTTCAAGGACAGGGCTCCTATATTAAAGGCTCGGGAGATCCTGCACTTGTATTCAATTAGGCCAGGCTTTCTAGTGTTCAGGCAAGGTGCCTCGGCATTGTTCATGAGGTATAACCCGCACCGTTTCGCTCAACAGTCGGGTAACAATCTGGGTGTCCCGCTCGAGACTTTCTTAGCTGAGCCGGTTGCTACGGAAGAGGGTATCCGCAGCGTGCTGCACCACTTTATGCGGCTAAATACGGGTGTTTCCCCAATCAAAGCAAAGCTCTGTTGAAATTCAAAATTCAAATTTTGAAGCAACGCTTCAAATCTCGGGCGCAACGCGCCACATGTCAGGCGCTGATACGTCAGCACAGCGCCCAAGAAGACACGCCCAATCAGAGCAAAGCTCTATTTTAAGAAAAATCAAAGGAAGCAACGCTTCACTTGCGCAAGTACTGCGCTGCGCGACACGTGTCAGCGCAGTTGCGCTGCGCTTTGCACTGCGCGACACGTGTCAGCGCAGATGCGCTAGCGCAGTTATGCAGCGCTGTGCGCTGCTTGACACGTATCACGCGCTGGAGCGTTTGCGCCAAACAGAATTAAGATTTCAAAGAAATCTTTCTGTTCTTGTCAAAACAAGAAGACTTTCTTCTGTAAAACAGAAGCCCTTGGATCAAAGATCCAACGGTGGGGAAAATTCCCCAAATCACTCAGAGAAAGATCTCTTTAACAAATTTAACTAATTTATGAGCACTATAAAAAGGACCCTAGATCTCAATTCAAAGGCAACAACATTTTTGAGAGAAATTAAACAGAGAGAACTCTGAAGAACTCCTCAAGAACAAAAAAGGTAAAAAGCTTTTAGAAAAAAAGAGAAAATTCTCTTATGAACAGATTATGGATCTAAAAACAAGATCAATGATCTTGAGTATAAAAAAAAAATATAGTGCTTTGCACTTTTTATGAACCTTTGGTTCTCTGAGATAAGAAAAACAAGAGAAACTTGTTTTCTTTGATCTAAATTAGATCAAGAAAGAAAACAGTGCTTTGCACTTCTTGAATCTAAAAGATTCTCAAATTTAGAGTGCTTTGCACTTGCAAACTGCGCTGTTGCGCTCTTGGGAGAGCACCGCGTGTCAGCGTCTGAACCATTTGCGCTATGCGCTTTTGAAATAGAGTTTTGCTCTCTGAAATTGGCGCAACTCACCAGAGCACGCCACGTGTCAGCAGCGCAAGCGCAGCGCACTGCGCTTGCATGACACGTGTCGTCACCACAAGCGCTTGCGCTCTTTGATTGGCGCAAAGTGCATGAAATGCAATGCATTATTTAAAAAATGGGCCAAGCCCAAGTCAAAAAGACCTAATAGGCCAAATTAAATTGCAAAGCAATAAAGGGCAGAGCCCAAGTAAAATTGATGCTGCGCATCATTTATAAATGGGCAGAGCCCAAAACAAATTGATGCTCTGCATCCTTCATGGATAGAGTCCAAATAAAAATAAAAAGAAATGCAATGCAAAAGTAGATAAAATGCTGAACATCTTCAGTTGGACTTAGCCCAATCGTGGCCGTAAGTCCTCAAATTAAATTGATTGAGCACGGCTGCTCCCTAAATCAATTTACGACCGGTTCTAGGGTACATCTCCGAACTCCTCTGACACCCATCGTTGTAATCCTTCAACGACGTCAGAGAAGTGACGGGTCCCGACGACCACATATGAATATGGACTGCGGAGTCCTTAAACTCGTGGACCGAAACGTCCTTAAACTAATATCGGACCGAAACGTCCTTAAACTAATATTCATCCCAAAATGGGAACGTTGGACCGAAATGTCCTTAAACTAATGATGGACTGAAATGTCCTTAAACTAATACGGACCACCACGTCCCTAAACTGGAACACAGACCACCACGTCCCTAAACTGGAACACGGACTACTACTTTCCTAAACTGGAACAATAGAGCCTCCAAATGCTCTTTTGTCGGATCTAAACGATCCCGTTTAAGTTGACCCTGGCCCCAAACACGGCTAACGTATCCTTAAACATTCAAACAGACTACATATTCCCTAATCAACTTCGGTTCAAGGGTACATCTCCGAACTCCTTTGACATCTATTGTTGTAATCCTTCAACGACGTCAGAGAGGTGACGAGTCCCAACGGCCATATATTAAATGAATCACCACGTTAAGTTGATCCTGGTCTCAAACAGGACTAACGTATCCTTAACGAATGTTTAAGTTGATCTTAGCCTCAATACGGCTAACGTATCCTTAAACTAAAAACACCAAACCCAAATCTAAGTAAATACGGATTTGGACTAATCCACGTCCTACGGGTGACGGCATTATTCAGTCTCCGTATACAATCCACGGGCAACCACAAACAAAACAAACACCCATGATACGAAGTGAAATTCTGGAGAAGGAGAAAGTTGTTACCGCGATGCGGTAGCGTAATTAACTGCAGGGGCTTGCGCCTGCAGGGAAGAGCGTCCCCACAATCAAAAACCCCTCAAGCGAGGGGGAATCTGACGAAGTCTGCTACATCGGCCGCATCCGTCTAAACCTCCGATACACGGTGCCATAAATCAACTTGGCATCTTCGGAGAGGTAGATGGATAAAACCATATAGCATCTGCCCCGAATCTCAGGCTAGACGTACTTCGCGTCGCCGCTGCCATTCGGAGGGGAACAGATTCTGGCACGCCCGGTAGGACCTTTTCCTCTTTCCACTCCACACTTCGTGTGTCGTCTTCGCGAACCAATCGCGGTTTGTTAACGGTTGCCTTTGGATTTCAAGTTTACTAAGATTTGGTCTCTTGCTTGGTGCATAAGAGAATTCAAGCATCGATGGCCTCAGCTTGTTTGAAGTGCTCCAACTGCAACTGCAGCTCGCGTCCGGCCTCAACTGGGGGCATAACCTACGGGCCCCAAGCGGCCTCTCTGTTCACCATGCCCGTGGAGCAGATTACTCAAGCCACCACGGGGCTTTTTTTCGGAACTATGCTTACGCCAACAAGCTTCAGCACCCCTGTGCCCGTACAAGATGCTCCTAAGAAGTCGGTTTTCGATCGACTTTCAGTTACTGTGGCCCCTCTCAACGGGTCGCCCAACACCGGTGCCTCGGTCTTTTCCAGACTGGGCCAAAACTCCTGTGAGCCCACGATGAAGCTTGCAGTCCCAGAAAGGGTTATTCCAAAAGGAGTACCCAAACCTGCTGTTGAAGTCGTCAAGGCGGCTTCTCCTGCTAAGAGATCAGTCTTTACAAGATTGACCGTCCCAACTCCCACTCCTACTCTTGCTGCTCAAAAGACATCAGTCTTCAATAGGCTGACACCGGCAACCGCCCCACACCCGAACAGGGGGCAAGAAGAAGTTGTTTCTGTCTCTGAGCCAATAACAACGACTCGTCGCACCCAACGACGCCACTGGCGCCGGGTAAGGAAGACTGGGGGTGTTGGAGATAGTGCCCTCAGAGTCAATTATTGGATCACAGGCACGTGATTGCAATGATTGAGGGAGGACCTATCCCGGTAGGACAGTCTTACTCGAGATGATAGTATGCTATCTGGTTTATCTTTATCATCGTGTACTGCTTTAGGTGACCTGACATGTCGCTATTACACGTTGATAGAGCCCCTAGGATTCTTGCTTGACGACCAGCAGTATGATGGCGATCATATACGTGGGAGCTGGGGTCTATAAGCACATCCTTAAAAGGTCCCTAGTCGTAGGAGTTTCGAGACTGGGCATCGATACTCCGTTAGTAGACTAGTGTATACAGTCGAGACCCCGACGAGGGGCGGTGGCCGGTCTCACAAGCCACTGGTGTCAGTTGGTTCACCTAAGATGTATACAGGTGCTCATTGGGTTATGAGTACACCGGACAGGACTCGCCGGGAACCTGCTAGTTGGTCTTATACCAGACGTCAGATAGCAGTTCCCAGGTGACATGTGTACAGGTTAGTTCATCGACCTGAGATCGTCATTTGTCTCGTGTGAGTTCCCACTGTGCTTTGATTACTACCCTACCACGGCTCAAAGGAGTCGTGCAAACAGGTTTTAGTTGGGTACAGTCCCGAGCCACATGGAGGCAGTGAGCGGATCTTCAGGGGTTCGTCTCTCCCGGTATTGGGGGTGAGGTCGCGCTGTGTCTAGGAGAGCCATTACGCAAAGCCCTCGGCCGAGGCAGGAGATTTACTGGTAGGTATTCCAGTAGTATCTCAGGGCGTTCTGGGCTACACTCCGACACGACTTGTACCGCTTTTGGGGGTCTGACTTTTACCAACCCCCTAGGCCCGCCATGCGATACTCATAGACGAACGGACCGGACTGTACGGATATTGTCACTGACAGGCTCAGTTGGGTGTCGGGGTGAGCTTCCTCATCGACGTCCCTTTTGGTCAATAGCTGGTGGCCCGTCACGTATTGGCTTATACCTCTGACGTGCCAGTGGTTAAATCCACAGCCATAGTATTGACGAGTCTTTAGAGTCCACCACATTTTCAGTTACTCAGCTTTCGGGCGAAACGCTGTAGAGGCCGTATGGAGATATGGCAGGGTCCGATCAGATACGTGCGGTATTGCACGGATCAGGATCGGACAGTTTTGTACTAGTGGCCGTATAGTTATATGGCAGGGTTCGATCAGATACGTGCGGTATTGCACGGATCAGGATCGAACGGATTTTACTAGCCGGCTTTGGTTTAAGCCGGTACTAGTTTAGTACAGTGTAGATTTTGTCTCATTGCATTTGTATCCGGTCGGAATACAGATGCGGGTGTGTATGCACAGTATCGGGGTTTTCCTGTAATTTATTACGGGACCAGTTTTCTGGAGTTGCCAGTTTGCATTCCGTTCCGGCCGGTTTTCCTTTGTTCTTTCCCGGCCGGACTTTTCCGATGGAGGGGGTAATTTGCAGTTTTGCAAATTACACTTTGTGGGGGGGTTTCTTGCATAAAGTTTGATTATGATAGATTTCATTTCTTTCATCCATGCTTGCTTTTATGGTGAGATGAAAGGTTATGGGTTGAATAGAAAAAAAAAAGGCATGGTTGATATTTTCTTGTCTTAGATGTAGTCACCACTTCCTTGCTCCTACACTCACCTCCCTTCATGTTTATGTGTTATGATATTCATTCCTCCACCATCTTCTTCTCACTTGAAGAAAAAGTCTTTCATGGTTATGAAAAAAAGAGAGTAGAAGAAAAAGAAAGAGAGAAAGAAAAAGAATGAGAGAGTTGATTTCATCTTCTTCTTGCTAGAAAATTGAAAGCACCAATTTTCTTTACCTCTTCCTCCATCCATCAATGGCAACTACATAAACTCCAAGAGACAAAGTTTCTACACTACTTCCTACAGCAAATCTTGAGCATGTCGAGTTGCCGGCTTCATGCTCAAGTTGCCTCGGTATTGAGGCGGGAGCCCGTAAAAGACGAAGGCGATGTGGTGCCTTTTCCGGCGAGGAGGCGACGATGTGGAGCCAAGCTTTTCCGCGGGAGATCGGGATGATGAAGAGAAGACCGGAGGACTCGGATCACTCGGTATACTTCTCACCCTATCTCTTGTTAGCTAGCATTAGGTTAATGGTTACGATCCGGGTTATTGTCCGCGGTAGCGCCGGTTTCCGAGCAAGGAAAAAATTTTGATTCCGCATTTTGGCCTCGAGTACGAGGCCGGGGCGCTCCCGTGGCGCAACATGGTATCAGAGCCACGCCATTAACCTTACCTAGCTTCGTTTGATGTGTTTGCGTTTTCGATCGACCGAAATTTCCAAAAACCGTATTTTTATTGCACATCAGTTTCTGTCGAAATTTTTTGAAGTCCAAAAATTTTTCAGGTGGTTGCAGAATGATATGCAGGGAAATATAAGATATCTGGTAAAAATTGGTACCCTCATTCCTTATTGTCGCCGCGGAAGCGCGGCCAAAGCCTTGCTTTGGCCGCTCTTCCGCGGCGCTTTAAATTTGTCACTATACCAAATTTTTCCAGATTGTCTCGTACATGAAAATAGGGTATTTGGAATATTAAAATTGGGCCCATGTTTTCTGTAAGTGCTACAGTTTTGGTTGGGGGCCCACTTGTTAATTTTTGGTCAATCGGAAAATTTTAAACACATTATTTCACAGTATTTACATTATTTCTGCGACCGTGAATGTCACTCGATCGGTAAATCCGGTCTAACTGCTATAGCCCGGTTAGACGGATTTGCGAACGTGATTTTCACGTTGATGTTCTATGTTTATGCTGTGATGTTGCGGATCGGTCGTGGGGGATAGCCTGGATGCAATGCTAGTACAGCTTTGTTGTATTATGTACATTTGATATTGCGGGGCGAGCGTCCGACATGTGGACTGCCGTCACTGCCTGTTTGTATTATTCTTTTGGGGCACGACCTGGTTGCGGTCGATGTACCCGATGTATGTATATTTTACTTTCTGTACTAGGATTGCCCCGCGGTGGGGTGCTCGGATAGCCGGGTTCTGGAGGGCAACGGGCCCGCATCTCAGGGCATTGAGACGGAGGGGGCTTCAGTCCAGGATTGGCGGGCTATTCGCCGCACTCGTAGGGGGTACAGGTTGACCCAGGAGGGGTGCCCAAGTTACCGGATTCCGTGAAGTGCTGGGTGGTCCATTCACGGTGCTGAAAGGGGCTGCCTCGCTTCAGGTTTTGGCGGGTGACTTGCCGCGCCCGTAGGGGTCTAGGATTTCATTGCACAGGCTATCCACACGACCAAGGGAACGTCGGGTTTCAGCAGCGGCTCTGTGAAACCCGGGGCTTCCAGATATCTGTATTGTTCTGTGATGCTGTACTTTTCTGTGATGTTGCATTTTATTCACGCCTTGAGCGAAATACTATATATTGGTATATATATTAGTAGATGTTGTATATGTTTTACATCCGCGCTAGTCCAGTCCCCGCTCTGCCGTTAGTTAGCTAACCTAACGGGTGATGACGGGACCCAGTGGCGAATGCGGATGGCATATACGTACGTCAGTATATTTTCGTTCTTTGTGGTGTGATCAATTGATGGGACTGCGTTGATTCGGATCAATGCAAGTTAAACAAACCTAATCTGATGTTGTTGGAACATTTTTCAAAAAGCTGTTATTGCAAGGACGTTCACTTTTGTTTTGCATCGTGGTATTCATTTGGAATATCCTGCTCCTCAGTCGACGAGGCAAGGGCCGAGATCCCTTCACCGGGAGTGACCCCTTGGACAGAAGTTTGCGTCAGGGCAATAACTTCACTATAGCCGATTACTTTTGCTTTGCACCGTGGTATTCAGTTGGAATATCCTGCACCTCATTCTACGGGGAAAGAGCCGAGATCCCTTCACCGGGAGTGACCTCTTTAGTAAATGTTTTCGTCACTATATTTTCTAAAAGGTTATCCAGTTCCTTCAACGATATCAAGTTCATTACGTTAAAGGTTTTTCGCCAAAAACCAGTCGTAGCCCTCCGTCATTTCAGTTCAGTATTGCTTAGTATTCGCGCTACGTTTGTCGTTGCTATTCGCCGAGGCGTAGTGAGCGGTAGCTCTGTAATGCTTTCTGTTGTATGGATATGTGGATTGGTTAGGACAGTCGTACGACTTTGTTGATTATTCGTCAAGGGTCGTGCGGGTGGGTTTAACGCAATCAAGATAATGACGGGTTGAACTTGACTAGGACCTTTTGATTTGTTGATTATTCGTCAAGGTCACTTGGGTCCTAGGGGTAAAAACAAACATCGGGAGTTTCAAAAGAACTGAAACTTGCCAGGCATGCGCATACCTTCTGGAGTGTGGTAACTTGAGTGGATTCCGTCAAGTTATCATGCGATGATAGTTGGATCCCGATTCCCACTGATGAGTTAGTTTACTCCTCGGGTGATCCCGACTAATTCTTCTTTCAGGTTTGGAGGAGAATTTGAGGTACAGTGGGAGGTTTCCTGATTAGATAAATTGGTAACCATTCTGATCTAGGTTAGAGTGCACGCTGAGTGTTTCTTTTCTCTCTCTCTCTTTGGCAGCGACCATTGACCCGACCCTGGACTATGACTCAGTGACCAAGTTGACCGAACCTTCTTAACACTGGCTTTTGGATTGTCAGAGTTGCAGACCTCATTGCCACTCCTACTTTTACCCTTTTCTCCAGGACACCCCATATTATTACGAACGTCCACTTCCATTGGACAAAACCATCGTATGGTTAGATACGAACTCGAAGGACTTCGAGGATGGTTTCTGGTTCTGGAGAAAACGGATAGGACTATTCAGTTGTCTTTTCTTTTCACCTTCTCTCAGGATGCGAGTACTCCTTGGTTTAGGAGTAGTACACCTATTACGCAAATTGGATAGTCTTCTTCCAAACCATAGGCTGGTGCCGACCGGTAGGGAATGAAGAAAACCAGTTAGCCTAAAACGGTGTACAGAAGGTATTAAGTTCAGACAAAGCAAGGGATTAGTAAGAGGGCAAAGTAAATTGCGACTGATATTCACGACCAAACCAAGTATTTCTTCGCCAATCCTAAATCACCTTTGTATTTCTCCAGGACACTCCGTATCACTACGAAGATCCCATTTTATTGGATACTCCATCGTATGGTTATATACGAACTCGAAAGGAACTAGTTCCAGTTCGGGGATGGATTCTGGTTCAGGAGAAATAGGAATAAAGTACATTCAGTTGTCTTTTATCTTCACCTTCTCTCGCTTTGCGAGTGCTCCTAAGATTAGGACAGTACACCTTTTATGCTTATTGGATAGTCTTCTTCCAAACCATAGGCTGGTGCCGAACGGTAGGGAAGGAAGAAAACCATTTGGCCTAAGGGGGTGTGCAGACGGTAATGACTAAAGACATATAAAGGGATTTGGACAGATGGCAAAGAGATATACGGTTACAGTTGTGAATCTGGATAATGGAAGAGGCATTACTAGGAATACCAGGATACCCCGACGAAACATTTCAATGTTTCAGTTTCACTGTGTACTGTTAATAGAAAACTGATTTCCCGATTATACACTTACTCCAGGGTATGTATTTACCAGGTTGGATTCTCACATCTGTATGGTTTTACAGATGATGAGTGGGAGTAAGTTATTGGGAATTGGGTGATCATCCTCATTATATCGGGATTCGTTGTAATCGGTGATATTTGAGAAAGTCACCTGGGTTGTTTGCCGGTCGGCAAATATTTGGTTTTGAATATCCGCTGTTGTGCACCAATTTCAAATCGATATATCTGTACGTCTATTTTCATAGAGTGAGATATACCTTTTGATATTATGTCGATGACATTTACCTATATCAGTGGATGGTTAGGTAAGGAGCATTGAACAGCGGTGTAATTCTTCTTAACCATAAGTACAGTTTTCAACCTACGACGCACAGTGAAAGAGTTGTTAGACTCAGCGGACTTATACAGAGTATTGTATGTTGTCCAGTGTCCATTAGGACAGAGGGGTTGGTGCTCGTACTATATTCGGTTTACTTATGGCTTCTCTAGATTTTAGACAGCTGTTTCGTGGAAACACAGGGTCTAAGTTTTGAGGAGTTATAGGTATTTGAATAGAGTAGAGTACCAGGTGTAGCAAGTATCGGGATTCTTCAAAGAGATTGAAGATGTAGATACTTGTGTATGATATTCAGTTGATAGTAATGATGAAGACAGATTGCTTCTCTTTCAGGTTACTCATAATTGGAAGCATTCCTAAGTTGAGTAACGCTGATCGACCTCCTTCCATTTAGTTGACATGCACTGGAGATAGTTGCATGATTTGAATCTGGTTCAATTGAATCAGTGCCTCTGGTTCTATATTGGATATAGAACAGTTCATATCTTAACGATGTTAAGGTACGGGGAGTTGTCCAGCTTATGATTAAAACCAGACACTGGACAACTCAAGGCACGTTTCTGTAATGGCTGTTTGTGGGTTGACCCAGGCTATGACGAGGGTTGACTTTCTACCATCTGGCAGATCAATAGAAATATTGTTCTAGACTCGCCACAGTTTTATTAAAAATGGATTTTTTCAAAAAAACAGCAGTGGGAGTATGGTAGAACTGGAAGCGATTCCAGAACCGCAAACGATTACTGAAGATTTGATAAGGAACCTAAAGATTCGATCTGATTTGACATTCCATTGGCCACTCCGCAGATAAGGTGGGTAACTTCAGGCACCCGAGAGGTACTCCGGTAGCCTCAAGGACGGTGACAGGGAAGTTCTTGTTTACCCACAATTACCATTGCTGTTGTTCCAGGCTGCGAGACCCGGCAGGAGAATGAGTATAGCGTCGTTCTAAACTAGCTTTGGAATTGCACGTCTATATGAATCTGGCAGAGGGTTGTCATAGTCAGTGGGAGCAGCGGAAGCATTGGTGGACTTCATGCTTATATCTATTTATAGACTAAAGCAGATATAGCGGAGTTAGATCATCTGTTTCTGATGTGACAGTCATGGGTTTGACGTCATCAGAATAGGGGATGGATCTGTTGAGAAGGTAGTAGGAAGTGATATTCCTATACTACGATCGGTTATACTTTGGTCGTCACACAGTGGTTTCTCCACAAGGGACTTGGACATTATATCAGACACACTGGTTACTAGATCTATGGTTTTAGATCTAGATTTGGGTGGTTTCCCAATCAGGGTACCTTGACAGCATTCTAAGAGTATTTAGAATGGACGACTCCTGGCATGGTAGTGTACCTGCAGGTAATGGAGTCACCCTCTCTAAAGGTGTCTTATAGACTAAAGGGGAGAGGGATACGCATGATTGACAGATCACTTGCTTAGGCAATTGAGTCAATCATGAGATGTCAAGTACCACACCAGATGTTGTTCTTGCAGTAGATGCAATAAGTTGATATTGATCCAGTCCTGGAGGAACAGTCGGAAGCAGTTTTAGAACATAAGTGATTGTTCTAGGGATATGATAACGGCTGCCTCTTTTAGGAGACGGTTATCACTCCAGGCTTCCAAGGTGACATGGACGACAAGGAGGTTGTCAGAGTTATAGTTCTCCCTCTGACGAGGGGCAGTATTTTGGACAGGTGGTCCAAGGCAATACTGAGGGAGGCATGGCGCAGGATACTGATTAAGTTCAGTTGTTGATACAGTCTAAGAAGTTTGGATTTGGAGTTCATTTATGAGCTAGGTCCCATCAGACATCCAGACATTCTAAGACAGGTATTGCTCATTTCGGGAGATGGCTTTCTCCGCGAACTTGAGATATAGAGAGACATAGAAAGAAACATCACAGCGGATCCACTCACTGAGGCTATTCCTCGAACGCAATAGTTTCGCAAACGAGCTTTGTGGGACTGACTAGTAGAGGAGTTGGGTGTTCAGTATCACACGGGCTGTGAGTATGCGACATCGCAATAATTAGCCTTGAGTGCAAGTGGGAGATTGTTGGAGATAGTGCCCTCAGAGTCAATTATTGGATCACAGGCACGTGATTGCAATGATTGAGGGAGGACCTATCCCGGTAGGACAGTCTTACTCGAGATGATAGTATGCTATCTGGTTTATCTTTATCATCGTGTACTGCTTTAGGTGACCTGACATGTCGCTATTACACGTTGATAGAGCCCCTAGGATTCTTGCTTGACGACCAGCAGTATGATGGCGATCATATACGTGGGAGCTGGGGTCTATAAGCACATCCTTAAAAGGTCCCTAGTCGTAGGAGTTTCGAGACTGGGCATCGATACTCCGTTAGTAGACTAGTGTATACAGTCGAGACCCCGACGAGGGGCGGTGGCCGGTCTCACAAGCCACTGGTGTCAGTTGGTTCACCTAAGATGTATACAGGTGCTCATTGGGTTATGAGTACACCGGACAGGACTCGCCGGGAACCTGCCAGTTGGTCTTATACCAGACGTCAGATAGCAGTTCCCAGGTGACATGTGTACAGGTTAGTTCATCGACCTGAGATCGTCATTTGTCTCGTGTGAGTTCCCACTGTGCTTTGATTACTACCCTACCACGGCTCAAAGGAGTCGTGCAAACAGGTTTTAGTTGGGTACAGTCCCGAGCCACATGGAGGCAGTGAGCGGATCTTCAGGGGTTCGTCTCTCCCGGTATTGGGGGTGAGGTCGCGCTGTGTCTAGGAGAGCCATTACGCAAAGCCCTCGGCCGAGGCAGGAGATTTACTGGTAGGTATTCCAGTAGTATCTCAGGGCGTTCTGGGCTACACTCCGACACGACTTGTACCGCTTTTGGGGGTCTGACTTTTACCAACCCCCTAGGCCCGCCATGCGATACTCATAGACGAACGGACCGGACTATACGGATATTGTCACTGACAGGCTCAGTTGGGTGTCGGGGTGAGCTTCCTCATCGACGTCCCTTTTGGTCAATAGCTGGTGGCCCGTCACGTATTGGCTTATACCTCTGACGTGCCAGTGGTTAAATCCACAGCCATAGTATTGACGAGTCTTTAGAGTCCACCACATTTTCAGTTACTCAGCTTTCGGGCGAAACGCTGTAGAGGCCGTATGGAGATATGGCAGGGTCCGATCAGATACGTGCGGTATTGCACGGATCAGGATCGGACAGTTTTGTACTAGTGGCCGTATAGTTATATGGCAGGGTTCGATCAGATACGTGCGGTATTGCACGGATCAGGATCGAACGGATTTTACTAGCCGGCTTTGGTTTAAGCCGGTACTAGTTTAGTACAGTGTAGATTTTGTCTCATTGCATTTGTATCCGGTCGGAATACAGATGCGGGTGTGTATGCACAGTATCGGGGTTTTCCTGTAATTTATTACGGGACCAGTTTTCTGGAGTTGCCAGTTTGCATTCCGTTCCGGCCGGTTTTCCTTTGTTCTTTCCCGGCCGGACTTTTCCGATGGAGGGGGTAATTTGCAGTTTTGCAAATTACACTTTGTGGGGGGGTTTCTTGCATAAAGTTTGATTATGATAGATTTCATTTCTTTCATCCATGCTTGCTTTTATGGTGAGATGAAAGGTTATGGGTTGAATAGAAAAAAAAAAGGCATGGTTGATGTTTTCTTGTCTTAGATGTAGTCACCACTTCCTTGCTCCTACACTCACCTCCCTTCATGTTTATGTGTTATGATATTCATTCCTCCACCATCTTCTTCTCACTTGAAGAAAAAGTCTTTCATGGTTATGAAAAAAAGAGAGTAGAAGAAAAAGAAAGAGAGAAAGAAAAAGAATGAGAGAGTTGATTTCATCTTCTTCTTGCTAGAAAATTGAAAGCACCAATTTTCTTTACCTCTTCCTCCATCCATCAATGGCAACTACATAAACTCCAAGAGACAAAGTTTCTACACTACTTCCTACAGCAAATCTTGAGCATGTCGAGTTGCCGGCTTCATGCTCAAGTTGCCTCGGTATTGAGGCGGGAGCCCGTAAAAGACGAAGGCGATGTGGTGCCTTTTCCGGCGAGGAGGCGACGATGTGGAGCCAAGCTTTTCCGCGGGAGATCGGGATGATGAAGAGAAGACCGGAGGACTCGGATCACTCGGTATACTTCTCACCCTATCTCTTGTTAGCTAGCATTAGGTTAATGGTTACGATCCGGGTTATTGTCCGCGGTAGCGCCGGTTTCCGAGCAAGGAAAAAATTTTGATTCCGCATTTTGGCCTCGAGTACGAGGCCGGGGCGCTCCCGTGGCGCAACAGGGGGAAACTCCCATTCTGGGATAACTCCACCGGCTCCAACGGCGGAAGTCATGCTGCTGTTCCAACCGGGAACAGCTTTGAGTTGCTGAATAGGGTACGCAGGAACTCACCAACTACGGTGCTCAGGAGATCTCCTCCACCAGTAGAGACTGCCGTGGAAACAGAAAAGCCGGAGCAGCCTCCTCAATCGCTGTCCTCCAGGATCTACAAGACATGGCGACGAGTCCGAGAATCTGTCATTGATCCTAACTTCTCTCGCCAGCACAAGAAGTCGAAAGGTCGGTAGGAAGAAAATCCCCTGGTCAAGCAACGAAAGGCGACGGCCGCCTGGGTGCCCAAAGCAACAGCCCCCTCAACTTGTACGGCCCATAAAAGAAGAAGGCCGGAGAAAGTGCCGACGCCGATGAAAAATATCAAAGGTGGTGAACCCAAACGCCCTAAGTCAGGGGGCATTGTAGTTCATACCGTCTATATGGCATCTGGTAAAGAGGACAGTCGCATATCTACGGGTCATCGACCGCTTACGCGATCAGTGACTAAGGCGCAGGAGCAGCAGCAGAAGCTCCAAGAGATAATGAACGCTATGGACGCACTTACAGGGCCAAAAGAAAACCTTGAAACGTCCTCGGATGAACGCCAGGAGGAAGAAACCGACGCCGAATTCCTTCGTCGAATATTAGAGAAGGACAAAGAGGCTGCTGAACAACCAGCCAACATACAGCGTATGGGCCTCCTCTTCCAAGACATGATAGGGATGATGATACAACAAGATACTCCGGCTGAAGAGCCCCCGATCGTCCTTAGAGACGATAGGGGAGAGACATCAAATCCTCCACCAGCTCTGTCAACGGCTAAAGAGGATACAATCTCTAAAGCTGATTTGGACGAGTACATAGCCCAGCAAATACGGGTTCATCATGCGACTGAAGCAGCCGGCCAGGTCGTAAAAACAGGGCGGCCATATCCAAGTTGGTACGACCAAATCAAGTACCCGTCCGGTTACACAATTCCCAAGTTCCACGTCTACAAGGGGACGAGCAATCCTCACTAGCATGTTGCCCAGTTCAGGGCACTCTGCGGCAACACCGGCGGTGATGACAAGCTTTTGCTTCGTCAGTTTGTTGGAAGTTTATCAGATACACCGTTCGAGTGGTACTCTGAGCTCCCGAACGACTCGATCAAGACCTTCGCGGAGATGGAGCTGTTGTTTACTCAACGTTTTGCAAGCGCCAGTGAACGTACCCTGATGACAGCACTGATTAATGCCAGGATAAAGCCAGGCGAGACATGGGTCCAATATGCTATACGGTGGCGTAATTTATGGTCAAAGTGCGAGCAGCGCATTGAAGAAGCTCCCGCGGTGGGTATGTTTATGGGAACCCTTGATCCGCAAGCAACCATCTCGCAATTTATGATGTTTTTCAAGCCGACTACCTTCCAGGCCTTGATTAACAAGCTAGCGCAAATGGATCAGATAGGCCATAAACCCCCTCTTCCAAAGCCGGACTCCCGAAATGACAAAGGGAAGGGAAAAGCGATCATTGTCGCTAATGCTCAACAACAACCGAGCGACTCGAAGTCGGTTGTTCGTCAAAATAATACGCGTCCATACGTGGCCCTTGAGGAGAGGCTAGGACGTTCTTACTTCTTTCCCCGAGATAAGACGAGAAGGTTATTCGAGCTGGCATTGCGCAACCGACTCATAAATCTGCCGGATCCAAAACGTCCGTTGCAACCAAGTGATGTCAGCGAGCCCAACTACTGTCCTTATCATCGAGTACTGGGCCATCCGATCGAAGGTTGCTACGTTTTCAAAAATTGGCTTGAAAACCAGTACCGACAAGGCAAATTCGCATTGTCTGACAAATGGAAGGTGAATCCCCCGCAGCCTCACACATCTAAGGGGACGAATACGCCGGGGACAATATGCTCCGTCGTTGAAGAAGCTCCTTGGGAAGTTGTATTATCAACCAAGACAAAGAGGATGCTAAACGATCTTCAGACATGCCCAGCGATCAAGTGGAAGAACCCGTTGGAGCCGCAGATCATTGAGGGGATGTTGAAGTCTCGTCCAACTCAAAAGATTGATGGAGGTGGCCCAAGCATTCATAACCAGCCGTCGAAATCTTCAAAGAAGAAGAAAGAGAAGTCAAAGAAGCCCGTGAAGCCTGGCGACAAGCGTACGGACTTGTAAAAACAAATTGACGCGCTGGAGGAATACAACCAGAAGGCACGGACTCCCATTACATTCCAAGAATTCCTCAATCACATCTTTCAAGAGGAAGATGAGGGAGAAAGTTCATCTGATGATTCTGAGGAATGCGTGGCGAGCTGTCATGTGATTTCCCACTCGTTCATAGACGATGAGGAGACTTCTTGTACTGAAACGCTGGGGGCAGATCCCGAACCAAAAATTCTAGAGCCATCGTATGAAGTAATCGATGCATTCCTCAATGAAGCTCTCTTAAAAAGCAAAACCGATCGGGGGTGCGGGGAGGTTATATTCGAAAGGGCCAAACGCCAGCGCCTTGACGAAAGAATTGAGATACTCCCGCTGGAACAAAGTACACCCACTGCGGACAAAAGAAAATTCAAGATGAGGAAAAGGTTTGCTAAGGCCATATCAATAGGCATGAAGCTACCATCCTCCGAAGGAAAAATTACTGGTGAAGCAGAAATGCACCCCTCCTATTGCTTGTATCATCGGAAGATTTCGCACCCCACTGAAGAGTGCAAAGCTTTCGATAGATGATGGCAAGGATATGTTGCTCATCGGCAGCATTTTAAGCGGGAAAAGCGCAAGACTCGCCAAGAACGGAACGATACGACCGAAGGGCTTAACAGAACCACCGGCAATTGTCGCATGGTCAATACCGGGGGATCACAAGTGCTCACGTTCGGGAGCGATTCTGATGAGGAGCTGGAGCTTGGCCCCCTCTTTAAAGAATCCACTTCGGGAAAAGAAAAAGAGCCAAAGGTCTGCGAAAATATCCAGCTACGTAACCGCACGCTGCCCGAAAAGAATCTCGGACCCTCAAATAAAAAAGATAAGGGAAAAAAGAAGGTCCCTGAAGATATCGTCCTAGATGACCAAGTTGTGGAGGAGCTAAGCACCAAGGACCCTCCGAAAAGAAATAAGGTGGATTACAACGTCTTAGCGCATCTGAGGAAGCTACCCTCACAGCTCAGCATTCTTGATGCCCTTTTGCTATCAAAGGAGGCGAGAGATTCATTAATTAAGGCACTACAGGACCCGGAGCAGTTCCAGGCTTTCCTGGCCGAAGAAAAGATGAAAGATGAACTGGAAGAAGTGCACACGGCCGATGTCACTTTTGGCGATGAAGACCTTCTCCTTAGGACGTGCGAACACAATCGCCCCCTCTATGTCTCAGGATACTGCCATGATATAAAGATAGGCAAAATCCTGATCGATAACGGGTCGTCTATCAACCTACTCAATGTTCGGGTTTTAAAAGAAATCTGCATGAGCATTCAACACCTCGCTCGAGACAAGATCACCATCTCCGGGTTCGACTCTCAATCGTCAAAGACTCTTGGATCTGTGATACTGACGCTATGCTTCGGGCTGCTCGTCATGGACATTAAATTCCACGTCATAGATGCCAAGACATGCTACAACGCTCTGCTCGGCCGACCATGGTTACACGAGTACAACATCATCCCTTCTACACAGCATCATTGTATGAAATATTTTAGGGATGGTCTCGAGTATACCGTGACGGGAGAACTGAATCCGTTTTCCGTGAACGAAGTTCGCAAATATGAAGATGCCAAATACTTCTTGCCGAATTTCGAAGACACGGAAAGGTGTCACAAGCCGGAGAATAAAACTAACGCTACCATCCCTGTCTTTAGCAGTGATACCGAGGAGGAAGAGGAGATAGTATCTTCAGGTCCGCCCCAGTACACCAAGCCAGGACCATCCGCTCCTACGTTGATCTTTGGTAGTGATTCGGAGGATGAAGTCCATGCTGTATTCTCTGCTCGACCTTCAATACTGAAAGGTTCCTAGGCATCCTAAGGAAGTCTCACAAGGCATCGAACATGCCAATTTCAAAAATTATTGGTGCCGAGAAACCCTAACACGGATCGTTTACTAGATGTTTAGGCGAAACGGAAAACTAGTTAACTATTTAACTATAGGTTAGATGCTACAACCTTTGTAGATCCGGATTTCCACCTCCTTAGCTCCACGTGGTCATGCCCTCGCTGTCCATCATGAATCCTCGACTCATTCGTCGGCTTCATCGGAAAACGGGCGAGCAAGATCGTCGGCTTCGTGTCAAAGACGATCTACGTCGAGGTTGCACTAGTTTAAGCTCCGACTTCACCAAGTAGAGAAACTTATGAAGAAAACACCCAAAACCACTTGGCAAGAGGTAGAGGATGAAGAAATAGGAGGTGGGTTCACTTTTGATTTGGATTTCTCTCACTAAAACTCAAGTTGCCATTGATGTAGCAAGCTTGAAGAAGAAGAAGAAGATGATGGTTATGATAAGTTCTATCTAAAAAGAAAATAGAAAATCAATACTTATCATAACTTAAACTAGGGTTAAGTGTAGAGAATAAACCATGGTCATTTGAGTGGGTTAGGGTTAAGCATGAAGACAAGAATGGTTAGCAAAGTCAAAGCTTCATGAAGCTTCAACATAAAACAAATAAAGCCACCATTCTTATCTTAATCCATTTCAAATAAATAAATAAACAAATAAATAAATAAATGAATATGCAAAACACTAATTATCAAATTAACCATGGATTAATTCTATACACTTAACTAAATGATCAAGTATCATCAAACATGATACAAAAATGTGCACGAAAGCATATCACATATACAATGTGCATCAAGTGAGAAAAATCCGTTTAAAGTGAACTAATACTAGTTAATGCAAAGTAATATATCAAATATATAATTATACATCAAATCATTAAATCAACATTTGATTCAATGATCCGGTCATGTCGCACATAACCGACTAGTATTTAATGTATCGATTTATCGAATCAATGATTCGATAACTAGGTCATATCGAATATAACCAATCGAAACATATATCGCGAGAATGAAATGCGGTATCACATACACGCATTATTCTCGGTCCTGCACATATCTCATATGCGCTCCTATTTCGTTTCGCTTGAGCTAGGAAACCTCTGTGTAGGACTCTAAAGACTCGTCAATACGCCGGTAGCAGATGATGATCATATCAAGCACCCACAAGCCGCAAGCGGTCTGCTAAACGTAACGGCCACCCGGGTATTGAGCGATCAGAAGATCGACGAGCTAGCCCGCTCACACTCCTGCGAATCCGACCAGTAACACTTACCGTACAGTCCGGTCTCTTCGTCTGATACGTCGCATATCAAGTCTAGGGGTGGTAAACGTCAGACCCCAATAACCCGATAAGTCGTGCCGATGTGAGGCTCGTAACGGGTCGAGAAACTACTGGTAACACTTACCAGCAAATCTCTGATCAGCCCTGGCCAGGGACTTCCCTGTTACGGCCAATCGAGCACAGCGCAACATCTACCCCCAATACCGGGAGAGACGAAACCCCTCCTATCGCTCATTGCCTCCATGTGACTCGGGACTGTACCCAAAGACCACCGTTTTGCACGCCCTCATGGACGTGGTAAGGTGGAGATCAAAGCACAGTGGGAATCACACAAGACTCTATGACGATCTCGGGTCTACAGACTAACCTGTACAAGTGTCACCTGAGAACTGCCATCTGACGTGAGGTATAATACCATCTGGGAGTTCTCGGCGAGTCCGTCCAGTGTACCCAGTCTCCACTGAGCACCCGTATACCATCTCTGATGTCAAACACCAATGGATATGGGATCATCCATCGCCCATCACATGGGTCGAGAAGCGTATACGCTAGTCTACTCTGGTATATCGATGCCCCGTCTCGATACACCCACGACTAGGGACCTTGAAGGATGTACTTATGGACTACCATGTCCCCACTAGTATGATCTGCATCATAGTCCAGGTAGTCAAGTACAAGTCCTAAGGGCTTTACCAACATGTAACTATAAGACAGTATAAAGAGACTAGTGTACATGTTAAGATAAAGAGCAACCAGATAGCATACTATCATGTCGAGCAAGAAAGGCATCTCTATATATGTCCAAGCATCCAATATAATATACATAATCTGTACAATACTGGCCTCTAGGGCATACATACAACTAACAATCTCCCACTTGCACTAGGGCCAGCTGCTGTAGTATCTCATACCGAGCATCCCGAAGAGTCTCTCAAACAGTATCTGGGGAATGGCCTTCGTGAGTGGATCCGCCGTGTTGTTCTTTGTGTCAACTCTCCTGACCTCGATCTCCCGGCGATCAACTATCTCCCGGATCAGGTGATACCGCCTCAGAATATGCCTGGATCGCTGATGGGACCTGGGTTCCTTGGCCAAAGCCACTGCTCCATTGTTATCGCAATACAAAGGTATTGGATGCTCAATGGATGGAACCACACCAAGTTCAGTAATGAACTTCTTGATCCAAACAGCTTCTTTAGCAGCATCGTTGGCAGCGATGTATTCAGCCTCCATCGTCGAGTCTGCCACGGTTTCCTGCTTGGAACTCTTCCAGCTAACCGCCCCTCCGTAAAGGGTAAAGACAAAGCCCGACTGCAACTTAGAGTCGTCCTTATCACTCTGGAAGCTCGAATCGGTAAAGGACTCCACTTGGAGTTCTCCATTACCATACACCAAGAACATATCTCTAGTCCTTCGTAAGTACTTGAGAATGCTCTTCACAGCTGTCCAGTGACTCTCTCCAGGATCAGCTTGATACCTGCTCACTACACTTAGTGAGTATGCTACATCGGGTCTGGTACATAGCATCGCATACATGATAGAGCCTACTGCCGAAGCATAGGGTATCCCTTTCATGCGAGCTCTCTCCAAATCAGTCTTGGGAGACATCTCTTTGGAGAGAGTGACTCCAGAGATTGTGGGCAAGTTCCCACGCTTGGACTCTTCCATACTAAACCTCTTTAGTATGGTGTCAATGTACCTGGATTGGGACAATCCCAAAATCCTTTTGGATCTATCTCTATAGATCCTGATTCCCAATATGCAGGAGGCATCACCAAGATCTTTCATTGAGAATCTTTGTGATAAGAAGAGCTTAACCGATTGCAGCATAGGAATATCATTTCCTATCAAGAGTATGTCGTCCACGTACAATACGAGGAAGACAACCTTACTCTCTGCCACCTTCCTGTAGATATAAGGTTCATCTGGATTTTTGACGAAATCAAACTCTTTGATAACGACGTCAAAGCAGATGTTCCAACTCCGTGATGCTTGCTTTAATCCATAAATGGATTTAAGCAGCTTGCACACCTTCCCGCTGCTCCCACTGTCTACGAAGCCCTCTGGCTGAGTCATGTACACGCACTCTTCTAAATCACCGTTTAGAAAGGCGGTCTTAACATCCATTTGCCAGATTTCGTAGTCATGATATGCAGCAATGGCAAGTATGATCCGGATGGATTTAAGCATAGCCACTGGAGAAAAGGTTTCGTCATAGTCCACACCTGGTCTTTGACGAAAACCCTTTGCTACAAGTCTAGCTTTGAAAGTCTCCACTTTCCCATCTACACCAAGTTTCTTCTTGAAGATCCACTTGCTCCCAATGGGTTTTACCCCTTCAGGAGCAACTTCCAAAGTCCATACTTTGTGGGGGTACATGGAATCCATCTCGGACCGCATAGCATCCAGCCATTTCACTGAGTCCCCACTAGTGATGGCCTGCTCGAAGCTAGTTGGGTCATCATCCTCCATGATGCAATCCTCACTGCCACCATCAACGAGAAAACCGTAGTATCTCTCAGGTTGGCGAGGAACCCTACTAGATCGGCGGAGAGGCTGGGGTTCATCGGGAACTACGGAATCCTCTGGTTCAACCAAATCTTCTGTTGTAGTCTGTATTGCTGGAACCTCTTCCAGTTCTACCTCAATGCCACTTATCTGTTTCATAAGAAAACTTTTTTCTAAGAAAGTGGCATGTCGAGAAACAAACACTTTTTGTTCCTCGGAGTGGTAGAAGATATACCCTCGCGAATGTTTGGGATATCCAACAAACTTACATAGAACAGACCTTGCCTCGAGCTTGTCCGGATTTTGTGTTTTAACATAGGCCGGACAACCCCATATCTGCAAAAAAATTAAGACATGGTCTCTTGCCATTCCATATCTCATATGGAGTGGTAGGCACTGATTTGGTCGGAACTCTATTCAGTAGGTATGCAGCAGTCTCCAGTGCATATCCCCAGAAGGAAATAGGTAACTCAGCTGTACTCATCATAGAGCGCACCATATCTAATAGGGTGCGATTTCTCCGCTCCGATACACCGTTGTGCTGTGGTGTATATGGAGGAGTCAGCTGAGAGAGAATCCCATTCTCTTTTAGGAAGTCCAGGAATTCATTGCTTAAGTATTCTCCTCCTCGATCAGATCGAAAGATTTTAATACTTTTTCCGGTTTGGTTCTCAACTTCTTGTTTATATTCCCTAAATTTCTCAAAAGCTTCTGATTTGTGTTTCATCAGGAACACATATCCGAACCTAGAGAGATCGTCAGTGAATGTAATGAAGTATGAAGAACCATCCCTGGCATGTGTAGACATGGGACCGCATACATCACTATGTATCAGTCCCAAGAGTTCGGTAACTCTTTCTCCGTGTCCCGTAAACGGAGTCTTGGTCATCTTGCCTTTGAGACATGACTGGCAAGTGTCATAAGATGAAAATTCGAAAGGTTTCAAATATCCATCTTTATGCAACTTAGCCAGTCGTGTCGCATTGATGTGACCTAGTCTACAATGCCACAAGAAAGAATCGTTCAGTTCTGAACTCTTCCTCTTGTGTGTGTTTGTTATACTCAGAACTGTTGATTGGTTTAGAACATAAATGCCATTGCACAACGTACCTGATCCAACCAACTTTTGGTTATGGAAAATGTTCATAACATTGTCCTGTAATACAAAATTATATCCCTCTTTACTTAATAAAGAAACCGATATAATGTTGCATATTAGGTTCGGCATGTAATAGCATTCGTTCAGAACCAATGTATTACCAGTTGGTAATACAAGGTGATATTCCCCGACAGTCTTAGCTGCAACAATTGCACCATTTCCAACTCTAATGTCTTTATCACCTTCTCCAAGTTCTCTACCTTTCTTAAGCCCATGTAACGGATTACATATATGGGATCCTGACCCGGTATCCAATACCCAGGACGTAGAGCAAATGGAGAAACAGTTCTCAGTAACGAACACACCCGAAGAAAATGCATCAGCATGTACTTTCTTCATTCGGGTGGCATGGGAATCCTGGTATTCCCCTATATCCTGTTCATTTCTATAACTCTTATAAGAATGAACGGAACCAACGTTCCCCAACACAGTATAACATGCGGGTTCGGTCAATACATCCATATTATTATCTTCATTAGGGCATGAAATGGTCGCTACCTGGAGAGAGAGAGAAGAAAACACTTTAGCGTATGCTCGTGCAAGATCAGATTGGTTATTATCTTATCTAATCAGGATGGCTCCCACTGCTTTTTATCAAATCTTCCTCCAAACCCTAAAAGGAAAGACTAGCCGGGATTAATTACACACTACAAGTTCGCCAATCTTTCAGCCAGGCCAGTGTCGGTACTTTGAGGGAGGTCCCCCGTGCTTTCGCACAAAGCTAATTACTGTAAACCTCGTTTTTCCAGAGGCGTAACCCCGTTGACACCTTTCTAGACACCTACTTGATCAGCTAATCGCAATGTGTAAAACTCTCCCAGGAGTAACTCTTACTCGCAGCGGGTATCGGGATCCAACTATCTCATAGAAGGTATGCAATCTCATTGCAAATTTCAACACTTGAAATTCCCGATAATATTTTGCCCCTAGCGTCCTATGACCTTGACGGAGGCCAAACAACCCATAGTCCGCTAGTCAAGTTCAACCCGTCATTTCCTGATTGAATTAAACCCACCCGCACGACCCTTGACGGAGGCCAAACAACGCCGTACGAATACCCTAATCCAATCGCATCATATGCTAGCAGATAAGCACTAGTTAGCTACCGTACACTGCGCCTTGACGGAGGCCAAACTACCGCAGCACGAATACTAACTAATACTTATCTGAAATGATGGAGGGCTACGCAGGTTTTTCATAAAAACCATGAGCGTAATGAACTTGATATCGTTGTAGAATCAAATGATGTTTTTTAAAATGGAGTGATTTTGAGGCTTTTCTAGTTTTGCTAAAGGAGTCACTCCCGGTGAAGGGATCTCAGTCCTTTCCTCGTCGAATGAGGTGCGGGATATATCATATATATCGCTGTGCAAAGCAAAAACCCAAAAGCAGTCAAAAGCAAACCGAGTCTGTAGCATCTTCCAGTTATTGCTAAAGGAGTCACTCCCGGTGAAGGGATCTCGGTCCTTTCCTCATCGAATAAGGTGCAGGGTATATCATATATACCGCTATGCAAAGCAAGAAATGTAGCTACCTGTATTATTTTAAAATTCGATTCCACAACATCTTAGGTTTCTTATCTTTCATTAATCACATTAATGAAGTCCCATCATTTAAATACCTAAACATCACAGATAGATATGACGTACACTTATGCCATCCGCATTCGCCTCGATGTCCCCTCGTGCATCGTTAGGTTAGGTAACTAACGACAGAGCACGGCAGGGCTAGCGCGGGTGTAAAACATAAGTAACGTCTATATAATATATCATATATACTATATACTATATCCATCACAGAATCACATCACAGATATCGCAGCAGAATAAACATATGAAATATTGGATATACTAGGACGTCCGTGTTTTCAATACGAGCCAGTATAAAACACGGATTCCACGGTCGTGATGAATAGCCAATCCCACACCCCTAGACCCCTACGAGAGCGGCAAGCAACCCTGCCAATTCTAGGGTTAGGAGACCCGGACTCGACTCCTCGAGTTGGTCTCCCACTGGACCCCAGAACCCGGTTACTTGTGCTCCCCTCCTTGGGTCTATCCTAATGCGGAAAAGTAAATAATATACAAAAGGTGACAACTTCCGCTACCTGGAAGTGCCCCAAATAAAAGAATATTACATACAAGTTTTTACATGAATGAAAAAGGAAAATACTCATCTCACATAAAAACCCCCGGCTATTCAAACACGACGATCCAATATAACATATCCAGCAACACATAACATCACATGTCATCAACGTAAGTAAATATGTCCATCCCAATTGTCGTTGACATATAGCAACGAAACCGGCGATATCACATATTACACTTACGGTCACAGAAAAGAAAGTGTAAAACTACAACAGTTGGAATCCGCAACATCTTTAGACATCACATGCCTAACAGTTACAAACCCCGCATTTTAGTCTCATTATCGAAAACTCTTTTCAATATCGTATGGGACTAAACTGCTAGATTTATAATATTCATCCAGTTATCTCATAACTGTTTGTGAATTCCAATTATTGTATCCAATTCCAGATAAATAGAATATATTAAACTTTCCGATCGAACATTCGAACACCCAAGTTTTCCCGACACCGATCAACACATGAAATAGGTTCAAAAACATTCACTTCATGCCTCAGTACCAACGGTCCAGCCGTAGAAGGGTCAAGCCAACGCCTCATATGTGGCACGCCGTACTGCCCCAAACCCGAAGGTTCAAAGGGCAGTTCAAGACGGTCACATAATCGAGTTAAGGTTTCTTGTCTTCTAGAGGGACCATCGCGTTACTTGCACTACTTCGAACGTCTTTTAACCACAGAAAAATCCAACACTTGGAATTTTTCCGGCAGGGAAAAAGTTGGGTATTTGTATCCGGTCAAACATTTTAACATATTCTACAGTTATCTGGAAATCCACTTAGACAAAAATTTGATAACCCGATTGAATAAACGAATCCCCAAAGCAACCCCAAAATACTCTTTTGTGGAGTCACAATAAAAATACCCAGAAAATATAATATACAAATATATGAATTACTGTGAATTAAAAATTAAACAAGGGAACAGTACGGCCGCGGAACCGCCGCGCATGCATAGCTCGTGCCGCGGTTCCGCGGTGGAAAAGTCGAATCAGGCCCTCGTATTTCACAGTATTTCATATAACACCCTGCATGATTTTCTGCATATTTTTAACTGACAAAAATCCAAAATTTCGGAAAATTTCCAGAGAGCACCTTGGAAATTAGGGTTTCGGGACAATCGGGTTTCAAACGTCGTCTAGACTTTGCCTAAGGCTCTAGCTAGGCTCTGATACCACTGAAAGGTTCTTAGGCATCCTAAGGAAGTCTCACAAGGCATCGAACATGCCAATTTCAAAAATTATTGGTGCCGAGAAACCCTAACACGGATCGTTTACTAGATGTTTAGGCGAAACGGAAAACTAGTTAACTATTTAACTATAGGTTAGATGCTACAACCTTTGTAGATCCGGATTTCCACCTCCTTAGCTCCACGTGGTCATGCCCTCGCTGTCCATCATGAATCCTCGACTCATTCGTCGGCTTCATCGGAAAACGGGCGAGCAAGGTCGTCAGTTTCGTGTTAAAGACGATCTACGTCGAGGTTGCACTAGTTCAAGCTCCGACTTCACCAAGTAGTGAAACTTGTGAATAAAACACCCAAAACCACTTTGCAAGAGGTAGAGGATGAAGAAATAGGAGGTGGGTTCACTTTTGATTTGGATTTCTCTCACTAAAACTCAAGTTGCCATTGATGTAGCAAGCTTGAAGAAGAAGAAGAAGATGATGGTTATGATAAGTTCTATCTAAAAAGAAAATAGAAAATCAATACTTATCATAACTTAAACTAGGGTTAAGTGTAGAGAATAAACCATGGTCATTTGAGTGGGTTAGGGTTAAGCATGAAGACAAGAATGGTTAGCAAAGTCAAAGCTTCATGAAGCTTCAACATAAAACAAATAAAGCCACCATTCTTATCTTAATCCATTTCAAATAAATAAATAAACAAATAAATAAATAAATGAATATGCAAACCCCTAATTATTAAATTAACCATGGATTAATTCTATACACTTAACTAAATGATCAAGTATCATCAAACATGATACAAAAATGTACACGAAAGCATATCACATATACAATGTGCATCAAGTGAGAAAAATCCGTTTAAAGTGAACTAATACTAGTTAATGCAAAGTAATATATCAAATATATAATTATACATCAAATCATTAAATCAACATTTGATTCAATGATCCGGTCATGTCGCACATAACCGACTAGTATTTAATGTATCGATTTATCGAATCAATGATTCGATAACTAGGTCATATCGAATATAACCAATCGAAACATATATCGCGAGAATGAAATGCGGTATCACATACACGCATTATTCTCGGTCCTGCACATATCTCATATGCGCTCCTATTTCGTTTCGCTTGAGCTAGGAAACCTCTGTGTAGGACTCTAAAGACTCGTCAATACGCCGGTAGCAGATGATGATCATATCAAGCACCCACAAGCCGCAAGCGGTCTGCTAAACGTAACGGCCACCCGGGTATTGAGCGATCAGAAGATCGACGAGCTAGCCCGCTCACACTCCTGCGAATCCGACCAGTAACACTTACCGTACAGTCCGGTCTCTTCGTCTGATACGTCGCATATCAAGTCTAGGGGTGGTAAACGTCAGACCCCAATAACCCGATAAGTCGTGCCGATGTGAGGCTCGTAACGGGTCGAGAAACTACTGGTAACACTTACCAGCAAATCTCTGATCAGCCCTGGCCAGGGACTTCCCTGTTACGGCCAATCGAGCACAGCGCAACATCTACCCCCAATACCGGGAGAGACGAAACCCCTCCTATCGCTCATTGCCTCCATGTGACTCGGGACTGTACCCAAAGACCACCGTTTTGCACGCCCTCATGGACGTGGTAAGGTGGAGATCAAAGCACAGTGGGAATCACACAAGACTCTATGACGATCTCGGGTCTACAGACTAACCTGTACAAGTGTCACCTGAGAACTGCCATCTGACGTGAGGTATAATACCATCTGGGAGTTCTCGGCGAGTCCGTCCAGTGTACCCAGTCTCCACTGAGCACCCGTATACCATCTCTGATGTCAAACACCAATGGATATGGGATCATCCATCGCCCATCATATGGGTCGAGAAGCGTATACGCTAGTCTACTCTGGTATATCGATGCCCCGTCTCGATACACCCACGACTAGGGACCTTGAAGGATGTACTTATGGACTACCATGTCCCCACTAGTATGATCTGCATCATAGTCCAGGTAGTCAAGTACAAGTCCTAAGGGCTTTACCAACATGTAACTATAAGACAGTATAAAGAGACTAGTGTACATGTTAAGATAAAGAGCAACCAGATAGCATACTATCATGTCGAGCAAGAAAGTCATCTCTATATATGTCCAAGCATCCAATATAATATACATAATCTGTACAATACTGGCCTCTAGGGCATACATACAACTAACAAATACGAGCTTCTGCTGATGAAGAGCAAAGTCTGCAAGTAGCCATGGTGCCGCTTAAACATTATAAGGAATTGGATGCGCTTGATACCCACAGTGTACAAGACCTACAGATGTTTTATATCCCGCCCAGGCGAGGAGATGAGAGGGTAATTCTATTCTACCGCTCTGAAGAAAACAAAGTGGAGAAAGAAATCTGGCACGGGGGGGATCCTACGCTAGACAGGCTTCAGCCCATCCGTCTACCCAGATATTATACAGAAGGCTTGAAGAAGCTGTTGAAGCGCCAAGGGATACCCTTCAAACAGACCGTTAGAAAGGCTAAATTCTATGACAGGGTCTGGAACTTCCTTGGAACTCAGCACAAGCTGCCTAGTGGCAGGATAGAGACGATCGGGCTCGGATACATTCGCTCCAAGAAACGAGAGCTGCTTCGCGACTGTTACGTCGTGCACGACTTCAATGAAGAAGCAGGTGCTCAACGGGAGGACACTAATCCTGAACCAGTAAAAATTCCTGATGCAAAAGCGCCCAGTCCGTCGTTTGAAGAACAAATGGACAGGCTTATAAGGGAAGCTGGTCAAAAAGTCCGAGATGATCACAATCGTGAAATGGCAATATACGAGAAAGCCAAAACGCAACGCCTCCTTCAACAGGCCGTGAAAGATGAAAATGCCGCCCCCTGTCAACCTGTTATAAAAAAGGCTCGACGCAGAGGCAGAAACAAGTCGAAAGGCCAAAAAGGCGCTCAACAGCAACACAGCGGGGCTAAGAAGCCACGCAAACGGGAGTCGAGCGTTATTGATCTATCCCTCATGAAGAAAATGGGTCAAGCGTACTCATTTCCTCGGGACAAGACGAAGAAGATCCTTGATCTTGCTCTAAAACATCAGATGCTTACACTGCCAGAGTCCAAGCACCCCGAACGAGCAGGCGAAGTCTCTGACCTAAACTATTGCCCTTACCATCGAGTAATAGGGCATCCTCTTGAAGATTGCTTCACCTTTAAGAATTGGGTTGAAGATCGTTATCAGCTTGGCAAGTTCACTCTGTCTGACAACTGGAGGGTAACGCCGCCACAGAAGCACGAACCCAAAGCCATGAGAACAGAACCAACCCCACATTGGGATTGGAAACGGATTCGCACTTGTCATATGATAACAATATTAAAAGAAGGGCCCGAGAACATGGACAACCTTCCCTGGTGCTTCGAAAACAGCAATGATGAGGTGATCTCAGAATTTCTCCCAGCTCCGAAAGAGCTGGAGGATGGAATACACACCACTGCAGATAGCCTCAAGAAAATTGAGTTGGGGACGGCAAGTGACCCACGGCCGACGTTCGTCAGTGAGCTGTTGTCTGAAGAAAGGGTTGCTACGCTAAAAGACGTCCTTGTACAGCACAAAGATTGCTTCACATGGAACTATTCCGAGATGCCAGGACTAGATCCAGAAATCGTTGTGCACAAATTAGCGATCTCCCCGGACGTCAAGCCGGTCAAACAGGCACCAAGAAGAATGCAGCTTGAGCTTGAGATGAGTATCAACGTCGAGGTCAAGAAGCTGATTGACTCTGGCTTCATCTAGGAAGTTCAATACCCTGAATGGATCGCCAACATTGTCCCGGTGATGAAGAAAAATGGGACGGTGTGCATATGCGTGGACTTCCGGGATCTCAATAAAGCTTGCCCGAAAGACGATTTCCCAGTGCCAGTCACCGAACTGATGATAGACAACACGTCCACTCATGAGGTTTTCTCCTTTATAGACGGCTCGTCAGGGTATAATCAGATAAAGATGCATCCCGAAGACCAAAAGCATACCGCTTTCAGGACCCCTCTAGGGATATTTTGTTACAAGGTGATGCCCTTCAGTCTGAAGAACGCCGGTGCCACCTATCAGAGGGCCATGACGAAGATCTTCGATGATCTTATACATGAAAGCGTCGAATGCTATATTGACGACCTCGTGGTTAAGAGCAAATCGTATGAGGAACATCTCGAACACCTAAAAACTGTATTTCAACGCCTTCGGCAATATAACTTGAAGATGAACCCTCTCAAGTGTGCATTCGGAGTTTCTTCGGGCAAATTCCTGGGGTTCATCGTCCGACACCGGGGTATCGAGATAGATCCGTCAAAGATCAAGGTGATCTTGGAAATGCCTCCGCCAAGGACTCTTAAGCAGCTGCGATCTCTCCAAGGGAAGCTCGCATATATACGGCGATTTATAGCCAACCTTTCGGGAAAGTGTCGTCCTTACAGTCACCTGATAAAGAAAGGAACCCCGTTCGTCTGGGATCAAAAATGCCAGGGCGTGCTGGACGAGATTAAACAGTACCTGCAGAACCCGCCAGTGTTGGCTGCTCTGGTTAAGGGAAAGCCCCTTATTCTTTACACAACTGCCCTCGAAGGTTCTTTAGGCGCATTACGGGCGCAAGAGAATGATCAAGGGAAAGAGAGAGCTCTTTATTACTTAAGTCGAGTTCTTTTGGGGGCAGAAAGCAAATACTCTCCCATTGAAAAACACTGCCTGGCGTTGATCTTCGCGATAACAAAGCTCAGGCACTATGCATTGGCACATGAGGTCCGTCTCATTTCGAAGGCCGACCCTCTTAAATATCTGATGTCGAAGGCCATATTGACGGGACGACTCACTAAATGGGCCATGCTCTTGATGGAATTCTCGATAACATATCAACCTCTCAAGGCAGTCAAAGGCCAGGCCATCGTCGACTTCCTCGCTGAGCATCCGATACCCGCCGATTCTCCTTTGAATTGTGATCTTCCAGACGAACATGAGTTTGATGCGATTGACGGTAGTGATACCCGATGGGAGCTTTATTTTGACGGAGCATCTTCCATGAAAAAGCGTAAACAAAGTACCCCTATAATCAAATCAGGGGTAGGCCTCATCTTCGTGACTCCACAAGGAGGGATAATGCGTTTCGCTTTCTCCTTAACAGAGCTTAGGGCAAATAACGAAGCCGAATACGAACCTTTGATAGCAGGTCTCGAGATCTCCATCGACATGGGAATTGAAAATTTCCTCATATACGGAGATTCTCAACTGGTCGTTAGTCAAGTAAACGACGACTACCAAACGTGCAAACCGGAGCTGGTGAAGTACGGTGAAAAGGTGCAATAACTGTTGACACAAATTCCCTCCTATACTTTGGAAAGCATACCGCGCGCAGAAAACAGCAAAGCAGACGAGTTAGCCAAACTTGCTAAAGAACTAGCTGACGAGAACCTCGATGACGTTAGAATCGTTGTACAAAGCCGTCGGGTGCTTGCCCCAGCAGAAATATCTCTGGAATCATCCGAAGAGAAGGGAGTGACTGAGCAGACAACTCTGCAAATAAAAGACCGTAAGAAGATTGAGGATTGGAGGGAAGTCTTTATAGACTACTTTAAGTCCCACCGAATGCCCGAAGATGCGTCCGCAAGACATCAACTCATGAAATGAGCTCTGTCTTTCGCCTTCGTCAATGATACTCTGTACAAGAGGTCATTTGATTCTCTGTGGCTGAGATGCTTAGGACCTGACGAATCAGAAAGAGTCGTTCAGGAAGTTCATGACGGAATCTGTGGTTCTCACCAAGCGGGCCCAAAGATAAAGTTGAAAATCAAACGGATGGGATACTACTGGCCTACGATGATTCAGGATTGCCTCGAATATGCGAAGCAATGCCACTCATGCCAAATCCATGGGGACTTCATCCACCAACATCCAAATCCACTACATCCAACAGTAGCTAGCTGGCCATTCGAAATGTGGGGAACTGACATAGTCGGCCCCATCGAACCAGCATCGTCCAGGGGACATCGTTTCATCCTGGCGACGACTGATTACTTCTCCAAATGGGCAGAAGTAGTACTGTTGAGAGAAGTGAAGACAGAAAATATCCTCCATTTCTTCAAGACGCACGTCATATATCGGTTTGGAATGCCGAGACGGGTCATCTCCGATAACGGGCCAGCCTACAGAAGCCACAAGATCAGTCGCTTCGCGCAACAACATAATATAGACTGGAGATATTCTTCAGTTTACAATCCACGAGCTAATGGTCTAGCTGAAGCCTTCAACAAGACCCTAACGAAAATCATGAAAAAGACGGTGTCCCGAAATAAGAGAAACTGGTACGAGAGACTGCAAGAGGCTCTTTGGGCGTATCGAACTACGTTCAAGACGGCCACGAACATAACGTCATATGCGTTGGTATTCGGTACCGAAGCAGTACTCCCCCTCGAGATAAAGTTACCCTCTCTGCGAGTGGCAGTCCACTACGAGCTGACGGACGAAGAAAACACTCACCTTCGGCTTGAGGAGCTTGATGCCCTTGAAGAAACACGGCTCATAGCGCAACAAAATTTGGAAGCTTATAAAGCAAAGATGACGCGCTCATATGAAAGATTGACCCGACCGAGGACATTTCGCCAAGGCGAACTCGTGCTAGTGGTCAAAAGGCCTATGATCCCCAATCGCGCCAAGCGGGGAAAATTCGAGCCAAACTATGAAGGCCCGTTCATCATAGATAAGGTCTACCAGGGTGGGGCCTATCTACTTATAGATATGCACGGTGAAAGGCCTTTCAGGCCAATAAACGGTCGCTTCCTAAAAAGATACTACGCTTAATGAGTCACTGCCTAGGTTAATGATAGATTACGACGACTATGTCCGCTCGCTATCTTCCTAAGCTCAAGCTTTATAAGCAGTAGCCAGCCTTCTCCATGACGGACAGAAACGTGCTTAAACTAATAGCGGACCGAAACGTCCTTAAACTACTACCGCAGCATCCTTAGGCTGACGAGATAAAAAAAAAATAAAAAAAATATAATAAAAAAAAACGGTATGCCCATAAGCAAAACGGGCACGGATGAAAACCCGAGAGGGCTCCGTGAGTAAAAACAGCAGGGCTACCGGCGAGTGTTCGTGAAAACCCGAAAGGGCGCGACCTCATAAAAAAAAGAGAAAAGAATAAAAAAAATGGTATGTCCATAAGCAAAATGGGCACGGATGAAAACCCGAAAGAGCACCGTGAGTAAAAACAGAAGGGCTATCGGCGAGTGTTTGTGAAAACCCGAAAGGGCGCAACCTCGTTAAAAGACACTTGCAAAGTCCTCTCGGCCTTGTAGGGAGAAACCACCCGCGTGAGATCCTTACGACTCACAAGGGAGCAACACACTTAGGGATCCCCACAATTCCTAAGGAGAAATTACACTTACGGGATCCTCACGACTCGTAAGGAAAACTCTCTTATGGGAGCCTCACGGCTCATAAGATTTGAAAGTCTTAAGTTACAGAGACCTGGACCTGTTCTTAAGCAACTCCCACAACCTTCGATATTGCCCTACATGTGGCTCAATACTGACCCTTGTATACAATCCACGGGCGCGAATAAACATTTCCTTAACCAAGTCTCATCTGTGACTGGGGATATGTTCGCATAATGAACAACCCTTGTAAATCCTCTCGATTTATGAGGAGAAAACCCTCCTGTAGGATCCTTACGACTTACAGAGGAAACGAACACTTAGGAATCCTCACGATTCCTAAGGAGAAAATACATCTACAAGATCCTCACGACTTGTAGGGAGAAATAACTTCGTGAGACCCTTACGGCTCATGAAGTCAAAAGCCTTAGCCGACAGGACCCTAACCCTGGTCGCTAAGCCACCTTTGTTCGACATCGACAGAGGCAGATGATGATTCGCTCCTGGCAATATCCCAGTTGTAGCGGTGCTGATGCCGAAATCGGTGTCTAATTTCAGGTTTACGGTGAAAAGCCGGTAGGCCGCACATGCATACGAAATAGCCGAAATGATGGGGCAACTTGCAATAAAAAGCAGCAAGTAAAAATGTATGCATGCAAAATAGCCGAAATGATTGGGCAACTCGCAATAAAAGCAGCGAGTGAAAACAAAATAAACAGCCGAAATGATTGGGCACCGCGAAAAATAGCCGAAATGATTGGGCAATCGCGACCTTCACGATATAAAGCTGAAATGATAGAGCATCGCGGAAATAAAAAAAAAAAGAAAAGATAAAACTTTGGCCCTACAGTTAAGATCACATTGATCCCTGTATACAATCCAAGGGCGTAAACAAACAAGAGGGAACCATACTTTCCCAACAGGCTCCGCCAGAAAACGAAGCCAGATCTCGACGATTCATCTCAACTCCGAAGAAAACAATGTCTTCGGCAAATACCTCAACTCAGGGAAACAAACAATCCTGGACAAGAGCCTCCTGATCCACGTCGACTCGCAGAGAAACCAGTGCCTCCGTGGGAAATTCTCGACTCGTTTCAAACCCTAAGGAAACAAATAATCCTTAGCGCTAGGGAAACAAATAATCCTTAGCAAATACCTCAACTCAGGGAAACAAACAATCTTTGACGAGAGCCTCCTGATCCGTGTCGACTCGCAGAGCAACCAGTGCCTCCGTGGGAAATTCTCGACTCGTTTCAAACCCCAAGGAAACAAATAATCCTTGGCGCTAGGGAAACAAATAATCCCTAGCAAACGCCTCAACTCACGGATACAAACACTCCTTGACGAGAGCCTTCTGATCCGCGTCGACTCGCAGAGCAACCAGTGCCTCCGTGGAAAATTCTCGACTCGTTTCAAACCCCAAGGAAACAAATAATCCTTGGCGCTAGGGAAACAAATAATCCCTAGCAAATTCCTTAACTCAGGGAAACAAACAATCCTTGACGAGAGCCTCCTGATGCGCATCGACTCGCAGAGCAGCCAATGTCTCCGTGGGAAATTCTCGGTTCGTTTCAACACCAAGGAAACAAATAATCCTTGGCGCTAGGGAAACAAATAATCCTTAGAAAATTCCTCAACTCAGGGAAATAAACAATCCTTGACGAGAGCCTCCTGATGCGCATCGACTCGCAGAGCAGCCAATGTCTCCGTGGGAAATTCTCGGTTCGTTTCAACACCAAGGAAACAAATAATCCTTGGCGCTAGGGAAACAAATAATCCTTAGCAAATTCCTCAACTCAGGGAAACAAACAATCCTTGACGAGAGCCTCCTGATGCGCATCGACTCGCAGAGCAGCCAATGTCTCCGTGGGAAATTCTCGGTTCGTTTCAACACCAAGGAAACAAATAATCCTTGGCGCTAGGGAAACAAATAATCCTTAGCAAATCCTCAACTCAGGGAAACAAACAATCCTTGACGAGAGCTTTCTGATTCGCATCGGCTCGCAGAGAAACCAGTGTCTCCGCAGGAAATTCCCGACTCGTCTCAACTTGCAAGATGAAGCCTCAGCAGCAGGGATTAAAAAAAACTTGCTTTCTGAACAATGGGACCCTGCAAGTCGATCTAAAACGGTCTCTTGCATACTATTCACGGGTCTCACTCTCCAAAGTCGAGTTTCGACAAGGAGGGAAACAACCGCTTACGGGTCCCCTCGACTCGTAAGAGGGAAAAATTCTCTTATAGGATCCTTATGACTTATAAGAGAAAACCACACTTAGGAATCCTCACGTTTCCTAAGGAAAAAAAACCCACCTACGAGATCCCCTCGATCCGTAGGGAGAAAAATCTCTATGAGACCCTCACGGCTCATAGAGTTGAAAAGTCTTAGGCAGCAGATCTGAACCTGCGGCCTAAGCCATCACTATTTCTTGAGGTAGTCAGGATACTCGCTCTAATCATCCGTCAACTGTGTTACTAAGGTGGTATGCTGATAATAAAGGAAAGAAAAGGCGGAGAAATAACACAAGACATTACGAAAAATGTGTATTTTTTATTCATAAACTTGATTGGGTACAGAATACATTATGTTAAAGAAAAAAATGTATATACAAATTTTTTATCAACAAGTACAAACGATACAAAGAGGGATAGCTACTGAGGAGGAAGTGTCTTTAGTAAATTCACAAGCTGCTCTCGCACTTCCTTCAGCGCCTCCTCCTGGGTGGCTGCCGCGGCCACTTCCGCTTCCACCTGGGCTCGCTGCTGCAAGAAGGATGAAAGTTGCTCCTCCGACGCCTTCTGGGCTGCTTCTTGGCTGGGTGCATCTCGCTCAACAACGTCAAGCTGTTGCCTCAATGATAACCCTTCGTAAAGACATTGCAGAAGGCCCTCAAAGACAGCCTTCAGCCATGCAGCATTGGCCTCCACCCGAGCATGCAGTTGGGCAGACTTGCTCGAAGGCTCACCGCGCTCATTATGCCTTGAAATGACTTCTTGTTCGAGATAGCGGAAGTAAGAAGCGCTCTGCTCAATCCACGCTGCCCTTTGATTGCTGGCGACCAAGATCTCGGGAGCGGGACGCAGCAACTCCAACTGATGCAGGCAGGCCTCGATCTCCCTGCAATGGTTAACCCAAAGATGCGATGATACCCTCGTCATGAAAGTTCACGAGTATCACCAGCATCGGGTTAACCGCCGTAGCGAAGTCTGCGGCAGATGTAGGAGTTTCTACGTCGAGTTCCTCGATGTAGTCACTCAACATGCGCAGACTATTCGCGGCGCCTTTCGAAGACGGACGCCTCAAATAAGGACCCGCCGGCATTGTAATGCGAGGCTCGAAGGGCGCCGAGACCGGAACAGCAGCTGAAAAGAAACAAGATGTGATCAGATAACAGTACAAGAAATAAAAAGGGGAGAGTTATCGATGTGATAGTCGCCGTACCAGCTGAGACAGGTGGCAGGGCCGGAAGGGCCGGTGGCGCAGCCGATCTTTTATCCCCTCCTTCAATCTGTAGCACTGCAGTCGAGATGAGAAAAAAGGGGTTAGAAGTAACTCCAGCAATGAAAAAAGAAAGATATCAATGGAAATCATGCTCACCAGCGCCACCATAGGAAGAAGCGAGTTTGGATGGGAAGGAAAAGTGTAGGAGCAACACTTGATATAGATGATCAAAGAGCACTCCTGAAAAAGACATAACAGTACGACTTTAGTACACAAATTATACGTTTGAAAGATAAGATTAATAAATTGCAAACCCATACCTTCCAACATCTTCGATGGTATGAGAGAGGGTTGAGAGGTGACTACCGCCAAGGCAGTCGTTGAAGGTGCTCCCTCGAGCAGTGGGGCAACGGCACTGGCTGCACCTGCGTTACGAAAAAGGTAAATTTGTCAGAAAGAATTGTAAGGTAAAGAAAGACAGCAACTTGGGATTTACTTGATGAGCTACCGGCTGAAATGGAGGCGGCTCCCTCCTCCATCGACGTGAGGCCACCGCCCGTGGCCTCATCACCCGACTCGATAGGGACTGTTGTCGTGCTCGCAAGACCTGGAGACGGCGGAAGATCGTACACGGGGAGGGCAATGATCGGAGCGTTGCCGGACTCTTGGGAGAGAGTGGTTAACTCTTCCCCAAGAGTCGTACCCATATCACCCGCTACTTTTGCGGGCTCCGCGGTCTCCATCGGCTCATCCACCGTCACCACGAGGTCGCCGGCCTCAAGCGCCTCATCCGCCGCCGCCCTGGGCTCGGTTGTAATGATCATTTCATCTGCCGCCACTTCAGGCTCGACATCAATGACCTTCTCGGCTGCAGACTCCTCAACCTCCATCTCAGGCTCCGAAGCCTCAGCAACGTTGCCCACCGTCGGCTCAGGTTCGGCAGGCGCCGCCTCTTCTGTTTCCTTGGGTTCAACGGTCTCCGCCTCCCCCTCGGTCGGACTTGGCCCTGCAAGATAAAATATATAAGAACCGACAGTTTTATGAGTCTTATAACGAAATTCTGAAAGAAGTATTACTTGAGGTAGACTTGTAGTTAGCCTCTCTATTGGCGCGGATTGCCTGTCTATGAGCTGTAGACAGGGCGACCGGCGACTCTTCTGACGGAGTTTCGGCTCGAGAAATGGTGCTGGGGCCTACTCCAATGGCCAAAGCAGCCCTGCGTGCCTTTGCTTCGCGCCTCGACCGCTTCCTCTCCTCCCGGGCCGTCACGATGGACCTCTTTGACGCTTCCTTTATCGAAGCATCGTCGTCCTCATTTAAAGATGCCTCCAGAGCCTTTAAGGCATCTCTCATCGGCTCTTCAAGACGAACCTTCTGCGGTGGCCTAAAGGAAGCCGAAACATCGGTAGCTGGCGGAACATTTGCGTCGCTTGGCGGGAACGGCATTGAGGTTTCTGCAATAAAAAGGGAGAGGTTAGATTGACCATAACACAAGGAGAATAAAAGCTTGATGAATCGAAACTTACTGAGGCCTAAAGACGCTCTAAGGCGTTCCTCCTCTTGGAAGGTCTTGAGTGAAGCAGCAATGGCTTCCTCATCAGTGATGCCTGTTGGATGAAAAGAAAGAAAAACGTTAGTCAAAGGCAATGAGGAGAATATGGTGTAATAAAGAAAATGCGACTAGTAGTTACCTGATTGCGCAAGCTCAGCTAGCCACGCGTCACGCTTTGCCAACCACGCTGAAGTTTCGAGAGCGGCTTCCAAGTCTGTATCATCCGGCGGCGGCATGACTAATCCCTCGTTAGTCCCATATTCGATCAGGCCCTCGGCATAGGAGCATGGGGTTCCTGACCGAACACGACATCTGCAGCGAAGAGCGGCTTCTTTTTCTTCTGCCCCCCGACCCTAAGCTCACGTGGGATTGACTTACGCTTAGCAGCCACCTTGGGACGACGGGTCCCAATGTCCGCACCCACGCCAGACTCTGGCGAAACTACAACCACTGTCTCCACTGGAGCACAGGGCGCTGGGGGCGCATCCGCAATATCAGGGAGCGGCAATCCGCGTGGAAGACTCTGCGCACGCGAAGGTCCGGCTCTGGAATCTTTTAAAGGGGGGATTACCGGGGTCCTTGGCACCAAAGGAGCGTTGCGATCGCTACCTGGAGGTGCACCCTTACGGTCGATCAGCAACCGCCTTTCCTCCTTTATGACCGCTCCCGTCGAATGACTGTACCATTCTGTGTATACCCTGAGGAGTCGCGGGGCACAAGCCGGCTCACTGATAAAGAAGTGGGAGCCCGTGTTTAGACGCATGAAATGATGCAGCGCTCTCTCCATCCCTTCTTCGGTCGCAGCAGGTTCCGATAAGAAAGCCTCCAGCGGTACCCCTTGATTATAGCTCAGCTGCTGGGCGAAGCGATGCGGGTTATATCTCATGAAGATCGCTGCCTCGTTCTGCCTCAACACCAAGAAGCCCGGTCTGATGGAATATAAGTGAAGGGTCTCCCAGGCCGTTAAAACCGAAGCTCCATCCTTGAAGGTGTCTTGCAATGACCGCACTGCAGTGGTAGACGCTTTTCCAATAGTCAACACCTTGTCAACGAAAGATACACCGGCTCCAACGGTGTGGGAACGAAGGAGTAAACCCCTGGCATTTCATGGCGATGGATTCACAATTGATGCGCCAATCAGCTGTATGATGCGAGGGAAGCTGCACCTTTCGTAGAACGAGGGCCTTTTATGCATGCCGAAAACACCCGACGTATGTAGCTCGAGCCACGACATAAAGTAGTGCATCGGGAAGACCACGTGCAATACCCCGGGCTCGTTAGCATCCGCTGCTCGGCTGAGGCCATAATATAGGTGTGCCAAGCCAGCGATCCCAACGGCTACCTTTACCCTGATAACCATCCAGTGGGCTGGGTAAAAGACAGAAGGCCGCATACGGTGAGAATGCATTGGAATCGCAAACCAACTCAACCATAGCCCGAGAAATCCTAAGAAAAAGGCCTCCTCATCCATTCCAGGGGCCGCAACTTCTGCAAGAGACATGGTCGGGAAGTTAGGAAGAAAAAAATCCTTTTGGCCTACTTCATTCGCCGGCAGGTTATCCAAACCTAAACCGAAAGGGTCCTCAAGGGTGGCAAACTTGGCAGCGTCTGCCGAGAGGATGTTTGGGTGAAGAAACCGAGCAATGAAATCCTCAAAGTTAACTCCTCGACTCCCATGTTCAACGAAAAGGGACTCATATATGTTCAACACTTTAATCAAGCTTGGGAACTGGTGTTGAACAGCATTCTCCGGCGTGAGCCCCCTTACCATCGGCTTAGCACCAAAGACATACTCATCTGTCGGGAGCAGCTCCTCATAGGGTTCCCCTATAACCGGTAAACCGGATATCTCTGTAAACTCTTCCAAAGAGATTGAAACTTCCCGAGACGTAGACCGCAGTGTACAGTCCTAACCTTATCAACTGTGACTTTTTCGTCAACAGGATGTACCGGGCACATGGCAGATAGCCAATCGGGTGGCGGGGGATCAGACCTATATTATATGATTGCCCCAGGGTCGTGCCTCGCCTTGACAAATACGGCGCCCCAAGATATCCAAAACCATGGGACGCTGAACCGGAATCGTATCTATGGCGGGATGTAGATAGCCCTTTGATGTCCAATCAACCATCTCCACGGCGTACTGCACCGGGGGTGGACTGGCGTAATGAATCGCCGTGATGGGTTCTGACGGCACTGAGCATATGAAGCTGCGTCGACCCATAATGATCTGATTGTACCACAACCCCCAAAGGTGGAGACTCTTATACTCCGGGTCGTGGTCTTTGATCATGGCCAAGACTTCACGGTCCAAGGGCGCTTCGGGAAACCCCTCCTCTGAACGAGCAAACGGGAATGAGGTGTCGAGAGACATGATCGCTGCAAGGGAACAAGAAATTAGCCGTTAGTGTTGCAATTCCAACACTGAGCGTTTAAGAAAAAATGCATTAATTAATCAATTAAATTAAAAATCAATTAAATTAAAATTAATTAATTACACTATACAGCAGTGCAGTGGGTAGGAGACCAAAGGGGACCCAAAAAATCTGGATGACAATACGTCAGTTAATAAGACAAACTCATCATTGGATGAGATTGTCAGTTGGACCCCAAGAAAACATTCCCATTAATAATAAAAAGAAAAGAAGAATCCCTAGAGACAAGAGAAAATCTCCTCTTTCAGAGCAAAACTCTGTCACAGAGTGACACTTATCAAACTCTGGTCTCAGGAGAATAAGATTCCTTAAAAGAGCCTAGCTCTATGATGATTTATTTAAAACTTCTAAAGAAATTAAATTTTTTTTAAGACTCTTAGAAGTTCTTCACTTTTAGATCAAAAAGATCTATTTTTGGATCCATGAGCAAAGCTCTACTCATGGGTTAAAACCCATGAACAAGATCTCTGTAGATCTATGGATTCATGAGAGCAAAGCTCTATTGGTGAAACCCCAAAGGGGATTTCTTTAGATTAGAAGATCTATGAGAGCAAAGCTCTATTGGTTAATTAAAATTAATTTAACTCAAGATTAATTTTACTTAAAGTTTTCTAACTTGGAAAATGAGAGCAAAGCTCTAAAATTCTGGAAACGAGAGCAAAGCTCTGAAGTTCTAAGCAAGAGCAAAGCACTGGAATCAAAATCTAGAAAATGGTGAAGTCTTCTAAAAGGGCCATAGGTCCTATTTATAAGGCGCTTGTGCCCCTTCAGCTCACCCCTTGATCCAACGGTCAAGAGTTTGCCACCGCTGCACTCACGTGCGCGCCACGTGAGCACAACGGTGGGGGGCATTTGTTTCCCCAATCTGTAACAACTCCAATTTTTGTATACATAAATTTGATTTAAATTGAAGTATACTTGGAGTATTTAATGTTGCTGATAACACTTTAAGTATCTATTTCCCTACAATAATTACAAGAAGGAGCTTGTAGCTCATTGGGAATACCTTGCACTACTGAACTAAGCCACCAGAGTTCGAATCCCATGCCCCACATTATTTTTAGTTTATTTTTCTTTTAAAATTCTTGGAAGCCCAACAGTCCACAGGGCATAACTCCCAAATGTTGAACTGAACCCCAAAAACGGAGTATGCCAAAGTCTTAATCGGAGATCCCCGCACCCAACCATCACCGAACCCGGCCGGGATCGGTCAACTCAGCCGGCCGGCCGGCCGAATCGGCCGGCGCCGCCGGCCGGAGTTGTTCGAATGGCCGGGGTCTCAACAGCAAAAGTGTGGCTTTTGGTATTCTGAAACCCCCTGTTAACTCTAATTTATTAGATCGGTTCTCAAATGTTAAATACAACCAATTTAATACAAATTTTTAATGCTTTTTATTTAATTTTTTTATAATTTTTTAATAAACAAAACCTTTCACCTATCCTACCCTAGCTACCCTATAAATAGACCCTCTACCCCCTACCTTCTCATTCCAAAACCTTAGAATTACTCTCTTGAAATTTCCACAAGAAAAGTGTGTTTTGAAACCGAGTTCACGGCGAACCGCTGACGGATTTCCATCGACGTTCTTTGAAGCAACCGGCGACGAAACAACATCTCAGACATTTCCTTTGTTCCTCTATACTCTTTAGAAGAGTTTGAACCCGTAAGTCCCATTTTTCTCTCTTTTCTACTTCTCAAAATACGGAATTATGAAACCCGACGGAAATCGGAACAAACCGATTTCCGATTCGGTCTTTCTACAAAATCTCACTTGTCACCAATTCTATAATACCCAAACATATTCATGATGACTATTAATCACATAAAAATCAATTTGGACAAAGTTTCTCACATGAAATGATGGCTTTCTTGTAATATCGTATTCTTTTCACAATAATACCATAAAGTTTATCTTTCTTCTTCTAATCAATTTCATCATTCCTAAACATGTTCATCTTGACCACTAAACTTATAAAAATCAATTTGAATGAGTTTTCACACATGAAATGATAACTTTTACAAATACCGTATTCTTACACTTAAATACCCTCATGTTTAATTTATCATGTTTAACCCCTAAACTTCACAATACCTTAAAATAAGTCACGAGGTAATGACCTACCACCACACACACGCAAATACAACCTTAATTGTTATCATCAAAACTTAAAATACGAAAATACAAGATTTTACATTAAAATACCATGATCCTCATAAAACCATTCTTAAAAATTTTAGATTTGTTACACTTGTTAGTAAATAGTTCTTACTAGGAAAATACGATAAGTTGTGGAAATCGATCGTTTATCTAAACTGATTTTGTGGTGTCTAGGCTAAGCAAGTGAGCTTGGGTAACTTTAAAAGACCCGCCTCACGATTCGTGAGCGGATCCCTCCCTCCTCACTTGTACTTACCTGGCCACAATTGGCGGTGAAGAGGCGATTTGAGGGTTCTAACGACTTGCCGTTTAGACCTTTTAGAAATAGGCTAGTTGGCTTAGGAAACCCTAGAATCTAAAATACAGAAAATTACACTTTTCAAATAAATACCTTATATTTATAAAACCATTTTTCTAAATGAATAGTATTTATTAAATTTTTGCAAAGCGCCGCTACAACCCACCTTTGGGGAACCCGTTAGGGATAGTACGGTTCATCGTGCACCCGCGGGCTAGTAGTGCAAGATTCAGACCTCCGCAAGGAGCATTCGGTCTCGAAAGGTTTAAAATACGACATTTAAGAAAAATGAGATTTTTGGAAAATAAAATATTTATATAAAATTATTCTTGTATAAACATATGTATATTTATCATTTAAACACCTATTTTATTATAAGATAAATTTTCCACTTTTTTCTAAAAATTACCAGATTCAAAATTTAAATTAAAATACCATGAATTTCAAATAAATCAATATTATAAATTAATACTTTTATTAGGATATATTCACTAGAATAACACAAATAAAATCCACACTCATTATAACTATAAAGATGAATAATAAATTCTTGAGGTGTATTTTGAAAACTATACAAAAGTACTTTTTACATAAAAACCCCTCAAGTTCTATAAATTACAATAAGGACCCTAACAATTATAGAACTTCAAATTACCTTTCTTTTAGTCTGACTCGGGTTAGAGTCTGACTATTTCTGACTTGAATATGATTCAAGTCAATCTATATTCTTTTATATTCCAACTCAATATGAATACATGAATCCTTGAATCCAGTTAACAATCTATTCATCTTGACTGAATCAAACCATGGATATACATCCATTATTCCGTTATTCCAATTACCTGATACAATTTGTTTACTGATATCATGGTTTTGGTCAGTCATCCAACTTACACAATACAATACAACAATACTGTTAAAACACTACGGGGTTTAAGGGGTAGATTGATACGGAAGGTGTTAAAGATGGCACAAGGTGGTCAGATTAAGACACCTAACCTATATTCCGTTGCTGTTGTACCGAGGCTTAACGGTTCCTTGTACTTTCCGTTTGCCCTGTTCTCTAGCATATAGAGACCCCCCTCGTATACACTGGCATCCTTCTGTACCAAGCTACAAACAACAGCGTTGACATAACATTACAACAATAGTTTACACTTTAAAAATGCATCTTCTTATTCTGTCTTCTCTACTTCCCTCTTACCTTTGGGACTTACCGAGCGATCTGTTCGCTGACGACATTCTGTTTATCTCTTCTTTGAATGTCGTCAGGTGACTTGGACCCGGCAGAAGTTGAGCCATCACCAGAAGACTTGGAGCAGTTTACTCAAGACCCTGCAGTATAATTTCATTGTACACTTTTCTTTCCAGTACTTTACATTTCCTGTTATGCCACTGTTTAGGCATCTTTATTTCAGTTGTATTTCCTTTTCATGTATTGTACAAAGAATGTTAATAAATAAAAGTTGCTGTTCTTTTTATACTCTTGTCTCTTGTGTATTTATTTCTATATTACTTAGCTACGCTTAGCGTATGTACTTCTGAGTACAAACGTAGCGGACCTCGCCGCGTCCCCTTCGCCGTACACTGGAAAGCGGGGCGTGACACAATCAGAGCAAAGCTCTGTTGAAATTCAAAATTCAAATTTTGAAGCAACGCTTCAAATCTCGGGCACAACGCGCCACATGTCAGGCGCTGATATGTCAGCACAGCGCCCAAGAAGGCGCGCCCAATCAGAGCAAAGCTATATTTTAAGCAAAATTAAAGGAAGCAACGCTTCAGTTGCGCAAGCACTGCGCTGCGCGACACGTGTCAGCGCAGATGCGTGTTCATAACAGAATACTGCATTTTATACCGCCCATTCTTATGCTCGTGTGTTTATAGGTAGGTCCTTTTAATCCGTGTTTGTTACATATTTACAGAGTACAGGTTTCCAGTCCAAATATTGCAAATCAAGACAAAATCTCCACAGTTACACCAAATACAGAACATCTGTTGACAGCAGATAAAAGCCGGGTTCCGATCATCCATATCCGTCCAGTGCTGAGTACCAGTTCCTGAGACAAGACATATGACAGTGGTCATTCGTGTCTGGGACAAGCACAGAGCACGAGGGAGGCTACACAAGAATCAATGGATGCGCGGAGCTCGAGGGAGATAAAGTCAAATGTGTTGAAAAATGAAGCCATCATTGTTGACTATTGGAACCTGAAGCAATCATAGAAGAATATTGAAAATCTGTACATGTTTAAAAGAATAAAACAGCAACACAGGACCACCAAAGAAACCCGACCCATTAATTCCACCACATGGCCGCGGATCAGCGCCAATAGGGGGTATTGGCCGCGGATCCGCGGCCGTACTGACTCCTTGATGTGTCGTTTTTTGGGGGTAGTTTGGGGACTTCATATAGTGGCAGATTCTTGCCCTAGGTCTTCAACCCTCTGCCTATAAATACTCCAGAATTGAGCTAAGCCAAGGGTCCAATTCTAAGTTCATTCTTTGTTCTTCTTTTTGTTAGGATTTAGTCTTTTTCTTCTTCTTCTTCTTCATCTTGTCTCCATGAAAATTGTAGTGAGAGCTTTTTGAGTGGAAGATCAATGAAGATGAGGGCTTTTGTATCATTCTCTTTTGTTTAACTTTCCCTTGAGATTCTTGCTTTCTCTTGATCATTCAACCTCTTCATTGAGCTTGAATGGTTAAGGGTTAGTTATTGATCTCAAAGGTCGTATTTTCTTATGGAATTAGCGTTTCATTTCACATGCGTTCTCTACCCTTCTCTTGATCTTGCAACCTCTTGATTGAGCTTGCAAGTTTAAGGGTTGGCTATTGATCCCATGCTTGTCTTGAGTTCTAGTTTCTATTTCTTTTTATTGCTTATTTATTACTTGTTTTTTCATTCATGCTTTACTTTCATGCAATTTAATTCATGCACTTAATTACTTGTAATCTTTTCTTTTCTTTGTTCTTTTCTTTTGCTCTTCTTTGTTCTTTTTTGTGAATGAATGTAATTATCGTTGTTAAGAATAAATACGGTATTGTAAGTTAAGATTTTCTTTTCTCATTTCCTTTTCCCGTTATTTTCCATTGAACTCCGCCCAAACCATACGCAAGCGCTCCGTTAGGCACCCTACCCTAACAAGGTAACGGTGATTCCTAACCGCGACCGGATGCGTTCGGTTTGGCCGGAGGCGAAAGCTAGAGACAAGAACGGAAGGACAAGGGTAAATAAGCCGTATTCCACGAATACCGCACTTAAATCCCCTAATCCATGTTGTTGCCTAGTGCTCTAGCTTCAATCGGTCAAGACTCGGCTCAAAGGTTTTGAGTACGGATTTCTTTAGCTTATAATCTCGTATCTTTTTCTTAACAACTTTATACTTGCAAATAATACACATAGGTTAGATCGAACAAACATACACAAATTTTTTATTGACTCGTCTAAAACAAGAAAGGACATACAACCATCTCCCTGTGGATCGACCCGTGCTCAACCGGCTAGCTGCATAGCGACACCGTCTTGATTGCGGTTAACTTTAATTCTTCCAATCAAATGGCGCCGTTGCCGGGGAGACGGTAGCGTATTTTCTTTCTTGTTATTCGGGTTAATATTCTTTTTGTATATATTTATAAAAAAAAAATCTTTTTGTTATTTTTGATCATTTTTGTGGGCAAGTGTGCAGATTTTTGCGTATTTGCAAACTGCGATTGTGGGAGCAAAGTGTGCATTCAAGGCTAAGGTGATTGCGAAGTACAGTGCCAAAGATCCGGGTAGTTTGACCCGCGCAAGCGAACTTTTCAAGCTTACCGGATTTGATTCAACGGGGGTTTCCTAACCCAAAAACGTAACGGTACGTATTTCTTAAACACCTTCTTCTCAAATCCAACGCATCCAATATTCTATTCTTTGCAGGATTCTTTGCAAGTTCGCTAGCAAATGCTAAAAATTGACTAACCCGTATTTGTTGCAGTGCCGCGCTTAAACTAAAAAACGATTGTTTGATTCTTTATAGAATTTTTATTGAATTGCGCATTGCATACATTAATACGGACTTAAGGGCAAGCGAACCCCACAACATACGGTAAATGATTTCATCACCTTTTCCGTGGCCCACAAATCACGAACTTGAGCATAACGTTTACCCGCACAAATTTTAAAAGAAATTAGACTTTAAGCCTTAAGGACTTCGCGCTCACTAGGAGAAGTTAACTGTGTTTAGAACCTCGCTTAACGGTATATTGTTTACGGGGTGTCTAGGAAAGTGTTAACGGCGCAACCGCCAAAAGAGAAAGGGTTATTTAATTAAGGAACTTCGCGAAAGCGTTGGAAAACCTCCCCTTATCTCTGCACTTACCTGGCCTCGTGATCAGTGTATCTTGAGCCCGTTTCTCGACACAGTTTTACTTCGACAATCAAGTTCTGGAGCAGGTCTAGTTGACCTAGGTGAACCCTAGAACGATTAGGTGTGTGGTATTTTTGTGTCGTGATTGTTTTTGTCCATATTCTTTTTGTGTGTATATTTCATTCTTCTGTTAATATATAAACTATAAAAAAAATATCACATTCTTTTCCCCTCCTTTTCTCTACCTTTCTTTCTCTCTCTTCATATCATGGGTACCCCACCTCGAAAAACTCTTGCCGAACTTTGGTACCCCCAACCAGGCATTACTTCTTACGGTTCTTGCTTTGGCCGAACTTCGAACGATCCATCCATGCCAAAAATTTCATTGAGAGATCGGATAGACGCGTCTAGGACAAACAATTTGACTCCGCAATCAACTTCGTATCAACCATTTCAAACATTCACCCCTTCTTACGTTGATACCCCTTCTTCGAGTCATGTTGCAACTCCAAGACCTATGTCTATTGCAGAACGTATTGAACAATCTCGTAGGCGATCTTTCGCTCCTGTCACCACTTCAAATTCTTGGGATCAACAATTTCATTCACCTTCTTATCCAAATTTTGATCCTACCCATGTCCAACCATTCAATTCCTACCAATCCTACCCTACTTTTTCACCTTCCCTAGACATTGCATCAGAACCGCCATTTGGGAGTTTTCAGTATCCAAACAACTTTGAATCTTTTACTGAAACCCCTTCACAACCAATGTCTAGTCTAGAACAGTCCTTGGAAGACTTTAGGGTAGCGTCAAGCCAACAGCTGATGGATTTGAATACGTCCATGGCCGCCCTCATACAACCTAGTGACCCGGTAGCTAGTTTTCAACTAGCTCCAAATTTTCCAATGTATGAAGAGGCGGTAGGACAGGATGTGAATTTGAGTGGAGAAAGTGAGCTGTATACCCTTCCAAATCAAACCTACCCGTCTCAAATTGAATCCCACAACTCATGTGTTGAAAGTCTATCAAGTGTCCCAAATGAATTATCAGTTGAAGATAGAATGTTTAATGAGTTGTGCGACTTTGTAGTATTTGATTTGCCAAATTGTGAAGGGACCTTGCCAAGTGAAACCACACCCAATCCTTTTGACCTCTACACCTCCATCTTAGAACCTGAATTGATTGAAATCCATGCTTTTGATGAGGTGTCTGAGAAAATTGACTTTCACTTGATTAAGGATATTGACGCTAGGACTATTTTGGATGATGAACCCGTTGATTTGACTGAGTTTTTCTCTCCAATTCATCATCCCGAGTCATTAAATGTTTTTCCCGAACAACATATGCGTCTGGACTTTGATGAAATATGCATGGATGAGCTTAGCTTGGAGGAGAATTTTGAGGATATTTTTGAGGATGAAACAGTTCTAGATGATGAGTCGGATTTTCCAATTCATCCTGTTCCTTTCACTGACTGTGTACACCCTCCAGAACCCATAACCGATACCCTTCCTCAACCACTTCCCTCCATCATTTCCATCGTTCCGACCTTGCAAGAACCCGTACCATTTTCACTTCCTGTGTCTGGTTTACCGAGTTCGGCGTACCCATGGGTTCTTACGAATCTTGAGGGATTTGACCCAATCTCTCGCCGGGTTAATAGATTAGCACAATCGCTGTTTACACATCGCTCATCACAAATTGTGCTAATCTATTCACTCCATTTCCTCCCTCAAGTTCGTATTCCACTTCTTTTTCCCTTCCGCCATTCTTCTTCCTCTCATATACCGAGACCGTATCCCGCTTCTCTCCGCATACGGTCTCGGATATTCTCTATTTCTTTCCTCTACGCCTCCTTCCACCAACCGGTACATTATAGCGATAAAATCTTTGAATGGTTGGTGTTAACTTTTGGCCTGTGTAAGGCCTTGTATAGCTTGATACTGTTCTCTTTCCCCCCTAATCCTGAATTTCAACGCTTAACAGTGGAAACACTGTTTTACTTAAGTTTTGGGGGGACACATTTTTTGTATATATTTTTTTGTTTTCCTTTTTTGTTTTGTATATAATTTGTTTTTAGGGAGCGCCGGCAATTTTGACCCTCTTAGTATAGCCTGACAGTGAGGGCACTGTCAAGTTTAAGTTTGGGGGTGTGCTCGGTAAGCTTTCTTCCTTCGCATTCATTTGTATATTTTGCATTTGCATACCCTATTAAAAACCCACAAAAATTGAAAAATTGAAAATTTTCCAAAAAATATAAAAACTTTGTCGTCAAGTTAGCTAATAGGGTAACTTAGATCTTTATTCCGAAAGTTTAGTTGATATGATAGAAATAACTAAATTCTAGGCTTAGGGATTGAAAACCCTAAAAATAACCCTCATTCTGTCTAACTTTGGTAAATATACGTCCTTACAGTTTTTTTGAGAAATAGGTAATCTTGAGTTCAGTTCTTGAGTTAAGTCAAGATAAAGGGAAAGTATTGATGCTTTACTGGAGGATAAGTCTGAAAAATAGTTTCTTTTCTTGAGTTCAAATTTAGAAAGTATATACCCTACAACTGCACCTACACGTACCTTGAAACTTGGGATAGTAGAGGATACCTAGAAATACTCTTGCCTGAAAGCTTAGTATGAAAGAAAAAACGGTATTTAAAGCTAAACACCAAAAGAGCATGTTGAAAAACATATCCGGTCTTGAAAAAGAAAAAGAAAAAGAAAAATAGAATAAAGTCAAGACCTGGAAACTGCTATTTACGCTTTAAGCTCACACATTCAGTAATCGGCCGTTAGTGCCTCAAGAAGCATTAATAGTCGCATGAAAGGTGTGTGAGCAAATCCGTCCATCCTTAATGAAAAGAAGTAGTATTTGGTATTAGAGCAAGGGTATTATAGCTTGAATTGAATTCTTGAGTGTAGAGGTGCAAATATACACACACGTAGGGGTATACGATCGATGTTTGGACAAAAGATAGAAATAAAGAATAAGACTTGTGTTTTCTGTAAAGTTGATAAAAATCCCTGATTTGAGGCCGCACTTTAGAAGGAAAACTCAGGAGAACCAACATCTTTCTAAACTTTTTTGGAACGTATAGGACCTAAGGTTAAATATATAGGAGGTGTGAAAAATAAGGGTTGGATATTTCTAACTTAGGATGATAGAATTTCTAACGTAAATACTAAACTGTAGGAGTAGAATCTATGTTAACTTATGACACTAGCTTGACGGGATTTTGTGGGTAGTATCCGCTGAAAACCCTCAGGAGACAACACTCCTCCTACTAGGGACACCTAGAGGTTTAACGGCTTGTTGCACGTGCTCAGTACAATCGCGTTCCCTGCGAAAGTGCGGTTAGGATTTTTTGTGAATAATTGGTTTTGCTCGGGACGAGCAAAAGTTAAGTTTGGGGGTATTTGTTCATAACAGAATACTGCATTTTATACCGCCCATTCTTATGCTCGTGTGTTTATAGGTAGGTGCTTTTAATCCGTGTTTGTTACATATTTACAGAGTACAGGTTTCCAGTCCAAATATTGCAAATCAAGACAAAATCTCCACAGTTACACCAAATACAGAACATCTGTTGACAGCAGATAAAAGCCGGGTTCCGATCATCCATATCCGTCCAGTGCCGAGTACCAGTTCTTGAGACAAGACATATGACAGTGGTCATTCGTGTCTGGGACAAGCACAGAGCACGAGGGAGGCTACACAAGAATCAATGGATGCGCGGAGCTCGAGGGAGATAAAGTCAAATGTGTTGAAAAATGAAGCCATCATTGTTGACTATTGGAACTTGAAGCAATCATAGAAGAATATTGAAAATCTGTACATGTTTAAAAGAATAAAACAGCAACACAGGACCACCAAAGAAACCCGACCCACTAATTCCTCCACATGGCCGCGGATCAGCGGCCAATAGGGGGTATTGGCCGCGGATCCGCGGCCGTACTGACTCCTTGATGTGTCGTTTTTTGGGGGTAGTTTGGGGACTTCATATAGTGGCAGATTCTTGCCCTAGGTCTTCAACCCTCTGCCTATAAATACTCCAGAATTGAGCTAAGCCAAGGGTCCAATTCTAAGTTCATTCTTTGTTCTTCTTTTTGTTAGGATTTAGCATTTTTCTTCTTCTTCTTCATCTTGTCTCCATGAAAATTGTAGTGAGAGCTTTTTGAGTGGAAGATCAATGAAGATGAGGGCTTTTGTATCATTCTCTTTTGTTTAACTTTCCCTTGAGATTCTTGCTTTCTCTTGATCATTCAACCTCTTCATTGAGCTTGAATGGTTAAGGCTTAGTTATTGATCTCAAAGGTCGTATTTTCTTATGGAATTAGTGCTTCATTTCACATGCGTTCTCTACCCTTCTCTTGATCTTGCAACCTCTTGATTGAGCTTGCAAGTTTAAGGGTTGGCTATTGATCCCATGCTTGTCTTGAGTTCTAGTTTCTATTTCTTTTTATTGCTTATTTATTACTTGCTTTTTCATTCATGCTTTACTTTCATGCAATTTAATTCATGCACTTAATTACTTGTAATCTTTTCTTTTCTTTGTTCTTTTCTTTTGCTCTTCTTTGTTCTTTTTTGTGAATGAATGTAATTATCGTTGTTAAGAATAAATACGGTATTGTAAGTTAAGATTTTCTTTTCTCATTTCCTTTTCCCGTTATTTTCCATTGAACTCCGCCCAAACCATACGCAAGCGCTCCGTTAGGCACCCTACCCTAACAAGGTAACGGTGATTCCTAACCGCGACCGGATGCGTTCGGTTTGGCCGGAGGCGAAAGCAAGAGACAAGAACGGAAGAACAAGGGTAAATAAGCCGTATTCCACGAATACCGCGCTTAAATCCCCTAATCCACGTTGTTGCCGATTGCTCTAGCTTCAATCGGTCAAGACTCGGCTCAAAGGTTTTGAGTACGGATTTCTTTAGCTTATAATCTCGTATCTTTTTCTTAACAACTTTATACTTGCAAATAATACACATAGGTTAGATCGAACAAACATACACAAATTCTTTATTGACTCGTCTAAAACAAGAAAGGACATACAACCATCTCCCTGTGGATCGACCCGTGCTCAACCGGCTAGCTGCATAGCGACACCGTCTTGATTGCGGTTAACTTTAATTCTTCCAATCAATGCGCTACCGCAGTTGCACTGCGCGACACGTGTCAGCGTAGATGCGCTAGCGCAGTTGCGCTGCGCGACACGTGTCAGCGCAGATGCGCTAGCGCAGTTGCGCTGCTTGACACGTATCACGCGCTGGGGCGTTTGCGCCAAACAGAATTAAGATTTCAAAAAAATCTTTCTGTTCTTGTCAAAACAAGAAGATTTTCTTCTGTAAAACAGAAGCCCTTGGATCAAAGATCCAATGGTGGGGAAAATTCCCCAAATCACTCAGAGAAAGATCTCTTTAACAAATTTAACTAATTTATGAGCACTATAAAAAGGACCCTAGACCTCAATTCAAAGGCATCAACATTTTTTAAAGAAATTAAACAGAGAGAACTCTAAAGAACTCCTCAAGAACAAAAAAGGTAAAAAGCCTTTAGAAAAAAAGAGAAAATTCTCTTATGAACAGATCATGGATCTAAAAGCAAGATCAATGATCTTGAATATAAAAAAAATATATAGTGCTTTGCACTTTTTATGAACCTTTGGTTCTCTGAGATAAGAAAAACAAGAGAAACTTGTTTTCTTTGATCTAAATTAGATCAAGAAAGCAAACAGTGCTTTGCACTTCTTGAATCTAAAAGATTCTCAAATTTAGAGTGCTTTGCACTTGCAAACTGCGCTGTTGCCCTCTTGGGAGAGCGCCGCGTTTCAGCGTCTGAACCATTTACGCTATGCGCTTTTGAAATAGAGCTTTACTCTCTGAAATTGGCGCAACTCACCAGAGCACGCCACGTGTCAGCAGCGCAAGCGCAGCGCACTGCGCTTGCATGACACGTGTCGTTACCACAAGCGCCTGCGCCCTTTGATTGGCGCAAAGCGCCTGAAATGCAATGCATTATTTAAAAAATGGGCCAAGCCCAAGTCAAAAAGACCTAACAGGCTAAATTAAATTGCAAAGCAATAAAGGGCAGAGCCCAAGTAAAATTGATGCTGCGCATCATTTATAAATGGGCAGAGCCCAAAACAAATTGATGCTCTGCATCCTTCATGGGTAGAGCCCAAATAAAAATAAAAAGAAATGCAATGCAAAGGCAGATAAAATGCTGAACATCTTCAATTGGACTTAGCCCAATCGTGGCCGTAAGTCCTCAAATTAAATTGATTGAGCACGGCTGCTCCTTAAATCAATTTACGACCGGTTCTAGGGTACATCTCCGAACTCCTCTGACACCCATCGTAGTAATCCTTCAACGACGTCAGAGAGGTGACGGGTCCCGACGACCACATATGAATATGGACTGCGGGGTCCTTAAACTCGTGGACCGAAACGTCCTTAAACTAATATCGGACCGAAACGTCCTTAAACTAATATTCATCCCAAAATGGGAACGTTGGACCGAAATGTCCTTAAACTAATGATGGACTGAAATGTTCTTAAACTAATACGGACCACCACGTCCCTAAACTGGAACACAGACCACCACGTCCCTAAACTGGCAATGGACCACCACGTCCCTAAACTGGAACACGGACCTCTACGTCCCTAAACTGGAACAATAGAGCCTCTAAATGCTCTTTTGTCGGATCTAAACGATCCCGTTTAAGTTTATCTTGGCCCCAAACACGGCTAACATATCCTTAAACATTTAAACAGACTACATATTCCCTAATCAACTTCGGTTCAAGGGTACATCTCCGAACTCCTTTGACACCTATCGTTGTAATCCTTCAACGACGTCAGAGAGGTGACGAGTCCCAACGGCCATATATTAAATGGATCACCACGTTAAGTTGATCCTAGTCTCAAACAGGACTAATGTATCCTTAACGAACGTTTAAGTTGATCTTAGCCTCAATACGGCTAACGTATCCTTAAACTAAAAACACCAAACCCAAATCTAAGTAAATACGGATTTAGACTAATCCACGTCCTACGGGCGACGGCATTATTCAGTCTCCGTATACAATCCACGGGCAACTACAAACAAAACAAACACCCATGACACGAAGTGAAATTCTGGAGAAGAAGAAAATTGTTACCGCGATGCGGTAGCGTAATTAACTGCAGGGGCTTGCGCCTGCAGGGAAGAGCGTCCCCACAATCAAAAACCCCTCAAGCGAGGGGGAATCTGACGAAGTCTGCTACATCGGCCGCATCCGTCTAAACCTCCGATACACGGTGCCATAAATCAACTTGGCATCTTCGGAGAAGTAGACGGATAAAACTGTTGGAGATAGTGCCCTCAGAGTCAATTATTGGGTCACAGATACGTGATTGCAATGATTGAGGGAGGACCTATCCCGGTAGGATAGTCTTACTCGAGATGATAGTATGCTATCTGGTTTATCTTTATCATCGTGTACTGCTTTAGGTGACCTTACAGGTCACTATTACACATTGATAGAGCCCCTAGGATTCTTGCTTGACCACCAGCAGTATGAGGACGATCATATAAATGGGAGCTGGGGGTCTATAAGCATATCCTTAAAAGGTCCCTAGTCGTGGGAGTTTCGAGACAGGGCATCGATACTCCAGAGTAGACTAGTGTATACAGTCGAGACCCCGACGAGGGACGGTGGCCGGTCTCACAAGCCACTGGTGTCAGATTAGTTCACCTAAGATGTATACAGGTGCTCATTGGGTTATGAGTACACCGGACAGGACTCGCCGGGAACATGCTAGTTGGTCATATACCAGACGTCAGATGGCAGTTCCCTGGTGACATGTGTACAGGTTAGTTCATCGACCTGGGGATCGTCATTTGTCTCGTGTAAGTTCCCACTGTATTTTGATTACTACCCTACCACGGCTCAAAGGAGTCGTGCAAACAGGTTTTAGTTGGGTACAGTCCCGAGCCACATGGAGGCAGTGAGCAGATCTTCAGGGGTCGTCTCTCCCGGTATTGGGGATGAGGTCGTGCTGTGTCTAGGAGAGCCATTACACGAAGTCCTTGGCCAAGGCAGGAGATTTACTGGTAGGTATTTCAGTAGTATCTCAGGGTGTTCTGGGCTACACTCCGACACGACTTGTACCGCTTTTGGGGGTCTGACTTTTACCAACCCCCTAGGCCCGCCATGCGATGCTCATAGACGAACGGACCGGACTGTACGGATATTGTCACTGACAGGCTCAGTAGGGTGTCAGGCTGAGTTCGCTCACAGACGACCCTTTTGGTCAATACCTGGTAGCCCGTTACGTATTGGCTTATACCTCTGATGTGCTAGTGGTTAAATCCACAACCAAGGTGTTGATGAGTCTTTAGAGTCCCCCACATTCAGTTACTCAAGCTTTCGGGCGAAAAGCTGTAGAGACCGTATGGAGATATGGTAAGGTCTGATCAGATACGTGCGGTATTGCACGTATCAGGATCGGAAGTTTGTACTAGAGGCCGTATGGATATATGGCAGGGTTCGATCAGATACGTGCGGTATTGCACGGATCAGGATCGAACGGATTTTACTAGCCGGCTTTGGTTTAAGCCGGATCCTAGTATAGTACAGTGTAGATTTTGTTTCATAGCATTTGTATTTCGTTCGGAATACAAATGCGGGTGTGTATGCACAGTATCGGGGTTTTCCTGTAATTTATTACGGGACCAGTTTTCTGGAGTTGCCAAGTTGCTTTCCATTTCGGCCGATTTCCTTTGTATCGTTCATTGGCCGAAGATTGGTGGAGGAGGGCTTATTTGCATTGTGCAAATAAGCTTTTGTGGAGGGTGTTCTTTGCATTTTGTTGGATCATGATGGCTCACCATCACTTGACTTTCCTTCTTCATGATGGCTTGACTTTTTGAAGTCATCATGCTTGTTGATGATGATGTGTGATGATTGTTGTTTGAGTGTTGGACTTTCCTAGTGATCATTCCTTTGCATGATAGCCTTCTCCCTCTCTCTCTTTGATTATTGGCTAACACTCATTCTTTTGGTCACTCTCTCATTCTCACTCTCCCCTCACAATGCATGGCCGGCCAAGCTCCATGGGGCTGTCCAAATTTAGTGTGTGGGAATTTTTGCTCATTCCATGCTACAAAAATTCCCATGTTCATCCCCAAAAAGACTTATATCATTCTTCTCCAAAAAGGGCAACTTCCAACACCCCAAATGAGACTTGAACACTACACATTCTACAGCAAACCTTGGACACGTCGACTAGCCAGCTTCATGCCCGAGTTGCCTCGGCATTGAGGTGGGAGCCCGTAAAAGATGAAGACGATGTGGTGCCCTTCCGGCAAGGAGGCGACGACCGGAGTTTCCGCAGGAGATCGGGACGACGACGAGAAGACCGGAGGACTCGGATCAGTCGGTATATCTCTAACCCATCTTGTAGTTAGCTAGGACTAGTTAATGGTTCGATCCGGGTGTTTAGTGCGCGGTGGTGCCGGTTTGCTAGTTTGCAAAAAATTAAAGTTTATCACCGCTTCCGCATTTGGCCGTCGGATTGACGGCCGGGGCGCCGCCGTGCACTTACATTGGTATCAGAGCCTCGCCATTAACTTAGTCTAGCTTTGTTTAATGTGTTTACATTTCCGATCGACCAAAATTCCAAAATCCGCGTTTTCTTCACATCAGTTTTCTGTTGAATTTTTTCTTGCTCGAAAAATTTTTCAGGTTGCAGAAAAGTGATGTACTGGAAATTATAAGAACACTGTAGAAATTCGATACAGTGACTCTACAGTGGGAGCGCGGAACCGCGGCCAAACACCCCTTTGGGCCGCGGTTACGCCGCACTCTGTTGAGATCACTGCATCAAATTTCTGCAGTTGCTCTCTGGGATGATTATAGGTTCTTTGGAATATTAATTTTGGGCCCAGAATTTCTTGATGTGCTACAGTAGTACTTGGGGCCCACTTGTTAAAATTTGATCGATCGGATATTTTAAACACATTATTTCACAGTATTTACATTATATCTGCGACCGTGAATGTCACTCGATCGGTAAATCCTGTCTAACTGCTATAGCCCGGTTAGACGGATTTGCGAACGTGACATTCACGTTGATGTTTTGTGATTTTGCTGTGATGTTGCGGATCGGTCGTGGGGGATAACCTGGATGCAATGCTAGTACAGTTGTGGTTGTATTATGTACATTTGATATTGCGGGGCGAGCGTCCGACATGTGGACTGCCGTCACTGCCAGTTTGTATTATTTTTTTGGGGCACGGCCAGGTTGCGGTCGATGTACCCGTTGTATGTATATTTTACTTTCTGTACTAGGATTACCCCGCGGAGGACTGCACGGATAGCCGGGTTCTAGAGGGCAACAAGCCCGCATCTCATGGCATTGGGACGGAGAGGGCTTCACTCTAGAATTGGCGGGCTATTCGCCGCACTCGTAGGGGGTACAGATTGACCCAGGAGGGGTGCCCAAGTTACCGGATTCTGTGAAGTGCTGGGTGGTCCATTCACAGAGCTGAAGGGGGCTGCCTCGCTTCAGGTTTTGGCGGGTGACTTGCCGCGCCCGTAGGGATCTAGGGTTTTCATTGCACAGGCTATCCACACGACCAAGGGAACGTCGGGTTTCAGTAGTGGCTCTGTGAAACCCGGGGATCCCAGATATCTGTTTTATTCTATGATGTTGCCTTTTTATCACGCCTTGAGCGAAATATAATATATTGGTATATATATTAGTAGATGTTGTATATGTTTTGCATCCGCGCTAGTCCAGTCCCCGCTCTGTCGTTAGTTAGCTAACCTAACGGGTAATGACGGGACCCAGTGGCGAATGCGGATGGCATATACGTACATCATATTATTTTCGTTCTTTGTGGTGTGATCAATTGATGTGACTGCGTTGATTCGGATCAATGCAAGTTAAAAACAAACCTAATCTGATGTTGTTGGAACACTTTTCAAAAGGCTGTTATTGCAAGGACGTTCACTTTTGTTTTGCATCGTGGTATTCAGTTGGAATATCCTGCTCCTCAGTCGACAAGGCAAGGACCGAGATCCCTTCACCGGGAGTGATCCCTTGGACAAAAGTTTACGTCGGGGCAATAACTTCACTATAGCTGATTACTTTTGCTTTGCATCGTGGTATTCAATTGGAATATCCTGCACCTTATTCTACGGGGAAAGAGCCGAGATCCCTTCACCGGGAGTGACCTTTTTAGCAAAGGTTTTCGTCACTATATTTTTAAAAAGCTATCCGTTCCTTCAACGATATCAAGTTCATTACGTTAAAGGTTTTCGCCAGAAACCATTCGTAGCCCTCCATCATTTCAGTTAAATATTCGGTAGTATTCAAGCTATGTATTTTGACCTCACGCCAAGGCATAGTGTTTGGTAGCTGCCGGGTATTTATCTGTTGCATAGATAGATGCGTTGGTTTGGGACAGTCGTACTACTATTTTGGCCTACGTCAAGGGTATGTAAGGGTGATTCAAATTAACCTGGACAATGATGGGTAGGACTTGACATGTGACTTATGATATTTTGACCTCACGTCAAGGTCATAAGAGCATGGGGCAAAAATCACATCGGGAGTTTCAAAAGAACTGAAACTTGCCAAATATGCGCATACCTTCTGGAGTGTGATGACATGAGCGGATTCCGTCACGTTATCATGCGATGATAGTTGGATCCCGATTCCCACTGATGAGTTGGTTTACTCCTCGGGTGATCCCGACTAATTCTTCTTTCAGGTTTGGAGGAGAATTTGACGGTACAGTGGGAGGTTTCCAGATTAGATAAATTGGTAACCATTCTGATCTAGGTTAGAGTGCACGCTGAGTGTTTCTTTTCTCTCTCTCTTTGGCAGCGACCATTGACCCGACCCTAAGACTATGACTCAGTAACCAAGTTGACCTAACCTTCTTAAACACTGGCTTTTGGATTGTCAGAGTTGCGAACCTCATTGCCACTCCTACTTTTATCCTTTTCTCCAGGACACCCCGTATTACTACGAACGTCCACTTCCATTGGACAAAACCATCGTATGGTTATATACGAACTCGAAGGAATTTATTCGAGGATGGTTTCCGGTTCTGGAGAAAACGGATAGGACTGTTCAGTTGTCTTTTCCTTTTACCTTCTCTCAGGTTGCGAGTACTCCTTGGTTTAGGAGATAGTACACCTATTACGCAAATTGGATAGTCTTCTTCCAAACCTTAGGCTGGTGCCGACTGGTGGGGAATGAAGAAAACCAATTAGCATAACGATGGTGTGCAGAAGGTATTAAGTTAAGACAAAGCAAGGGATTAGTAAGAGGGCAAAGTAAATTGCGACTGATATTCACGACCAAACCAAGTATTTCTTCGCCAATCCTAAAATCACCTTTGTATTTCTCTAGGACACTCCGTATCACTACGAAGATCCACAGATTATTGGATACTCCATCGTATGGTTATATACGAACTCGAAAGGAACTTGTTCCAGTTCGGGGATGGATTCTGGTTCAGGAGAAATAGGAATAAGGTTTATTCGGTTGTCTTTTATCCTCACCTTCTCTCGCATTGTGAGTGTTCCTAGGATTAGGACAGTACACCCATTATGCTTATTGGATAGTCTTCTTCCAAACCATAGGCTGGTGCCGAACGGTAGGGAAGGAAGAAAACCATTTGGCCTAAGGGGTGTGCAGAAGGTAATGACTAAAGACATATAAAGGGATTTGGAGAGGTGGCAAAGAATTATACGGTTGCAGTCGTGAATCTGGAAGAGGCATTACTAGGAATACCGGGATACCCCATCGAAACATTTCAATGTTTCAGTTTCACTGTGTACTGTTAAAAGAAAACTGATTTCCCTATTAGTCCTCACTCCAGGGTATGTATTTACCAGGTATGATTCTCACATCTGTACGGTTTTACAGATGATGAGTGGGAGTAAGTTATTGGGAATTGGGTGATCATCCTCATTATATCGGGATTCATTGTAATCGGTGATATTTGAGGAAATCACCTGGACTGTTTGCCGGTCGGCAAACATTTGGTTTTGAATATCCGCTGTCATGCACCAATTTCAAATTGATATATCTGTACGTCTATTTTCATAGAGTGAGATATACCTTTTTGAAATTATGTCTACGACATTTACCTATATCAGTGGATGGTTAGGTAAGGAGCATTAAACAGCGGTGTAATTCTTCTAAACCATAAGTACAGTTTTCAACCTACGACACACAGTGAATGAGTTATCAGACTCAAGGGACTTATACAGAGTATTGTATGTTGTCCAGGGTCCATCAGGACAGAGGGGTTGGTCCTCGTACTGTATTCGGTTTACTTATGACTTCTCTAGTTTTTAGACAGGTGTTTCGTGGAAACACAGGGTCCGAATTTTGAGAAGTTATAGGTATTTGAATAAAGTAGAGAACCAGGTGTAGCAAGTATCGGGATTCTTCAAAGTGATCGAAGATGTAGATACTTGTATATGGTATTCAGTTGATAGTAATGGTTAAGAGAACTTGCTTCTCTTTCAGGTTACTCATAATGGGAAGCATTCCTAAGTCGAGTAACGCTGATCAGCCTCCTTCCATTTAGTTGACATGCACTGGAGACAGCTGCATGATTTGAATCTGGTTCAATTAAATCAGTGCCTCTGATTCTATATTGGATATAGAACAGTTCATATCTTAATGTTATTAAGGTACGGGGAGTTGTCCGGCTTATGATTAAAACCAGACTCTGGATAACTCAAGGCACGTTTCTGTAATGGCTGTTTGTGGGTTGACCCAGACTATGACGAGGGTTGACTTTCTACCATCTGGAAGATCAATAGTGATATTGTTCTGAACTCGCCACAGTTTTAATAAAAATGGATTTTTTCAGAAAACAGTAGTGGGAGTATGGTAGAACTGGAAGTGATTCCAGAACCGCAAACGATTACTGAAGATTTGAAAGGAATCTAAAGATTCAATCTGGTTTGACATTCCATTGGCCACTCCGCAGATATGGTGGGTAACCTCAGGCACCCGAGAGGTACTCCGGTAGCCTCAAGGACGGTGACAGGGAGGTTCTTGTTTACCCACACTTGCCATTGCTGTTGTTCTAGGCTGCGAGACCCGGCAGGAGGATGGGTATAGCGTCGTTCTAAACTGGCTTTAGAAGTGTACGTCTATATGACTCTACCAGAGGGTTGTCGTAGTCAGTGGGAGCAGCGGAAGCATTAGTGGACAGGTGGCTTATGTCTATTTATAGACTAAAGCAGATATAGCGGAGAAAGATCATCTATTTCTGATGTGACAGTCATAGATTTGACTTCATCAGAATAGGGGATGGATCTGTTGAGAAGGTAGTAGGGTGTGATGTCATGGTATTTGGATGACATACACAGAATAGGAAAAGAAACTCCTATACTTCGATCGGTTATACTTTGGTCGTCACACAGTGGTTTCTCCACACAGGACTTGGACATTTTATCAGACATACTGGTTACTAGATCTATGGTTGTAGATCTAGATTTGGGTGGTTTCCCAATTAAGGGTACTTAAACAGCATTCTAAGAGTATTTAGAATGGACGACTCCTGGCACGGTAGTGTACCTGCAGGTGATGGAGTCACCCTCTCTAAAGGTGTCTTATAGACTAAAGTAGAGAGGGATGTGCATGATTGGCAGATCATTTGCTTAGACAATTGAGTCAACCATGAGATGTCAAGTACCACACCAGATGTTGCTCTTGCATTAGATGCAATAAGTTGACATTAATCCAATCCTGGAGAAACAGTTGGAAGCAGTTTTAGAACATAAGTGGATGTTCTAGGGATATGATAACGACAGCCTCTTTCGGAAGACAGTTATCATTCCAGGCCTCCAAGGTGACATGGACGACAAGGAGGTTGTCAGAGTTATAGTTTTCCTTCTGACGAAGGGCAGTATTTTGGACAGGTGGTCCAAGGAAATACTGAGGGAGGCATGGCGCAGGATACTGATTAAGTTCAGTTAACGATATAGTCTAAGAAGTTTGGATTTGGAGTTCATTTATGAGCTAGGTCCCATCAGACATCCAGACATTCTAAGACAGGTATTGCTCATTTCGGGAGATGGGTTTCTCCACGAACTTGAGATATAGAGAGACATAGAAAGAAACATCAAGGCGGATCTACTCACTGAGGCTATTCCTCGAACGCAATAGTTTCCCAAACAGGCTTTGAGAGACTGACTAGTAGAGGAGTTGGTGTTCGGTATCACACGGGCTGTGAGTATGCGACATCGCAATAATTAGCCTTGAGTGCAAGTGGGAGATTGTTGGAGATAGTGCCCTCAGAGTCAATTATTGAGTCACAGGTACGTGATTGCAATGATTGAGGGAGGACCTATCCCGGTAGGACAGTCTTACTCGAGATGATAGTATGCTATCTGGTTTACCTTTATCATCGTGTACTGCTTTAGGTGACCTTACAGGTCGCTATTATACGTTGATAGAGCCCCTAGGATTCTTGCTTGACCACCAGCAGTATGAGGGCGATCATATAAGTGGGAGCTGGGGGTCTATAAGCATATCCTTAAAAGGTCCCTAGTCGTGGGAGTTTTGAGACAGGGCATCGATACTCCAGAGTAGACTAGTGTATACAGTCGAGACCCCGACGAGGGACGGTGGCCGGTCTCACAAGCCACTGGTGTCAGATTAGTTCACCTAAGATGTATACAGGTGCTCATTGGGTTATGAGTACACCGGACAGGACTCGCCGGGAACATGCTAGTTGGTCATATACCAGACGTCAGATGGCAGTTCCCTGGTGACATGTGTACATGTTAGTTCATCGACCTGGGGATCATCATTTGTCTCGTGTGAGTTCCCACTGTACTTTGATTACTACCCTACCACGGCTCAAAGGAGTCGTGCAAACAGGTTTTAGTTGGGTACAGTCCCGAGCCACATGGAGGCAGTGAGCAGATCTTCACGGGTTCGTCTCTCCCGGTATTTGGGGTGAGGTCGTGCTGTGTCTAGGAGAGCCATTACACGAAGTCCTTGGCCAAGGCAGGAGATTTACTGGTAGGTATTCCAGTAATATCTCAGGGTGTTCTGGGCTACACTCCGACACGACTTGTACCGCTTTTGGGGGTCTGACTTTTACCAACCCCCTACGCCCGCCATGCGATGCTCATAGACAAACGGATTGGACTGTACGGATATTGTCACTGACAGGCTCAGTAGGGTGTCAGGCTGAGTTCGCTCACAGACGTCCCTTTTGGTCAATACCTGGTAGCCCGTTACGTATTGGCTTATACCTCTGACGTGCTAGTGGTTAAATCCACAACCAAGGTGTTGATGAGTCTTTAGAGTCCCCCACATTCAGTTACTCAAGCTTTCGGGCGAAAAGCTGTAGAGACCGTATGGAGATATGGCAAGGTCTGATCAGATACGTGCGGTATTGCACGGATCAGGATCGGACAGTTTGTACTAGAGGCCATATGGATATATGGCAGGATTCGATCAGATACGTGCGGTATTGCACGGATCAGGATCGAACGAATTTTACTAGCCGGCTTTGGTTTAAGCCGGATCCTAGTATAGTACAGTGTAGAATTTGTCTCATAGCATTTGTATTTCGGTCGGAATACAAATGCGGGTGTGTATGCACAGTATCGGGGTTTTCCTGTAATTTATTACGGGACCAGTTTTCTGGAGTTGCCAAGTTGCTTTCCGTTTCGGCCGATTTCCTTTGTATCGTTCATTGACCGAAGATTGGTGGAGGAGGGCTTATTTGCATTGTGCAAATAAGCTTTTGTGGAGGGTGTTCTTTGCATTTTGTTGGATCATGATGGCTCACCATCACTTGACTTTCCTTCTTCATGATGGCTTGACTTTTTGAAGTCATCATGCTTGTTGATGATGATGTGTGATGATTGTTGTTTGAGTGTTGGACTTTCCTAGTGATCATTCCTTTGCATGATAGCCTTCTCTCTCTCTCTCTTTGATTATTGGCTAACACTCATTCTTTTGGTCACTCTCTCATTCTCACTCTCCCCTCACAATGCATGGCCGACCAAGCTCCATGGGGCTGTCCAAATTTAGTGTGTGGGAATTTTTGCTCATTCCATGCTACAAAAATTCCCATGTTCATCCCCAAAAAGACTTATATCATTCTCCTCCAAAAAGGGCAACTTCCAACACCCCAAATGAGACTTGAACACTACACATTCTACAGCAAACCTTGGGCACGTCGACTAGCCAGCTTCGTGCCCGAGTTGCCTCGGCATTGAGGTGAGAGCCCGTAAAAGATGAAGACGATGTGGTGCCCTTCCGGCAAGGAGGCGACGACAGGAGTTTCCGCAGGAGATCGGGACGACGACGAGAAGACCGGAGGACTCGGATCAGTCGGTATATCTCTAACCCATCTTGTAGTTAGCTAGGACTAGTTAATGGTTCGATCCGGGTGTTTAGTGCGCGGTGGTGCCGGTTTGCTAGTTTGCAAAAAATTAAAGTTTATCACCGCTTCCGCATTTGGCCGTCGGATTGACGGCCGGGGCGCCGCCGTGCACTTACAAAAACCATATAGCATATGCCCCGAATCTCAGGATAGACGTACCTCACGTCGCCGCCGCCATTCGGAGGGGAACAACGGGGTCTAACTTTCTCATCAGCGAGCCGAGTTACGTGCCGAAAGCTTCGAATGCCTACATGGTGTGGTATCAGCATGCACGGGTGCTGTTATCAGGGAAGAGAGGCGGCTATTACTTGACCATAAGGATGTTGTCCCAGCTGATAATCTGGCAGTTCCTTTGAAGCGACGGACCGCCGTTCATCCCTCCTTAAGAGAAGTCGATGCGGTTGTGGTCCCACGCGCCTTCTATGAGAAGCCTCCACCCCGTGTTCCCGTAGAAACGGTAGCTGTAGCGTCCCCAGAATCCAGCGTTGGTGCAAAAATTGGGACCCATCGCCCGAAAATGCCCGTCAATCGCAGCTCTTGTCATCGGCCGCCGGCGTCCGCTCGCAGAAAAAGAAGAAGTCGCTATTCTCTGCCGATGTCATATTTGGCCAAGAGCCACATGCTCCCTATAGCGAGGGTATGTGTGAGTACGGGACCAATGAAGGTTTATTCATCACGCCTGCGGATGATACTGATCTTCAGGCTGCCCTTGCGGCTTCCGAGCGACTGGCTCACGATGAAGCGTCGCTGATCACTATCGCGAAGTCATGTATGCTTTAGTTATATTCTTCCGCAGCTATCTCCTTTTTATTATGTTTCTACTGACGCTTTCTTCTTCAATAGGTATTTCTGCTGAAGAGGCTCTCGCGGCTTCCCTCAGGACGTTCGAAGAGGAAGAGAGGCTCCGTACTTCTTTGGGTCTTGGTATGAGTTGCTTCATTACACCTTTATTCTTTTTAGTTATACTCCGACCCTCTCTTTTACTTTATTGCGGGACTAGCTCGACTTTAGTTATTCCAAGTGCAGTGCTGATCCCGAGTAGCGATGCGGCAAAACTTTTAGAGCCTGCTGTTGTGGCCCTGGCCCTCCTAAAGTCACCGCAGGAGGCTTTGCTGAAGTAGCCGATGATGGACACCGTAACGGCTCCAGAAGCAGAGCTCGGTTCGGACGACGATGTCCCCTTGTCAGAGGTCTTGAGGAGGTCATCACTCACTGTCCAGACCGAAAGGAAACACAGGAAACACGCAGCGAGGGAACGCGATGCCGTTTTGGCCGTAGGTGCAGGCTCAAGCAACATTCCGGTTGTTGAGACTCCTTCGGTGGATATTCCCTCTTCTCTATCTACCGCCCGTAAACAGGTTGCACGCACAGCTCGGGAAGAAATTGAAAAGCTGCTTCAAAGTAACGTAATGTCCAGTCTTTTATTAGAACTTGATCCTCGAATTCTGACATACGCATTTTCTGCATGGCCAAGCCTTGGCGATGGGATGGCAGACGAAACACTGGCGATTACAGAGCCTGAAGTGACTACTCGTTCTCGGAAATCTGAGACTGTCCAGACCGCTGCTCTTTCTCCCTGTGGCTCCTTGGTATCAACGGGCGTTGCAAGCATTACGACGGCCCTTGTCGAGTCAGGGGACGAGGCTATGGGCGCAAAATCTATTCCTCCAAGAGAGAGTGAAGAAACCGTTACACCTGGTGATGCCTCCGTTGCGGTTTTGGTCCCTGACCTATCAGGTAGTCTTTTGGTCACTGTTTTTTTGAGTTTCTCAATCTTGTCAACCCTTCTGATGATATTTTGTTTGTCTTGAGTATAAGTGTGGTGAATCCTGAGGCTGTGCCATCTGAAGAAGTGTCGCCGGTGGCTGCACTGATGGTCGCTGTCCCCCTTCCTTCTTCTGTGCCTTCTCAAATATTGGAAGGTATGGGTTTGTGACTTATTTGTTTTACTGTGGGTACCATCCTCCTTGTATTGACAGTATATTGTCGCAACTCTGCAAGAGTCCTTTTCGACCATCTATACCAGGTGTTGAACTCGCATTTCTCTTTTCAGTCGGAAGTCGTTCCGCCTTCTGGTATTGGTTAGTATATTCTTCAACTGACGTCCCTTCCTTTCTTTTATGAATAGACGTATTGTTGCTAAGTTTTCTTCATGTTGATCATAGCGTCATGGGTCAAAGTAAGAGACGAGAGAATAGCCGTGCCTCCGGTACTCCCCGTCCTGTCGCCTGTCACAGCCGATATAATAGACTATCCCTCATGTGTTTTCTTTATCTCCCGAGTTGAAATTTGACTGTAACTCATTTTGCAGCAATTGCATCGGCTCAGACTCCTTTTGAGTCTCGTATTCTAATGCCCGCAGGGCCCTTCGCTAAACGCATATCTTCCAGGGGCGCTGCAAACAACCGATGAATATTGAGCGAATTCATCGAAGATCTTAACACCGAGGCCCTTACTTCTGCTACGGATTTTGTCATTGAGCTTAATCCAATGCTGGAGACACTCGTGAACTTCCATGACAAAGATCTCATCGGCTCTTGGGTCGATTACTGCAAAAAGATCGAGGCTTGCTTGCACAAGATTGAGCTCAAGCATCCCACTCCTGAAGTATTGGCTTCGAACTCCCAGCAGGCTGTGTGGGTCGAGCATAGTGTTCCTTTTATTCGCCATTTTGAACAAGAGGCGACCCTGAGACGAAAGGAACATGAGGTGGCTTCCAGCGAATCTGTCCGACCGCGTGCCCAGATTGAAGCGAATGCTGCACAGCTAAAAGCTGTTTTTGACAATCTCCAGAGATGTATTTCGGATGGGTTGACGCTGAAGCGAACGCTTGACTTTACCGTGCGGATTATGCAGGACTGCAAAGCTGCTATGCTAGAAACCGACGAAAAGCTTTCATCCTGTTCGCGACAACGGGCTCAAGTTGAAGCGGAGTTGGCCACGGCGGCTGATCACGAGAAAGGATTGAGAGTAGCGCGCGAGCGGCTTGCTGATTTATTGAAGACGTATCTTCTTCAATAACCGTCTTTGTACCCCCTTCTTTTGTATTGACTGTAAACTTGCGATTTATGAACAACATGCATTCATTTTGATTCCTTTGTGAAATGTATCTTGTATTCGCTTGCATTCATGAATAAAAGACATATTTTATTTTATATTGGCGTGTCCCTTTAGCAAATGTGGCCCATAGATAGTCTATCTTGATCTCCTTGCAGGGCAGCGATGGCTTAGGAAACAGGTTCAGATCTGCCACCTAAGACTTTTCAACTTTATGAGTCGTGAGGGCCTCATACAGACTTTTCTCCCTACGAGTCGTGAGGATCCCGCAGGTGTGTTTTCTCTTTAGGAGTCGTGAGGACTTTTAAGTGCATTTTCTCTTGAGAGTCGTAAGGATTCCACAAGAGAATTTTCCCCCTTACAAGTCGAGAGAACTTGTAAGTGGTTATTTCCCTCCTCGTCGATATTCGAATTTGGAGAGTGTGGCCCGTGGATGGTATGCAATAGTCCATCTTGGACCGACTTGCAGGGCCCCAGTGCTTAGGAGATAGGTTGATATCCCCTTAGCCTAAGGCTTTTCCCTACGAGTCGAGACGAGTCAAGAAGTTCTCGCAGGAACATTATTTTCCCCATGAGTCGAGACGAATCGAGAAGTTCTCGCAAGGATGTCCTAACGTCATAGTTAACTCCTGCTAATAGAAGTCCGTTAGGGTCTATGGTACTAGGGTTTTTTACCCATCGTACTGTTGTGTTGGCCGGTGTATTCCCCGATATGCAATCTTGCTGTTCGAGTAGCCCCATGACTGTCGTGTCTCTGATCCCTTTGAGGGCTGGGTAAGACGTCTTCAAGTAATCATCCAGTTGATATTACCGTCGGAAGAGAAAGCGTTAGGGATATTCCATGCCGCTTTTTATTTGAGGTTAGGCTCAGTTTGGGGAGCCCCGATGAGTCACGACCACTCTGTGCTGGTGTGGGATGATCTCCGATAGTCTTTCAGGTCTCATTTGAGTTGCTATCAAAACCCTGAAGCGAGGGATTTTCCTTGGCTTCATTTGTTAAGATTTTGTCTGCAATATTGCGACGAATGTCGGGGTTGTCTCTGGGTTTTCTGTGAACCGTCGAGTCTTGGAACTAGGGACTTTGCCATGGCTCCATCGTTTTGACCCTGGGGTCGGTTGTTGACGTTACATCTGTATCCTGCTGGAGTGAGAAGAAACGTCGTTGCTGATCTCTAGGTTATAGATGTTGCCGTCGAGACCTGGCTCTCCTTCTGATGGAGCCTGATGGGAAAATGTAGTTCCCTTTTTCGTTTGTGCCCATGGATTGTGTACAGGGGTCGATGTTGACTCACCTGCAGGGCAAAAGTTTCATTTTTTTGTTTCTTTCCGCGATACTCTATCATTTCATCTTTTTATATCACGAAAGTCGCGATTGCCCAATCATTTCGGCTATTTTATCGTGCCGCCCAATCATTTCGGCTGTTTTTTCTTTTACTCGCTGCTTTTTATTGCGAGTTGCCTAAACATTTCGGCTATTTTATATACATATATTTTGCTCACAGATTTTTATATTGCGAGTTGCCCCATCATTTCGGCTATTTCATATACACTTTTTGCTCGCTGATTTTTATTGTGAGTATGGAACTCGAGATATGGCACCAATTTTGGCATCAGCATCGCTGTGACTGGAATATTTCCACGAGCGAATCATCATTTGCCTTTGTCGATTTGAAAAAAGATGGCTTAGCAAATAGGGTTAAAGTCCTGCCGATTAAGACTTTTTGGCTTTATGAGCTGTAAGGGTCTCATAAAGGTTTTTCTCCCTACGAGTCGTGAGGATCTCGTAGGTGAAATTTCTCCTTAGGAATCGTGAGGATTCCTAAGTGATATTTTCTCTTATGAGTCATAAGGATCTCACGAGAGTGTTTTCTCCTTGCAGGTCGAGAGGACCTACAAGTGTTGTTCACCGAATGGGGAAATTTTGCGCTATGGGTGGAACTGGGTGAGAGAACGTTTATTTGTGCTCGTGGATTGTATACAAGGGATCGATGTTGACCGCGTATAGGGCAACTTTGGGAATGTAATGGTTTAAGAACAGGTTCAGATCCCTGTAACTTAAGGCTTTCGAATCCTATGAGCCATGAGGATCTCATAGGGGGGATCCTCCTTACGAGTCGTGAGGATCTAGTAAGTGCAATTTCTACTTAGGAATCGTGGGGATCCCTAAGTGTGTCGCTCCCTTTTGTGAGTCGTAAGGATCTCACGCAGGTATTTTCTCCTTACAAGGTCGAGAGGACCTTGCAAGTGTGCACGAATTTTTTTATGAGTCTGCACCCTTGCGGGTTTTCACAAACTCGCCGGCAGTCCTGCTGTTTTTACTCACGGAGCCCTTTCGGGTTTTCATCCGTCCCCATTTCGCTTGTGGACATACCATTTTTTTTCTTTTCCCTTTTTTTCTTTTCTTTTTTTTGATAACGAGATTGCTCCCTTTCAGGTTTTCACAAGCTCCCCGGTAGCCCTGCTGTTTTTTACTCACGGCGCCCTTTCGGGTTTTCATCCGTGCCCATTTCGCTTGTGGACATACCCTTTTTTTCGATCACGGTGGGACTTCGCCACCAGGGTAGCTGTGTAGGCAGCGGGATTTGAGTTGCAGTCTTTGCCGTTAGGACCCGTGGACTTGAATTCCACTATCGCCGTGTTTGAGGCGACGTATTTAGTTTAAGGACATTATGGTCCATTGTTAGTTTAGGGACATCCTGGTCCATAGCTTCGAGGTGAAGTTTTGCCGAATACTACTTATAGAGTGCTGACTCAGGAAGATAGCGAGCGGACACGAGCGTCGTCATCTATCGTTAACCTGAGTTGTGACTTGTCAGGGGTAGTATTTCTTAAAGAAGCGGCTGTTTATTGGCCGGAAGGGTCTTTCGCCATGCATATCCATCAGCAAATAGGCACCACCTTGATAAACTTTGTCTATGACGTATGGGCTCTCATAGTTCGGCTTGAATTTCTCCCGTTTGGCACGGTTGGGGATCATAGGTCTTTTGACAACTAGCATGAGTTTGTCTTGGCGGAATACTCTTGGCCTAGTTAGTCTTTTGTATGAGCGCGTCATCCTTGCTTTGTAAGCTTCTAGATTTTGTTGTGCCATGAAACGAGTTTCATCGAGGACATCGAGCTCCTCAAGCCGAAGATGGGCATTTTCTTCATCCATCAGCTCATGTCGGACCGCTACTCGTAGTGAGGGTAGCTCTATCTCCAAGGGAAGTACCGCTTCAGTGCTGAATACCAACGCGAATAGCGTGGTATTCGTGGCTATTTTGAACGTGGTTCGATCAGCCCAGAGAGCTTCATGCAATCTCTTGTGCCAGTCCTTTTCTGTTTCTGGACACCGTCTTCTTTATGATCTTCGTCAAGATTTTGTTGAAAGCCTCAGCTAGACCATTAGCTCGGGGATTATAGACTGAAGAGTATATCCAATCTATATTATATTGCTGCGCGAAGCGGCTGATCTTATGGCTTCTATAGGTCGGCCCATTATCCGAGATGACCTGTCGTAGAGTGCCGAACCGGTAAATGACATGTGTCCTAAAGAAATGGAGGATGTTCTCCGTCTTCACCTCTCTTAGCGGTACTGCTTTGGCCCATTTAGAGAAGTAATCGGTTGTCGCCAATATGAAACGATGTCCCTTGGATGATGTTGGTTCGATAGGCCCAATTATATCGGTTCCCCACATCTCGAACGGCCAGCTTCCCAGTGTTGGGTGTAACGGATTCGGATGCTGATGGATGAAGTCCCCATGAATCTGGCACGAGTGACACTACTTTGCTTATTCAAGGTATTCCTGAATCATTTTGGGCCAATAGTAACCCATTCTCTTGATCTTTAACATTATCTTTGGCCCAGCTTGATAGGAACCACAGAGTCCGTTGTGAGTTTCTTGGATGACCCTCCTTACCTCTTCTAGTCCCAGGCATCTCAACCACAGACAGTCGAATGATCTCTTATATAGAGTATCATTGACAAAGGCGAAAGAAAGAGCTCGTTTCATGAGCTGATGTCTTGAAGATGCGTTTTCGGGCATTCGATGGGATTTGAAGCAGTCTATGAAGACTTCTCTCCAATTCTTAGACTTTTCTTCGTCCTCCACTTGTAAGGCCGCTTGTTTGGTCGCTTCCTCTTCTTCGGACGACTCAGGAGATATTTCTGCTGGTTCGAGAATCCGGCGGCTTTGCACAATGATCCTTACATCATCGAGATTTTCGTCGGCCCGTTCTTTAGTGAGCTTGGTTAACGCATCTGCCTTGCTATTTTTCGTCCGTAGTATGCTTTCCAGGACGTAGGAGGGGATTTAAGTCAGCAGCTGCCGCACTCTTTCGCCATATTTTACTAACTCTGGCTTGCATGTCTGATAGTCGCCCTTTACTTGGCTAACAACCAGCTGGGAGTCTCCATATATGAGGAGTTTCTCGATTCCCATGTCAATGGAGATCTCGAGACCTACTATTAGAGCCTCGTATTCAACCTCGTTGTTTGTCCTTGATTCTGTTAAGAAAAGAGCGAAATGCATTATCTCTCCTTGCGGAGTCACGAGGATAAGGCCTACCCCGGGTTTGATTATGGGGGTACTTTGCTTTCGCTTCTTCATAGACGATGCTCCATCAAAATAAAGTTCCCATCGGGTATCACTCCCTTCTTTCTCCCCGTCGAGTATATCAAACGCATATTCATCCGGCAGCTCGCAATTTAAAGGAGAGTCAGCGGGTATCGGATGCTTTGCGAGAAAGTCGGCGATGGCCTGGCCTTTCACTTCCTTGAGAGGTCGATAGATTATTAAGAATTCCATCAAAAGGAGGGTCCATTTGGCCAGCCTTCCCGTTAGAATGGCTCTTGACATCAAATATTTGAGAGGATCCACCATGATATGAGATGGACCTCATGTGCCAAGGCGTAATGTCGGAGCTTCGTTATCGCGAAGATTAATGTCAGACAATACTTTTCAATGAGGGAGTAGTTGTTTTCTGCCCCCAGGAGAACTCGACTCAAATAGTAAAGGGCCTTCTCCTTTCCCTGATCGTTCTCCTGTGCCCATAGCACGCCTAAAGAACCTTCAAGGGCTGTTGTGTACAGGATGAGGAGCTTTTCCTTGATCGGAGCGGTCAGTACTGGCGGGTTCTGCAAGTATTTCTTGATTTCGTCCAGTGCATTTTGGCATTTACGATCCCAAATGAATGGGGTCCCCTTCTTCATTAGATGGTTGTAGGGGCGGCATTTTCCGGAAAGGTTAGCTATGAACTGTCGGATATGCACGAGCTTTCCTTGGAGAGACCGCAGTTGTTTGAGAGTTCTTGGCGTGGGCATTTCCATGATCGCCTTGATCTTCAATGGGTCTATTTCGATGCCTCGGTGTCGGATGATGAATCCTAGGAATTTGCCTGAGGATACCCCAAACGCGCATTTCAGAGGATTCATCTTCAGATTATATTTCCGAAGGCGTTGGAACACTATTTTCAGATGCCCCCAGTGCTCCTCGTATGATTTTCTTTTTACTACGAGGTCGTCGATATAACATTCGACAACCTCGTATATGAGGTCATCGAAGATCTTTGTCATGGCCCTTTGGTAGGTAGCGCCGGCGTTCTTCAGACCGAAAGGCATTACTTTATAGCAGAATATGCCTAATGGAGTCCGGAAGACGGTGTGCTTTTGGTCTTCAGGATGCATTTTTATTTGATTATACCCTGAAGATCCATCCATGATGGAGAAGACTTCATAAGCGGACATGTTATCTATCATCAGCTCGGTAACCGGTACTGCGAAGTCATCCTTTGGGCAAGCTTTGTTGAAGTCCCGGAAGTCCACGCAGATGCGTACTGTCCTATTTTTCTTCATCATTGGGACAATGTTGGCGATCCAGCCGGGGTATTGAATTTCTTGGATGAAGCCTGAGTCAATTAGCTTCTTGACTTCGGTATTGATGCTCATTTCGAGTTTGAGCCGCATTCTTCTGGGTGCCTGTTTGACTGGCTTGACGTCCGGCGATATAGCCAGTTTATGCACAGCTATTTCTGGATCTAGTCCCGGCATCTCGGAATAGTTCCACGCAAAACAGTCTTTATACTGCATAAGCACGTCTTTTAGTGTAGTCACCTGCTCTTCGGACAGCAGCTCGCTAACGAACGCTGGCCTTGGTTCATTTGTCGTCCCTAAGTCGATTTTTTTCAGATTTTCTGCTGTGGTGTGTATCCCGTCCTCCAGCTCTTTTGGCGCCGATGAAAATTCTGAGATCACCTCATGCCCATCTTCATTTGCAAAGCACTGGGAGAGGTCGTCCGCATTCTCATGCTCTCCCTATTTTGAGAATGTTATCATGTGGCATGTACGAGCTCGTTTCCAAGCTCGATGTTGATCTGGACTCTCCTTCGTAGTGTAAGTTGCTCTTGGCTCATGCTTTCGTGGTGGGGCTACCCTCCAATTATCGGACAGAGCGAACCTGCCTTGCTGATACTGGTCTTCGAGCCAGTCTTTGAAGGCGAAGCAATCTTCAAGAGGATGTCTTATTGCTCGGTGGTAGGTGTTGGGTTACCTCAACGCCGGAGCCATCGAACGTGGCGGTTTGCGGAACAAAAATTTTCTTACTAGTTTAAAAACGACACTATGTTAACCCAATGAAAACCCGGATCTTTCCATAAACCTGTCTAGCAAAACTAAATGAGATGAACTAACTACTATGAAAGAAGTCTCACCAAACGATCCAAGTCCTTCGGTCTTCTTTCCTCTTCGTTAGCTCCAAGTGGCCACCTTGAACATGCTTGATCTTCTTTGTTGGCTCCTTTGGTTCTTCGCGATCGATCTTTCTCTTCGGTCCTCCTTTGTCGTAAATGATCCACCCGAGGGATATGATCCATGGCTTTAGCTCCACACTATATGTCAAGTGGAGTAACTAGAGAACTTGGATTGCTAAACCAAGTAGTCTAGGATGTAGTGTGATGATCTAAGTGTTTTGCTATTTCTTTCTTGCCTCTTCACTTGTTTCTCAACTCATGAAAAGGGTAGTAAAGAGGAAGATAATGAAGGTGGAGAAAACTCAAAAGGAGGGAGGAGGTGAAGAAAAATGGGAGCTCAAGAATAATGAAGCATGCTTATGAGAGAAAAAATCAACACCAAGGTTTTATGTATCAATTTCTTTTAATAAACAAATGTAGCCATACTTCAATAGTAACCACAAATGAATAAAGAATTCATTTGTGAACTATTGAAGCCATGCCACACACCATGCCTCCCTCTTCTTAATTTCCACCTCATTTCCATTTATCAATAAATGAAAAAGTCCATGATGAGGTGTCAACCTTCTAGAAGGTAATCTGTAATAAAATACGGATTACAGTCTGCTGTATATACATATCTGCATTTGGATAAAAATGCAAATGCCCAAAGAGATAGAATAAAACGAAGAACGTAATACTAGAATATACATATCGAAATACATATTTGTAAACTATTAAATCAATACCTGATTTAATAATCCGGCTCAAACCCGAGCAGGCTAGTATTACCAACTGTCCAATCGAAAATCCAAGTACAAAGTACATCAAATGATCAAGACCCTGCATGTATCCAATACGGCTACTACATCATTTCGTCTGAACCAGGAAAACCCTCTGTATGGGACTCTACAGACTCGACGGTACGCCGACAGAGAGTTACTGGATAAATCCATAACCACACGCACGTCAGCGGCACTAGCTGTACGTAACGGCTACCCGAGTACCTTTCGAAAAGGAAGGCCGACGAGCAAACTCATCCGGATCCCTACTGAGCCTATTTGTGACAATCTTCATACAGTCCGGTCTCTTCGTCTGAGAGTATCGCATAGCGGATCTAGGGGGTGGTAAACGTCTGTTCATACCATAATTTTGCATTATTATATTCCCCATTCTTATTCATTTTACAAATAAACAGGTGCATTTGATCCATGTCTGCTACATATTTGCAAGTTACAGGTTCTCGGAACAAAAACAGTGAAATTGACGAAAAGATGATACAAAAGTGAGACTACGACCGATAAATGGTGGAATCTTGATCATACCTACATTTTGAGGGACAATGAAGATCAATGAACAAGTTCACAAAGCACAAAGGCAGTGCAAGGTTCAAGACTTCGACACGAAGCAAGCGGTAAAGTCCACTACATTATTCACTGTGGAGATCTGGAAGAGAACTAGAATACATTCTGAAGAACCAACTAAGGAAAACAGAAGAAAATAGCAATAAACAGAAGACCAGAAAAATTGAGCCCACAAGCTCCCTACATGGCCGCGGAACCGCGGCCAAACCTGGCTTTTGGCCACGGATCCGCGGCCATGTGTCGCCCATGTCGGTGCAAAATCTCTGTAGCGGCTGGCGGCACGTTGACTAGTCTTCTTTAGGGGTAAAATTGTAATTGCAGACGTGAATCGATTGTAACCCTAGGGTTTCTATGATCTATAAATAGAAGCCCTAAACCTCTCTTTGAGGCATGTCTCTTTTTATCAAATAAAATTCAGAATTCTATGTCATATGTTGAGAGGGCATCGAATAAAGTAAGTAGAATTTTTTATTGCCCTAGTTCTTAAATTCTTTTCTGTCCTAGTATAAATTTATTATCTGCCCTAGTTAATTAGCTTAGAACTTTTTATTAATTTGCCGTAGTTTAGATAGTTAATCTTTTAAAAACAAAACAAATAAAAAAAACATGTCTTTTATCAATCCCCTAATGAGTGAGTAGTTCCTCACTTGTTAGGGTTAGGAATAGGAAAGGTTTGAGAGATGAAAATCTCTCACTCCTTTCTTGCCCATCACATATTAATTCATAGGACTCCATGCATACATACACACACCGCTCCCTACGGCATCCTACCCACGAGGTAACGGTGATACCGTAGTTTAAAAGACCGGTTGTGCATGTTTTCCATGGAGGTTAGGTATGAATTAAGAAAGGACGGACAATGACCTAAAGGAAGAAACATTGTTTCTTCCCGATCGTCCTAATCCCCTTTATTAATTATTACCATAACATCTAAATAGATCTAAATTGGGCATTGAAAGCTGTAGGAAATCTTAAATTTCCAAACTTAACCTAAACCTAGCCCTAGCAAGATTCTAATCCTAGTTTAAATCAACTTTAGTTTTTAGTGATAATCAACCCAACACCGTTTGGAATTAACTCGTTAGAACAAATCGAGAATACACAAAATCCCTGTGGACCGACCCGTACTCACCGGCTAGCTACCAAGCGACGCCGTTCTTGATTGCGGTAATTAATTCTTTGATCGTAGGGGATGGCGTAGTATTTTCTTTTTGCAATTTCAGGTTAATATAAAATCATAAAACTCATAAAAAACTGGAAAAAAAATAAAAATAAAAATTTTATCATCCTTCTATTGTTTGAAGGGTGTTTCGTGTGGATTTTGCAGGATTGACGAGTGAGTTCGGATTTGCAAAAATCCAGAGAACGAAACAGAAAACTGAAGATCTGAACAACAGAGGATTACAACAACAGAGGCGCAGAAGAAATCTGGAGGCTTGAACCGCTTAAGCCACCACGTTTCCGCCGCAGAAACCCTCTTTCCACCGCAGAACCACCGCCGAAGGTGCCATTTGGCCGCGCAACCGCGGTCTGCTGACGTCATCAGCAGACCAGAACCCCTCTGTTTGCTTCATTTCTCCTTCTCTGAACCCCCTGATATCTCCTCTGTAAAATTTCCTGCAGGATTCTTTGCACTAAAAATTTCTCCCATTCCAATAATTGATCTTGTGCAGGATTCTTTGCGCCACGCTAAAAAATTGTTTGCAAGTGATTGTTTACTACTTTGCATATTTTAATTGACTTTAAGGGGCTTGAACACCAATCCAGATTGGGTGGGGATTTCATCACCCTTCCCAGGACCCCAAAAATCCCATAAGGCATATTGTATTGACCATCAATTAATTAAAAAAATTAGACTCGGCTCTAAGGACTTCGCGCTCAAATAGGACAAAGGAATAGTTGTAGGCATCGACCGTTGATCCTAACCTGACTTTGTGGTGCCTAGGCTAGACAGGTAGTGAAAGGTAACTTTAAAAGGCTCGTCTCATGGTGATTCGTGACCGGATCCCTCCTTTCTCTACTTGTGCTTACCTGGCCATAATTGGCGGTGAAGAGACAGTTTGAGGTCCTACTTCTTGCCCTCTGGAACAGATAGGAGCTGTCTAGCTGACCTAGGTGACCCTAGATCTAGGCCTGATTATGCATTTGTGGTCAATTGAAAGTGTGTCTTTTATCGAAATTTTTTTTTTGCAAAAAGCTCCACATAAAAAAAACACAAAAAGGAAAAAGGAAAATTTTTTACAAAAACTTGCAACTTGTCGCTAAGAAATCCGTGCACCCCACTTACACTCACTTTCTTTCCATAGACGTTTTCTTACCCCCACATTTTGTTTTCACCTTTTTTGACTACACTACCTCTTTAGTGTATGTCTGGTTGGACTAGGGACACTAGTGCCCGATTAGTCCGTGTCTCGACCGACGACGCTTTCGACTCCGAAGTCAAAATTCCTTCCACTTCCTTACCTTCACCTTCAAATTCTTCGTCTTCTAAAGAGATGTCGGGATTTAATTCTAACAACCCCTTAAACGCGGGACTGATTCCACCTCCGCTAGGTGCGAATAACCCACAACACCCGCCTGTTGAAGCGCCCCAACGAATCGCGCTCCAGGATCTTTTCTACCCTATTCGCACCGCCTTACTTACTTATCTTTCACTCCCACCAGCAAATAGGGACAATTTTGAGATCAAACCCTACTTCATCAACATGCTGCCAAAATTTCACGGACTGGAATCTGAAGATGCCTATATCTTCATAAACAAATTCCAAAACGTTTGCGCAATGATGAAGACAACCCAACTGTCAGATGGTGCTATAAGGCTAAGGGTCATTCCTTTCACCTTATGTGACTTAGCCGAGAAATGGTTATACAGCACAGCATCGCACTCAATTAAAAATTGGGAAGAGTTTGTTAAAACTTTTCTTAAAAAGTTTTATCCACATCACAAGACTGCGAGAATTTGCAATGAGATTATTCAATTTTCCCAGCTTCCTTCCGAACCCTTTTGGAAGTGTTTTGAAAGATTTAAAGACCTACTTGTTCAATGCCCTGACCATGGTATCGAAAATTGGCAACTTTGCCAAACTTTATACGAGAGATTGAACCCAGCAACGAAGCAGTTGCTGGAAACCATTTGTCAAGGTCACTTTCTAACCAAATCAAGCGAGGAAGCTTGGCAGTTTCTCGAGGATCTTGCTGAACAAACACTTCAGTGGGAAAGCACCAAGACCACCTTATCTTCTTCTATTGGTCAGTCTAGGGCAGGCATACATCAACTAGATATATCGATTGCTATGAAGGCCGAAATGGCCGCACTTACGAAAAAGCTAGAAGCAATTGAGACCAAAATCTCATCGCCTTCTCCTGCCTCTGCTTTGCCCCCACGAACGGTTTGCGCTTGTTGTTCGGATCCATCACATCTTACCGAAGAGTGTCCTTACAATCCACCCGCTCAAGGACAAGATCACGTCAATACTTCCTTTCAGCAACGACAAAGAAATGATCCATACTCTTCGACTTATAATCCGGGTTGGAGGAGTCATCCAAATTTTGCTTGGAATCAAAATCAACAATTCCAAGGCAACAACAACTTTCAAAGGCCTCCTCCTCCACAACAGCAAGCACCTCCACAAACTCAATACCAGCAACCTTTCCAACAGTAACCTTACCCAAACAAAATGAACAATTTTGTGCCCAACAATTCTTACCCTCAAAACAATTTTGTTCAACCTAATAATGATAAGGTTACCTCGCTAGAAAGAAGTCTAGATGCGTTTCTAAAGCAATCTACACAATCCGCAGCAAGGTTGGAGGCTTCCATTCAATCTTTGGTGTAAAACAGTGCCTCACACGATCAAAGCATCAAATCTATCGAGGCACAAATTGCACAACTAAACGCTGCGTTGAGTGAGCGAGAAAAAGGAAAGTTTCCATCTCAACCATTGCCAAATCCCGGTCACGCACACAATGCACATGTTGCATATGAACAGCAGAATCATAATGTGAATGCTGTGATCACGTTGAGATCGGGAAAAGTGTTGCATAATAACGTGGGTATTAATAATGACACCCCTGCCGGTGGTTCTTCTTCTTCTTCTTCTTCTTCTTCTTCGTTAGAGCCTATTCTTCATCCTTCACAAGGCTCTATTTCTTCTAGCTCGAACGGACCCACATCTCACTTCATGAACACACCAACACTGGGATCCGCTCCAACTCAACGGTCTACTCCACAGAAATTGGACTCAACAAATTTTCAAAATGTTCCTTTTCCAAACAGGTTGAGATCCAATAAACCAACTCCACAAATAGAGAAGATTGTAGAGTTGTTCAAACAGGTTAGCATAAATATACCTCTCTTGGATGCGATCCAACAAGTTCCTTCTTACACGAAAATCTTAAAAGACTTATGCACCAAGAAGAGGAAGTCACAAGTACCAAAGAAAGTTTTCGTGGCTAGTGCTGTTAGCGATGCTCTTGTCCAATTTTTACCCCAAAAACACAAGGACCCCGGCTGTCCTACTATTTCGATAACAATTGGGGACAAGAACATCAATAGAGCACTATTAGATCTTGGTGCGAGTGTCAATTTGCTACCATATTCAGTGTATGAACAATTAGGCATTGGAGAGCTTCAACCCACTCATTGTACTCTCCAAATGGCCGACCGATCCATCACCCATCCTATAGGTGAGTTAGAGGATGTGTTAATTAGAGTAGGGGATTTCATTTTCCCCGTTGACTTTATTGTTATGGATACACAACCTGTAGCTAACCCCCGGAGTCAAATTCCGGTGATACTCGATCGACCATTCCTTGCGACTTCCAATGCGGTGATCAATTGTCGTAATGGTTCAATAAATCTATCTTTTGGCAATATGACAATTGAACTCAACATTTTTAAGTTGGGGAATCAACCCTCCGAGCCTAATTCTAGTATACTTGATGTTTGCTCGATCCATGAGATCACACAGGAGGACTGTGAGATCGAAAAATTTCTGTTTGACCACAGCAGTTTTGACGCCTCTAGTGCGTTCCTCCTAGAATCTGACACAGCTTTCACGCCGGAAAACGATTATGATTGTTTCACCTTTTTGGACGATTTTGAAGACTCACCATCCGAATTTGAGTCTTTTGATTTTTCGGATGAGTTAGTTGAACCATCCAACTCGGTTGCGTACACTCGATTTGAACCGTTGATGGAATCCTTCGAGTTTGAAACAGTTACACCAAATGTTACCTTCAATTATTTCACCTCCTAAACTCGAACTAAAGCTTTTGCCGTCTCACCTTAAATATGCCTACCTAAGTGAGAATGAGACCCTTCCCGTTATCATATCGGCCTCTCTAGCCCTCGAGCAAGAGAAAGCCCTTTTAATGGTCTTACAAAACAACCGGCAAGCTTTTGGCTGGACTATGGCAGACATCAAGGGGATTAGTCCCCTCATAGTTGAACATCACATACACATGATGGATGATGCCAAGCCAGTAAGGGATCCACAAAGACACCTCAACCCCATAATGAAGAAGGCTGTCAAGAAGGAGATTGTAAAATGTCTTGATAGTGGTATCATTTACGCTATCTCGGATAGCCAGTGGGTTAGCCCCATTCATGTTGTCCCAAAGAAATCGAGCATTACAGTCATAACCAATGAGGCAAATGAGTTAATACCTACTCGCACCCAAACTGGGTGGCGAGTTTGCATCGACTATAGAAAACTCAATGCCGCGACAAGGAAAGATCACTTTCCTTTACCTTTCATTGACCAAATGCTAGAACGATTGGCTGGGCACGAGTTTTACTGCTTTTTAGATGGCTATTCCGGCTATAACCAAGTCCCCATCACCGAAAAGGATCAAGACAAGACCACATTTACTTGTCCTTTCGGTACTTTCGCTTACCGTCGCATGCCCTTTGGGTTATGCAATGCACCCACTACATTCAGCGGTGTATGATGGGGATCTTTTCAGACATGGTTGAAAAGTTTTTGGAGATCTTTATGGATGATTTCTCCGTTTTCGGTGACTCCTTCGACGAGTGTTTGCTGCACCTTGACGCAGTTCTTACCCGTTGTAGGGATAAGAACCTCACGTTAAATTGGGAGAAATGCCACTTTATGGTACGAGAGGGTATTGTCTTAGGACATGTGATCTCGCAAAATGGCATAGAGGTTGATAAAACCAAGATTGAAGTCATTTCCAATCTTCCTCCTCCTAAATGCGTCAAAGACATCCGAGTTTTCCTTGGCCATGCCGGTATTTATAGACGGTTTATCCAGGATTTTAGCAAGATAGCTAGACCCTTGACTCTTTTATTGGCCAAGGACACCACTTTTGATTTTGACTCAACTTGCATGGAAGCGTTCGAGTCATTGAAACACTCACTCATTTCTGCGCCCATTCTTTCATCTCCCGACTGGATGCATCCATTCGAAATTATGTGTGATGCATCCGATTTTGCCATTGGTGCTGTTCTTGGACATCACATTAATAAGATGCCACACGTAATTTATTATGCCAGCCGAACATTAAATGAGGCCCAACTTAACTACACAACAACAGAAAAAGAATTTTTAGCCGTTGTGTTTGCACTTGAAAAATTCCGGCCTTCTTTAATCGGCTCTCCAGTGATAGTGTACACGGACCATTTAGCTCTTCGCCACCTTTTTGCGAAGAAAGATGCTAAATCGCGGTTAATACGTTGGATCCCCTTGCTACAAGAGTTTGACCTTGTCATAAGGGACAAAAGATGATGTGAAAATGTAGTGGCCGATCACCTTTCACGACTTCCTTCTTCGCCTACACTTGAGATTCCAATTAAAGATGTTTTTCCTGATGAGCAACTCTTAACCGTGTCATTAGAAACTTGGTTCGCTGATATAGTAAATTACTTGGCCACCGTCTTGATACCTAAAGATTGGTCGAAATAGGATAAACTCCGATTCTTATCCCAAGTAAAACATTTTTACTGGGATGAACCGTATCTTTTTAAATACTGTTCTGACCAAATCATTCGTCGGTGTGTATCTGAAAATGAGTTTAAGAGTGTGCTGTCTTTTTGCCACGATCAAGCGTGTGGCGGGCACTTTGGTCCAAAGAAGACAGCAGAGAAAATCTTGCAGTGTGGTTTCTACTGGCCACGTCTCTTTAAAGATGCATATGAATACTGCAAGACATGCTCTCGGTTCCAACGCTTGGGCCGGATATCGCGAAGAAACGAAATGCCGCTCCAACCAATTTTGGTTGTGGATATTTTTGATGTTTGGGGAATAGACTTCATCGGACCATTTCCCAATTCCTTTGGGAATGTGTATATTCTTTTGGCTGTTGACTATGTGTCAAAATGGGTCGAGGCTATGGCTAGCCGAACGAATGATAACAAGGTTGTCGTTCGATTTCTTAAAGAAAATATCTTTTCTCGGTTTGGACACCCTCGAGCAATTATAAGTGATAATGGATCTCACTTCTGCAATAGTACTTTTGAGTCCTTAATGCACAAATATTCCATTACTCACAAATTGTCAACACCATACCATCCCCAAACCTGTGGGCAAGCCGAGATTTCGAATCGGCAAATTAAACAAATCTTGGAGAAGACGGTTTCTAAAAACCGTAAAGATTGGTCACACAAACTGATCGATGCACTATGGGCTTTCCGTACTGCATACAAGACTGATCTTGGTATGTCTCCATACCGTCTTGTTTATGGGAAGGCTTGCCACCTCCCAGTTGAGATTGAGCACAAGGCATTTTGGGCGATTAAGGAGTTGAATTTATCGATGGGAAATGCGGGCAGCAATCGAAAGCTGCAATTAAATGAACTAAAAGAGCCGCGGGATGAGGCTTATGATAATGTTGTCATTGTTAAAAACCGAACTAAGGTGTTCCATGACAAACACCTTATGCGCAAAATGTTTAAACCTGGGCAACAGGTTTTGCTTTATGACACTCGGTTACACTTCCACCCCGGCAAGCTCAAATCTAGGTGGAAAGGGCCGTTTTTGGTACGCACCGTATATCCGTACGGTGCGGTGGACCTAGAAAACCCGGAGGACGGTATTTTGTTTAAACTGAACGGATATCGACTCAAACCGTTCCTTACAGCAGACCCGTCGGAGGAGCTCCTGTTTTTGCAGGAGCCGATTTACACTGATTGATATTCCTCCATCTTGCCCCCAAATTTTCGTTCATCCAGCCAACACTTTGTTTCACACAAGTTTAGGGGTATATATCATTTGTAAATATATAAACTCAAAATAACATAAAAAAATAAAAAAAAAATTGGAAAATAAAAAAAAAAGAATTTTTTGGGCATTTCTGTAAATTTGCAGATTAAATAAATAAAAAATTTATTTGCAAATAAATTCCTCTTTTTAGAGGGATTTATTTGCAAATGTCCATCAATTCTCCCTATTTAAAGAACCCGAGCCCCCCTGTTTGCTCTAACCCTAATTTTCATCTTTGAAAGAAACCTCAGCGCTGCCGCCTTCCTTCTGCAGCGAAATCTCGTCGTGCCGCCGTGGAACCGCCGCCCGAGCGCTCTCCCGCCGCTGATCCGCCGCCGCCTAGCCGCTTCACCCCCTGAAATTTCAGGGGAGGTACTATCTGTTCAACCCCACTCTGTCCTTTTAATTTTTAGATCTGTAGAACACCCATGGCACATAACATGCAGCTAGAACGCGATTTTTCACAAGTTTTCTCACACGAGCTGTATGGTAGCTATTTTGCAAATGAAATTGCGCGTCGGGTTGGAACTTTCTGATTTATAATCACCCTAATGCGTATGCATTGCCGAATTTAGTCACTCGTTTTTACGAGTGTATGGAGGAGGGGTGCCTCAACCAATTTAGGTTTATTAAATTGCAATGGGGTGAGCAAGAAATTATCATTGATAGGGATATCATACACGAGGTCACACTAATCCCTCGCATACCTGCCCATGACCAACCCTTGCAATTCGAGGATTACATGCCCTTGATGGGCAACGATTGCTCGAGGGAGCCGCGAAAGGGTATTCAAGCGCGAACCCTTTTCGCAAATGTTTTGACTGTGTGTCGGTGGGCACAAAATAATATCTTCGGTAGCTCCCATAACACAACATTTTTCACACCCTCCTTGCATATTGTGCACACTCTTATGACAAAGAACTCCCATTTTGACATGTGCACAGTATTGCTAAACTCTTTAGGTGCGGGAAAACGAGCCGCAAATTACCCTTGTCCCATGCTGGTTACACAATTATGTCGATATTTCCTCCCCGTGGAGGAGTTCGAAATTTATATGCATGGAGGCATTCCGGTTCGACCTCTTATTGAGGGTGTTACTACGTCCTATTCTCGATTGACAAATGTGTGGTCTAGAACCGAACCGGCGGAGAATGTATTCGCCCGAACACCTAGCTCTAGCTTGGCTGCGAGCGAAGGAGAGATGACCCCTCTTGAATATGCACAGTTAATGAGGAGAGCTATGAGGGGCATTGATGAGTTGAGAGAGCAATTTAGGATGACAGCAAGGGAACACGGCCGTCGGTTGACGGAGGAAGAGCGGGGGATTCAAACCCTGCTGGCTAGGGAGGAGCATGCGCGTTCACGCTCGCGAGCGCGGCGTAGGGCCGAGCAGTGAGGGCACTGCTTTTGATAAGTTTGGGGGAGTTGGTGGTTGTATATAGTTATCTTTTGCATTGCCTATTTTTTTTTGTATATATTTTTTCTCTTTCTTTTGCATGTTTAAATTCTGCATTGCATCCTTATAAAAATCATAAAAAATTGAAAATAAAAAAAATAGAAAAATAAAAATCAAATAAAAACTGAAAAATTTGAAAAATTATAAAAATTAAAACATTCAATTTTGGCCTTAATTGACTTGAGTTTGTCAAAAAGGTTAACTAGCTAGAAACAACTAGATCTTAGACTTAGTAAATTAAAAACTCTAATAATAACCTTTCTTAAAAATTTAACGGTAGAAAGTATATGTCTTTGTAGTTTATTTAGAAATAGGCAAATTTCGAGTTGACTTCTTGGGCTAAGTTAAAATAAGGGAAAAGTATTGATATCTTTATTAAAGTATAAATTTGAAAAATAATTCCTAAACTTAAGTCTAAATTCTGAAAATATATACCCTACAAATTGCACAAACACGCACATTAAAATTTGGAATAGTAGAGGAGACCTTGAAATGCTCTTATCTAAAGTCCTTAGTACGAAGAAAAATAAAACAAAAAATACAAGTGTGAATAAAGAAAAAAAAATGAACACTGGTTTTTGTAATTACTTAAGGCTGCAAAAATAGAAAAAAAATATTTAGCGAGGGTGCTTCATCACCTAGTGCCTTAGAACAACTGGTTTGGGAGTCACTGCTAAAACCTTAGGTGTTACAAGACTAGGAATTACGCTTTAATGTGCAAACACATCTTATAATCGGTTGTTGGTACCTCAAGAAGCATTAACGGTCGCATGAAGGATGTGTGAGCAAAATTCATCTAAAAATTCACCAATTAAGAAGTGCTTTGGACGACGGACAAGAGTATGATGGCTTGATTTGAATTTCCAAGTATAGGGGTGATATATACACACACGTAGGGGTATGTGATTGGGGTTTAGATAAGAGATAGGAATGAAGAATAGGACTTGTATCTTTAATAGAGATGATAAAAATTGCTAAGTTGAGATGGAACCCTAGAAGAAAAACTTAAAAGATGCCAAAAGCTAAGTAAATTCACAAGAATATATATAATCTTAAGTTAAATAATAAGGAAGCGTGAAGAATACGGGTGGATAATTTCTGAGTCGAAAATAATATAGTTCTTGTTAGAAAACCTAATTGGAGAATGAAAGTCAATAGGCCGAATTGATAGGATTTTGTGGGTAGTATCCGCTGAAAACCCTCAGGTGACAACACTCCTCCTACTAGGGACACCTAGAGGTTTAATGGCTTGTTGCACGAGCTCAGTACAATCGCGTTTCCCTGCGAAAGTGAGGCTAGGTCTTTTTCGAGAATAAAACTAGGTTTGCTCGAGGACGAGCAAAAGATAAGTTTGGGGATATTTGATCATACCATAATTTTGCATTATTATATTCCCTATTCTTATTCATTTTACAAATAAATAGGTGCTTTTGATCCATGTCTGCTACATAGTTGCAGGTTACAGGTTCTCGGAACAAAAACAGTGAAATTGACGAAAAGATGATACAAAAGTGAGACTACGACCGATAAATGGTGGAATGTTGATCGTGCCTACATTTTGAGGGACAATGAAGATCAATGAACAAGTTCACAAAGCACAAAGGCAACGCAAGGTTCAAGACTTCGATACGAAGCAAGCGATAAAATCCACTACATTATTCACTGTGGAGATCTGGAAGAGAACTAGAATAAATTCTGAAGAACCAACTAAGGAAAACAGAAGAAAATAGCAACAGACAGAAGACCAGAAAAATTGAGCCTACAAGCTCCCTACATGGCCGCGGAACCGCGGCCAAACCTGGATTTTGGCCGTGGATCCGTGGCCATGTGTCGCCCATGTCGGTGCAAAATCTCTGTGGCGGCTGGCGGCGTGTTGAATAGTCTTTTTTAGGGGTAAAATTGTAATTGCAGACGTGAATCGATTGTAACTCTAGGGTTTCTATGATCTATAAATAGAAGCCCTAAATCTCTCTCTGAGGCATGCCTCTTTTTATCAAATAAAATTCAGAATTCTTTGTCATGTGTTGAGAGAGCATCAAATAAAGTAAGTAGAATTTTTTATTGCCCTAGTTCTTAAATTCTTTTCTGCCCTAGTATAAATTTATTATCTGCCCTAGTTAATTAGCTTAGAACTTTTTATTAATTTGCCGTAGTTTAGATAGTTAATCTTTTAAAAACAAAACAAATAAAAAAACATGTCTTTTATCAATCCCCTAATGAGTGAGTAGTTCCTCACTTGTTAGGGTTAGGAATAGGAAAGGTTTGAGAGATGAAAATCCCTCACCTCTTTCTTGCCCATCACATATTAATTCATAGGACTCCATGCATACATATACACACCGCTCCCTACGGCGTCCTACCCACGAGGTAACGGTGATACCGTAGTTTAAAAGACCGGTTGTGCATGTTTTCTATGGAGCTTAGGATAAGAATTAAGAAAGGACGGATAAGGACCTAAAGGAAGAAACATCGTTTCTTCCCGATCGTCCTAATCCCCTTTATTAATTATTACCATAACACCTAAATAAATCTAAATTAGGGCATTGAAAGAGGTAGGAAATCTTAAATTTCTAAACTTAACCTAAACCTAACTCTAGCAAGATTCTAATCCTAGTTTAAATCAACTTTAGTTTTTAGTGATAATCAACCCAACACCGTTTGGAATTAACTTATTAGAACAAATCGAGAATACACAAAATCCCTGTGGACCGACCCGTACTCACCGGCTAGATACCAAGCGACGCCGTTCTTGATTGCGGTAATTAATTCTTTGATCGTAAAATTTAGCACAAATCAACGTCAGACCCTGATAACCTGGTAATTCGTGCTGATGCGGCTCAGGACTTACTGATCAGTCTATTAGTAAATCACAACTGCCTTAAACAAGGTCTTATGGTCCTGACCCATCGAACACAGTGCGATATCGACTCCCATTACCGGGAGAGACGAATCCCCGACAATCGCTCACTGCCTCTATTTGGCTCAGGACTGTACCCAACCAAAACCTGTTTGCACGACTCAGTAGAGCCGTGGTAGGGCAGTGATCAAAGCACAGTGGGAACTCACATGAGATAAATGATAAATGACGATCTCAGGTCTAAAGCTTAACCTGTACTCATGTCACCTAAGAACATCCATCTGACGATAGGTATAGTACCATCTGGAAGTTCTCGGCGAGTCCGTCCGGTGTACTCACCCCCAGTGAGTACCTGTATAAGATCTTAGGTGCGAAAGACCAATGGTTGCAGGACCATACCATCACCCATCGTCGGGGTCTAGAAATGTATACACTAGTCTACTCCGGAATATCGATGCACGGTCTTGATACTCCCACGACTAGGGACCATTTAAGGATGCGCGTACCGACTACCTAGCTCCTAATAGTATGATCGCCATCACAACGTAGATAGTCTAGCAATGATCCTACGGGCTTTATCAACATGTATAAAAGATATGTAATAGCAAGTAAAACATACACATGTTAAGATAAAATCAAACTAAATAGCATACTATCATATCGAGCAAGACTGTCCTGTATATATAGATATATGTCCAAGCATCCCCATATATACATATACAATAATGGCCTCTAGGGCATGCATATCCAACAATCTCCCACTTACACTGAGGCCATATATTGGCATACCGTGTATCCAACGTCTGCTCTACGGCCAGCTGTTGGCGTACCGCATACCCAACATCTCAAAAAGTATCTCGAATTGTGCTTGAGGAAGGGCCTTGGTGAATGGATCCGCAGTGTTGTCTTTTGTGTCCACTCTCCATACATCGATCTCCCAGCGATCAATAATCTCCCTGATCAGGTGATACCGCCTTAAGATGTGCCTGGATTTCTGATGAGACCGTAGTTCCTTCGCTAAAGCTATAACCCCATTATTATCGCAATACAAAGGTATTGAGTCAACAATGGACGGAACTACCTGAAGTTCACTAATGAACTTTTTCATCCAGACCGCCTCTTTTGCGGCATCGCTCACCGCAATGTATTCAGCCTCCATCGTCGAGTCTGCAATGGTATGCTATTTGGAGCTCTTCCAACACACCGCCCCTCCGTTGAGGGTAAACACAAAACCCGAGACAAACTTGCTGTCATCCTTTTCACTCTAGAAGCTTGAATCGGTAAAGGACTCGACCTTTAGGTCTCCATTATCATAAACCAAAAACATCTCCTTGGTCCTTCTCAGGTATTTGAGAATGTTCTTTACTGCTTTCCAGTGGTCCTTACCTAGGTTTGACTGATACCGGCTCATCATGCTTAGCGCATAAGCTACATCTGGCCTTGTACATAGTATCGCATACATTATAAATCCTACCGCCGAAGCGTAGGGTATAATGCTCATGCGAACCCTCTCCTCGTCAGTCTTGGGAGACATCTCCTTGGAGAGGGTGATTCCGTGCAATACGGGTATGTTACCGCACTTGGAATCTTCCATAATAAATCTCCTTAGTACGGTCTCTATGTACCTGGACTGCCAGAGTCCGAGTAATCTCTCGGATCTATCTCTGTAGATCCTGATCCCCAGAATGTACGAAGCATCACCCATGTCTTTCATAGAGAACTTTTGTGACGATAACAGCTTGGCCGATTGTAGCATAGGAATGTCATTTCCTATCAAAAGAATGTCGTCCACATACAAGACTAGGAATACGACAGTTCGGCCTACAATCTTCTTATATATACAAGACTCATCCTCGTTCTTGATGAAGTCAAATCCTTTGACTGTTTCCTCAAAACAAATGTTCCAGCTCCGCGATGTCTGCTTTAATCTATAAATGGATTTAAGCAACTTGCACACCTTCCCACTGCTCCCACTGTCTACGAAACCTTCTGGATGATCCATATAAACGCACTCTTCTAAACTCCGTTCAGAAAGGCCGTTTTTACGTCCATCTACCAGATCTCATAGTCATGGAAGGCAGCAATAGCAAGTAGGATCCGAATGGATTTGAGTATAGCCACTGGAGAAAAAGTTTTGTCATAGTCCACACCTGATCTTTGACGAAAACCTTTTGCAACAAGTCTTGCTTTATAGGTTTCCACCCGCCCATCTACACCAAATTTCCTTTTGTAGATCCATTTGCATCAAACGGGTTTTACACCAGGTGGAGCAATATCTAAGGTCCACACTTTATTGGTGTACATTGACTCCATTTCAGATCGCATAGCATCCATCCACTTATCAAAGTCCCTATTGATAATGTCTTGCCTGAAACTAGTAGAATCATCTTCTTCAAAGATGAAATCCTCTCGCTCATCTTCTATGAGAAAACCATAGTATCTCTCGGGCGGATGAGAAATCCTATCAGATCTGAGGAGTGGCTGAGGTTTGTCTGGGATTACCGAATCTAGCGGTTCTACCAAATCTTCAGTTACATTTCGTGGTTCAGAAGTTTCTTCCAGTTCCACCGTACTCTCACTAGCTTCTTTTGCAAGAAACTCCCTTTCCAAAAAGGTAGCGTGGCGAGATACAAACACCTTCTGTTCCTCAGTGTCGTAGAACAAATATCCTAGTGAATTCTTAGGATATCCTACAAATTTGCATAGAACTGATCGTGCCTGATGTTTGTCCGATTTTTGTGTTTTCACATTGGCCGGACAACCCCATATCTTAATGAATTTAAGACATGGTCTTTTCCCACTCCATATTTCATATGTAGTATTAGGCATAGATTTGGAAGGAACTTGATTCAAAAGGTATGCCGCTGTTTGAAGCGCATGTCCCCAGAATGAAAGAGGCAACTCAGTGTTCCTCATCATGGAGCGAACCATATCCAAAAGGGTACGATTTCTCCGCTCCGATACACCGTTGTGTTGTGGCGTATACGGAGGAGTAAGCTGAGAGAGAATTCTATTCTCTTTTAAGTATTCTAGGAATTCCGTGCTTAGGTACTCCCTTCCTCTATCAGATCGGAGGATCTTAATACTCTTGCCAGTCTGGTTCTCTACTTCATTTCTGAATTCTTTGAATTTCTCAAAAGTTCAGATTTGTGTTTCAAAAGATACACATACCCGAACCTAGAGAGATCGTCAGTGAATATGATGAAGTACGAGAACTCACCCCCTGCATGTATAGACATTGGACCACATACATCACTGGGTACGAGTCCCAAGAGCACTGCTGCTCTTTCTCCGTGTCCGGTGAACGGAGATTTGGTCATTTTTTCTTTGAGACAAGACCGACAAGTTTCATAAGATGAAAACCCGAACGTATCCAAAAATCCATCCTTATGCAACTTACTCAATCTTTTCTCTCCGATATGACCAAGTCTATAATGCCACAAGTAGGATTCGTTCACTTCTGAACTCTTCCTTTTACGTGTGTTTTGTATGTTGAGAACTGTGTTTAGATTAAGAACATAGATACCATTACATAGTGTACCTTCTGCAACCAATACCTGATTAAGGTAAATGTTCATGATATTTCTATTAAGGAAAAACTTATATCTGTCTTTATCAAGTAAAGAAACTGATATGATATTGCAAACCATGGAAGGTACATAGTAACAATTGTTCAAAATCATAGTATTGCCATTTGGCAACACTAGGTGATATTCACCGACGGCAGCAGTATCAATTTGTGCTCCATTCCCTACTCCGAGAGACATATCACCTGGTCCAACTATCCTACTTTTTCTCAGTCCCTGCAATAAATTACAGATATGAGATCCCGATCCGGTATCTAGTACCTAGTAGGTAGGACTGACCGAAAAACAGTTCTCAATAACAAAAGCACCTGAAAAGACGTAATAGTGTGCTTCTTCTTTGTTGGGGTCATCAAGGAATTCATGCAATCCTCTTTCCCTAGTTCATACTCATGACCGTCATCATAAGTTAGAGCTAAACCGACGTTTCCCAGCCCCGATTAAGAATTCAGATCGGTTAAGAGATACATTTTATTATCTTGATTAGGGCATGAAATGGTTGCTACCTGGAAAGGGAAAAGAGAAACACTCAGCGTGCGCTCTTGCAAGATTAGATTGGTTATTGATTTATCTAACCAGGATGGCTTCCACTGTTTCCTCAAATTCTTCTTCAAACCTTAAAAGAAGAACTAGTCAGGATTAATCGCACGTCACAATACTTGCTTAACCTTTCAGCCAGGTTAGTGTCGGTACTTCGAGGGAGGTTTTCCAACGCTTTCGCGAAGTTCCTTAATTACATAACCTCTTTTCCCTGAAGGCGTAGCCCCGCTAACACCGTTCTAAATACCTACTTTGTTTATAGCATTGATTGTTAAGTGAGATAATCTCTCGAGAGTAATCCTACTCATCAGCGGGATTGGGTTCCAACTATCATTGTGTGATGCACTAGATGGAATCCACTCTAGTCATCACACTCCAGAAGGTATGTTAAATCTGCAAGTTTCATGTATATTTGAAACTCCCGATGTGGTTTTTGGCCCTAGGACCCAAGTGACCTTGACGAATAATCAACAAATCAAAAGGTCCTAGTCAAATTCAACCCGTCGTTATCCAAGATTGCATTAGACCCACCCGCATGATCCTTGACAAATAATCAACAAAACCATGCGATTGTCCTAACCAATCGCATCTATCTATACAACAGAGAATCAGCACTCAGCTACCGTTCACTGCGCCTTGACGAATAATCAACAAACGCAGCATGAATACTAATTACTGACTATATGAAATGACGGAGGGCTACGGCTGGGTTTTTGGCGAAAGACCCGTTAACGTAATGAACTTGATATCGTTGAACGAACCTGAGTAGTTTTGAAAAAGAGTGGTTTAAGCACCGCTTTTGAAAACAAGTGGTTTTGAAGAAAACCGAGTAATCTACATTACAGACTTTTGCTCAAGAGGCCACTCCCTGTGAAAGGATCTCAGCTCTTTCCTCGTGGAATGAGGTGCAGGATATTCATGACCGAATACCACTATGCAAAGCGAAAGAACATAACTGTAGTTTTTCGAAATTTGTTCCAACAATATCTTTTTAGGTTTCTTTTCTTGCATTAATCAAAATTAATACGGTCCCATCATTTAACCTATCACACCAGAAAAGAACGAAAATATGATGTACGTATATGCTATCCGCATTCGCCACGGGGCCCGTCATCACCCGTTAGGTTACTTAACTAACAACAGAGCGGGGGTTGGCCTAGCGCGGGTGCAAAACATATACAACATCTACTAGTATATATATAAGTATATATAACATTCGTTCCAGGCATGATAATAAGCAATATCATAGAATCACAGCCAACAATACAGAAAGGTGGATAATCTTGGAGCCCCGGGTTTTATTAGAGCCGCAAATAAAACCCGACGTTCCCGATCGTGTGGACAGCCTGTGCAATGAAAACCTAGACCCCTACGAGCGCGGCAAATTACCCAGCAATCCCAGAAGTGAGGCAACCCCCTTCAACAAAGTGAATAGGCCATCCAGCACTTCACGGGATCCGGTAACTTAGGCGCCCCTCCGTGGGTCATCCTATACCCCCTATGAATGCGGAGAATAGCCCACCAATTCTAGAATGAAGCCCCCTCCGTCTCAACGCCATAAGATGCGGGCTTATTGCTTTCTAGAACCCGGCTATTCTTGCACTCCACCACGGGGTAATCTTAGTACAGAAAATAAAAATAATATTTACAAATGGTAACATCGACCTCAACCCGGCCGTGCCCCAAACAAATAATATACAATCCGGCAAAGACGGCAGTCCACATGTCGGACGCTCGCCCCGCAATAAGAAATGTACAAATGAATTCAAACTGTTCTAAATCATTGTACCACCGGCTATCCACCACGACAATCCAACCACAATATCAGCATAATCACAGAATATCAATGTGAATGTCATGTTCGCAAACTCGTCTAAAAGGACATATAGCAGATAGACAGGTTTACCGATCAAATGACATTCACGGTCGCAGATGCTAATCTAAGTACTGATAACAATTAAACAGTTGTTAAAATATAATGACTTTGAAACACTCTGATTTCCCCCAAACTGAAAAACAACAGAACATCAAACTTGGGCAAAAACAAATAACACCTGAGACCCAAACTCCATGAGATAAGAACACAGACCAAAACACGAGGCAATCCACCACAAGAAAACCGGTGAGGCCGGATTTTTTAAAGGTTTGGTCGGCCAAAACTTAGTAGAATTGATTCGTTTTTGTTCAGGGTTCATCTCACAGTCAAAGGATCACTCTGCACTTGCTTAAAAAATTTTTTGAAGCCTCTGAAAAATCGACAGAAACTTGAAGTTTGATTTCAAAGTTATGTAGTTGTTTCGGTTTCGTTGTTTTAACATTGTTTAAACTTGCTAGTGTAGGGTTTATGGGCTGGCTCTGATACCATGTTAGGTTACCTCAACGACGGAGCCAGCGAACGTGGCGGTTTGCGGAACAAAAATTTTCTTGCTAGTTTCAAAACGACGCCAAGTTAACCCAATAAAAACCCCGATCTTTCCATAAACCTATATAGCAAAACTAAATGAGATGAACTAACTACTATGAAAGAAGTCTCACCAAACGATCCAAGTCCTTCGATCTTCTTTCCTTTTCGTGAGCTCCAAGTGGCCACCTTGAACATGCTTGATCTTCTTTGTTGGCTCCTTTAATTCTCTGCAATCGATCTTGCTCTCTGGTCCTCCTTTGTCGTAGATGATCCACCTGAGGGATATGATCCATGGCTTTAGCTCCACACTATATGTCAAGTGGAGCAACTAGAGAACTTGGGTTGCTAAACCAAGTAGTTTAGGATGTAGTGTGATGATCTAAGTATTTTGCTATCTCTTTCTTGCCTCTTCACTTGTTTCTCAACTTATGAGAAGGGTAGTGAAGAGGAAGATGATGAAGGTGGAGGAAACTCAAGAGGAGGGAGGAGGTGAAGAAAAATGGGAGGTCAAGAATAATGAAGCATGCATGTGAGAGAAAAAATCAACACCAAGGTTTTGTGTATCAATTTCTTTCAATAAACAAGTGTAGCCATGCTTCAATAGTAACCACAAATGAATAAAAAATTCATTTGTGAACTATTGAAGCTATGCCACACACCATGCCTCCTTCTCCTTAATTTCCACCTCATGGCCATTTATCAATATATGGAAAAGTCCATGATTTGGTGTCCACCTACTAGAAGGTAATCTGTAATAAAATACGGATTACAGTCTGCTGTATATGCATACCTGCATTCGGATAAAAACGCGAATGCCCAAAGAGATAGAATAATATGAAGAACGTAATACTAGAATATACATATCGAAATACATATATATAACCATTAAATCAATACTTGATTTAATAATCTGGCTCAAACCCGAGCCGGCTAGTATTACCAACTGTCCGATCGAAAATCCGAGTACAAAGTACATCAATCGATCGAGACCCTGCAAGTATCCAATACGACTACTACATCATTTCGCCTGAACTAGGGAAACCCTCTGTGTGGGACTCTAAAGACTCGACATTACCCTAGCAGTAAGTTACTGGAAAAATCCATAACCACAAGCACGTCAGCGGCACTAGCTGTATGTAATGGCTACTCGGGTACCTGTTGAAAAGGAAGGCCGACGAGCAAACTCATCCGGATCCCTACTGAGCTTATCTGTGAAAATCTTCGTACAGTCCGATCTCTTCGTCTGAGAGTATCACATACCGGGTCTAGGGGGTGGTAAACATCAGACCCTGATAACCTGGTAATTTATGCTGATGCGGCGCAAGACCAATCCGGAAACTATCAGTAAATCCCAACTGCCTTGGCCAAGGTCTTATGGTCCTGACCAATCAAACACAGTGCAATATCGACTCCCAATACCGGGAGAGATGAATCCCCGACAATCGCTCACTGCCTCCATGTGGCTCGCGACTGTACCCAACCAAAACCTTTTTGCACGACTCAGTAGAGCCGTGGTAGAGTAGTGAACAAAGCACAGTAGGAACTCATACGAGACAAATGACGATCTCAGGTCTAAAGACTAACCTGCACTCATGTCACCTAAGAACTTAGGTATAGTACCATCTGGAAGTTCTCGGCAAGTCCGTCCGGTGTACTCACCCCCAGTGAGCACCTGTATACGGTCTTAGGTGCGAAAGACCAATTGTTGCGGGACCATACTATCACCCCTCGTTGGGGTCTAGAAACGTATACACTAGTCTACTCCAGAATATCGATGCCCAGTCTCGATACTCCCACGACTAGGGACCATTTAAGGATGCGCGTACCGACTACCCAGCTCCCACAAGTATGATCACCATCACAACGCAGGTAGTCTAGCAATGATCATACGGACTTTATCAACATGTATAAAAGATATGTAATAGCAATTAAAATATACATATGTTAAGATAAAGTCAAACCAAATAGCATACTATCATATCGAGTAAGACTGTCTTGTACATAATATGTCCAAGTATCCACATGTATACATATACAATAATGGCCTCTAGGGCATACATATCCAACAGTAGGAGCAATAAGCTGGATAATAGACCTCGTTTATTTGCTCAGAGTGCCGAGACTTCAGGAGCGTCATCATTTAGTACTTCATGACAAGGTTGAATATCTTCCTTGTCTTGTCTTGGCGAAATAATATTCCCGACACTTTTTTTCATCAGCGATGAATTCCAGCGGACCTTTTCTCAATCGCGTGGCTTCTTGGATCCACTTCATTGTTTTTGGACATCATTCCCGTTCTTAACCTTGTTGTTTCTTCTATGTCGGGCTTTTTTCTTGCCACGAGAGTGCACAGCGGGCTGGGGGTGAAGGGCATCGTCATCCTCCATAGTCTGCTGAATGTAATGTTGTGTTCTGGTTTTCTCGTAAATGGCCATTTCGCTGCTGTGGTCATCCCGAACCTTTTGACCCTCTTCCTTTATTAGCTTATCAATCTATTCTTCGAATGACGGACTCGGTATTTTTACGGCGGGATTTCGCTCTGGTTCAATACCAGCGCTATCTGGACGAGCATTCCCTTCTCCACCGGAGTCGTTTATAATATGGCAGCCATGGAATCGCTCCCGTTTCTTGGACTGGACGTATCTAAGCCCAGTCGTCTCCATCCTCCCGTTGGGCATTTTTCGCCGAGTCCCGAGAACGTCCCAAATCTTGTTATAGAACTAGGCTTGTCGAGCAGTCTATTTGAAGGGTACGCCTTGGCATCTCAATAGCCTTTTCAGTCCCTCTGCGTAGTATCTGGGCAGACGGATTGGTTGAAACTTGTCGAGCATAGGTTCGGCGCCATGCCAGACTTCTCTTTCCACTTTGGTCTCCGTAGACTGGTAGAAGAGGATCGCATTTTCATCTTTCCGTCTAGGAGGGACGTAGAAGGTATGCAGCTCTTGCACACTGTATGTATCAAGCGCATTGAGTTCTTTATAATGCCGCCGCGAAACCATGGTAATTTATAAACTTTGATCAGCTCCAGTGAAGGTTTTCATTGATGGACGAACAGAGAATACTGTGTTGACTTCATCTTCAGAGTCACTGCCAAAGACCAAAATAGGAGTAGATGGTCCTGGCCTGCTGCCTTGGGGTTGCCCTGAAAAGACTATCTCTTCATCCTCTTCGGTATCGCTCCCAAAGATCGGGATGGTGGCGATGGCTTTCTGTTTATTCTCCAATTTATGACATCTTTCCGTGTCTTCGAAGTCTGGTAGGAAGTACTTAGCGTCTTCATACTTGCGGACTTCATTTTCAGAGAAAGAGTTTGGTCTCCTGTAACTGTGTACTCGAGGCCGTCTTTGAAGTACTTCATACACTGATGTTGTGTAGAAGGGATGATGTTGTATTCATGTAACCAAGGCCTACCGAGCAAAGTATTGTAGCATGTCTTAGCGTCGATGACGTGGAACTTGATGTCAGTGATGAGCATCCCGAAGCGTAATGTCAATATTATGGATCCAAACGTCCGTGATGACTGCAAGTCGAACCCTTTGTCCCACGCCAGATGTTGAACGTTCATGCAAATCTCCTTCAACACTCTCACATTTAGAAGGTTGACGGAGGACCCGTTGTCAACCAGGATTTTCCTATCTTTATATCGTGGCAATACCCAGTGACATAAAGGGGACGATTGTGCTCACACATTCCAAGGAGGAGATCTTCATTGCCGAATGTGATGTCAGCTGTGTGAACTTCTTTCAGCCCGTCTTTCATCTTTTCTTCTGCAAGGAACGCTTGAAACTGATCGGGCTCTTGTAACGCCTTGATCAAGGAATCTCATGCCTTTTTAGACAGGAGAAGGACATCCAAAATGCTCAATTGTGATGGTATCTTCCTCAGATGTGCCAGGACATTGTAATCCACCTTGTTCTTCTTAGACGAGTCCTTGGCTGTGAGCTCTTCGACAACTCTATCATCGAGGGCAATCTCCTAAGGGATTTTTTCTTTCCCCTTGTCTCTTTTGCCCAAACCTTTGTTTGAGAGTCCGAGATTCTTTTCAGGCAACGTACGGTTACGCAGCTGAATGTTCTCATAGTTCTTTGTCGCTTCTTCTTTTCCAGAGATGGATTCCTTGAAGAGAGGACTAAGGGCTATTTCTTCGTCAGAGTCGCTCCTGAAGGTAAGAACTTGAGGTTTTCCTTTTGTCAAAATGGCATCAGCCATATGACAGTTACCGGCCGTTCCTTTACGCTTATCTGTCGTGCTTCTCTGTTCCCAACGAGCTTTGTGCTTCATTCACTTGAAGTTGTCGGTGGACAACGTATCCCTGCCACCACTTCTTGAAAGCATTCACTCTTCGATAGGATGTGTGGCCCTCCGATAATACAATCAGTAGTTCGGATATACATCCACTTCGTCGGGGCACATACTCCCGGAAGTATTTTTTTTGAAAGGTGGCAGCTTCATTCCCATTGACAGAGCTTTGGCGAACTGCTTCCTTATTTTGATTCTACTCTTGCTGGTGGCAGGGGCACTTCGATCCGGTTGAAGTATTTTATGGCTTCTCATTACCAGAGCTTCTTCAGCCTGGCACCGACGCTTGGCCTTTTCGTATATGGCCGCTTCACGTTCTCGATCCGTTTTGCTCTTTTGAAGAGCTTCGCTCAGCAACCTGTCGATCAGGTCGTCTGACGGTTCCAGGAATTTTGGCTCAGGTTCTGCCCCCAGTTTCTCTACGTCAGGAGCTTCTTTGTCATTTACCGATGAGTGAGAGATCATGTGGCAACTCGCCCCGTAATCCTTGGGTTCTTCTGACAAGACGTCTCTTTCATCAATGTCACTATCTCCATTCTCAAGAATATGCTTGAGGAACTCTTCCAGTGTGACCGGGGTCCGCGCCTTTTGGTTGTATTCCGCCAGTGCTTCGATGTATTTTTGCAGACCCGTACGATTGTCGTCAAGCTACACGGGCTTCTTGGTCCTCTTCTTTTTCTTCGAAGACTTCGAAGGCTTGGCCTGGAGGTTTTGCCCATCATTACCAACTTTCGGCTTCGGGCACTGTTTCAGCATCTCGTCAATAATCTCGGGCTCCAGCGGGCTTTTTCATTTGATCGCCGGACACGCTTGAAGATCCTTCAGCATTCTTTTAGTTTTAACCGAAAGGACAACTTCCCACGGAGCTTCCTCTACAAACGAGCATGATGCCCCCGGCGTATTCACCTTTTTAGGAGCATGCTGCTGTGGCGGGTTTACCTTCCAGTATTCGGACAGCATGAACTTAAACTGTTGGTATTGGTCCTCGACCCAGGTTTTGAAGACATAGTAATCTTCGATTGGGTGGCCCATTATTCTATGGTAGGGGCATTAGTTGGGATTGTTGACGTCACCAGGTTGCAGTAGGCGTCTCGGATCCGGCAAAGTGATAAACCTGTTGCGCGCTGCTAATTCGAACAACCTCCTCGTGTTATCCCGGGGAAACGAATAGGGACGTCTCAACTTTTCTTCGAAAGATCATGGTTTGTTGCTTTAGCGAGCAACCGGTTTCGGGTCACTCGGTTGTTATTGAGCGTTGGCGACGAAGGTCGCTTTCCCCTTGCCCTTTTCATTCTGGAGATCCGTTTTTGAAGAGGACGGCCTATGGTCCATCTGGTCCATTTGGGCGAGTTTGTCAATCAAGGCCTGGAAGGTAGTCGGATTGAAGAACATCATAAACTGGGATATAGTTGCCTGAGAATCAAGGGTTCCCACGAACATACCCACGGCAGGAGCTTCTTCTATACGTTGTTCACATTTTGACCATAGGTTACGCCACCGAATTGCGTATTGAACCCAGGTCTCTCCTGGCTTCACCCTGGCATTGATCAATGCCGTGATTGGGGTGCTCTCGCTTGCGCTTGCAAAACGCTGTGTGAATAGCAGCTCCATTTCTGTAAATGTTTTGATGGATTCATTCAGAAACTCTAAGTACCATTCAAATGCTGTCTCCGCTAAGCTGCCGACGAATTGGCGAAACAGTAGTTTGTCGTCACCTCCAGTATTGCCGCATAGAGCTCTAAACTGAGCGACGTGTTGATGGGGATTTTCTGTCCCCTTATATACGTGGAATTTAGGGATCGTATACCCCGGCGGGTACTTGATTTGATCGTACCAAGCTGGATAAGGTCGCTCAGTTCTGACGACTTAGCCAGCCACTTCGCTTGCTTGATGAGCCCGTATTTGTTGAGCTATGTAGTCGTCAAGGGCAGCTTTAGAGATCGTCTCTTCTCTGACCGCTGATAGAGCCGGAAGAGGGTTTGATGTCTCCCCTCTGTCGTCTTCAATGATTATTGGAGGGTCTTCGGCTGGAGGGTCCGGCTGGATCATCATCCCGACCATATCTTGGAACAGGAGCGCCATTTGCTTCATGTTTGCGGCTTGCTCCGCGGCTTCTTTATCCTTTCTTTCTAGTACCCTCCGTAGGAACTCCGTATCAGTCTCCTGATCTTGGCGCTGCTCAAACGATGCTTCCGGGCTTTCTTTCTGCCCAGTGAGTGTTTCTATCCTTGTCAACATCTCATGGAGCCTTTGTTGTTGCTCCTGAGCTTTTTTCACCGATCGTGTGAGTGGTCGATGACCCGTGAAAGTACGGCTTTCCTCTTTCCTGGAAGCAATGTACACCATGTGTACTACCATGCCCCCAGACTTGGGGCGTTTGGGTCCACTGCATTTGATATTTGCTTCCGGCATGGGGATCTTCTCCGGCCTTCTCCTCTTATGGGAGGTCAAGGTTGAGAGGGACGTTGCAGCAGGCACCATTGCAGATGATTCCTTCCGTGGTACGATGGAGGGATGGTCCTCCTCTTCCCGAGCATTCGTTTTCTTCAGCCGGCGAGTGTAATGTTTGTCAATTACAGAGTCTTGGACTTTTCGCCAGACTCTGTGGATCTTGGAGGATGTAACGTTTTAAAAAATTAAATAAATAAATAAAATCCTTTAGGGAATTTTTCTGATTTTCGGTAAAATAAACCGTATTTTCCGTAAAATTTAACAATAAATTATTTTCATCATAAATTTAAAAAGACCTATTTTAATTATGTAATTTACTAGTAAATGGTGTTTATTTAGTGACTTATAAATTATTATTTTACTTAAATATTTTTCCTTAATTAATTATTTTAAAAATTAACATAAGCTTTAATTATACATTAAATTAGTGTAAATTACAAATTTGAATGGGTTAATTTAGCAAAAGTGAATCATTACATATTGGAATCAAGTGTGTATCATGCAAAATTCATTTCCAAAATTTTCCATGGTTCTAGAATTTTCTAGGATTAACTTAGAAAAGAAAATAAACAAAATTAATGAAATTAGTGAAAAGACATAAAAGATGTATTATTTTGGAGAACTTTCTACATCATTCTTCATTCTTTTCTTTCTCTCTTTTCTTCCCAAGGTAGTGGCCGGCCTCTCCCCATGGCAGCCCCCCCCCCCCATTTCTCCACTTGATTTTACTTCAAAAATCATCAAAAATTCCAAAAATAAACCTCAAAATCAATATTCAATCTCTACCATTTATCTTTGACCTATTTAGCATGGATTTTGGCGTAGGAAACCATTCTTTTGGGGGCATATTTTCATGTTTGGATGTCATGTTGTAGAGGTATAATTCTTATCCCAATGATTAATTGTGGTTAAATGCTTTAATCTAGCATATTTAGATTTTCTTAATTGATTCTATTTGCAAGTTTAAAATTCAAGATAGGCTTTCTAAAATCAACTTAGGGTTTTTATTAATTGAGTGGGGTTATAATAAGTAGTCTAACATTTTTAGAAAGGAAAAATCTAGCATGGTTGATGTATTGTAAATTGTTCATTCAAAATTGTTTAAATTGAACAATTTTGCTAACTAGGTTTTTATAAAATATATATATTGGTGATATAAAATTCTAATTAAGGTTTTTATCATTAGATTGTGGTTTTAATAAGAATATTAATATGTTAAAGGAATGAAAAACCTAATTTAGTTACTAGTTTCAAATTGATAATGAAAAATTGTGATAAATATGCTATTTTTGCTAACTAGGTTTTAGAAATTTCTTAAATAATTGAGATTTAAAATCTAATTATGGTTTCATGATATTATTAACATCATAAATTGTAGTTTAATAACTTATTTCATGCAAAATCAAGTTTGGTTGTGGAATTGGGAAGTTTTGCTTACAAGATGTTGAAATCGGATAATATTGCAAACTAGAATTTTCAATTTAAGACAAATTAGTGTGATAAAAATATAGTAATGGTTTATATAATCTAGTTATGTTATTTAATGAATATTATGACCATTAGTTTCATTTAAACCTCAAGTTTTGAAGTAAAACGGTAAATTGACGTTTTGTAGGTTTTTGCGAAACAGGACGATTTGATCGATTTTAAGGTTTCGATGATTTAAACCATATTTTATATTATAAATAATGAGTTTTGAAACTACAAGTTGTTTGTTGGTGTTTTATCTCGATCAATCGGCGTTTGTATGCTGATATCGAGTGATATTTGGTTCTTTTGCATGAGCGGGTCATAGGTTTTAACCTATTTGCGTTTCGTGCGTCGTTTTGGTTTTGTCCGTGATTCAGTTTACGATATTATATATGTTTGCGTATAGGTACCCCTCACATGGACTTCGGACGAGGAAGAAGTGGAGGGCGACATCGTCTTCGGCAGACAAGGACCAGGTGAGTAGATGTATATCTATGGGGGAAGTCGAGTGGATGGCGTTTAGCACCCCCGCAAACGTAGAATAGAGATATTACGTACTGTTATTAGGAAATCGGACGTGACCTTAGATTCTTGGCGAGTGGGGTCCTATTAAAGATTTTAGGTTAGACTAGACTGATTTAGAAAGACTTAACCATAAGGATGAAGGTCTTGGAGGGAATTCGTAGGTTTCAGGTAGAGACACACACATACGCACACACAAGAACTTGACTTTGTGTATATGTGTATGTGTGTGTGTGTGTGTGTGTGTGTGTAGGAATGTGTGTAGGTATATATATATATACACAACATGTATATGTGATATAAGGATGTTATATGATACATGGGGATGAGACGATATAACTAAGCTTGATGCCGTTATCTCTTGACTATACAGTCGTATTATGATGTTAGTGGATCGTTGGAAAATGAGAAAATGTATATGTATACATAAACGATAATAGGTGATGATAACTTTGAGATATATAAGACTCTAGAATAGAACCCGAACTGTAATATGTGACTGAATCACGATATGATATATGTGTGGCTTGATTACGATATGATATATGTGACTTAATTGCGACATGATATAGGTGACTTAATTACGATATGATATATGTGACATGATATTTCTGAGGACTAATTGACGATGTATATTCACACAGACAATGATATATGTTTGATGATATGGGGATGTATGCGATTATAGTACAGTACCCTTGATCATGATAATATTTTATGATGATATTATACGAATGATGATGTACATAGGTGATAGTTGACCCATACCCCGATTTGGGATGCCGTACGATGGATTTTACCGTATGAGGTATAGATGTGATGATTGATCTGCACTCTTAATTCGAGAAAGTCGTACTATGTACGTGACGCTATTGAGGCTGGATCGCCGACTATTAGAGATATCGACTTAGATTTTAGGTGGATTCTTATTTCCTATCGACTAGTTTCTTTAGTTTAGTTTCTTAGTGGGTTAGATAGATACCAGTTTAGGCTTGAGTCATATAATGGTAGTTAGATATATATATTCCAAATGAGTGGTTAATACAAATTCATCTTTACATTCAGATTGTAATCATCAAGTTGCATGTTCATACATATATTTCTTTAGTCAGTATGAAATTCTGCCTGTTAGAACACCAACACCATTACCGATGATGCGCATATTCCACGTACACATATTTGCCGGCTCACACACATCATCATCGGTAATTGCTATGTCACGTACACTTTAGAACATATTATGTTTTATTGATAGAATCAGCTAAAGGCTAGATCAATATAATATTGTGATTACTCTCAGGTGTTAGTCTAGACATTGCATTTATTACTTAGACATTTCATGCATTCACATTTTCATGTTATCATGCAGTATTGTGGGGCTTATGCTGATACTTATTATTTACTTACTCATGATTTTGGGATTTTGGATTTCTATGAGATTTCTGGATTTTGGGGAAAACCGCAAGAATATATATAAAAACTTCTCTTTCTCTCTCTCCCTCTCTTTTTAAAATATAAGTTGCAGTTTTCTCGTGATGTATGTGTCGTCCACCATGAGATTTCATGTTTTCTGTTGGATTTCGAGACCCGATTCGAGAAGTGGATGAACCGTTTCGGGTACATGGTGGGCCTGGTATGGTACCCCGAGGCAAGAAGATCGAGTTGTAAACGATGAGCCTGGCAGGGGAAGACTACCTACTGGTGATGTCTGGCGTGACGGATATCCGGAGGATACCGACCGTTGTCGTAAGATTTGATGATATGGGTCGATCCGGACTGACGGAGCCCGAGATATTGAGACTATGAGGTATTGAGACTTGAGATTTACATGTTTTGTGTCGATACTTGACACGGATTTCCATGGATTTCATCGGTGATGTTTCAAATTCTATACAAATTTTACTATTGTAAAGTTAAAGATTTTTTTTATACAGATATATCCAGATTTCAGGGTTGATTGTTTTACATTCATGGTGCATGCATACTCATATACATGACATATTACTACTTGAGGCACTGACACGAGCACTGAGCATTGCACTCACGTATAGATTATTACCTGCCGCTACTAGATGACTAGTGAATTATTAAGTATATTATTATGACCTAAGACAGCGTCGTGCATTCGATTTCTTCTCGTAGATGTATTCTACTCACGAGTTGGCAACTCACCCCCGTTGTGCCAAATTTTTCTATAGGTTTCGATGTACAGGTTTCTTTGGCAGTTTGCTGGCACACCATTTTCATTTAGGGTGATTTGCTTGGTAGGTTGGTTCACTTGCATCAGAACCGTCGTTGTACTTTATTATTTTATTTGTATCTAGTAAGCTCCATCAACCAGACATGTATTTTTGATAGTTTAGAAGACCGGTTGTTTTTATTTCGACCTTAGAGTCGCGCTTGTATTATTATGGTTTCTGGTGGATTTGGTTTTCTTTTGAGTTTTGAGCTTCGCCCTTTGGCGTTGTATATTATTGTGCATTGTGTGGTTGTTTCCGCCTGTTGGCATAGAGCTAGCTCCCGCTTGGGGATGCCTTTTTATTTTTTGTATATATTATTCTTATTTGTACCCATTTGGGGCCAGTTTTTACAAAGGAGACTTTGCCGAAATTTTTAAGAAATTGATGTTGCTTTTAAACTTGTTTTCCTACATGTTTTCCTTACTTCTTCTGTGAATGGTTTAGATTTCTGGGCTTTGGCTTACTTAGATTATGTCGTGCCTCTAGACGCTTCGTAATTTAAGTGTCGGTCACGTTCCGTACCTTCGGGTCATGACAGAGGACAACCGCTGATGAGGTTGTTCCGGCTTCACCTGTGTCTTGCTTTCAGCAGGCGGAGGAGACTTCTTCAATATGGCAGTTGGAGAGTTTTTGCGCACCCTCCCGAGCAGCTCGAAGCTGTTCCCAGTTGGAACAGCAGCGTCAATTTCCACCGTTGGAGCTGGTGGGGTAAGTCCAGAAGGGGAACTGTCTCCAGCTTTTCTCACCCGGCGCTAGTGGTGACGTCGAGCATGTTATGCATACGGGACCACCTCTATTGTGGAAGCGACCTCGTTATGCCCCCTGCTTTGATGAGAGGCTGCTGTCGGTGTCAGCCTGTCGAAGACTGACGTCCGCTGAGAGGGAACGGTCAATCTGTCGAAGGCAGACTTTCTGGTAGGGGAAGCATTTTTAATGACCTCGCCTGCAGCAGGAGTTGGAACGGCCAGTCTTGCGAAGACCGATCCCTTAGCAGGAGAAGCCCCTTTGACGACTTCGTCTATCGGAACAGGAATGGCTATCCACTTCGGGATAACCCCTTCAGGTATTGCGGGCCTCTTTGTGGGCCTACTGGAGCTTTGGCCCAGTCTATCAAAGACCAAGGCATTGGAATTGGACGACCCGTTGAGAGGGGCCGTGGTAGTTGCAAGCCGATCGAAGACCGACTTCTTTGGAGCCTCTTATGATGGTATTGAAGCATTGAAGCTCATTGGCGGGAGCAAGGTCCCGAAGAACAATCCAGTGGTGGCCTGAGTCACCTATTCCACTGGAATTGCAATGATGGAGGCCGCTTGGGGCCTGTAAGTCACTCCTCTGGCGGGGACAGAGTGGGAGTTGCTGTTGTAGTTAGCGCAGCTGGAGGCCATCGATATCTCCTTTTCTGCATGGAGTAAGACACCAAATCTTAGTACTTCGAATCCAGGGAAAACCATATTAAACCACGATTCATTCGCGAATACGACACACGAAGTGTGGAGTGGAAAGAGGAAAAGGTCCCACCGGGCGTGCCAGAATCTGTTAACCACCGAAGACCGGGAAGACAGACGTCTTGCCTGAATTTGGGGGCAGATGCTATTTGGATTTATCCGTCCACCTCTCCGAAGATACCAAGTTGTTTGTGGCACCGGGTATCGGAGGTTTGGACGGATGCCACCGTTTTAGCAGATTTCGTCAGATCCCCCCTCGTTGTGAGGGGTTTTTGATTATGGGGACGCTCTTCCCTGCAGGCGTAAGCCCCTGCAGTTAATTACGTTACCGCATCGCGGTAACCACTTTCTCTTTCTCCAGAAGGTCACTTCGTGTCATATGTGTTTGTTTTATTTTTGGTTGCCCATGGATTGTATACGGAGACTAATTTATGTTGTCGCCCGTAGGGCGTGGATTAGTCCAAATCCGTATATTCTTAGATTTGGGTTTGGGTTGATTTAAGGATTGTTAATCTTGTTTGGGATTAAGATCAACAATGTTTGTTATACGTTAGTCTAATTTTAGGTTAAGATCTACTCAACAGAATTTTTGGGATCATTCAGACCCAACAAAAGAGCATTTGGGCTCCCTTTGGTTGAACTGGACTTTTCCGAAAAGGTGCTTTGGCGGGATTCGAAGACACTTTTACCGGAAGAGTATTATATGATGATTTCTTCACTTTCCATAGTGTTTGCGTTATTGTCTTAGTTTAAGGACATTGCGGTCCATAGCTAGTTTAAGGACATTGCGGTCCGGGGAGTTATTGGTTGTCGAGACCCGCCACCTCTCTGAAGACGTTGAAGAATTACAACAGTATATATCAGAGGTGTGGGGAGATGTACCATGGAACCAATGAATATTTGTCAGAAGCTCGGTATTCTTGTTTGGGACTAAGACCACTCTGGAAAATAAAGAGCCCATATGCTGGGTTGATTTGAAGTTTGGCCAAACTTGGGCTCAGCCCAGTCATTTCATTTTTGAATAAAGTGTTAAACACTTGCTTGGGCTTGGTCCCCTTTCTGTGCCAACGATGCTGCGCATCCATATGGGTTCTGACGCCCACACTTTATCTTATTTTTCCTTCCTTTTTTTATTTTTTATGGAGTGTTAAACACTCTTTATGGTGCCCACGTGTGGAGCACGTGAGGCGCTTAGTGCCAGGCGCCAGGCGTTGGACACTGGTTTATGAGTGCAGAGCACTTTATGCCGAATAGCGCCCACGTGAGGAACACGTGTGGTGCTTGACGCTAAGCGCCAACCACTGAGTGTTAAGCATTCTTTATTAAGCAGCGCCCACGTGAGGGGCACGTGAGGCGCTTGGCTCTGAGCGCCAACCACCGAGTGCTAAGCACTCTTTATTGAGCAGCGCCCATATGAGGCGCTTGGCGCTGATTTTTTTCTTCGTGTATTATGTTTTTAAAAGTTCAATTCTTTGTTTTTCTCTAGATCTTCGATCCCCAAGACCAAATTCATCCCCATGAGAATTAAATTCTCATTTGTGGGAGACTTGTCTCATGGATCTCAGATCCAAGAAAAGAACTATGTTCTTTTATGAGGGTTAAACCCTTATATATGCAGATGAGATCATCTGATCTCTATTACCTTTATTTATCTTGAAAAAAGTTCTTCTTCTTTCTTCTCTCTTAAAGCTTTTTTTTGCTTGCTTTTCTTTTTGAACTTGAAGTTTAGAAGGAGGGGGGTTTCCGCTGTACAAGACCTGAAGTCTTGGAGCCTTTATATAGTGGAGGCAAGTTTGTTGATTTAGTTAAAGAAATCTTTCATTGAGAGATCTTTAATTGATTTGGAGATTTTATCTACCGTTGGATCTTTGATCCAAATATTTTTCTTGTTTTTAACAAGATTGGGGAAATATTTTTCCATACAGAGCTTATTCTGTGGCTTGATAATTTTTAATCACTATTGGATTTTTACTCCAACGGTGCTCTGTTTACAGAGAATGATCTTTCTCGTTTAGAAAATTTTGATGAATATTTCCTCAACAGAATTTAATTCTGTATTTTGATAATTCATCATCTCCGTTGAATTTTTAATCCAATGGCAGAGAACTTTTAGTTATAACGCCGGCGCCCTCGTGCAAGGCACGTGAGGCGCTGCCTCAGAGTTTTTAACTCTCGACGCCGGCGCCCTCGTGCGAGGCATGTGAGGCGCTGCCTCAGAGTTTTTAACCCTCGGTACCGGCGCCCTCATGCGAGGCACGTGAGGCGCTACCTCTTTTCAAACTTTAAACAGAGCCTTGCTATTTTATTATTGGGGGGAAACAGTGGCCTGTGGCTCAACTAACGTACAAGCGAATCGACGCTCCCTCTTTAATGCACGATCTCCCCTTTGATCCGCTGACGTCATCGAAGATACGCCTAGCCGCCTCCGAGATCCGCGCTGATAGGTTCTTGATTATAAGCTGAGCCCGAGAGACCGATCAGACCACTCTCGACCCAACCCATAAATAGGTCGGGACAAGAGTGGGGGGCTAATGATGATGCTCACAAGTGGGAACTCCTCCGATCATGACACGTGACAGATGACGTGTCCCGGGGCTCACGCAAATAGGGAAAACACTATGCATTGGAGGCTCTCCTCGGGCTATCGTCCCGGGGTGTGTCCCGACCTTCTATAGGTCCCTGAACGCTCTTATGCACGCCTTACAAATGACCGTGGGGTCGTCTCCGAGCTTCTCTACGCACTGAGCTTCCTCAGCCCTCCCAACTCGTCTCCGAGCTATCACAGAACCGAGCTTTCTCAGCCTCCCGCTTGCTTGGGCCTCCCGCCGAGCTAAGCCTCTCCGGTTATACTGAGTAACCTAGAACGCAGATCACAAACGCCTCCACTACGACTCCGCATATCTCGCCGGACGCGAGATACCCGCCACCCCATGATCCAGCGTTCCACGCCGTCGTATCCCCCCATTAACGAGCGTATCTCGTCATTAATGGGGGGATCCCGTCATTCGCGCAGGCGTAACGCCAGCGGCGTAATAGCCGACGAAGATCTCGTGCCAGCTGTTAGTTATATGTATGCCCTAGAGGCCATTACTGTACATAGGATGTATATTGTAGTGGATGCTGGGACATATATAGGGAGGACTTTCTTGCTCGACATGATAGTACGCTATCTGGTTGCACTTTATCTTAACATGTATACTTTCTGTCTCTCTGATTACATGTTGATAAAGCCCATAGGATGTGTACTCGACTTCCAGGACTATGATGTAGATCATACTAGTGGGGCCTGGGTAGTCCATGATACATCCTTGAAATGTTCCTAGTCGAGGGAATATCGAGACGGGGCGTCGATATTCCAGAGTAGACTAGCGCATATCTTCTCGACCCATGCGATGGGCGATGGATGATCCCATATCCATTGGTGTTTGACATCGAAGATGGTATGCGGGTGCTCAGTGGAGACTGGGTACACTGAACGGACTCGCCGAGAACTCCCAGATGGTATTATACCTCACGTCAGATGGCAGTTCTCTGGTGACACTGGTACAGCTTAGTCTGTTGACCCGAGATCGTCATAGAGTCTTGTGTGTCTCCCACTGTGCTTTGATTTCCACCCTACCACGGCTCTACTGAGTTGTGCAAACAGGTGGTTTTTTGGGTACAGTCCCGATTCACATGGAGGCAATGAGCGATAGGAGGGGATTCGTCTCTCCCGGTATTGGGGGTTGATGTTGTGCTATGCTCGACTGGCCATAACAGGAAATCCCTGGCCAGGGTTGCAGTGATATACTGGTAAGAGTTATCAGTAGTTTCACGAATGTTATGGACCCTACGTCGGCATGACTTATCGAGCTATTGGGGTCTGACGTTTACCACCCCTAGGCGAGATATGCGACATATCAGACGAACAGACCGGACTATACGGTAGTGTTACTGGTCGGATTCACTGGAGTGTGAGCGGGCTTGCTCGTCGATCTTCAGATCGCTCAATACCCGGGTGGCCGTTACGTTTAGCAGACCGCTTGCGGCTTGTGGATGTTTGATATGATCATCATCCGCTGCCGGCGTATTGACGAGTCTTTAGAGTCCTACACAGAGGTTTCCTGGCTCAAGCGAAACGAAATAGGAGCGCATATGAGATATGTGCGGGACCGAGAATAATGCGTGTATGTGATACCGTATTCTATTCTCGCGATAAATGTATCGAATGGTTGTATGCGATATAACCTAGTTATCGATTCAAGCGTTGATTCGATAAGCCGATATATTGTATACTAGTCGGTTGTGTGCGACATAACCGGATCATTGAATCAAGTGTTGATATTAATGATTTAATGCATATTTATATATATGATATATTACTTTGCATCAACTAGTATCGGTTTACTTAAGATGGATTTTCTCGCTCGGGTGTGCGCATTGCATATGCGATATGTTTATGTGCACATGGATGTATCATGTTTGATGATGCATACCACTTTGGTTAAGTGTAAAGTTTGAACCATGGTTGTATTTATGTTTAGGGTTTTATTTTCTTAATTATTCATTTTATTCTTTTTGATAAATGAATAAAAGAAATGAGAAAAGAATGGTTGCTAGTTTTGTTGTTTAGTTGAAACTTCATGAAGCTTTGACCTAAGTCCACCATTCTTATCTCATTCTTAACCCTAACCATTCAACTAACCTTGGTTAACTCTCTACACTTTACCATGGTTCACTTATGATAAGAATTGATAATTCTTTTCTTTTTGGATTAATCTTTTCTTATCATTATTCTTCTTCTTCTTCATTCTTCAAGTGAAGAAGCTTGAGGTCATCAATGGTAGATTGATGTTTTGAGTGAGAAATCCAATTCCAAAGTTTACCCACATCCTATTTCTTCATCCTCTACCTCTTGCCAAGAAGTAGAGTGTGTTTCCTTCACAAGATTTTAGGGTTTGGTGAAGGTCGAGCTTGATTTAGCGATGCCTCGACGTAGATCATCTTCGGCATGGACATCGACGACCTAGCTCGTTTTCTCTCCGACGAAGTCGACTTTAGAGCCCGGATTTCTTATGGACAGCGAGAGGACGTCGTTGCGGAGCTATGGAGGTGGAGCAAACGGATCTACAAAGGTTGTATTTCCGTATTCTCATTTGCTAAGTTGTTAGCTTGTTTTTGTTTCGCCTAGACATCTAGTTATAGATCCGTACACTAGGGTTTGTAGGCACCATATTATTTGAAATTGCCATGGTTGATGGCTTGGGAGACCTCACTAGGGTGCCTAGGATCCCTACAGTGGTATCAGAGCCTAGCTAGAGCCTTAGGCGATCCCCGGACGGAATTAGAAACCCGATCGAACCAAAATCCCATTGCAAAATTGCTCTCTGTACTTTTTTCAAAACTGTTGATTTTTGGCAATTAAAAATATCCAGAAAAACAAGCAGGCTTTTTTAAGAATTACTGTGAAATTTGGTACCCTAATTCCACAATAGCGCGGCGGAAGCGCCGCACAAAGGGGGTTTTCGCGGCGGAAGGGCCGCCAATAAGAAGCCGACACGTGTCAAATTTCACAGTAACTCGTAAAATTCAATGCTCATTTTCCTGGAATATTTAAACTGAACTCAAGAGTTGAGTTGTTCTGAGTTGTTTTGGGAATCATTGTTTCGATCGGAAAGTCTAATTCTGTCCATGTGTTTTCCGGATAAATTTTAGAATATGTTAAAAAGTTCGACCGGATATAAATACCCGATTTTTCCCCTGTCGGGAAATTTCCAAGTGTTGGATTTTTCCGTAGTTTAACGACGTTCTAAGTAGTGCAAGTAACGCGATGGTCCCTCTAGAAGACACAAACCTTAACTCGATTATGTGACCGTCTTGAACTGCCCTTTGAACCTTCGGGTTTGGGGCAGTACGGCGTGCCACATGTGAGGCGTTGGCTTGACCCTTCTACGGCTGGACCGTTGGTACTGAGGTACGAACTGAATGTTGTTAGACTAGTTTCATGTGTTGATCTTTATTGGGAAAACTTGGGTGTTCAATTGTTCGATCGGAAAGTTTAACATTTTCTGTTTATCTGGAATGGGATACAATAATTGGAATTCACAATAAGTTATATGATAACTGAATGAATGTTATAAACGTAGCAGTTTAGTCTCACTTGATCGGTTGCCACGGATTTTTGATGTGATCAAAAGTCCGTCGCAATCACGTAGCGTACGCGGATATTCGCCGGTAAACTTAATAGACAGCCTCACTCCATAGCCCCGACCAAGTGACTGTAGGAGAACCCCGTCGCCGAAAGCATCCGTTCGGGTGCTCGCGGTAGCGGTGTTCCGCCTTGGTGCACTTTGTCGACGGCGTCGGGGGTGCGGCCGTCTACTGAAGTTTGCGACGAGTATTCGATCAGGATGTCGGGAATCTTGTTGAATTGCCCGACTTGATATTGAAAAGTGTTTTCGATAATGAGACTAAAATGCGGGGTTTATAATTGTTAGGCATGCGATGTCTAAGTAATTCATTTGGTCAGGCATGCGATGTCTGAGGATATTGCGGATTCCAACTGTTGTAGTTTTACATTTTCTTTTCTGTGACCGTAAGTGTAATATGTGATATCGCCGGTTTCGTTGCTATATGTCAACGACAATTGGGATGCGCATATTTACTTACGTTGATGACATCTGATGTTATGTGTTGCTGGATATGTTATATTGGATCGTCGTGTTTGAATAGCCGGGGTTTTTTATGTGAGATGAGTGTTTTTCATTTTCATTCATGTAAAAACTTGTATGTAATATTCTTTTATTGGGGCACTTCCAGGTTGCGGAAGTAGTCACCGTTTGTATATTATTTACTTTTCTGCACTAGGATAGACCCAAGGAGGGGAGCACAAGTAACCGGGTTCTGGGGTGCAGTGGGAGACCAACTCGAGGAGTCGAGTCCGGGTTTCCTAACCCTAGAATTGGCAGGGTTGCTTGCCGCTCTCGTAGGGGTCTAGGGGTGTGGGATTGGCTATTCATCACGACCGTGGAATCCGTGTTTTATACTGGCTCGTATTGAAAACACGGACGTCCTAGTATATCCAATATTTCATATGTTTCTTCTGCTGTGTTTTATCTGTGATCATGTGATGTTCTATGACAGATATTATATATACTAAATATGATATATTATATAGACGTTGCTTATGTTTTACACCCGCACTAGCCCTGCCTCGCTCTGGCGTTAGTTACCTAACCTAACGGTGCAGACGGGACATCGAGGCGAATGCAGATGGCATAAGCGTACGTTATATTTATCTGTGATGGTTAGGTGGACTTAAATGATGGGATATTCATTAATGAGATTAATGAAAGAAAATAAACCTAATTGATGTTGTGGAATCGAATTTCAAAATAAAACAGGTAGGTACAGTTCTTGCTTTGCATCGCGGTGTTCATTAAAGAACATCCTGCACCTTATTCGATGAGGAAAGGACCGAGATCCCTTCACCGGGAGTGACTCCTTTAGCAATAACTGGCAGATGCTACAGCCCTCGGTTTGTTATTTGATCGCTTCTATAGTTTTTGCTTTGCAAAGTGATATATATGATATATCCCGCACCTCATTCGACGAGGAAAGGGCCGACGATCCCTTCACCAGGAGTGACCCCTTTAGCAAAACTAGAAAAGCTTCAAAAACATTCCATTTAAAAAACCATTTGATTCCGTAACGAGATCAAGTTCAAAGCGTTAAAGGTTTTCACAAAAACCAGTCGCAACCCTCCGTCATTTTAGGAAGTAGAGTACTTAGTATTCGTGCTACGTTTGTCGACCATAGCCGAGGCGTAGTGTGCGGTAGCTAAGTGATGTCTTCCTACACCGCATATGATGCGATTAGTTAGGACAGTCATGTGACTTTGTTGACCTTAGCCAAGGGTCATGTGGGTGGGTCTAATTAATCATGAAATGACGGGTAGAACTTGACTAGTACCTATGATTTGTTGACCTTAGCCAAGGTCATAGGTGCTAGGGGTAAAAACCATTATCGGGAGTTTCAAGTGTTGAAACTTGCAATGAGATTGCATACCTTCTATATGATAGTTGGATCCCGATACCCACTGCGAGTAATTGTTACTCCTGGGAGAGTTTTGCACTTTGCAATTAGCCGGTCAAGTAGGTGTCTAGAAAGGTGTCAATGGGGTTACGCCTCTGGGAAAACGAGGTTTACAGTAATTAGGTCCGTGCGAAAGCACGGGGAACCTCCCTCAAAGTACCGACACTGGCCTGGCTGAAAGATTGGCGAACTTGTAGAGTGTAATTAATCCCGGCTAATTTTTCCTTTTAAGGTTTGAAGGAAGATTTGATAAAAACAGTGGGAGCCATCCTGATTAGATAAAATATATAACCAATCTGATCTTGCTAGAGCGCACGCAGAGTGTTTTCTTCTCTCTCTCTCCTGGTAGCGACCATATCACGCCTTAATCAAGATAATAATACGGAATATTGACCGAACCCGCTTGTTATACTAAGCTGGGGAACGTTGGTCCCGCTCCAACTTATAATTGTTATAAGACAGAGCAGGAAATAGGGAATACCAGAATTCCTATGCCGCCCAAACGAGGAAAGTGCATATGATGCATATCTTTCGGGTGTGTTCATTACAAAGAACTGTTTCTCAGTATCCTCTGAATCTTGGGTATATGATGCCGGATCAGGATCCCAGATATGTAATCTGTTACATAGGGCTACAAAATGGTAGAAAAACTGAGAACGGGTGATAAGTTTTATGAGGCAGAAAACGGGGCAAGTGTTGCAGCCAAGTCTGTTGGTCACTGTCACCCTGTATTACGAATACATTGATTCTGAACAAATGCTGTTAGATACCGAACCTGATATACAAAATCATATCACTCTCTTTATTAGTAAAGAAGGATATAATTTTGTATTGTTGGATAATGTTTTGAACATTTCCTATATCAAAAGTTGATCGGTTCAGGCACGTTATCTAAAAGCATTGACGTTCTAAATCAAACTACAGTTCCTCGTATACAGAACACACACAAGAGGAAGAGTTCAGAGATGAACGAATCCTTCTTGAGGCATTGTAGACTAGGTCACATCAATGCGACCCGACTGGCTGAAGTTACATAATAGATGCATATTTAAATCAGTTTGAATTTACATCTTATGAAACTTGCCAGTCATGTCACAAAGATAATATGACCATAGCTCTGTTTACTGGAAACAGAGAAAGAGTTAGTAAACTCTTGGGACTGATACATGATGATGTATGGAAGGTCTCCTGTCTACACATGCCAGGACTGGTTCTTTTTACTTCATTATATTCTCTGATAATCTCTCAAGATTCAGTCATATGTTCCTGTTGAAACATAAGTCCGAACCTTTTGAGGTATTCACAGAATATAAGTTAGAAGTAGAGAACCAATAACCGGGTATAAGTATTATGTCCTATGATGAGATCAGGGAGGAGAATACTTGTGCATGGCATTTCTGGACTATTCCAAAAGAGAATGAGATTCTCTCTCAGCATTACTCTTCCGTATACACCATAGCACGATGGTATATCGGGGTGGGGCTATCACACCCTATATGATAAGGTGTGCTCTATGATGAGTACTACTGAGTTACCTTTTTCCTTTTGGGAGTTATGCACTTGAGAAGCTGCATACCTATTGAATTAGGTTGGAATCAAATCACTGCCTACCACTCCATATAAGATATGGTATGGGAAGAACCTATCTCTTAAGTAAGTTAAGATTTGGGATTGTCCGGCCTATGTCAAAAGCAAAATCCGGACAAGATCGAGGCAAGATCAGTTCTGTAGAACTGGAAAGGTTCCAGCTGTACAAAACTGCTACTGATTTGACAGAACCAAAGGATTCAATATTTTCCGACGAACCTCAGCCTCTCCGCCGATCTAGTAGGGTTCCTCACCCACCTGAGAGATACCTCGGTTTCTCGATGACAGTGGGAGCAAGGATTGCATCATGAGATGATGACCCAACCAGTTTCGAGCAGGCCATCGAGAGTAGGGACTCTGTAAGAATGGCTGGATGCTTAGTGATCTGAGAAGGAATCCTTATACACCAACAAAGTATGGACTTTGGTTGCAATATCTGAAGGGTTAAATCCCCATCAGGAGCAAGTATATCTTGAGAAGATTACTTGGTGTAGATGGAAAAGTTGAGACTTTCAAAGCTAGACTTGTTAAAGGTTTTCGTCATCGACCAGGCATGGATAATGATGAAACCTTTTTCCAGTAGCTATGCTTAAGTCTATCCAGATTCTACTTACCACGGCTACATACCATGACTGCGATATCTGGTGGTTGGGTGCCCTGACTGCTTTTCTAAATACTGATTTAGAAGAGAACGTCTGTAAGAACACAGCCAGAGGTCTTCGTAAACAGTGGGAGCAGCGGAAACGTGTGCAAGTTGCTTTACATAATGAAGCAGGCATCGCGGAGTTGGAACGTCTGTTTTGATGTGATAATCAAAGTGTTTGACTTCATCAAAATGGTAGACGAACCTTGTATATACAAAAGGGTAGTAGAGAGTAAGGTCGTCATCTTCGTATTGTACGTAGACAACATACTCTTGATAGGAAAAGAGTTTCCTATACTACGATCGGTCAATCTCCTATTATCACTAGGATTCTCCAAATAGGATCAAAGTGATACCTCCTAAAAACCTGAGTTTTCATCTATGAGATAGATGTAAATGGATGCTAGGATTCTCACTAGATGTAGTGAGATGGTATCAATCGATCCTGAAGAGAATCACTGGAAGAGTTCCAGGGTGATAAAGACGACTGAATGTCAGTCACGGGCATTGTCTTTACCCTCAGTAAAGGGACGGTATGTTGGAAGAGTTCCAAGCTCGATACCGTGGCAAACTAGACAATAAAGGCTGGTAACATCGCTATTAAAGATACTACCAAAGAGGCTGTTTGGGTGTATATTGGTTCATAAGATGAACTAGGTTCCTGCCATTGTATGACAATGGAAGCGTGGTTTCGACCCTGGAACCCTGGTCCCATCAGTGACCCAGACAAATTCTGAGGAAGCATCACCTGATCATGGAGATAGTTGATCTCCAGGGTGATCGAGGTTAGGAGAGAAGACTTAGAGGACAACATGGCGGATCCACTCACGAAGGCCCTTTTCCCAGAGAGAGACTTTTATGGGATGGTTGAGTATGAGATACTACAACCACTGCTACAGATGGCCCTAGTGCAAGTGGGAGATTGTTAGTTATATGTATGCCCTAGAGGCCATTACTGTACATAGGATGTATATTGTAGTGGATGCTGGGACATATATAGGGAGGACTTTCTTGCTCGACATGATAGTACGCTATCTGGTTGCACTTTATCTTAACATGTATACTTTCTGTCTCTCTGATTACATGTTGATAAAGCCCATAGGATGTGTACTCGACTTCCAGGACTATGATGTAGATCATACTAGTGGGGCCTGGGTAGTCCATGATACATCCTTGAAATGTTCCTAGTCGAGGGAATATCGAGACGGGGCGTCGATATTCCAGAGTAGACTAGCGCATATCTTCTCGACCCATGCGATGGGCGATGGATGATCCCATATCCATTGGTGTTTGACATCGAAGATGGTATGCGGGTGCTCAGTGGAGACTGGGTACACTGAACGGACTCGCCGAGAACTCCCAGATGGTATTATACCTCACGTCAGATGGCAGTTCTCTGGTGACACTGGTACAGCTTAGTCTGTTGACCCGAGATCGTCATAGAGTCTTGTGTGTCTCCCACTGTGCTTTGATTTCCACCCTACCACGGCTCTACTGAGTTGTGCAAACAGGTGGTTTTTTGGGTACAGTCCCGATTCACATGGAGGCAATGAGCGATAGGAGGGGATTCGTCTCTCCCGGTATTGGGGGTTGATGTTGTGCTATGCTCGACTGGCCATAACAGGAAATCCCTGGCCAGGGTTGCAGTGATATACTGGTAAGAGTTATCAGTAGTTTCACGAATGTTATGGACCCTACGTCGGCATGACTTATCGAGCTATTGGGGTCTGACGTTTACCACCCCTAGGCGAGATATGCGACATATCAGACGAACAGACCGGACTATACGGTAGTGTTACTGGTCGGATTCACTGGAGTGTGAGCGGGCTTGCTCGTCGATCTTCAGATCGCTCAATACCCGGGTGGCCGTTACGTTTAGCAGACCGCTTGCGGCTTGTGGATGTTTGATATGATCATCATCCGCTGCCGGCGTATTGACGAGTCTTTAGAGTCCTACACAGAGGTTTCCTGGCTCAAGCGAAACGAAATAGGAGCGCATATGAGATATGTGCGGGACCGAGAATAATGCGTGTATGTGATACCGTATTCTATTCTCGCGATAAATGTATCGAATGGTTGTATGCGATATAACCTAGTTATCGATTCAAGCGTTGATTCGATAAGCCGATATATTGTATACTAGTCGGTTGTGTGCGACATAACCGGATCATTGAATCAAGTGTTGATATTAATGATTTAATGCATATTTATATATATGATATATTACTTTGCATCAACTAGTATCGGTTTACTTAAGATGGATTTTCTCGCTCGGGTGTGCGCATTGCATATGCGATATGTTTATGTGCACATGGATGTATCATGTTTGATGATGCATACCACTTTGGTTAAGTGTAAAGTTTGAACCATGGTTGTATTTATGTTTAGGGTTTTATTTTCTTAATTATTCATTTTATTCTTTTTGATAAATGAATAAAAGAAATGAGAAAAGAATGGTTGCTAGTTTTGTTGTTTAGTTGAAACTTCATGAAGCTTTGACCTAAGTCCACCATTCTTATCTCATTCTTAACCCTAACCATTCAACTAACCTTGGTTAACTCTCTACACTTTACCATGGTTCACTTATGATAAGAATTGATAATTCTTTTCTTTTTGGATTAATCTTTTCTTATCATTATTCTTCTTCTTCTTCATTCTTCAAGTGAAGAAGCTTGAGGTCATCAATGGTAGATTGATGTTTTGAGTGAGAAATCCAATTCCAAAGTTTACCCACATCCTATTTCTTCATCCTCTACCTCTTGCCAAGAAGTAGAGTGTGTTTCCTTCACAAGATTTTAGGGTTTGGTGAAGGTCGAGCTTGATTTAGCGATGCCTCGACGTAGATCATCTTCGGCATGGACATCGACGACCTAGCTCGTTTTCTCTCCGACGAAGTCGACTTTAGAGCCCGGATTTCTTATGGACAGCGAGAGGACGTCGTTGCGGAGCTATGGAGGTGGAGCAAACGGATCTACAAAGGTTGTATTTCCGTATTCTCATTTGCTAAGTTGTTAGCTTGTTTTTGTTTCGCCTAGACATCTAGTTATAGATCCGTACACTAGGGTTTGTAGGCACCATATTATTTGAAATTGCCATGGTTGATGGCTTGGGAGACCTCACTAGGGTGCCTAGGATCCCTACACCAGCTTAGCTCAGAGCGACCGCTATAAAAAACCCTCTCCCAGACGACTCAAGTAACGCAATTTTATTCCAATAAGCCGCTACTCTGTCCAAATTTCTCGGCTAACTTGATCGTCGAAAGGTCCACGGTGGTACAACCACCCCGGGACTTTCTTTGCAGATAGTTCAGGTTCACTTCAAAACAAACCCACTAAGATCCACACGCTCGAGGAAGCAACCCCCAACACCAATCTCTGCCGTTCATCAACGTTCGCGACAGATCGACGGAGGACAATATCGAAAGAGATCCAAACCTCCATCAACTACCCATTTATAGGACTGAAGAGTCACAAAGATGGGCAATTTCAATTGGTCAAAACCCTTCACAAATTTTAATGTTAAGAAACTAGCATTATTATGGCTATTTTGTTAACCTGAACCTTAAATGGGCTTTAGTAATCAAGAGCAACAATAGGACTATGCAAATCAAGTTTAGTTAAAGAATTTCAGGGTAAGCAAGAGAGGTAGGTGGCAATCGGCTCGGCCCGGACTTTAGGCCGGACCAAGACTAAGTTGACCGCGCCCGGCCCCACTACCATAAACTCAAGCCTACTCCGGCCTTAGGCTGGCTTGGGTTGGGCCCTGATTGGGCTTGTCTGGCCAGCTCAGCTGCAATTTCAGTTGTTTTTTAAAAAGGAATTGAATTTTTTGAATTGAATTAATAAATAAAATAATATTAGAAATTATAATGTAAGGTTGAGATGGTTGAGTAGGTCAAAGGCATCCGTTTTGAGGTAATGGTCCCATGCGGTTCAAGGGTTAAATCCCATTCTTGATAAATTATTTTTCCCCTCTTATAATCGGCACCAAATAAAAGAAATTTAGTTGGGCTTGGACGGAGCTGGGCTGACGGGCCGAAATATCTGAACCCGCCCCTCAACCGGGCCGGGCCAGGGCAAATACCGGGACAGGCCAAGGGCCGCCCGGTGCATATTTGCCACCTTGACAGGTAGCCTACAAATATTTAATATCCTAAAATAAAATTAACCCATTTGATTTTAGGTTTTTTTATATACAACCTCCAAAACTTCATATTTCTAAATAAGACCCTAAAATCATTTAAGTTGTTTACCTCATTTAGTTAAATAACGATTAATTAGCCAAATTAAGCTACCAAATATCTAATCTACCCTTAGCAGCCTAATCAAAGCTTAGTTATCCTTACTTAGTGGTTCCAAATGGTTCAAGAGAAGGACCACCGGAATCATAATTAGAGATGAATGCAATTCTAATGAGTGGTTGGGTGTTGGAATTTGAAAAGAAATAGAACAATGGTGTTGGAGTATGGAATAAGAAGATAAGAGTAAAATAGTCATTTTAAATGGAATTTTGATAGAAAACTAACTATAGAGACCAATTTACATAACTTAAAGGAATTGAGAGACTTATTTAAAAATACGAAGTTTTGGGTTTTTTTAGAAATACGAAAGTTTAGGGGGTTGTATATAGAAAAAACTCTTGGTTTTATCTCGTTCACCTACTTAATGTCTCAACACCAAATTCCAAAACAGAAAAACAGGGCAACCATCTTAAAGCATTTAAAATTATAGATTAAGTCGAAATAACATCCTCCCTCCCAACCCGACAAAAGGTTTAAAATCAAAATGTTATTTTGAAAACAAAAGAAAACAAATAAACAAAAAATCCAAAATAAAATAAAATAAAATTGCAACGACCCTAAAATGCCTATACCTTCGTATTATTTTTCTTGATTAAAATTAAGGTATTAATTTGTTCTTGGTATTTTTCATATATTTTATTTTCTATTAAATATATTAATTTATTATTCAATGTATTTTTCTTATCTTAATTATTTTCCAAAAACCATTTCTTTGAAAACAAAATCTTAACCCTAATCTCTTTGCTTATTAAATAACCAAATCAAATAATCCATAAACCCTTGTCCATATTCTCTCATTCTCTAAAACCAAAAGCCCACAACTCCACAACAATTTAATTTCATCTCTTTGCTATTTAAATCTAAAGTTAGCCCAGGACCCAAACCCCATCACCAAAGTAATTACCCTCTATTTTCTTTAGTCTTCTATATGTTTAGGCCATCAAGCAGCCACATAAGCTTTTAAAATACTCATATTTATTTTTCAGTTATGAGCTTCCTGACCCTTTGTTCTCCATGACATAAACAACACCAAACCCTTTAATTCCAATTAAAATCCCATCTCATATTCCACCTCTTATTAACCCCCACCCTTTCAATTCTCCTCACGCTCTCTCCCATAACTCCCTCACTCCCTCACTCTCTCTCACCCGTACCCCCACTCTCTTCGTCTCCCTCTCCATCACCCACATCTCTCTCCCTTTCTCTCTATATATACATATATACATCCATACACACTTGCAATCACACTCTCTTTTCCCACCATAGCTGATCTCTTCACCCACCATGGCCACCATCCCCTTGGCCGAGCACAGAAACTCCAGCCTCCACGATAGTCTTGCCATCGCAGCGACAGTAATGGCCACAGCCGCAACAATATTGATAACACTAAAATCGACAATATCCCTCGACCTGTCGTTTCTGATGATGCTCGATATCGGTGATCTCCCGGATCATGACACGTGGCAGATGACGTGTCCCAGAGCATGCAAGAGAGGACCCACAGTGGCCGATCAGGCTGCTCCTATGCCCGTCCTACAGACAATCTTTGGCTCGTCTCCGGGCCCCGTGCACAACTGGCCTCCTCGGCCCTCTCAACTCGCCTCCGAGCTCTAACAGAACCAAGATAGCTCGGCCTCCCGCTCGTTCCCGTGCTTTCCCGCCGAGCTCATCTTCCTCGGTCTCATCGACCGACCAACGACACCACTCGCAGGCGCAACCGCCATCCCGCGAATCTCGCTATACGCGAGATATCCGCCAGCCATGTCCCGCGTTCCACGCCATCACGATCCCCCATTAATGAGCCTGTCTCGCTATTAATGGAAGATCCCGCCCATCATGTGGGCGTGACATCAGGAGCGTAACGGCCGGCGTGATTCTTGCGCCTGTCTGCCTACTGCCACCGCTATTTAAACCCCTCCTTCAGACGGTTGAAGTAAGTCATTTTCCATTCACTAGGCCGTTACTCTGCTCGGATTTCCTGTCTAACTTGATCGTCGGAGGATCCTCGGAGGTACAACCATTCCGGGACTTCTTTGCAGGTAGCTTGGCCCCAACAACCTCAAACCCATTGAGATCCACACACTTCAACAGCCATCCTTCAACTCAAATCTCGGCCATCCATCATCGCCAACAGCAGATTAACGGAAAGTAACATCTTGACATGATCCAACTCGCGTAAGCTGGCGCCGTCTGTAGGAACTCCTTGATTCCACAAAAACAAAAGTTCATCTTCCGATCTCAACCCAATGGCGAGCGGTCACCATGACGATCCAAGCACCAGCCGCCGCCTCCCCCACAACGGAGGCGTGGACGAATCTTCTCCTCCGAACGCCATCAACGCCCTAGCCGTCCGGATAGATCGACTCGTGTCCGTCATGGACGCGCTCGTCCGTGTCCAAACCGCGGGGCAAGCTCCCCAGGTCGCTGCTCCCCCACCTCGGGAACGGGACCCCTACAGAGGGAGAGAAGACTCTGCTCGCGTCGGCACTGCCGACCACCGCCTCGCTACCTCCTGCGGCCGCCGATCTCTTGGGCCAACATATTCTATGACCCGATAGGCACCCGGCAGTTCAACGCCGAGGTATGTCGCCCGAGTCCCTCGCCCCGAAACCCTACGTGCTCTTGTCCCTCCCGAGGAGATGTCGGTCAGTTCGCCTGCTCCCAGGCATGACCAACACCCCCTCCCTCGATAGGGTCGCATGGACGGGACTCGTCACGGCAGCTCGAAGACTACCTCTCCAGGGGACCTGAGGAACCTCATCGAGAGGAACCGGGGCCGCGGCCAGACATAGGTCTCCTACGGCAGGGGCCAAAGGTCGGAATGTGCCGAATCGTCGGGCTACCATAGCCGGCTCGACGCCCTCGAAAAGAAGATCGAGGGCATGCATCGAGAAGGTCGCCACTCGAGCGACGGGGCTAAACACGCCGCCGATTCACTCATAAAGCCCTTCACCGAGAAGCTTCTTGCCGTCCATGTCTCCTCCCGGAACAAGCCCTCCAAGTCTCGCCCTTCGACGGGAAGTCAGACCCGAAGGACCACCTGGACGCGTTCACGGCCGAGATGAGCTTCTAAGACAACTCTGACGCTGCCCAATGCCGAGCTTTCCCGGCCACTCTCATCCGCTCCGGACGAGACTGGTTTCGAGGACTCGCGTCACGCTCGATCTCAACCATCGACGAGAAGGCACCGAATTCCTTGGCCATTTCGTCGGGAATAGACGACAGAAACGGACCGTCGACCATCTCTTCACGATCAAGAGCGGGGATAAAGAAACATTCAAAGCGTACGTCACCCGCTTCTACAATGCCCTTCTCGAGGTCCCCGAACAACGGGACGAGACATTCATCACAGCCCTGAGGTCTGGTCTTAGGCACAAGAAATGGTTACGCTCCTTTGCATTAGGGCAACCTAAGACCATGGCCGAGGTAAAAGCCTGGACCGAGCGCGAAATCCAGCTCGAGTCCGAGGTGAACGCGAATCTCCCCGGGGCAGAGCAAACTGACCAGAAGAAAAGGGCGAGGGAAGAGAGAAGGAGACTTGAGCGGCCAAAACCCTACTCCCCGAGATTTCAGGAGTACACCCCACTCAACGTCTCCCACACGGTACTGCTTGAGGAGGCCAAGGGCAAGGGGTTCGTCAAGCTCCTCCCGATCTCGCGCATGACGGCAAAGTGTACTCGGGGCCCCTACTGCGGTTTTCACAGATCGCTAGGCCACTCCACGGAGAGCTGTAAGCAGTTCCGAGACTATATCGAGGAGCTCATCCGTTCGGGACACCTTACAGTGTACTTGCGGGACAAGCGACAAGCTGACTGCGAACAAGAGCAACGTCCCTGTTCTCCGCCGAAAGACGCGACCGGGACGTTGGGACGTCTGGCCTGAATTTTGGGGGCAGATACTATTTGGATTTATCCGTCCACCTCTCCGAAGATGCCAAGTTGATTTATGGCACCGTGTATCGGAGGTTTAGACGGATGCGGCCGTTGTAGCAGATTTCATCAGATTCCCCCTCGTTTATGAGGGGGTTTTGATTGTGGGGACGCTCTTCCCTGCAGGCACAAGCCCCTGCAGTTAATTACGCTACCGCATAGCGGTAACCACTTTCTCCTTCTCCAGATGGTCACTTCGTGTCATGTTTGTTTGTTTTATATTGGGCAAAACCAGAGATTAGAACCCGGAATATGGATTTATGAAAATGATATCGGGAAAAAAACAGTAATTCTGTGAGTGTTTTTGGAAATCTGCTTTCACCCCGAGACTCCTAAAATAATTTTGGTTTGACAGTGAGATGTGCAGGCACCCAGGAACCATCACCCAAAGCCCTAGCCCCTACCACCATTTTCAGGCCGCAAATAAATGCTTTCTGGCCGCAAATTGCGGCCAGAGCAGGTGGGTTTGGCCTCGTTTTTGTTTCATGGCCCTATCTCCAGTAAATTTAACCTTTGGCATATGCAATTTTGACTGATTCCATCTATGATAGAATCTGGGGTAGTTTTCATGTGTTGGCGCATGGTTTACAACTTGTTTTAGCATGGATTTTGGTATTTAGTGATTCGTTTCTGTCGGGTGGCGTTTGAACGTCAACGGAAAAGGATTATTGGTCGTGTTTGCATGCGAGACTACAGGTTTTTACCTATGAGAGTAGCGTGTGCCGTTTTGGTTTTCCGATGTGATTTTCATGTGCTTTAGCGTTTGTGATATCCTTGTAGGTACCCCACGTGATGTCGAGGCGTTGAAGATAAAGATGGCGACATCGGCATCGGCACACAAGAAGCAAGGTGAGTAAATTTATATCTATGGGGAGAAGTCGGGTGGATGGCGTATAGCACCCCGCAGTTCGTGGTGATGTATACGAATATGTATACATACACATATTGATTATATATTGTTTGAGATTATTGATGATAAAGATGGATACTAGGTGGGATTGGATTGGTTTAGTGTTGCGAAACCCTAGAGTAGTGGTTGCACCACACATACACACACACCCATACTTGCATACATTCTTCTTTCATATGTGCGTATATGGGAATATATATTTATGTGTTCACATGGGTATGGGACTATGTGTTCATATACTGGATTTGAGGATAGTATTTGGGATTTGAGGTGAGTCGATGAGATTTGATTTGAGACCGTGAAATCGGGGATATAGCAGGATTCGTATTGAGATACGTCATGATGTTATAGCGGATCTTTGGACGACGATACCATGTGAATGGTGATATACATAGAATAGTTGACTTGTGATCGAGACATGAGATAAGATATGTTAAGATAGCTATAATGGGTCGCATTGGGCGATGTATACTCCTTTATGATGATATGTGCTGATGATATCGGTTTGTACGAGACTGTCGATCAGTAGTCAGATCATGATTATATTGATGATATTAGTATTGTACTAGACGTAGATCAGTACCCCGGATTATGATCTTTGATAAAGAGGATACCAGATGAATAATGTGATGAATGTGATATTGACCCGTACACAGATTTGGGATGCCGTACGACAGATTTACGTACGAGCTATATATTGATGATAGATCCGCACTCTTGACTTGGGAATATCTGATTATAGATATGGTATCGGAAGTGATATTATCGAGGCGGGATCACCGACTAATATATATATATATATATATATATATATATATATATATATATATATATATATATATATATATATATATATGTATGTATGTGTGTGTGTGTGTCGACTCAGATGTTAGGCGGCTGCCTTACCTTTAATTCGGCTTGTTAGTTCAGCCGTATAGTTTAGTGTAGTTGTTAGACTAGATTAGATTCCTACCTATTTCAAAAATTAACGGACCGTGGGTATTTTAAATGACAGGTCAAGGGATTTTACGGATATTTCAAAAGACGTATCTTTTCTTAAAAACACCGTAGCCCTTATTTTCAAAACCCCACGATTCGTGTTATTTCAAATGGCACCACTGTATGACTCATATTATATTAGATGCAGATTAGTTATCGTTGTGTCTAGTATTCAGCTCCCGCACATTATTGTTGTTCGCTCCACATCGCATACATATATTGTGATTTCATATTCCATTGTTGATATCATGCTGTTAGGACACCAGCACCATTACCGATGATGCGTATGTTCCACATACACTTACTTGCCGGCTCACACACATCATCATCGGTAATTGCTATGTCACATACACTTTAGAGAATACTATTTCCTTGACTTAGCTTGTTAGCTAGTAGTTTCGACATGATATTAGTGTACTTGCCCTATATGCCAGTTTAGATATTGCAGTTATTACTTGCTACTTCATGCATATTGTTATTACTTCATGCATATTGTTATTCACTGTTATGCCGCATTCATGGATTTTTTATGCCTATATTCATTATTTTACGTGCTATTGATGATTTGGATTCGGATTTCCATGAGATTTCTTGGATTTGGGGGGAAACCGCAAAATCATAAATAAACTTCTTCTCTCTCTTTTTAAATAAAAAGTGCAGTTTTCCCATGAGGTATGAGTCGTCCACCATGAGTTTGCTGATGGATTTCGAGACTCGATTCGAGGAGTTGGATGAACCATTTCGGGTACATGGTGGACCCGGTGCGGTACCCCAGGACGAGAAGGTCGCAGATGATGGCGTTGAGCCTGGCAGGGGAGCACTACCGACCGGTGATTTTACCTGACGCGTCGGATATCCGGAGGATATCGTCGTGGTCTTGTGATGAATATTAGGGGCCGGTCTGGACTGACGGCGCTCTAGATAGTGAGATTGAGACCCTAAGATTTTTGAGATATTGAGATACCGAGCCTGAGATATTGAGATTGAGATTTATGTTTTATGTCGATGCTAGACACTGTTTATGCTGATTTCATTATGATATCTCGTTTTAAATATATAAAAAATCTCACTAAGTTATGAAAGTAGTTTCTTCTTTTTCATGTATTCTGTTTTCATGCATTCATACCTCATCCATATGATATATTGCTACGTGAGGCACTGACACAAGCACTTGGTATTACAGTTGTTTAGAGGTATACCCTAGCAATTGTTATAGGCTGCAGGTTATATATTTGAGGATATATTATGATCGTATGACCTAGGATTGCGTTGTTCATGCGATTTCTGTTCGTAGATATTTTCTACTCACGAGTTGGCAACTCACCCCCGTTGTGTCACAGTTTCTTGCAGGTTTTGCCGTACAGGTTTCATTACGGCTTTGCTGGCACTGCTTCTTATTGGGTGACTTGCTAGTAGGTGGGTTCACTTGTATCGTACCCATCATTATACCTTGTATATTATTATTCTGTTGTATCTAGAAGTTCCATCAACCAAACATATATTTATTTCAGATAGAGACCAGTGTTGTTTATTCTTTCGACCTTAGAGTCGTGCGTTGTATTTCTATGGATTTCATACTGTTTTGAGTTTCCTTTTCTGTTGTGATCCTCGCCTTTCGGCGTTGTATATTATATTGCTTGTGTGGTTGTGACCGTCGATTGACGAAGAGCTAGCTCCCGCTTGGGGATGCCTTTATTCATTATATATGTACTTTATCAGGTTTTATATCCGTTTGGGGTCAGTTTTTACAAAGGAAACTCTGCCGAAATTTTTAGAAAAGACTTGTGGTTTTAAAATGCATATTTCGGCGTATATTGCAAACTACTTGATTTAAATTGGTTTTTCCTTCACTCTACTACTTTTCTTGGTTTGGATTTCTGGGTTTTTGGCTTACTTAAATTATGTACGCCTCGAGAGGTTTCGTAGTTTAAGTGTCGGTCATGTTCCATACTTTCGGGTCGTGACAGTACGATTATCGAGACATGGTTTCGATACTTCAGAGTAGACTAGTGTATACGCTTCTCATCCTAGTTAGAGGAGATGGCCTGTCCCGTAGCCATTGGTATGCCGTACCAGAGATAGTATACAGGTGCTCATTGGATTATGAGTTACACTGGACGGGCTCGATGGGAACTGCTGGTTGTTATTATACCTATCTTCAGTTAGCAGTTCCTGGGTGACATGAGTACTGGTTAGTCTATTGACTTGACATCACTATTCGTCTCGAGTGTGTTTCCACTGTACTTAGATTACTACCCTACCACGGCTCAAATGAGTCGTGCAAATAGGTAGTGGTTGGGTGCAGTCTCGAAGCACTTGGATGCAATAGGGGTTAGAAAAGATTCGTTTCTCCCGGTATTGGGAGTTGATATCGCGCTGTGTTCGGATAGCCAATACACAAAATCCCTAACCAGGGCAAGTGAGATTTACTGGTAGGTACATCAGTAGTTTCTCAAGGTGCATTGGGCTCTATACCAACACGACTTATTGCGCTATTAGGGGTTTGATGTTTACCACCTCTAGGCCCGATATGCGATACTCATAGACTAACAGACCAGACTGTACGGAGATTGTCACGGATAGGCTCGGTAAGGGTTCGGATGAGTTCGCTCGTCGGCTTTCTTTTCGACAGATATCTGGGTAGCCGTTATGTACAGCTAGTACCACTGATGGACTTGTGATTAAATCCACTGCTAGCGTACTGTTGAGTCTTTAGAGTCCTACACAGAGAGTTTTTCTGGTTCAGGAGAAACGATATAGTGGCCGTATGGTTTTACATGCAGGGTTCCGATCATATACGTGTACTGGCCACACGGATATTGTTCGGACGGATAATACCGGTGGGCTTTGGTTTAGGCCGGATTCTAGTATTATATTATTGGATTATTATTATCTCATCGTATTCGTATTTTTTACAGTATGAATACATGTATGCATATACGGTGAGGGTATTCTTGTAATTTTACAAGAGATACTTCTAGAAAGTGACATCTCATTATTGAATTAATCTATTTTTGGAAATAGATTAATAAGATGGAAAATAGAGATATTTATTGCATGAGTAAAGCTGGCTTATTCATTTGTTTATTAGTTTGGACTTACTATTGAAGCATGGTTGATATTTTCTTTCGAAATTAATTCATGCTTCATGCTTGAAAAGAATGGCCATTCTTTACAAGCCTCATCACTTGTTTATTTACATTTTTCCTTTCTCTTTCTTCCTCAAGACCCTGAACCCTCACATGTGTTGTGAATCCTATGATCATTTGAGATAAAACACTCCAATAAACACTCTATATTTTCTAAGCTACCTAGTTTAGCGAACTATATACTTTAATTACCTCGGTTTAGAGGTTGGAGCTTGAACCATATACTCTCGGATGGATCGTCTTCGACACGAGGAGGCCGACGACCGAGTTAGATCCGCATCTTCGAGGAGCTCAAGCAAAGGAGAAGAAGACCCGAAGGACTAGATTCAACAAGGTATAAAACACTTATATAACAGTTTAGAACTTTATGTAGTTTAGCTAGTTAAGGTTTTCGAAAAGATCCTATAGATAGGTCGATGGTGTAAGTATAAAAATTATTTTTTGTGTATTCCGCCTCCCCACAAGTGATTGGGATGTGCGACATCGATTTACAAAAACTAAACATCAGATCTACCCATTTGGATTTATTTCACTCCAAACAACACATATTCTTCTCGGTAACCTACTTTGCATCATATACTAATCGAGAGACAACATTCAAGAAAAATTTAGACATTTTTCTATTTTTGATTCTAGGCTCCACCGATTAAACAGGCTGATTAAATTGTTGTCATGTACCCGTTGTCCATATAAATTAGATTTTTAAAACTTTTCTCATAAAGAGAAGGGTTAATGGAAAATTCTTTTTCTACCGGCTCGATAGATAACATGTAACTTATCAGTATTTTAAGAAATACCAGATCATGTTATCCACTGCTTACATATTTGCATTGTATGTTCCTCTTGCATTTGATACCAGTAGAAAAAATATTACTCAATATTTATAGCAGGGACCATCTTGCCAGTGTACCTCAATTTGCTGCAAATTTTTGCAGGAAATTTGTCCAACCAAAGAATCACAAGGCAGAACAGTCTAGGCACTCAAAAAACATAGAAGCAATTCACTAATTCAAAAAAAAAGAAAGAAAGAAGGGAAGCCCAGAGGAGCACATGCAGCATCGTTTACTGAATTGTACCCAAAAGTGAAAGTCTTTTGTCACTCACCACACAAAAACCCACAGAGAGAGGAACAGGGGTGGTAATTAATTTCATTGATATGATGGATCCAAAGTAACCGACAAGCAATAAATGAACAAAAAACCAATACTCCCAATGAAATTGATTGAGAAAATTGATGCAATGTGTTGCTCCAAATCATCATTATTTGTATGATGAGTGAGGGCTTGATGTAGTTTAAAGCTCTCAATGGCGAAGGCTCAAGAGACAACGTGTCTGTTGAAAACAAAGAATGGGATGCAGGGAATTGGGGGTTTGACAATCTGTTCTTTGTGTGTTTTTTAATGCTTTGGTTATTATTACAATTGGATTTTTCTCATAGTATAAATATGATCACATGTTTCACATTTCTTTGAGATGGTGACAAGTGTGACAATCGTAATGAGTCTCATATTTCTTTGAGATGGTGACAAGTGTGACAATCGTAATGAGTCTCATATTTCTTTGAGATGGTGACAGGTGTGACAATCGTAATGATTCGTTTCCCCACTTGGTTTCATGATAAATCGTTCGCTTTATATATTTAAGAATCTAATTCGAACACAAATAAGGAACAAAAAATGGAGAGAAAAACAATCATCTATCTCTTTTAGAAAAAAAATGCCAGCAGCTCTTCCTGCCATATGGTCAGGAAAGCTGTTAAATTAAAGAACAGGACACGAATGTTATATAAAATATTAGGATTAAACTATTAAGAGTTTTATCTCGTACCATTTCAATATTTATGAAAACTATGGGAAAAAAAAAGACTAATTCTTGAATCAAACAAAACAACATCATACTACTCATTACCCTACAGTGAACCTTTTTAACACTGCAGGAACATCCAAATAACTAAGAATCTAATACAACAAAAGCCCAAACAAAACCAAAACACCACCCATGCCACAACCTCGATCTACTACAAACAAGCTAGCTATAGCTATTATCACTTCTCATCACCAAGTACTGCTCCTCACAAACAAACAAGCAAACAATAAACATCCCTTAACACTTAATTAATTAATTATCCAAAGACTCACGAGTCTCTTGCTGTTGGAGCTTCAAGCGCTGGTGCAGGTCTCACGGGCAACCCCAACCTTGCCGTTGGGGACATCGAACAGGATCCTGTGGTTCTGCTGCTGCATGTTGGCAATCACATTCAGCACCGAGTTCACGTTATCCGGGGCCGGCGCCATCGCCAGGCAAGTCGTGTCCCCGCTGCTGCTGTGGATCAAGGCGTTCTCCGCGGGCAGCGTCACGTTCATCCCCTTGAACTCGAACGTGATCGCCGGCGCCACGATGGGCCCGTTGTAGCACGTGTCGAACCCGCCTAATGTCGTAACCGGCTTGTTCACCCTCTTCCTGAACTCGTCCCTCACCGCGGTATACACGGGGGATACTAACCTAGTGAACATCGTCCCCGAGTCGAATATGGTCCCTGCGCCAGTGGTCGAGTTGTACGAGTTGGGGACGAGCACCCATTTCCTCCCTACGCGTACCCTGAGCAGGTTTACGTAGTAGAGGGAGGAGCGGCGAGGGTTCGACAGCAGAGGGGTTGTCTTGATACGTATAGGCTGCCCTGCGGGGCCGAGCCGGAGGGAGCCGGAGAATTTCAAGGAGCGGAAGCTCGGCAGACAGTAGGAAAATGTAGACGAGTAGATATTCTTTGTCTGCGTCAGAAAGCTGAGCGGACCCCGGCCGAGGCCGAGCAGGCCCTGCGGCGGCACGGACGTGCCGGTCGCCTGCACCACCGAGCCGAACGCGTAGTCCTCGACTTTGTCAGAAGCTAGAGACAAAGTGTCCTTCGCCATCGACGCGGAGACGGTGGAGCTGCCGTAAGTGAAGTTGAAGAAACACGACGGCGAGCCTGCGGGGCACGACGGGTTGGGGACCTGCGCGCACTGCGGGGACCCGCAGGGGACAGGCTTGTAGGTGGCGGAGCGCGTGGCGGCGAAGACCGCGTCAGACTGCGGGCAGCCGAGGCAGGCGGAGGAGGGGATCCAGGCGACGTCGCTGCTGGTGTCGATGGCGACGAGCATGGGCTGCGGGGGCGTCCCGAGGCTGGCGCGGACGACGTATGTGGGGGTCTGGAAGAGCTTGGAGCCGGAGGCGATGGGGACGAAGGAGCGCCTCGCCGCGGCTAAAGACGATAAATACACGAGGCGCGGCTGGTCTTGAGACAAGAGGTTTAAGACGAAGTCGTCGTAGGAGGTGTTGGTGGGGTTGAGAGGGGAGCAGGGGCTGAAGGGGTGGAGGATTTGGAGGGTGTTTTTGGTGTCATCTGCAGGGAGGAGCTTGTAATTGCAATGGGAAGAGGAGGCCAGGGTTAGTGATGAAATGATCAGGAGAAGGGATAGAGATAGTGGAGAAAGAGGAGCAGCCATGGCTGATAATTAATTAAGTTAAGGGAGTGGAGGGGAGTGGAGTGAAGAAGAAAATGGGAGTTGGGGCTGGTTTATATAGAGGGAATTAAGGGGTATATATTGAGGAACAGACTGTATTCCATAAGGGTTGGTTTGGGAGGCCGTGGGTGGAGAGATGGTGGCCTGTGATTCTCTTGTCCCTCCATTTTCTCTAGGTCTTTTCCCGTCTTTTTTATTACCCTTTTTTCTTTTTGTAAATCTGATTCGCAGGCTGGACTGAACTGGGGATTTGTTAACTTTTTTTAAACTAATTAGGGATTTAACCGCGTTTTAAAACTACTTAGGAATTTAGCAAATTCGGATCTGATGATGCTCGATATCGGTGATCTCCCAGATCAGTGCACATGGCAGATGACGTGTCCCAGGCTCATAAGAAAGGACCTACAGTGGCCGACCAGACCACTCCTGTGCCGGTCCTACTAGCAAACGCTGGCAAACCTCCGAGCCCCTAGCACAATTGGCCTCCTCGGCCTCACAGCTCGTCTCCGAGCTATCACAGGCTCAAGCCTCCTCGGCCCTCTCAGCTCGCCTCCGGGCTCGAGCAGAACCAAGATACCTCGGCTCTCCCGCTCCTCCGCGAGCTCTCCCGCCGAGGTCATCTTTCTCGGTCTCATCGACCGACCAACAGCTCCGCTCGCAGGCGTAACCGCCATCCCGCGAATCTCTCCATGCGCGAGATCTCCGCCGGCCACATCCCACGTTCCACGCCACCATGATCCCCCATTAACGAGCCTGTCTCGCCATTAATGGGATGTCCCGCTCATCACGCGGGCGTGACGTCGGGAACGTAACGGTCAGCGTGATTCTCGCGCCTTCCTCGCCTGCTACCACCACTAAATAGACCCCTTCTTCAGACGGTTCAAGTAAGCCATTTTTACTCCACTAAGCCGTTACTTTGCTCGGATCTCTAGTCTAACTTGACCGTCGGAGGGTCCTCGGTGGTATAATCACCCCGGGACTTCCTTGCAGGTAGCTCGGCAATCACAACCTCAAACCCATTGAGATCCACACGCTTCAGGAGTGACAGCCTCCAGCTTCAATCTCAGCCATCCATCGCCGCCATCAGCAGATTAACAGAAGGTAACATTTTGGCACGATCCAGGTCGCGCCAGCTGGCACCGTCTGTGGGAACTCCTTAATTCCACAAAAACAAAAGTTCACTTTACGATCTCAATCCAATGGCGAGCGATCATCGCGACGATCCAAGCACTAGCCGTCGCCTCCCCCTCAACGAAGGCACGGACGAACCTCCTCCGCCGAATGCCATCAACGTCCTCGCCGGCCGCATAGACTGACTCGCGTCTGTTGTAGAGGCGCTAATCCGCGTCCAAGCGGCGGGGCAAGATCACCAAGTCACCGCTCCCCCGCCTCGGGGCCAGGACCCCTACAGGGGGAGAGAAGACTCCGTTCGCATCGGCACCACCGACCATCGCCTCGCTACCTCCCACGGCCGCGGATCTCCCAGGCCGATACGTTCTGAGACCCGCTGGGCGCCCCACAGTTCGACACCAAGGTCCGTCGCCAGGGCACCTCGCCCCGAGGTCCTCCGCGCACCTGTCCCTCCCGAGGAGATGTCTGTCAGCTCGCCTGTTACCAAGCATGACCGACGCCCCCTCCCTCGACAGGGTCGCGCGGATAGGACCCGCCGTGGTGGCTCGAAAGCCACCTCGCTGGGGGATCTAAGGAACCTCATTGAGACGAACCGGAGCCATGACCACAAAGTTAAAAGCCGATCGATGCGAAGCCGAAACGACACTCCGTCGCTTCGCGTTCCCCACACAATCGCGACCCGTGTCTCCAGCGACCGTACCTCTTCCCGGAGCGCCGACTAGCTATCAAAGTCAAAGCCCTCATCAAGAGGCAGCCAAGCGGCTACCCTGCTCGGCTATTGCCGGTAGCTTCCCTATCTCGCAACGCCAGGGATCTAAGCCCTCGCATAGAGGCAGCCGAGCGGCTTCCCTGCTCGGCTATCCCTGGCAGGTAGCCTCCCTACCCCACAGCGCCAGGGATCGAAGCCCTCACTAAGAGGCAGCCGAGCGGCTTCCCTGCTCGGCTATCCCTGGCTAGTAGCTCCCCTACCTCACAACGCCAAGGATCAAAGCCCTCGCATAGAGGCAGCCGAGTGGTTTCCCCGCTCTGTTATCCCTGGCTGGTAGCTCCCCTACCTCACAACGCCAGGGATCAAAGCCCTCACGAAGAGGCAGCCCAGCAGCTGCCCTGCTCGGCTATCCCTGGCCGGTAGCTTTCCTACCCCACAACGCAGGGATCTAAGCCCACACTAAAAGGCGACCGAGCGGCTCCACAGCTTGGTTCATCCTTAGTAGGCTACTTACGGCCCCTCCCGCGCTAAGGATGAAAAGCCCTTGAAAGAGCCAATCGGGCCTGCCCCTGCTCGGTTATCCCTGGCTGGTAGCTTCCCTACCCCACAACGCCAGGGATCAAAGCCCTCACAAAGAGGCAGCCCTGCAGCTACCCTGCTCGGCTATCCCTGGCTGGTAGCTTCCCTACCACACAACGTCAGGGATCAAAGCCCTCGCAAGAGGCAGCCCTGCAGCTACCCTGCTCAGCTATCCCTGGTTGGCAGCTTCCCTACCCCACAACGTCAGGGATCAAAGCCCTTACCAAAAGGCAGCCCTACAGCTACCCTGCTCGGCTATCCCTGGCTGGTAGCTTCCCTACCACACAACGCCAGGGATCAAAGCCCTCGTAAGAGGCAGCCCTGCAGCTACCCTGCTCGGCTATCCCTGGCTGGTAGCTTTCCTACCCCACAACGCCAGGGATCAAAGCCCTTGCCAAGAGGCACAGGCAGCAACCCTGCTCGGCCATCCTTAAGGACAAAAAACCCTCGCCAAGAGGCACCGGGCGGTAACCCTGCTCGGCCATCCTTAGTAGGCTGCTTACGGCCCCTCCCGCGCTAAGGATGAAAAGCCCTCGAAAAGAGGCAACCGGGCCCGCCCTTGCTCGGTTATCCCTGGCTGGTAGCTCCCTACCCCAACAAACCAGGGATTAAAGCCCTCACCAAAAGGCAGCCCTGCAGCTACCCTGCTCGGCTATCCCTAGCTGGTAGCTTCCCTACCACACAACGCCAGGGATCAAAGCCCTTGCCAAGAGGCACCGGACAACAACCCTGCCCGGCCCGTCCTTAAGGATCAAAGCCCTCGCAAGAGGCAACCGGGCCCACTCTTGCTCGGTTATCCCTGGTTGGTAGCTCCCTACCCTAACAAATCATGGATCAAAGCCCTCGCAAAGAGGCACCGAGTAGATACCCTGCTTGGCCATCCTTAGTAGGCCGCTCACGGCCCCTCCCGCGCTAAGGATCAAAGCTCTCGCCAAGAGGCACCGAGCAGCTACCCTGCTCGGCCCCATCTTTACTTGGCCAATTACGACCCCTCCAAAAGCTAAGGATCAAAGCCCTCGCCGAGAGGCACTGAGCAGCTACCCTGCTCGACACCATTCTTAGTTGGCCAATTACGGCCCCTCCAACAGCTAAGGATCAAAGTCCTCGCCAAGAGGCATCCATTCTATCAACGTCTGAGCGATCTCCACCTTGACTTCAGAGCCATGGAGATACTGTCTTCCCACCGGTCCTTGCACACTCGACAAATGATCAGATTCAAATCGACGAGTAATCGCTAGACGAAGAACCGACACAACATGAAGGCAGTCTGTGCAAATACAAGTATCTACCAACAAAAGGAAATACAAGAACAAACACTACTGCAAAAAACAAAATCTTTATTCAAAAAATCAAAGCTTTTATAAGGGTATTATGGACTCCCCAGCCTTACAAAAATGCCCGGAGGCCCACAAAACAGCGAGGCAACAAAAGAAAAGACAAATGGAAGACGAGGGGTTTCAGGCCTCAGGGCCGGACGCGATATCGATGAGCTCGACGACCACCGTGACTGAGGACGCATCCGTCACAGGTGCCTCGGCGTTGCCCTCGCCGAGAGACCCTTCCCCGGCAGTGCTCTCGGGGGCATCCCCTTGCTCGTCATCCCCGTGGGGATATTCCGCTCGGAGCTCTTCATCAGCGAACTCCGGCACCCGGGCCTTGACGGCGTCGAGAGCCTCATGCCAGATGAGGGTGGTGGCCGAGGCTAGGATGGTGTAGAACTGCTCCGACTTCTGGAAGTTCTCCACCGCCTCCGCCGCCCTGAGGTCGGCACGCTTCGCCGCCTCTACCGCAGCCCCCAACTCCTTACGGAGGGTGCTCAATGACTTCTTCATGGTGCCGGCGAGCACCTTAGAGTCCTGAAGCTTGGCCTCGGCGGCCTCGCAAAACCTGGCCACCTCTTGCTTCACGGCCGCCGCCTCCCGCTTCGCGACTGCCGCCTCCTGCCTCCCGGCAGCCACCTCGCCCTCAAGGGCAGCGACCCTTGCCATCGCCGCCTCTAGCTCCCACTTCGAGCTCTCCTCCAGTGAGGAGAGCTCGCCCACGGCCCGCATTCTCGAGACTATCTCCTCTTCCTCCATCCGGGCGACGATAGTGACGTGTTAGAGGACCTGAAGAAATCGAGGGGGGGTCAGAAAGAAAAAGAGGCACCTAATCTCGCAAATGATGAGACGAGGTATGAACACTCACCTGAACGACCTCTTGGGCGATGGACGCCATTTGCGCCTTCAGCATCCCCCCAGGGACCCGGCCCCCGGCCGACCTCTCCATGTCGTGCAGCAAGCTGTCAGCGACGGAGAGCCCCGAGGGAACCTCAAAGCGGAGCTCCCCCTCAAGATTGGAGAGGCCGGGGTCCGCGGAACTATTCAGGGGAACCTCTTGAGAGACGACGGCGGAGAGCCCGTCTCCACCTCTGAAGCCTGGGTGTCCTTTCCCCGGGCCCTTTTTCTGCTCAGCGCCTGGCTGGGCTCCGGGGCGCGATCTACACTCGAGCGCTGGGGCGGGACGGCTGCTGGAGGAGCCGGGACCCCTTCTTCAGCTTGCGCATGGCTGCTCGGAGGAGGTCCGCGTCCATGGTTTCTGCACGAGACAAGATATAATGGAATCAGCGACACAAACAAAGTAAAAACAAACACAAGCTCCTAACTTACCGACGAACTGGGCGGAGCTGAGCCCGGCCCAACTGAGGGCCCGTTCAGAAAGCAGCACATCAACCCGAGGAATAGGCTCCCATGTCGCCACTCTCACCGCGTCGGGGTCATTGGACGGATTTCCCTGCCAGCACCTATCCCTAGACCATTGGATGGGTACGGGCCAGTCCTCACCCTCTGGCGGCCCGACGAAGAAAAACTTCTTCTTCCAATCATGGATGGAAGAAGGAAAGACGACAACTCCTGACCCGGTTACACTCTCCCGCTGCTTCCTAAAGGAGAGGTAAACCCACCTTGGGTCGCCCACGCAAGTTCCGGGGTGACTTTTGTAAACAAAAGAGGAGGCAAGGATGGACAGACTAAAGGGGATCATCTGCAGCTTCAGTCGGACTATGAACCCAAGGAGAATCTTCCAGGAGTTCAGCACTAGCTGGCCCGGGGCTGACCCAAAGTAATTTAACGCAGCTACAATCTCAGGAGGGAAAGGCAGACGCATTCCGGCCCAAAGGGCTTCCAGGTACAAGGCGATCTCTCTACCCCTCACCTGATTTGCCCTTTCTCCTTCTTCGGCTAATCGTAGTGTGTAGCCAGAGGGAATATGGAAACGAGTCCGAGCGGTGACAAGCTCGTCCTCATATCTCACTGAGGATGACGCACCAGGAGCGTCCGCCGCCACCGCTCCGGGAACCGCCCCAGACGCGCGCCCCCGGGAAGAGGATATGACCCCAACTTCCTGGAGAGGCTCCAACCCAGGGGAAGAATCCCTAGAATATACCCCAACGACATCTACAGACTCCTCAAAGCAAGACATCTAACCTGATGGGAAGAAGTCCTCGAGAAGAGAAAATGCAAGATCCGACCTAAAAAGAGAGAGCCGAGCAAATAAGACTCAGAATGAGAAAGATGTGGAGAGAGAGAGAGAGATCCTAAATCAGGCCTCCTCCCTATTTATACTACCAGCGTCCTCATCCAGCGGCGACGGTTGACTCCCGCCATAACGATTCAGTGCACTCGATGGCCATGATCGCCCCACCTGTCGCAAGCGCATTGGCGGCATCCCATCGGATGCCAGAAGCCTGTGACACGTCACATCAGCCAACCGGCGCGCGACACGTGGTATGTCGCTTCAGCGAAAGTGCACACGATCCGGCACACCCTTTTTAATGTGAAGGATCTCGCCCCGATTCGCTGGCCTCATCCGGAAAAGACAACCAATTGCCCAGAGACACGCCCCGACGATATCTTCAGAAAGGAGCTCACCTCGGGTGATCCGGCAAACCACTCTCGACCCGACCTGTCAGCTGGTCGGGATGAGAGTGGGGGGCTAATGATGATGCTCGATATCGGTGATCTCCCAGATCAGGGCACATGGCAGATGGCGTGTCCCAGGGCTCACAAGAAAGGACCTACAGTGGCCGATCAGATCACTCCTGTGCCAGTCCTACTAGCAAACGCTGGCTCACCTCCGAGTCCCCAGCACAATTGGCCTCCTCGGCCTCACAGCTCGTCTCCGAGCTATCACAGACCCGAGCCTCCTCGGCCCTCTCAGCTCGCCTCCGGGCTCGAGCAGAACCAAGATACCTCGGCTCTCCCACTCCTCCGCGAGCTCTCCCGCCGAGGTCATCTTCCTCGGTCTCATCGACCGACCAACAGCACCACTCGCAGGTGTAACCGCCATCCCGCGAATCTCGCCATGCACGAGATCTTCGCCGGCCACATCCTACGTTCTATGCCACCACGATTCCCCATTAACGAGCCTGTCTCGCCATTAATGGGAGGTCCCGCTCATCATGCAGGCGTGACGTTGGGAACGTAACAGTTGGCGTGATTCTCGCGCCTGTCTCGCCTGCTGCCACTGCTATATAGACCCCTTCTTCAGACCGTTCAAATAAGCCATTTTTACTCCACTAAGCCGTTACTCTGCTCGGATCTCTAGTCTAACTTGACCGTCGGAGGGTCCTCGATGGTACAACCACCCCGAGACTTCCTTGCATATAGCTCGGCAACCACAACCTCAAACCCATTGAGATCCACATGCTTCAGGAGCGACAGCCTCCAGCTCTAATCTCAGCCATCTATCGCCGCCATCAGCAGATCAACGGAAGGTAACATCTTGGCACGATCCAGGTCGTGCCAGGGTCAAATCAAAACCACCTAGACGCCATATAGGGTAGGACAGTTGGATTTGAATGGGTATGCATCCACACTTTGCATTCGCACTTTGTAAATGCAGATTCAACTTGCTCTTACTCTCTTAGGTTGAATTCGCACTTAGGAATTTAGCAAATCTCTATCAGTGTTCTCCCTCTTGCTCTCTCATGTTGAATTCGCACTTTGTAAATGCAGATTCAACTTGAGCACATGAGTTGAATCCGCACTTGCAAAGTGCGGATTCATATCTGATGATGGTTATAATCGGGAACTCCCCAGATCATGACACGTAGCAGATGACGTGTCCCGAAGCACACGGAAACAGGGTATGGACCAAGCATTAGAGGCGTCCCCCGGGCTATCATCCCGCTACTTGGACCCTGTTCATACCATAATTTTGCATTCTTATAAACTCCATTCTTATGCTTTTTACAAATAAACATGTGCTTTTGACCCATGTCTGCTACATAGTTGCAGGTTACAGGTTCTCAGAATAAAAATGGTGAAATTGATGAAAAAAATGATACAAAGTGAGACTACGAATGATAAATGGTGAAATCTTGATCGTGCCTACATTTTGAAGGACAATGAAGAACAATGAACAAAAGTTCACAAAGCACAAAGGCAGCGTCACGAAGCAACGGTAAAAGTCCACTACAATTACTCACTGTGGAGATCTGGAAGAGAACCAAAAGACATTCAGAAGAAACAACTGTAGAAACAAGAAGTAAAAGTGCAACAGAACAAACCCAAGAAAATTCAACCCATGATCCTCCCACTTGGCCGCGGAACCGCGGCCAAACCTGGCCTATGGCCGCGGTTCCGCAGCTGTCTATTACACATGTCGGTGGAAAATGTTTGGTGCGCTGGCGGGCGTTGACTATGTCTTTATCTTAGGGGGTATTTTTGTAAAAGAAGATGTGATGCGATTGTAACCTAGGGTTTCTATGAATCTATAAATAGGAACCCTAAATCTTGTATTAGGGCATGCCTCTTTTCATTTCATAAATTCAGATCTGTAATTCTTGTGTTGATGTTTGGAGAGAGCCATTAATAAAATTAGTAAGTTTTCTATTTCTTTGCCTTAGTTTACTTTTAATTAGTTGCCCTAGTTAGATATGTTCTTCAATTCCCTGATGAACGAGTAGTCTCCTCGCTTGTTAGGGTTAGCTTTAGGGAAAGGCTTGAGAGATGAACTCTCTCATCCCTTTCTTTCCACATCACACATAATAATTAGGACTCCATGCATACATACACACACCGTTCCCTGCGATACCTTACCCCTCGAGGTAACGGTGATATCGTAGTATAAAGGATCGGTTGTGTATGTTTTCCATGGAGGTTAGGGTAATAATTGAGAAAGGAAGGATAAGAACCTAGAGGAAGAAACATCTTTTGCTCGTCCTCGAGCAAACCTAGTTTTATTCTCAACAAAAACCTAACCTCACTTTCGCAGGGAATCGCGATTGCACTGAGTTCGTGCAACAAGCCGTTAAACCTCTAGGTGTCCCTAGTAGGAGGAGTGTTGTCTCCAGAGGGTTTTCAGCGGATACTACCCACAAAATCCTATCAATTTGGCTTATCGACTTTTATCCTCCAATTAGGTTTTCTAACAAGAACTCTATTATCTTTGACTCATAAATTATCCACCAGTATTCTTCACGCTTCTCATCATTCAACTTAAGATTATATATGTTCTTGTGAATTTACTTAGCTTTTGGCATCTCTTAAGTTTTCCTTCTAGAGTTCCATCTCAACTTAGGAATTTTTATCATCTCTATTAAAAATACAAGTCATATTCTTCATTCTTATCTCTTATCTAAACCCTAATCACATGCCCCTACGTGTGTGTATAAATCATCCCTACACTTGGAAATTCAAATCAAGCAATCATACTCTTGTCCGTTGTCCAAATCACTTCTTAATTGGTGAATTTTTAGATGAATTTCGCTCACACATCCTTCATGCGATCGTTAATACTTTTTGAGGTACCAACAACCGATTATAAGATGTGTTTGCATATTAAAGCGTAATTTCTAGTCTTGTAACACCTAAGGCTTTAGCAGTGACTCCCAAATCAGTTGGTCTAAGGCACTAGGTGATGAAGCACCCTCGCTAAATATTTTTCTATTTTTGCAGCCTTAAGTAATCACAAAAACCAGTGTTCATTTTTTATTATCTCTTTATTCACACTTGAATTTTAATATCATTTTCTTTATACTAAGGACTTTAGACAAGAGCATTTCAAGGTCTCCTTTACTATTCCAAGTTTCAAGCTTCGTGTTTGTGCAATTTGTAGGGTATATATTTTCAGAATTTAGACTTAAGTTTAGGAATTATTTTTCAAACTTATACTTTAATAAAAATATCAATACTCTTCCCTTATTTTAACTTAGCCAAAGAAGTGAACTCAAAATTTGCCTATTTCTAAATAAACTACAAAAACATATACTTTCTACCGTTAAATTTTAAGAAAAGTTATTTTTAGGGTTTTTAATTTACTAAGTCTAGGATCTAGTTGTTCTTAGCTAGTTAACCTTTTTGTCAAACTCAAGCCATTTATGGCCAAAATTGAATACTTTAATTTTTATAATTTTTGAAAATTTTCAATTTTTTATGGGTTTTAAAATAAGTAATCCAAATGCAAAATGTACATATGAATGCGAAGGAAGAAGGCTTACCGAGCATACCCCCAAACTTAACCTTGACAGTGTCCTCACTGTCATGCTACACCAAGAGGGTTGAGAATGTCGGCACTCCCCTGTTTATTTATTTATAATTTTTTTTATTGTTGTTAAAAGAAAAACAAAAATATATATACATAAACGCCCCCCCAAACTTCATTGAAACCATGTTAAATGTAATTGCCAAACTTTGCAAAGACCAAACGTCAACACCAACCAGTTGAAAAATTTATCTGTATAGAGTATCGGTTGGTGGAAGAACATGTTGTACCGATCCAAAAAGAATTGGGGAAGATAGAAGTGGTGGTATGGAAAGTGTGGAAGTGAATAGATAGGAGGTGATGATGAATCAAAACGAGAATGTGAATGATCATCAATCAGTGGAATATTGGCATTCTCGTATCTTATTAAAAGAAAAGGGGGTGGTTCAATTTCTAAAGGAGGAGGTTGACTATCTACACTATCCTCAAGATGTTTCTGTGGATCCTTTATCGACTTGGCAGCATCCATCATATGCATATGATATTCAATTATGAGGGAACTAATCTCCTCGATGTCCGCCATAGTCCAGCCGAAAGCTTGCCGCTTATCTTGTAAGACCATTAAAAGGGCTTCCTCTTGCTCGAGGGCTAGAGAGGCCGATATGATAACGGGAAAGGTCTCATTCTCACCTAGGTAAGCATATTTAAGGTGAGACGGCAAGGGCTTTAGTTCGAGTTTCGGAGGCGAAACAATCAAAGGTAAAATTGTGGAATCTACCTCGAACTCAAAGGACTCCAACACTGGTTCGAAATCACTGCAAACAACCGATTCGGATGGTTCAACTAACTCATCCAAAAATTCAAAAGACTCATATTCGGGCGGTCGTCAAAATCATCCGAAAAAGTGAAACATTCATAATAAATATCGGTTATGTGGTAGATTCAAGGAGGGACGCACTAGTGGCGTCAAAATTGTTGTCATCAAACAGAAATCTTTCAAGCTCGCAGTCCTCCTGCGTGATTTCGTGAATAGAGCAAACTTCTCGTGTACTAGTTTTAGGCATGGGGGATAGACTTCCTATCTTGTAAATATTGAACTCACTAGACATCTTCCCGAAGGATAGAGTCATGGAGCCATTGCGACAATTTATTACGGTATTGGAAGTGGCAAAAAATGGTCGACCGAGAATCACTGGAATTTGGTTCCGTGGGTTAGCAACAGGTTGTGTGTCCATAACAATAAAATCAACGGGGGATATGAAATCCCCTACTTTGATCAACACATCCTCTAACTCACCCCTAGGATGGGTGATTGATCGATCAGCCATTTGGAGAGTACAACGAGTGGGTTTCAACTCTCCAACCCCTAATTACTCGTACACGGAGTAGAGAAGCAGGTTAACACTAGACCCAAGATCTAAAAGTGCTCGATTGATTTTCTTATCCCCAATTGTTATTGAAATCGTAGGACAGCCAGGGTCCTTTTGTTTTTGGGGTAAGGGTTGAGGTTGGTTAATAGTATTGCTCACTGCACTAGCCACTAGCACTTTCTTGGGTATTTGAGACTTTCTCTTCGAGGAGCATAAACCTTTTAAGATTTTCGCGTACGAAGGGACTTGTTGGATTGCATCCAAGAGAGGTATATTTATGCTAACCTGTTTAAATAACTCCACAATTTTCTCCATTTGTGGAGTTGATTTATTAGGACTCAACCTGTTTGGAAATGGAGCATTTTGAAAATCTGTTGAGTCCAATATCTGTGGAGTAGAATGTGGAGTTGGAACGGATCCCAGTGTGGGTGTGTTCGAGAAGTGAGAAGTGGGTCCGTTCGGATTAGAAGAAGAAGAGCCTTTTGAAGAATGAAGAATAGGCTCTAGCGGAGAAGATGAAGGTGAAGAAGAAGAGGATGGAGAAGAAGAAGAAGAAGAAGAAGGAGAACCACCGGAGGGGGTGTCATCACTAATACCCACGTTATTTTGCAACACTCTTCCAGTTCTCAACGTGGTCACCGCATTTACATTATGATTTTGATATTCATATGCGACATGTGCGTTGTGTGTGTGACCGGGATTTGGCAATGGTTGAGATGGAAGATTTTCCTTTTCTCTCTCGCTCAACGCAGCAGTTAGTTGTGCAATTTGTGCCTCAATAGATTTGATGCTTTGATCGTATGAAGTATTGTTGTGCACCAAAGACTGGATGGAAGTCTCCAACCTTTCTGCAGATTGTGTAGATTGTTTGAGAAACGCATCTAGACTTTTTTCTAGCGAGATAACCTTATCATCATTTGGTTGAACAAAATTGTTTTGAGGGTAGAAGTTGTTAGGCACAAAATTGTTCATTTGATTTGGATAAGGTTGTTGTTGGAAAGGTTGCTGGTATTGAATTTGTTGGGGTGCTTGTTGTTGTGGAGAAGGAGGCCTTTGAAAGTTGTTGTTTCCTTAGAATTGTTGATTTTGATTCCAAGCAAAATTTGGGTGACTCCTCCAACCCGGATTATAAGTCGAAGAGTAAGGACCATTTCTTTGTCGTTGCTGAAAGGCAGCATTGACTTGATCTTGTCCTTGAACAGGCGGATTGTAAGGACACTCTTCGGTAAGGTGTGATGGATCCGAACAACAAGCACAAACAGTTCGTGGTGGTAAAGCAGGGGCAGGAGAAGGCGATGGGATTTTGGTCTCAATCGCTTCTAGTTTTTTCGTAAGTGCGGCCATCTCGGCCTTCATAGCAATCGAGATATCTAATTGATGTATGCCTTCCCTAGACTGACCAATAGAAGAAGATGAGGTGGTCTTGGTGCTCTCCCACTGAATTGTTTGTTTACTATGATCCTTGAGAAACCGCCATGCTTCCTCACTAGATTTGGTTAGAAAGTGACCTTGACAAATGGTTTCTAGCAACTGCTTCGTTGTCTGGTTCAATCCCTTGTATAATGTTTGGCAAAGTTGCCAATTTTCGATCCCATGGTAAGGGCATTGGACAAGTAGGTCCTTGAATCTTTCAAACCACTTCCAAAATGGTTCGGAAGGAAGCTGGGAAAATTGTATAATTTCATTGCGAATTCTCGCGGTCTTGTGATGAGGATAAAACTTTTTAAGAAAAGCTTTAACAAACTCGTCCCAATTTCTAATTGAATGTGATGCTGTGCTGTATAACCACTTCTCGGCTAAGTCACATAAGGTGAAAGGAATGACCCTTAGCCTTATAGTATCATCTGATAATTGGGTTGTTTTCATCATGGCGCAAACGTTTTAGAATTTGTTTATGAAGATGTAGGCATCTTCGGATTCCAGTCCGTGAAATTTTAGCAGCATATTGATGAAGTGGGGTTTTATCTCAAAATTGTCCCCATTTGCCGGTGGGGATGAAAGACAGGTAGGTAAGACGGTGCGGACATGGTAGAAGAGATCCTGGAGCGCGATTCGTTGGGACGCTTCAACAGGCGGGTGGTTCGGGTTATTCGCACCTAACGGAGGTGGAATCAGTCCCGTGGGTAAGGTGTTGTTAGGATTATATCCCGACATACCTTCGGAAAAAGAATTTGAAGGTGGAGGTAAGGAAGTAGAAGGAATTTCGACTTCGGAATCGAAAGCTTTGTCGGTCGGTACCAACAAAACACGGACTAATCGGGCGCTAGTGTCCCTAGTCTACACGGACATACACTAAAGAGGTAGTGTAGTCAAAAAGGTGAAAAACAGAATGTGGGGGTAAGAAAATGTCAATGAGAAGAAAGTGGGTGGTGGTGGGGTGCACGGATTTTAAGCGACAAGTTGCAAGTTTGTTTTTTTTAAAAAAATTTTTCCTTTTTTCTTTTTCTCTTTATTTGGAACTCCTTGCAAAAATTTTTTTCGATAAAGGGCTTAGTCACAAATGCAATCAACCACAAATGCACAATCAGGCCTAGATCTAGGGTCACCTAGGTCAGCTAGACAGCTCCTAACCGTTCCAAAGGGCTAGAAATTGGACCTCAAACCGCCTCTTCACCGTCAATTGCGGCCAGGTAAGTGCCGGGTGAGTGGGAGGCTCTCTACTACAAGTAGTGGCCCTAATTAAGTAACCACTCGCCTTAGACACACTTTCCTAGACACCGCAAACTCAGGTTAGGATAAACGGTCGATGCCTATAACTAGTCCTCTGTCTTATTGAGCGCGACGTCCTTAGGGCTGAGTCTAATATTTTTTTTAATTAAGAGATGGTCAATGCATATGCCTTATGTGATTTCTGGGGTCCTGGGAAGGGTGATGAAATCCCCACCCAATCTGGATTGGTTTCAAGCCCCTTAAAGTCCGATTAAAAATATGCAAAACAGTAACAACCACTTGCAATCAAATTTTTTATTTTAAGCGCGGCGCAAAGAATCCTGCACAAGATCAATTATTAGAAGGGGGAGAGATTTTTAAGCGCAAAGAATCCTGCAGAAAACTTAACAGAAGATATATTGGGATTTGCAGAGGAAGAACAGAGAAAGCTCACAGTGGATTTTGCATGCTGACGTCACCCGACCCGCGGCGGAAGCGCGGCCAGAAGGGGCTTGCGGCGGCGGAAACGCGGCGGCGGCGGCGGCGCAGTTCTCGAAAATTTTTCTGTTCTTCTGTTTTGATTTTCTTCTGCTGTTCAGATATGCTGTTTTCTGTTTTGCTCTCTGGATTTTTCCAGATCCGAACACGTTTGTAAATCCTGCAAAATTCAAACAAAAATACCCTTCACAAAATAAAAGATGATAAATTTTTATATTTTTTAATTTTTCAGTTTTTTATGATTTTTTAATTTATATTAACCCGAAATTGCAAAAAGAAAATAACACGTCATCCCCGGCAACGGCGCCATTTGATTTGTATGGATTTTAAGATCAAAAATATTTAATAACCGCAATCAAGAACGGCGTTGCTTGGTAGCTAGCCGGTGAGTACGGGTCGGTCCACAGGGATTTTGTGAATTTCCTAATTGCTCTAACGAGTTAATTCCAAACGTTGTGAATGGATTATCTCTAAAACCTAAATTGATTTTTACTAAGACTAGAATCTTGCTAGGGTTAGGTTTAGGGTAAGTTGGGAAATTGAATGTTTCCTCACCGCTTTCAATGCCCTATTTTAGATCTATTAGGTGTTATGGTAATAATTAATAAAGGGGATTAGTACCATCCCCGATGGTACTAATCCCCTTTATTAATTATTACCATAACACCTAATAGATCTAAAATAGGGCATTGAAAGCGGTGAGGAAACATTCAATTTCCCAACTTACCCTAAACCTAACCCTAGCAAGATTCTAGTCTTAGTATAAATCAATTTAGGTTTTAGAGATAATCCATTCACAACGTTTGGAATTAACTCGTTAGAGCAATTAGGAAATTCACAAAATCCCTGTGGACCGACCCGTACTCACCGGCTAGCTACCAAGCGACACCATTCTTGATTGCGGTTATTAAATATTTTTGATCTTAAAATCCATACAGACCCGACCTCCGAGGATGCCCTGAACGTTCTTACACTCTCCATGCAAACGGCCAATAGCTCGCCTCCGAGTCCTCCTACACGCCGGGCTCCTCGGACCGTCACCTCCGAGCTATTACAGAACCGAACTAGATCAGCCTCCCGCCCTCTTTTAGGCCTCTCGCCGAGTTAGGCTTCTTCGGTTCTACCAGGGAACCTAGAACTCGGGCCACATATGCCTCTGCCACGGCTCCGCAAATCTCGTCAGACGCGAGATATCTACCGCCCTATGATCCTGCGTTCCACCCCATCGCATCCCTCCATTAACGAGCGTATATCGTCATTAATGGGGGATCCCTCCATTCACGCAGGCGTAACGCCAGGTGCGTAACGGCCGACGAGGATCTTGCGCCAGCTAGCCCATGGCAGCCGCTATATAAACCCTCTCTCTGACGACTCAGGTAAGGCAATTTTTACCCAATAGGTCGCTACTCTGCTCAAATACCTCGACTAACTTGATCGTCGGAGGGTCCACAGTGGTACAACCATCCCGGGACTTCTTTGCAGGTAGCTCGGCTTCATTCCAAATCAAGCCCACTAAGATCTACATGCTTTAGGAGGCAACCCTCAAATCCAATCTCAGCCCTTCATCAACGCACGTGACAGATCGACGGAAGACAACATCTGAAGGAGATTCAGATCTCCATCAGTTGGCGCCGTCTGTGGGAACTTCAAAAATTCCACTCATCGAAAGTTGATCTTCCGATCTCGAACTGATGGCAAGTGATCATCGCGACGATCCCAGCACAAGCCGCCACCCTCCCCACAACAGAGGCGTGGACGGATCCTCTCCTCCCCCTAACGCCGTTCACGCCCTGTCTGCACGGATCGACAGGCCCACGTCCATTGTGGATCCCTTGTCCGCGTCCAAACAGCGGGACAAGCCCCTCGGGTCACCGTTCCCCCACCTCGGGATAGCGACCTCCGCAGAGGGGGAGATGACACTGCCTACGCTGGCATGGCTGAATAGCGTCTCACTATCTCTGACGACCACAGATCCCCCATTGTGACCAATTCAATGACTCGCTGGGCGCCTCACAGCTCCACTCCGGGGTCTCGTGAAAGAGCGCCCCGCCTTGAGGCCCATCGCATCCCTGGACCTTCCGAGGAAGTGTCGGTCAGCTCGTCTGCTCCCAGACATAGCCGACGCCCTCTCCCTCGACGGGGTCGCGTGGACGGCGCTCACCACGATAACTTACGAACAACCTCGCCAGGGGACCTGAGGAATCTCATAGAACGAAACCGGAGTCGCGCCAGGCGTAGGCTGCCAGCGGGAGAGGCCATAACGCCGAATACGCCGAATCCTCGGGGTATCATGACCGTCTTGATGCCCTCGAAAAGAAGATCGAGGGTATACATCGAGAGATTCGTCCTTCAAGCGAGGGGGCCGGGTATGTCACCGACTCGCTTACGAAGTCTTTCACAGAAGGACTGCTCGCTGTCCGTGTCTCCTCCAGAAACAAGCTTTCAAAGGTGGCCCTCTTTGATGGGAAGTCCGACCCGAAAGATCACCTGGACGCGTTCACGGCAGGCATGAGCTTCCAGGACAACTCTGACGCTGCCTAATGCCGAGCATTCCCCGCTACTCTCATCCATGCCGGACGAGACCGGTTCCGAGGATTCATGCCACGCTCTATCTCTACCTTTGATGAGCTGACCGCTCAGTTCCTCGGGCATTTCGTCGAGAACAGACGGCAGAAGCGGATCGTCGATTACCTCTTCACTTTAAAGAGCGAGGAAAAGGAATCCTTCAAAGGATATGTCACTCGCTTCTACAACGCTCTTCTTGAGGTTCCAGAGCACAGGGACGAGACTGTCATCACAGCCCTTAGGTCGGGTCTTAGGCACAAGGAGTGGCTCCGCTCCTTTGCATTAGCGCAACCTAAGACCATATCCGAGGTAAAAGCCTGGACCGAGCGAGAAATCCAGCTCGAGTCTGAGATAAATACGAACCTACCCCAGAGCGACTAGGCCGATCAAAAGAAGAGGGGTAAAGAAGAGAATAAGAAGGTTGACCGGCCAAAGCCATACTTCCCGAAGTTACAGGAGTATACTCCGCTCAACATCTTCCAGACTGAGCTGTTGGAGGAGGCAAAGGGCGGGCGATTTTTCAAGCTCCTTCCGGTCACCAACAGAGCGGCCAAATGGAAACAAGGCCTTTACTGAGCCTTCCACAGGTCGTAGGGACACTCCACCGAGAACTGCAAACAGCTCCGCGACTACATCGAGGAGTTGATTGGCTTGGGGCACCTGGCAAAGTACTTGCGGGAGAAGTGACAAGAAGATCGGGAGAAAGAGAACCATCCCCCTCCCGGCGAATTAACGATCGGCCAAATCATGGTCATATCAACAGGGAATGCGCCTGGAGCCGGCGAGAATCGATACTTCCTGACGGTCGAGGGGACTAGAAGCCAGCCCCAGAAGAAAAGCAAAGCAGCCGAGCCCATCACCTTCATCGACGAGGGCCTCCACGGGATATCCTTGCCTCACAATGACCCCCTGGTGATTACAGCACGGGTCCACTGCTACGAGGTTCAAAGGATACTGGTCGACTCGGGAAGCTCGGCAGACATCCTTTTCTACGACTGCTTTTACGTATGGGGCTCAGCCCGTCGGACCTGAGGTCGACCGCCTACATTCTGTCTGGGTTTACTAACCACTCTATCCTGGCAGAGGGATTGGTCACCCTCCTCCTTAACTTCGGGGAGGCGGGCCGTACGAGAACCGTACCATTGGAGTTCATCGTCGCTAGAATTCCATCGACCTACAATATCCTCCTGAGACGCCCAACGCTAAACTTCCTTCGGGCCCAGATCTCGACTTACCACCTCGCGATCAAGTTTCCACTCGACCAAGGGAGAATAGGCCGGGCCTATGGGAACCATCAAACTGCAAAGATTTGCTTCGCTTCGATCAAACAAAAGGCGATCGAGGATGAAGTTGACAGGTTGCTTGCAGCCAACTTCATTCGAAATATGGCCTACTCAGAATGGCTGGCGAATGTGGCCATGGTTAAAAAGGAAAGTGGGAAGTGGCGCATGTGCGCCGACTTCATAGAGCTCAACAAGGCCTGCCCGAAAGACAACTATCCCCTCTCTCGGATAGATCAGCTTATCGACAGCTCGGCAGGCCACGAATTACTCAGTTTCATGGATGCTTTCTCTAGCTACAACCAGATCCGTATGAACCCGGCAGACAAAGAGCTTACCGCATTCACAACGGACCGGGGGTATACTGCTATAATGTGATGCCCTTCAGCCTCAAAAACGCCAGAGCTACATACCAGTGCTTGGTCAACGGGATGTTCAAACCACAGATCGGGAGGAACATGGAGGTTTACATTGACGACATGCTCGTTAAGTCGACCTCGTCAGATGAGCACGCCAAAGATCTTGGCGAGACTTTTGACATCCTCCGCAAATACAAAATGAAGCTGAATCCCGCCAAGTGCGCGTTCGGGGTCCCTAGTGGAAAATTCCTTGGGTTCATGGTTACCTACCGAGGAATCGAGGCTAACCCGGAGAAAATCAGTACCATCCTCAACATGGCTGCGCCGAAGACCAACGTCGAAATCATGCGGCTCACGAGGAGAGTGGCCGCTCTGAGTCGCTTCATATCAAGGTCCGGAGAAAGTGCTTCCCGTTCTTCAATTCCTGAGAAAGATCCCAATGTTCGAATGGTCGGAGGAGTGTCAGATCGCTTTCGAGCAATTGAAAATACACCTGGCAACTCCTCCACTGCTCATCCGGCCAACTGAAGGAGACGAGCTATCGCTGTATCTAGCGGTGTCCGATCAGACTGCAAGCTCGGTGCTCGTCTGAGAAGTCGAAGGAGTCCAGAAGCCGGTCTACTACGTAAGCTACATCTTTAAGGATACGGAAACAAGGTACCCGGCTATAGAAAAGATTGTCTTGGCGCTCATCGTGGCCTCAAGGAAACTACGACATTACTTCCAGGCACACACCATCCTTATCTTCACCGAGCGTTCTTTAAGGGCTATTCTCGCAACCACCGAGTCATATGGTCGCTTGGAGAAATTGAGGTGGGAGTTATCTTAATTCGACATCAAATACCGCCCAAGGAAAGCTATCAAGGCACAAGTACTGGCCGACTTTATTGTCGAATGCACTATCCCCAACAAGGAGGCAGTGTCGGTGCCAGTCCCCTGGGTCTCAACCCTCGATCGAGGAGAGGACCGACTCCGTTCCCGATTGGGTCCTTTACGTCGATAGATCATCTACCGAGGATAGGAACGATGCCGACCTCATCATTCGAGGCCCGAATGAGGCAGAGATGGAGTATTCTTTGAAGCTCGGGTTCAAAGCCTCAAACAACGCCGCAGAGTATGAGGCATTGCTAGCTGGACTACGAATCGCCTCCGGAGTGGGGCTGAAGACAATCCGAATCCGTAGTGACTCCGCCCTGGTCGTAGGCCAGGTGACCGGCCGTTTTGAGGCACGGGAGCCTCTGATGGTGAAATATTTAGCCGAGGTAAGAAGACTACGGAAAGACTTCGACGAAGTTCAAGTGGAGCAGATCCCCCGGCACCTAAACGCCCAGGCCGACGCTCTGAGCAAGCTAGCTTCCTCCTATACGGCCAACAACAAGAGAAATATCCTCTTCGAGGTCTTGCCATGGCCCAGCATGGAAGGCAGGGTGACAACACTTCAAATTTATGTTGTCCAGGAAGAAGACCGGGATTGGAGGAAGCCCCTCGTAGAATTCCTGAAGAAGGGTACGCTCCCAGAAGATCGAGGGGAAGCATGCCGCCTCCGAGCCAAAGCCCGCCATTTCGTTTAGAACAGTGGGAATCTCTATAAGAAATCTTTCAAACAACCTCTGCTTCGGTGCGTCGATCCCTACGAGGCTAACTACGTCCTCCGTGAGGTTCACGAAGGGGTCGGCGGAGCATATCAAGGGGCCCGCACCTTGGTCCAGAAGACGCTACTCCAAGGATACTATTGGCCGACCATTCATCAAGACACTCAGAAGCTCGTCAGAAGATGCAAGAGCTGCCAACTCCATGGCAGCATACCCCGTCTTCCGGCTACTGAGCTAACGGACCTGACTTCCCATGGCCATTTGCCCAATGAGGAATGGATATGGTAGGCCAACTCCCTACTGGTACGGGCGGGCATAAATACATCCTTGTTGCGGTATACTACTTTACGAAGTGGATCAAGGCCGTCCCCATCAGAAAACTAGACGCCACCACAGCCATCAAATTCCTGCAAAACAATATAATATCCCGGTTCGGGATTCTGAGGTGTATCGTTACCAACCACGGGACGAACTTCGAAAATGACAAGGTTAAGGGATTCTGCAACGAATACCATGTACTCATGAAGTTCGCTGTGGTCGCGCATCCTCAATGCAACGGGTAGGTCGAGGTCGCTAACCGGGATGTAATCCGAGGTCTTCGAACTCGTCTGGAAGGAAGGCAGGGCAGTTGGGTCGACGAACTACCCCGAATTTTATGGGCTTTACGCACATCAAAGAGACCTCTACTTGGGAGACCCCCTTCAGCCTCTGCTACGGCACCGAGGCAACGGTCCCAACAGAGATCGGGCTGCCCAGTTACAGAGTCGAGCACTTCAATGACGAAGCTAATACCATGGCACTCAGAACTAATTTGAACATCTTGCTAGAGAAGCGGGACTGGGCATAGATCAAAGCCGCTGCTTACCAACAGTAAACTGCTTGCTACTATAACGCACAAGTCAAGCATCGCACCTTCAAGACTGGGGATTTGGTCCTAAGGCGGAACGAGTTCGTGGACCAAAGCAAGTTGCACAAGTTTTTCCCGAAGTGGGATGGCCTATTCATCGTCTCCGAAGTACTGTCCGGCGGGGCCTATCGCTTGCAAGACGCGGCGGGTCATAAGTTTCCATGACCTTACAATTCCGAGAAGCTCAAGTTGTACAAGTGAATTTAAAAATTGTATCTATGAATATATGTTTATTCTTTGCCAAAGCGATGTAAATTTTTCTATTTCTTTTGAATTAGAAGAAACTTCTCCTATGTGTTTCCTTCTTCCTCAGTTCAAAGGCCACGGGTATTTTCCCCTAAGTCTTTTGAGCACGAAGAAACTTCTCCTATGTGTTTTCCTCTTCCTCGGTTCAAAGGTCACGGGTTTCGTTTTATGAAAATACTCAAACACACAAAGAAGACAAAAACGAAACAATAGTGCGTCGCAAAAGGAGAATTTTATCTATCATAAGTATTATGGGCTCCTCAGCCTTACACAAAAATTAAAATTCCAACAGAGAGGGTATAGGGCCGAGGAACCACTGCTGATGGTACTCCATGGAGATCTCCGCCAGCTGAGCCCTAGCCCCTTCAGCCCGCTCCCTATGATGCTGTCCACATACCCGGGACGCCACAGAAGCACCAGAACTCCCATCCGCCGGGCAAGAGTCCGCGATCTGCCTCTTTTGGAAACATTCCAAAAGAAGGGACGCCGACCGATCATGCCTGTTCTTCGAGATAAGGTCGAGAACATACGGCGTGCGCAGCTTATCGAGCGCCTCATCCTGCAGTTCCTCGGAGAGGGGGTTGTACAGCCCTGGAGACCTCCTCCAAATTGCATACATCAGCAATTGGAGGAGAGACGACCGACGAGGAAGTAGACGGCCGAAATGGTCCTTGATGCGTTGGACCACACCCCAGTATGTCTCCTCAAATAAGGACTGATTGTACAAATAGATGTCATTGGGAGTGGCGATCTCTTCAATCGTGTTGATATGCCCGGCCATCTCAGAAAAGCAACGCTGAAAGAACCCATCTCTTACCCTATTTATAGCCTCAACAGAATCCCTAGGGGCCGAAATTTGCGCGCGCATTGGCGTGAATCCTAGGATATTTTCAACCCTTCCAATACCAAACATCCACGTAGTGGGCATCCCGTGTCTCACGGCCAACCGAAGTCGGAACGACGTGGATCTTGGAACGCCTCTCCTCACCTATGCGTTTTTGCCACGTGTCGCCCACGACGGTCACTCTTCCAGATTTTCACACGTCGTGGGAGATTGAGCGACGCCTCGCAAAACTGAGCAGCTTCCCTGCTCGGCCTATCCATGGCTGGTAGCTCACTACCCACTGCCGTCAAGGATCAAAAGCCCTCATCAAGAGGCCACCGAGCAGCTTTCCCTGCTCGGTCTATCCTTAGCGGGTAGCTCCTACCCATCTACGCTAAGGATCAAAGCCCTCGTCAAGAGGCCACTGAGCAGCTTCCTTGCTCGGTCCATCCCTGGCTGGTAGTCTACTACCCACCGACGCCAATGATCAAACCCCTCATCAAAAGGCCACCGAGCAGCTTCCCTGCTCGGTCGATCCTTAGCGGGTAGCTCCTGCCCATCTACGTTAAAGATCAAAGCCCTTATCAAGAGGCCACCAAGCAGCTTCCCTGCTCGGACCATCCTTAGTGGGTAGCTCCTACCCATCTACGCTAAGGATCTGGAGCCCTCAACCTCGGCAAGCGCCGACCAATCCAAACTAGGCTCTTGTCTAACTTATTCTAAGAGAAGTGGTCGCCGGTCCAACTATTCATCACAAAAACTGCATTTTAATACCACTCATTCATTATCTATTTTGTTATATATCGGTACTATTAACCAGTGGCTGCTCAGTAAATACAGATTACAAGTATTCGTGATAAAATACTGGAAACACACTTAAAATCACGGATATAACGTTTGAGAGCCGACACTACAATCAGAAAAAAACCAGCCGATATTCAAAGAGATCTTTTACAATAAACATGTGTACACAATTTTGGTCCAACACAATACAAGTGTGCATATAGCTCTTTTAATCCTAGGACCATGGTGGGGCTGCCTTGGCACAACAAATTGTGCAAATGGGCACATGTAGTGTGATGTGTAATAAATGCTAAAAGATGTGATGTGATTTAAAGCATCTAGTTTCCCTCCAAGTCTACTGAGTATAACCCAAGTCGATATGAAGAAATCAAATAATACCAATGGACTTGTTGAGTGCACTTGAGATCACCACACAAATACGAGCCCATTTGCCCACAACCAAACCGGCGAGACCCCCTAAAAAACCGGCACCACCGGGTCAATTTGCTCCAAGCCCCCATTTTTCTTCTGGTCATTTCTTAGGGTCACATCAGTCTATCTATATTGTTTGTTTATTCTGGAGTTAAGCCTATAAATACCAGAACAGATATTGAGCAAATGACCCTATAATATATACCATTTTCATTTTGTTTTAGTTTTTTGGTTTAGGCTTGAGAGTTGTGAGGGTTTTAATTTGGTTTTTTCTTCTTCTTCCTTCTCGAAGCTTTCTTTGAGAGCTTCATTATGGAGGTTGAATAAGTTACCAATATTTTGTATCTCAACTACATCAAGTGTTAATAATATTGCTTTGTTATTGCTTTGTTCTTTTGCTTTGTTTCTTTACTTTCTTTTCTTTTCGTTATGTATAACTAATCTTTCTTTGGTTGTGGTAATGGTGAGAAAATGAGATGAAAGGTTTTGCCTTCCTCCTCCTCCTATTTTTGTTTAAAATGTATAATGTGATTCTAACTTAAAAATTGTTTTATGTATTGATGTGCTATGGTATTTTGAAACCATGGTTACTTTGTAACCTCTTCATATACCATATTCACTCCATTTCCCCATTTCACAATGTTTAAACTAAAATCAATTTGGTGTTAAATTTTCTAAGTTTAGATATGGTATTTTGTGACCAAGTGCTTGACAAACCCTCGGTTTTCATATACCCTATACTATCACAAATACTTAGCAAACTTAACATTAAAACTAATTGCTCTCACTCGCTACTTTGTGTTTTTGATATTGTCGTATGCTTGCTAACCCTTGTTCTTAGTGTTGATATCTCAAGCTTGAACATATAAACGGTAAGTGAACAATACGGACCCGTTTCGTTTTTTGTGTCAAATATCGGTATTTTGATGATTTGTGCTTCGCAACCGTCTTGACAAGTCATGCTTCACGCCGGAATCGACACAAATACGGACAACTTATGAGCAAAGAAGCGTCGATGGAATCGTCGCGATTCGACCATCCAAGCCAAGACCATGGCCATTTCTTACTTAACTTGTTTTCTTTGTTTTCGTGTTTTATATTTTTGTGACAAACCAACCAATTCATTATTTGTCCAACCTTAAGCAACAAAACCTAATACACAATTTCCTGCGGATTGACCCGTACTTGCCGGCTCGCTACAACGCGCCGTGCACTTGCGGTTTATAAATTTTAAAACGAGACCAAGCTCGCGTGCGCATCCATTTCCTTAAAACGATTCCATTTTCAAAACATACGCGTTTGCGCGCGCGGGTGAGGTCCCAACACCAACTCAAAGGAATGGGCAAATCTATACCTTTCTACTCGAAGGGGCCAATCGACGTACCTTAAGTGAGCGATCGTCACCTCGACTTCAGGGACATAAGGAAACAGGCCTTACACCACCTTTTGTATACTTGACAAATAATTGGATTTCACTCGACGCGCGATCGCCATCTAAAGGACCGGTCACCGACCTACGGTCTGACTCGTCAGGCAAGGAAAACGCTAACAGGCTCACACAAGAAAACATTGCCACTCCAAAAAATTTACAAAACGTCTTTATTCACAACTTGGGAGTCTTTACAAAAGATATTATAGGATCCTCAGCCTTACAAAATTGCCCGAAGGCATACAAGATTCAAAAACAAAAAGGGAAGAAGGCAGAAAGGCTCAGGTCTCGGGAGTTGGGAGGACCTCGATCTGCTCAACGCCAGCATCTGTAGCCAGGGTGGTGGCTTTAGGGTTGGCGCCCCTACAAGGAGCTTCGGCGCTGCGAGCCGGGGCGATCGCCTTATCTCCAGCACTAACACCAGCGGCCTCCCCCTATGGCTCATCCTCGAGGGGTATTTGAGCCAGAGCTCACCGTCGGCAAACCCCGGCATCAACTCCTTGACGGCATCGAGAGCCTGGTGCCAGACAATGGCCGAAGCATTGGCAAGGTTGGCGTAGAATTGTCCCGACTCCTTGTACCTCTCCACCGACCTCATAACACGGAGGTCGGCGATCTTTACCGCTTCCTTCGCCGCCTCAGTCTCCCTCTTGCAGGCGTTAAGCGACTTCTTCATCTTGGAGTTCAGCACCCTGGCCTCCTCTAACTTAGCCTCGACGACCTTGTTGGACTCCTTCAGGATCCAGATGGACTCCTTGCATTTGGAGTTCATCACCTCCTCGGCAGCCATCCGGTTTTCGAGGGCGGCGATCCTCTCCTTCGCCTGCCGCAGATCGTCCTCCCGCGAAGAAGACTCGCCCGCCTTCTGCATCGCCGGAGCAATCTCCTCTTGCTCCATGTTGGCGATGAGGACGCGGTGCTGGAGGACCTGAGGAAGATAAAAAATAAGGGGGTTAAAAAGCATCCGATCCGATAAAAAATGATTAGCGAAAACTTAAACGTAAAGCAGATACCGTCCTGTACAGCTTCCTGAGCAATGGCGGCGACTTGGGCCTTGAGGGTCCCCTGGGGGATTTTGCCACCGGCCGATCGTTCCATCTCCGAGAGCAAGCTATTGGCAACAGAAAGCCCTGAGGGCACCTCAAAGAAGACGTCCCCCTCTTGCACAAAGTTTGGGGAGGACAGAGATCGGGATACCGTCCTCTTGTACCTCTTGAGGGGGACCTCGGGGGAGGGGGTCGGTCTCATCCTCGACCTTCCTCACCCGGGGCTCCGGCTCCCAAGCATGTTTACGGCTCTCCCCACGGCTGGTCTCCGAAGCCCAGGGCGTGGTGGAATGCCTAGCCGGTGCGGCCGCCTGTGGGGCCGGGCTCTGAGCGGGGTGGAACGAGCCGGCGCCCCGGGGCTTCCTTCCCTTCTTCACGGCTATGGCAGCCAGGAATTTAGATCGGTCTATCGGTTCTGCAAAAAGGAAAATATACAAAGGGAGTTAGTGACGCCGGAAAAGGCAGAAGAAAATATAAGTCTAGAAAGGTCGGCTAGGCTCCTAACTTACCAATGAAATGAGCGGGGCTGAGCCCGGCCTAACTGAGGGCCTGTTCGGAAAGAAAAACATCGGCTCGTTGGATAGGCTCCCACATCGACACCGCCCTCGCCTCGGGAGAGGACGACCGCTTCACCCGCAGGCAGTCGGCCCTGTGCCACTGTACAGGTACAGGCCAATCCTCACCCTCGAGTGGCCCGACAAATATGAACTTCTCTTTCCATTCATGGATGGAAGAAGGAACTACTATGACCCCCGACCCGTCCTCCCCTACCCTGCGTTTTCTAAAGGAAACGTACACCCAGCTCGGCTCGTCTTTATGGGTGCCGGGATGATTTTTATAACAGAGAGAAGAAAGGAGAAGGGTCGAGCTGAAGGGAATTTCTTCAAGTCTCAACCAGACCAGGAACCCGAGGAGAATTCTCCATGAGTTCGGCACTGGCTGGCCTGGGGCTACTTGAAAGCAACGTAGCGCCCCGCACACCTCGGGGGAAAAAGGGAGAGGTAGTCCAGCTCAAAATGCGTCCAGGTATAAGGCGATCTCCTTGCCCTGCACCTGATCCACCCTTTCGCCCTCCCTAACCAAATGAAGTGAATAGCTAGGGGGAATGTGGAAGCGAGCCCAGATCGCGGTGAGCTCGTCCACATTCCTTAGGAGGGATGGCGCATTGCAAGTATTCCCGATGCGCGCTTTGGGGACCCTCCCCGTCGTCTGACCACGAGCGACGCGGGTAACCTTAACTCTACGAGGGGAATCTGACTCGGATGAGGCAGAAGAGGAAGCAAAAGAAGACTCCCTAGACTCTACCCTAATTATCTCAACAGACTTCTCAGAGAAAGACATCTAACCAAATTCAAAGAAGGAATCCTCCAAGGAAAGAGCGCGAGAGATTGGATCTGAAGGAAAGAGCGCCGAGCTATCTCTCGCAGGAATAGGGAAATGATGGTGAAGTGTGGACCCTGGGGGGATCCCACATCTATTTATAGTGTTTTTGCAAACACATTCAACGGCTCAGGTCGTTTCCCACCAAAACGACGCTTAGCGCTCGCCAGCCGTCGACGTTCCACGTGTCGCGCAACTATTGGAGACGTCCCTTCGAGCGCAGAAAACGGTGACGACCCGTCATGTCAGCCAATCGACGTTTGAAACATGGCCTGCACCCCAATGGATGTACGATCGAATCGGTGCTCCCTCTTTAATGCATGATCTCCTCTCTGATCCGTTGACGTCATTGGGGATACGCCTAACCGCCTCGGAAATCCGCACTGACGAGGTCCTTAACTACGAACTGAGCCCGGGGAACCGATCAGACCACTCTCGACCAGACCCATAAATAGATCGGGACAAGAGTGGGGGGCTAATGATGATGGTCATAATCGGGAACTCCCCAGATCATGACACGTGGCAGATGACGTGTCCCGAGGCACACGGAAACAGGGCATGGACCAAGCATTGGAGGCGTCCCCCGGGCTATCGTCCCGCTACTTAGACCCGACCTTCGAGGATGCCCTGAACGTTCCTACGCACGCCATGCAAACGGCCATTGGCTCGCCTTCGAGCCCTCCTACACGCCGAGCTCCTCGGCCCTTCGCCTCCGAGCTATCGCGGAACCGAACTAGCTTGGACTCCCGCCCTCTTTTAGGCCTCTCGTCGAGCTAGGCTTCTTCGGTTCTATCAGGCGACTTAGAACGCGGATCACAGACGCCTCCGCCACGGCTTCGCGAATCTCGCCAGACGCGAGATAGCCGCCATCCCACGATCCCGCGTTCCACGCCATCGCATCCTCCCATTAACGAGCGTATCTCGTCATTAATATGGGATCCCGCCATTCACTAAGGTGTAACGCCAGGGGAAAAACGGCCGGTGAGGATCCTGCGCCTGCTAGCCCATGACGGCCGCTATATAAACCCTCTTTCAGACGATCCAGATAAGACAATTTTTATCTAATAAGCCGCTACTCTGCCCAAATATCTCGACTAACTTGATCGTCGGAGGGTCCATGGTGGTACAACCACCCCGGGACTTCTTTGCAGGTTGCTCGGTTTCATTCCAAATCAAGTCCACTGAGATCCACACACTTCAGGAGGCAACCCTCAAACCCAATCTCATCTCTTCATCAACGCACGCGACAGATCGACGGAAGACAACATCTGAAGGAGATCCAGACCTCCATCAATATCCGTCCAACTCCAACTGCTCAATTTTAGATGGCGTCTAGATGATATTGATTTGACCCGAATTTGCTAAATCCCTAAATAGTTTTAAAACCCAGCTAAATCTCTAATCAGTTCTAAAACTTTGACAAATCCCAAATTTTGTCCATGGCATGCTTGACATAGGTTGGCCAACAATCTCGATCGGGACCAGGTAATTGATGTCCGTGTTGCACATATAAGATGGAAGAAACAGAGCGGACATCATATAGTCACGAGCGTATTATCTTATGTTGATAGAGATAACGGACACACGAGATTTATTTCATATCATGAGGCACTATCTTTTCTGTCAATGACACATAATTAATGGTTTGCATTCACTAGACAGTGTATACAGACGAAATTCTACATGTGACTGATAATTGAGCTGTAGAGTATCATAATAAGTACTTGACCATTTAATCTGAAGGATTTATTTGATGGTTGAGAGACAAACCTTCTGATCATGACAAACAAGAAAATGAATGAATTAGATTATATATAACAGTTGTGCTTTCTTAGTTATTTTTACTTAATTATATGAGCATATTAGATCTCTCATAGCTCGTTTGGCATGTGGAATGTATAATTTAAGAAATGTTGTATCGCTGTGTTTGTTGTAGTTATAATCATTTTTATGAATAAATACTCATATATAATTGGGTAAAGGTGATTTGAGTGGTTGGCCGTGGAAAGTGTCTTGGCGGCTATAATGGTAATTATGGTGGTAAAATTCACAGCATGGTAGAAGTCCAAAATATATTGACAGGCTATTAGGAATAAATATGATGATACGGACGGTGAAGACGAGAGTATCATTTATGATGACCATTATGACAATAGGCGCGGCAACAATGTGATGAAAGGATGAGATGGTTATGATTGAATGATAGTGATGGCAACGGTTGCACAGTCAGGGACATGATAGCAACAGTGGTTGCAGTGAGATGGCTTTGGGACATTGATATTGATGACAATTGTAAACAACGTAAATGGAAACAACGACAACGATGGTGATAACAATGTCTAAGAAAATGATGGTGATCATTTCATTGACAATGGGGGCAGAGAAAAGAAAGTTGAATGTCCATAGAGTTTGAGGGAATTCGAATATCATCATTGGGGGTGTTTTTTTTTTGTGTGTGTGTGGTGGGGGGGGGGGTGGGTTGGTTTGGGGGGGGGATGCCTATGCTTGAGAAACTTACAAAAACGTGAGTAGCAGTTTAGTATGCTGAAAATATATTTTTGGCTCTCACCTATGAAAAACGCCTCTTTGAATTTGTGATTGTAGCTACAATCTCTTGATCAGAAAAAGAAAGTGCAGGCCGATTCACGGCTGATCCAATCTGACACATGTCGAACGTGGCGTTCTTTATGTATGTTTACCTGTGATCCAAACTGATAAAAGTTATATTTGTCCACGTCAAATTTCTTGAGTTTATGAATTGTTAATTGATGGAGAGATCAACCAAAAGTAATTGCGCTTTGGAGATATTCTCAGTTGTGGGTGGTTAAAGAAAAGCATGTGTATAGTTTGCCTTTTTACGTTTAGTTTTGGATCTGTTGGTGTTATTTTAATCTTAATAGAGATCTTGATCTAGGAGAGACTAAAAAAAGGAGTGGGGGGCTCTTTCGGTGGAATTTTTGGTCCTATAGCTCTCTGGACTTGTGTCGGTATACCTCCGATATGCATCCCCTCATCATGTGTTTATGGGACATAGATCATTCTGCAATGGAATACGGACTTTATGAAGGAAATCACATGCGAATAGCAGCGGAAGCGGTGCATATGATCTCCAATAATTCATCTATATAAATGATAAAGACATGCCTTTACAGATCTGAATATCTGTTAGCAAAAGAATTTTCTTTTGAAGCTACATAATAACCCTTCTATTTTAGGAGAACAAGTTTTTAATAATTCTTTTAATTATTATTTCTTTTTTTCATCATACTTTATGTTCTACTATAGCCATCTTTTTATAGGGTTTTGGTATAATACATATTCTCTATTTTACTGATATGGGACTAAACTTTCTAACATGATAACACAACATATTGTGTTATATTATTTCTTCTCTCTTATTTATTTTTGTTTGCTCTTCTACCTTAAAGGTTTACGGTATGACCAATTGAGTCTCACATCAAGAACCAATTGTTAATCTAAATTAATTCACAATTAATCAATTGACAATTTTAATTTAACAATCAAACTCCTATCACGCCAATTGTTCATAAAATTCCTTCCAAATGTGAGAGAATAATTAATATTAATTACATGCAATCCCTTCCAGTATCACGTTACTTTTATTTAGGTCTTTTAACTGAGCAGGATAAAATTATCTAATTGCTCAAAACCCATATCTTCAATTACCCATGAAAACAATAAATTCATTTCTAAAATAAATATAATAATATTATAATTTTGAAAAAACAATTTCCAAAATACCTGATCAGGATTGGACGTTTTCAAGGGATTGAATAGTAAACTTATTATCATCAATATGAGAATGTCGAATGCTATCTAAATATCCATAGTTTTTCTAAATACATTCAAGCAGCCCAATATTTTAGGTTTCTTATTTCTGTCTGAACGACAACATTTATCATCATATCAATTCTTACTTGTCAACAAATCAAAAACTATAATTGTAAGCTTGCTATGATCTCGTATGACGGTTTTAAATCAAGTAGAAGCATCGAATTTTAAAAAATATGAGAACTATAGCATGCAAAACCTAGAATCAAACCAAAGATGATAACTTGACACAAAAAGAGAGAGCTAAACTACAGAGTGTAGAGTCTACAACCTTTGTAGCGCGACAGCCTTCTCTTCTTGGACTCCGGTGATGCTCCTGGATTCCGGGATCGAGCTTGAAATCGGTCTCCTTGGTCGAAAATGATCCACCTTGAGAATCCACCAATATAAGCTCTTACTTTACAAAGTAATTTTTGTGAAGTAAACTAATAACTTTAATTTGCTAGTTTAGAGTTAGGAGTGATGTAGAATTGTTGTTAACTAAATTTCCCTTCTTCTTTTCTTTCCTTTTCTCTGAAATGAAAACTTGAGAGAGAGAGAGAGAGTTCAAGATGAGAATGAGAGGAATGAGATAATTATCAAGAATTACCCATTCTTATTCTTAGATAAATATCTAAAGTAGGTAAGCCATCTCACACAAAATAAATGACTCATTTCTCATTTCACAAATGAGAAAATGTTTGATATTATTTCATTATCTATGCGTCACATATACACAATAATGGTATATGGATGTCTCATACATACATCTTGTATGTATCTAAATACATACATCTTGTATGTCTCTCTCTCTCTCTCTCTATATATATATATATATATATAGAGAGAGAGAGAGAGAGAGAGAAAGAGAGAGAGAGAGAGAGAATATTGGAGGAAAGATGCTCTAGGAGGCTTTTTCCGTCAGGTGGCGTCAAAATCTTCATCCTCCACCATTTTATTCGACGATCGGCATCGGCTATCTTAAGCTTCCTCATCTAATATGTCGATACACTAAATTTCATGTGGTTTTAACACTTTTTCACCATTGATTTAGTGGATGCAAAATTAACGGTTTACCGAAAATAGAACGTTTTAAATTGCTAAATCAACGGTGAAAAGGGTTAAAATCATATGAAATTTGGTGAATCGACGTATTTGATGATGAAGATCAATTTATTTGATGATCGGCATCGGCTATCTTAATCTTCCTCATCTAATATGTCGATACACCAAATTTCATATGATTTTAACACTTTTTCACCGTTGATTTAGTGGATGCAAAATTAACGGTTTACCGAAAATAGAACTTTTTACATTGCTAAATCAATGGTGAAAAAGGGTTAAAATCACATGAAATTTGGTGAATCGACATATTAGATGATGAAGATCAAGATGGACAGTGCCGATCGTCAAATAAAATGGTGGAGGATGAAGATTTCGGTTCCACCTGACGAGAAAAGCCTCCTAAGGTCTATTTCCTCCATTATTCTCATATATATATATATATATATATATAATTATCAAATCAACACTTGATTTAATAATCCGGTCATATCACTATATATATCGGCTAATATTATTAACCGCCCGAATAAAATATGTATGTCAAATACACGTGCTTATCCGTACTTCTGCACGTATCCCTATACGCACTCTATATCGTTTTGCTTGTGCTGGGAAAATTCTGTGTGGGACTCTAAAGACTCATTAAGACGCTGGCAGAAGGTCAGGATTATATCCATAACCCACAAGCACGTCAGCGGTACTAACTGCACATAATGACTATTTAGGTATTGAACAAAAAAAGATCGACAAGCAAGCTCATCCGAAATCCTATAGAGCCTATCGGTGACACTTACCCGTACAGTCCGGTCTCTTCATTTGAGAGTGTCGCATACTGGGTTTGCGAGATGGAATCCGTCAGACCCCCAATAACCTGATAAGTCATGCCGATCACTAATTCATAATCATCCGAGAAACTACTGATAACAGCTTATCAGTAAATCTCATATGCTCTCCCAGGGACTTATAATTATGGTCGATTAGGCACACCACGACATCAACTCTCTACACCGGGAGAAGCGAATCCCTTCGATCGCTCAGTGCCTCCATGTGCTATGGAACTGTACCCAACTAAAACCTGTAATCACGGCTATTTAAAGTTTTGGTTGGGTAGTAATCAAAATATAGTGGGAACACACACAAGACACTATGACGATCTCAGCTCTACAGAATACCCTGTACTCATGACACCTGAGAATTGCTATCCGACGATTGGTATAAATACCATATAGTGGTTCTCAGCGAGTCCGTTCGGTATACTCATTCTTTAATGAGCACCTGTATACAATTTTTGGTGTCAAACACTAATGGCTGTGGGACCAAATATCGCTTCGGTCGGGGTAAAGAAACGTATGCGATAGTCTACTCTGAAATATCGATGCCCGGTCTTGATATTCTCACGACTAGGAATATTTAAGGATGTGCTTATAGACTACCCAGGCCCTACTAGTATGATCCCTATCATAATCCTTGTAGTCAAGCAAAGATCCTACGGGTTTTATCAACATGTATCAGCGACAGTAATTACAAGTAAAACTATACACATGAATGATAAAGGCGAACCAAATAGCATACTATCATATCGAGCAGGATTATCATGTACATACATATATCCAAGCATCCACTATTCTATACAATAATGGCCTCTAGGGCATACATATCTTGCTAGGAATTTAGACACACTAGCAAACTAATTTTCAAAGATAGCAACATGGATTTCAAAAATTCTAGTTTGCAAAAGTTCCAAAACCATGAATCGAACTAAAGAGTTAGAACTTGTAAACTAAACCAAGTGAACTAAACTAATCTACTATGTGTAGAATACTCACATCCTTAAGCTTTCTTCAAGTGCTTCAGATCGCGCTTGCAAGCCGATCCTTCTTTACCGAAGATGATCCACCTGAGAGAAACGATCCAAACTTCAGTTTTGCCTAGCAAAGCAACCGACACGCCAAGCTCTCTATGAATGGAGAGTGGGGATGTAGGAGTTTTCCACTATTTTTTCTCTCATTTTTTAAGCTCAAGTGAGCAATTAAAGAAGAAGGAGGAGGTGAGGAAAACATAGGCATGAACAAGTGTTGAAGGCCAAAGAGAATAGAGTGAATCAAGAGAGTAGAATAGCATGTTGAAAAGAATGGCTTCCTCATTTTTGAACCATACAAAAAATATCTCATATCAATTTTACAATAAACAATTAAAGCCCATTCCTTTCTACATACCTCCAACCATGCTCATGCCACCTTACCCTCCACCTCATTTACAAATGATTTTCTAAAAAGAAAATCATATGATGAGGTGTCCATCTTCTAGAAGATATCCGTGTAAATACGGAATACAACCTGGTATACGTATCGAAATACATATACGCGTATTCGTATAAAAATACGAATAGCCAAGAGAGAAAATGAATAGTGAACAATAATACTAGAATACATATATTAATATATATATATATTATTAAATCAAAACTTGATATAATAATCCGACTTAATCCTAAGCCGCTAGCATTATCAACCGTCCAATTAAAATTCGTGTATTCTGTACACATATTTAATCGGACATCTGTATGTACCAACATACATCATCTACATCATATCGCCTGAACCGGAAAAACTTTATGTGTGGGACTCTAATAACTTGTCAATACGTTGGCAGTGGGTTTAACCACAAGCACGTCAGCAGTACTACCTGTACGTAACGGCTACCTAGGTATTGAGCGAAAGGAAGGGCGACGAGGAAACTCATCCGAATCCCTACTGATCCTGTCTGTGACAATCTCCGTACAGTCTGGGCTGTTCATCTAAGAGTATCGCATATCGGGTCTAGGGGTTGGATAAAATCAGACCCCTAATAACGTGATATTTTGTGTCGGTGTGAAGCCATCACCTACTGAGAAATTACTGAACCAAATCAGTAATTCTCGTCCACCTTGGCCAAAAATATCTGGTGATGGCCACCCGTACATAGCGCGACATCAACCCCCAATACCAGGAGAGGAGAATCCCCGAAGATCCGCTCACTGTCTCCATGTGGCTCGGGACTGTACCCAACTAAAACCTGTTTGCACGACTCCTTTGAGCCGTGGTAGGGTAGTAATCAAAGCACAGTAGGAACTCACATGAGACAAATGACGATCTCAGGTCGACAGACTAACCTGTACTCATGTCACCTTAGAACTGCTATCTGACAATAGGTATAATAACATCTAGCATGTTCCAAGCGAGTTCATCCAGTGTAAATCATAACTCAATGAGCACCTGTATACTATCTTAGGTGACTAACTGACACCAATGGCTTGTGAGACCGGCCACCGCCTCTCGTCGGGGTCTCGAAAAGTATACACTAGTCTAATCCGGAGTATTGATATCCAGTCTCGATACTCCCTCGACTAGGGACATTTAAGGATGTGCTTATTGAACACCCAGCTCCCACATATATGATCGCTATCATAATGCTGGTAGTCAAGTAAGAATCCTATGGGCTCTATCCTCATATAATAGTGATCTGTAATACCACATAATATATGTACATGATAATAGAGACAAACCAAATAGCATACTATCATCCCGAGTAAGACTGTTCTACCCGTATAGGTCCTCCCTCAATCATCATAATCGCTTGCCTGCGATTACAATAATTACCTTGATGGCACTATATCCAACAATCTCCCACTTGCACTTAAGGCTAATTATTGCGAACTCGCATACTCACAGCCCGTGTAATACCGAAGACCCAACTTATCTACTAATCAGTCTCGCAAAGCATGTTTTCGAAACTATCGCGTTAGATGGCCTTAGTGAGTGGATCTGCTCCAATGTTTCTATCTTTATCTCTCTATAACTCAACTTCGTGGAGAAAGACTATATCTCGAAATGAGCGATACATGTCTTAGAATTTGTCTAGATATCTGATGGGACCAAGTTCATAAATGAACTCCAAATCAAAAAAACTTCTTAGACCGTATCCTCCACTAAATTTAATCAGTATTATTCGCCATACTTTCCTCGGTATCCGCTTGGACCCCCTTGTCCAACATATTGCCCTTCAGAAGAGGGTAAATTTTAATTCTGACAGTCACTCTGTCATCCAGGTCATCTCGGAAGTCTGAAATGATAACCGTCTTCTGAAGGACGCTGCCGTTACCATATACTAAGAACATTCTCTTATGTTCATAATTGCCTCCCAATGTTTCTCCAGGATTGGATTAATATATGCTTATTACAGCTAGTGCAAAAGCAATATCTGGTATGGTACTTGACATCTCATGATTGACTCAATTGCCTAAGCAAGTGATATTTCAATCATGCAAATTCTTCTCCTCATCAGTTTAGAAGACATCTCTTTAGAGAGGGTGATTCCATCATGTGCGGGTACACCACCACGCCAGGAGTCGTCTATTCTAAAACACTTTAGAATAGTGTCAAAGTACCCGAATTGAGACACTTCCCAAATCTAGATCTAAAACCATAGATATAGTCATCAGATCCCTGATATTTTGTCCAGATCCTATGTAGAGAAACACCTTGTGACAACCACAGTATAACCGATCGTAGCATAGGAAGATCACTTCCTGTCAGGTGTACGTCATCCAAATAGCAGGACATCACTCCCTACTACCTTCTTACCAGGTTCATCTGTTATTCTGATGAAGTCAAACTCTATCACTGTCACATTAAAAATAGATGATCTATCTCCGCTATACCTGCTTTATTCTATAAATAGACATAAACTACTGGCCCACTACTCTTCTGCTGCTCCCACTGACCACAACAACCCTCTGGCAGAGTCATATACACGTGCACTTCTAAAGCTAATTTAGAACGACGTTATAGTCATCCAACTGCCAGATCTCATAGTTTAGGACAGCAGTAGTGGCAAGCTTGGGTAATCAAAACCTTCATGTCACTGTCTTTGAGGAGGCCGAAGTCCCTCTCGGATGGCTGAGGTTACCCACCAAATCTGCGGAATGGCTAATGGATTATCGAATCCAATTGAATTCTTAGGTTCTACTAAATTTTCAGTAATCGTTTGTGGTTCTGGAATCACTTTCAGTTCCACTATACTCCTGCTAATGTTTTCTGAAAATAATTCATTTTACTAAAACGGGTGGTTAATCAAGAACAATATAACTATTGATCCTCCAAATGGTAGAATGTTAATCCTAGTTAAAGCCCGGGATAACCTAAAAACTGCCACTACTGAAACATGCCTTGAGTTTATCCGAATTCTGGTTTTAAGTATAAGCCGGACAACTCCATATACCTTAACATCGTTAAGATATGAAACCATTATATATCCAATATAGAAAAAATGCACTAATTTAATTGGAACCAGATTAAAAAATCAAGCAGCTGTTTCCTGTGCATATTGACAAAATGGAAGACAGCCATACAACATTACTCATCAAGGAATGCACCCACGGATGAGTAACCTGAAAGAGAAGTAAGTTCTCAAATATATTACTTACGACGGAATACCTAGCATAAGTATCTATATCTTCGATCACCTCGAAGAATTCTGAAACTTCCAACGCATGGTTCTCTACTTTATTCTTATACCTACAACTTCTTAAAATTTGGATCTTGTATTTCAACAAAATGCGTGTCTAAAACTAGAGAAGTCATAAGTAAACAGAATATAGTACGATTACCAACCCCCTTGTACTAATGGACATCGGACAACATACAATATTTTGTATAAGTCCTCTGAGTTTAATAACTCAAATTTTGTGCGTCATAGGTTGAAAACTGTATTATGGTTAAGAAGAATTACACCGTTTTTTAATGCACCTTACCTAACCATCAACCGATATAGGTAAATATCATAAACATAATTTCAAAAAGTTATATCTCACCAAATAAACATACAGATATATCAGTTTGATATTGGTGCATAACAATGGATATTCAAAACCAAAAATTTGCTGTTAGGAAAAAACCATGTGATTTTCTCAAATATCACCAATTACAAAGAATTCTGATATATTAAGGATCTAATCACACAATTCCCAATATTCTACTCCTACTCAGTATCTGTAACGCCATACAGATGTGAGAATCATGTCTGGTAAATACATATCCTGGAGTCAGAATTTAATTAGGAAAACAATTTTCAATTAACACCGCACAGTAAAACTGAAATATGAAAATGTTTCGAAAGGGTGGCCGGGTATTCCTACTAATGCCTCTTCCACTATCCAGATTCATGACAGTAGTCGCAATTTCCTTGCCCTCACTCAAATCCCTTTATATGTCTTTACTTCTTACCTTCTGTACACCATACTTAAGCTAATTGGTTTTCTTCCTACCCTACCTTTCGGTACCTGCCTATGGTTTGGAAGAAGACTATCCAATAAGCGTAATAGGTGTACTCTTCTAATACTAAGAGCCCTCGCAACCTGGGAGAAGGGAAAAAGAAAAGACAACCGAATAATCCTATTCAATTTCTTCAGAACCGGAATCCATTCTCGAACAGAAACAAGTTTCTTCGAGTTCGTATGTAACTATACGATGACATACCCAAGCAATATGGATCTTTGCAGTGATATGGAGTGTTATGGAGAAATGCAAAGGGAAAGTAGGTGGCAGGGATATATGCGTGAATCATGTCAATCCAAAACCAAAGTGTGTAAGAAGGTTCGGTTAACTTGGTTCATGAGTTTTAGTTTAAGGTCAAGTCTTGGTCGTTTCCAAAGAGAGAGAAAAGAAACACTCAGCGCACACTCTAATCTAAATTAGATTGGTTAATCACTTTATCTAATCAGGATGGCTCCCACTGTTTCCTCGAATTCTACTTCAAACCCTAAAAAGGGAATTAGTCGGGATCATTTGAAAATCGCCCGAGAAGTAACACCTACTCATCAGTGGGAATCGGGATCCAACTATCATCGCATGATAAACTGACGGAAGCCACTCAAGTCACTACACTCCAGAAGGTGTGCGCATGCCTTGTAAGTTTCTTTTATATTTGAAACTCCCGATATAGTTTTTACCCTTAGGACCCAAGTGACTTTGACATTGCCAACATATCAAAGGGTCTTAGTCAAGTTCAACCCGTCATTATCTTGATTGCATTAAACCCATCCGTACGAGTCCTTGACAATGCCAACATGACCGTATGACTGTCCTAACCGATCACATCTAATGCTACAAACAAGCAATACTCAGCTACCGCACACTATGCCTTGACAATGCCAACATACGCAGCACGAATACTGAGCACTACTCGTACGAAATGATGGAAGGCTACGACTGGTTTTTGGCGAAAAACCTTTAACGTAATGAACTTGATATCATTGAAGGGACCAAGTGGTTTTACAAATATATAGTGGCACAAACTTTTCCCAAAAAGGTCACTCCCTGTGAAGGGATCTAGGCTTTTTCCTCATTGAATGAGGTACTAGATATTCCTAACTGAATACCACGATACAAAGCAAACGAATCAACTATAGTGAAGTTATTACATTGACACAAACTTTTGCTCAAGATGTCACTCCCCATGAAGGGATCTAGGCTCTTGCCTCGTCGAATGAGGTGCTGGATATTCATAACCGAATAGCGCTGTGCAAATCAAAAGGAAACGCCTGTAATGTTAGTTTTAGGTTTGTTTTCCTTGCATTAATTAGAATTAATGCAGTCCTATCAATTAATCATATCATGCCAGAAAGAAACGAAAATAATCACGCACATATATACCATCCGCATTCGCCACAGGGTCCTGGGTCTTCACCGTAAGGTTACTTAACTTACGGCAGGATGGGGATAGGACTAGCGCGGATGCAAAACATATATAGTGTCTACTATATATATATATATATATATATATATATATATGAGAATAAGGAGGAAAGAGGCCATAGGAGAGAATTCCCACCTACGGCGTCGAAAAAATACGCCCTCGATCGTGTTTTCCGACGATCGGAATCCATCATCTTCATCGTTATCATCTAAGACGTAGATACGCCAAATTTCATGTGATTCTACAACTTTTTCACCGTTGATTTAGCAATGTAAAAAGTTCTATTGTCGGTATACCGTTAATTTTGAACCCACTAATTCAACGGTGAAAAAGTTGTAGAATCACATGAAATTTGGCGTACCTATATCTTAGATGATAATGATGAAGATGATGGGTGCCGATCGTCGGAAAACACGACGGAGAGCGTACTTTTTTGACGCCATAGGAGGAAATTTCATCCTATGGCATCTTTCCTCCATTATTCTCTCTCTCTATATATATATAATATAAACATTCGTCTCACGCATGATATCAAGAAACATCACAACAGAATCACAGCGGAAGCAAACACAATATGGAAATGCGGATAAACAGGGAAAAGTACATTTCAATGGAGCCAAATATGAAATGCAATTTCCCGGTCGTGTGGATACCCCGTAGTATTAGACCCTAGACCCCTACGAGTGCGGCAAGCCACCCGCCAATTCTAGAAGCGAGGTAACCCTAAATAACAAAGTGAGTGGGCCACCCATCACTTCTATGATCCGATGACTTGGGCACCCCTTCCGCGGGTTAATCCTATACTCCCTACGAGTGCGGCGAATAGCCCGCCAATTCTAGAGTAAGGCACCCCAGTCTCAACGCCATGAGATGGAGGCCCGTTGTCCTCTAAAACCCGGGTACTCGAGCACTCCGCCGCAGGGTAATCCTAGTGCATGTATTAAAAAACTGAATATACAACGGTGATTACGTCCGCAACCTGGACTTGCCCCAAAGAATAATACAAGCCACGATGACGGCAGTCTACATGTCGGACGCTCGCCACACAATATGAATATACATTACACCACATATAACTACATCTAATACTACGTACACCGGGCTATCCATCGCGACAAATTCAACATAACCATAATCACAGAGCAACATAGAACATCAATGCGAATATTATGTTCGTAAACCCGTCTGATTGTGCAATAGCAACCATTCGGATTATACCGCGCTATGATATTCATGGTCGCAGAAACAAATGCTCAGAAAGACACAAATTTAAAATTTTGATCGATTAAAACTTTCCACATTGGCCCCCCAAGTACAAACCAGTACATAAACAAATCTGGACCAAAACCAAATATTCCAAAAATCATAATTCCATGATCTAGAGCCCCAGAAAAAATTTGGGGCACTGTAGCCAAAATTGGACCGCGGTTCAACGGCCAAATAATGCATTTGTCTTTTGTTCCGTGGTCGAATTTTGGACTTAGGTACCCAGATTTTTTTCTTAGCTCTAATTTTGCCTGCACATAATTTTAATGCAACCAGATTTTTTTTTGAATAACTTTGAAATTCGAACAGCAAGCAATGTTTTTGGAAATGAGATTCAGAAAATTCCGTCGATCGAAACTATAAATTAGTGCAAACAAGTCTAGCATTTACCCTGGCTCTGATACCACTGCTGGAAACTTAGGCACACTAGCAAGCTAATTTTCGAAGATGGAAACATGGATTTCAAAAATTTCTAGTTTGCAAAAGTTCTGAAACCATGAATCGAACTAAAGAGCTAAAACTTGTAAACAAAACCAAGTGAATTAAACTAATCTACTATGTGTAGAATACTCACATTCTCAAGCTTTCTTTAAGTGCTCCGGATGGCACTTGCAAACCGGTCCTCCTTTGCCGAAGGTGATCCACCTGAGGGAAACGATCCAAGCTCCACCTTTACCAAGAGAAGCAACCGACGCTCCAAGCTCGCTAAGAATGGAGAGTGGGGATGTAGGAATTTTCCACTATCTTTTCCTCTCATTTCTTAAGCTCAAGTGAGCAACTAAAGAAGAAGGAGGAGGTGGTGGGGAAAACATAGGCATGAACAAGTGTTGAAGGCCAAAGAGAATAGAGTGAATCAAGAGAGTAGAATAACATGTAGAAAAGAATGGCTTCCTCATTTTTGAACCATACAAAAAATATCTCATATCAATTTTACAATAAACAATTAAAGCCCATTCCTCTCTACATACCTCCAACCATACTCATGCCACCTCACCCTCCATCTCATTTTCAAATGATTTTCTAAAAAGAAAAACATATGATGAGGTGTCCACCTTCTAGAAGATATTTCGTATAAATACGGAATACAATCCGGTGTACGTATCGAAATACATATATGCGTATTCGTATAAAATTACGAATATCCAAGAAATAAAATGAATAGTGAACAATAATACTAGAATACATATATTAATATATATAAATTTTTAAATCAAAACTTGATTTAATAATCCGGCTTAATCTTAAGCCGCTAGTATTATCAACCATCCGATTAAAATCCGTATAGCCTGTATACATATTTAATCGGACACCTGTATGTAACAATATACTTCATCTACATCATATCGCCTGAACCGGAAAAACCCTCTGCGTGGGACTCTAAAGACTCGTCAATACGCTGGCAGTGGGTTTAACCACAAGCACGTCAGCGGCACTAGCTGTACGTCATGGCTACGCAGGTATTGAGCGAAAGGAAGACCAACGAGAAAACTCATACGAACCCCTACTAAGCCAATCTGTGATAATCTATGTACAGTCTGGGTTGTTCGTCTAAGAGTATCACATATCGGGTCTAGGGGGTGGATAAAATCAGACCCCTAATAACGCGATATTTCGTGTCGGTGTGAAGCCCATCACCCACTGAGAAACTACTGATCCAAATCAGTGATTCTCGTCCACCTTGGCTAAGGATTTCTGGTGATGGCCACCCGTGCACAGCACGACATCAACCCCCAACACCGGGAGAGACGAATCCCCGACGATCTGCTCACTGTCTCCATAAGGTTCGGGACTGTACCCAACTAAAACCTGTTTACACGACTCCTTTGAGCCATGGTAGGGTAGTAATCAAAGCACAGTGGGATCTCACACGAGACAAATGACAATCTCAGGTCGACAGACTAACCTGTACTCATGTCACCTAAGAACTGCTATCTGACAATAAGTATAATACCATCCAGCATATTCCCGATGAGTTTGTCAAGTGTAACTCATAACCCAATGAGCACCTGTATACTATCTTACGCGACTAACTGACACCAATGGCTTGTGAGACCGGCCACCGCCCCTCGTCGAGGTCTCGAAAGGTATACACTAGTATACTCCAGAGTATTGATGCCCAGTCCCGATACTGTTGGATATGTATGCCCTAGAGGCCATTATTGTATATGTATACATGTGGATGCTTGGACATTTATATATGTGTAGGATAGTCTTATTCGATATGATAGTATGCTATTTGGTTTGTCTTTATCTTAACATGTGCATATGTTTTACTTACTATTACATATCATTCATACATGTTGATAAAGCTCGTAGGATCATTGCTAGACTACCTGCGTTATGATGGCGATCATACTTGTGGGAGCTGGGTAGTCGGTACGCACATCCTTAAATGGTCCCTAGTCATGGGAGTATCGAGACTGGGCATCGATATTCCGGAGTAAACTAGTGTATACGTTTCTAGACCCCGACGAGGGGTGATGGTATGGTCCCACAACCATTGGTCTTTTGCACCTAAGATCATATACAGGCGCTCACTGGGTGTGAGTACACTGGACGGACTCGCCGAGAACTTTCAGATGGTACTATACCTATTTTCAGGTGGAAGTTCTCAGGTGACATGAGTACAGGTTAGTCTTTAGACCTGAGATCGTCATTCGTCTCATGTGAGTTCCCACTGTCTTTGATCACTGCCCTACCACGGCTCAACTGAGTCGTGCAAACAGGTTATGGTTGAGTACAGTCCCGAGCTACATGGAGGCAGTGAGCGATTGTCGAGGATTCGACTCTCCCGGTATTGGGAGTCGATATCGTACTGTGTTCGATTGGTTAAGACCATAAGACCTTGGCTAAGGCAGTTTGGATTTACTGATAGACTGATTAGTAATTTCCCGGATTGGTCCTAAGCCACATCAGCACGAATTATCGGGTTATTAGGGTCTGACGTTTACCACCCCTTAGACCCGGTATGCGATACTCTTAGACGAAGAGACCAGACTGTCCGGAGTTTGTCACAGATAGGCTCAGTAAGGATCCGGATGAGTTTGCTCGTCGGCCTTCCTTTTCGACAGGTACCCGGATAGCCGTTACGTACAGCTAGTGCCGCTGACGTGCTTGCGGTTATGCATTTATCCAGTAACTCACTTTCGGCGTACTGTCGAGTCTTTAGAGTCCCACACAGAGGGTTTCCCTGGTTCAGGCGAAATGATTTAGTAGCCGTATTGAATACGTGCAGGGTTCTGATCGATTGATGTAATTTGTACCCGGAATTTCGATCGGACAGTTGGTAATACTAGCCGGCTCGAACTTGAGTCGGATTATTAAATCATGTATTGATTTAATAATTTACTTATATGTATTTCGATATATATATAAATATTCTAGTATGTTCTTCGTGTTATTCTATCTCTTTGAGCATTCGTATTTTTATCCGAATGCAGGTATGTATATACAGTAGACTGTAATCCTTATTTTGTTGCGGATAACATTCTAGAAGCTGGACACCTTATCTTGACTTTTTTCATTTATTTAATAAATGGAAATGAGGTGTAAAGTGTGAGCTGAGGGGAGTATGGTGAGGGCCATGCCTCAATAGTTGACAAATGAATTTTTTATTCATTTATGGCAACTATTGAAGCATGGGTCACATTTTTTATTGATGGATATTGTTATACAAAACCAATGCCATCTATTTTCTCTCACATGGTTGCTCATTTCTTTTATGCTTACCATTTTTGCTTCACTCTCCTCTCCTTCTCTTGAGTTCCTCCATCTTCACCATCTTCTTCCTCTCTACACTTTCATGTGTTGAGAAACAAGAGAGGAGCCCAGATAGAGATAGTAAAACACTTAGAACTTCGCACTACATCCTAGAGATCTTGGATTAGTACCTCAAGTTCCCTAGTTGCTCCTTTTGTTACTTAGCAAGGAGCTAGAGCCATGGATCATATCCCTTGGGTGGATCATCTTTGACGGAGGAGGACCGAAGAGCAAGCTCGATCTGGGAGTACCGATGGAGCGAGCAAAGGAGATCAAGCGCGATCATGGTGGCCATTTAGAGTGAATGATGTGGAAAAAATACCGAAGGATTTGGATCGTTTGGTGAGACTTCTTTTCATAGTAGTTAGCTCTCTTTGTTTAGCTAGTTAGATTTATGGAAAGATCCGTTTTAATTGGGTTATTCTAGCGCCGTTTTTAAACTCGTAGAAAATTTTTGTTCCGCAAACCGCCACGGATGATGGCTAGGGCGTTAGGGTAACCCAACATGGTATCAGAGCCACCCCATAAAACCTATACTAGCTAGTTCTAATGTGTTTAAAACATCGATCGACCGAATTTTTCAAAATAGCAATTCCAAAATTATAGTTTCTGTCGTTTTTTTAAAGTGGTCGAAAAAACATTTTTTGTGTATCAAAAATTCGTGCAGGCTATTATAAGACTCCAGAAGAAAATTAGGCCTACAAGCCCACTAAAACGCCGCGGAACCACGGCATAACATGCATGTTCTCCGCGGTTGCGCGGCTGTATTGGGGCCTCTGTGCACAATTTTTCTTCCGGGGTTCTTATATTTGAAATGATGGTTTCTGGAATATTTAGTTATTGGGCCCAGATTTGTTTGAGTACTAGATTAGCACTTGAGGCCAATTTGGAAAAGTTTAGTCGATCGAAATTTTAAAATACGTGTGATTATCAGTACTTAGATTAGCATCTGCGACCGTGAATGTCATTCGTTCGGTATAACCCGTCTAATTGATATATGTTCTTTTAGACGAGTTTGCGAACGTGACATTCACGTTGATGTTATGTGATTGTGCTGATATTGTGGTTGGATTGTCGTGGTGGATAGCCGGTGATGCAATGATTTAGTACAGTTTGTATTCATTTATACATTTGTTATTGCGGGGCGAGCGTCCGACATGTGGACTACCGTTTTTGTCGTGTTGTATATTATTTTATTGGGGTACGACCGGGTTGAAGTTGATGTCACCTGTGTACATATTTTTCATTTTATGTACTAGTTTTACCCCTACGGTGGAGTGCTCGAATAGCCGGGTTTTAGAGGGCAAAAAGTCCGCATCTCTTGGCGTTGAGATGGAGGGGACTTCACTCTAGAATTGGCGGGCTATTCACTGCACTCGTAGGGGGTATAGGTATGACCCACGGAGGGACGCTCAAGTTACCGGGTCCCATGAAGTGCTGGGTGGCCCATTCACTTTGTTGATTGGGGTTGCCTCACTTCTGGGATTTGGTGGATAACTTGCTGCGCTCGTAGGGGTCCAGGTTTCCATTGCACAGGTTATCCACACGACCGGGAACGTCGGGTCTCATTTGCGGCTCAAATGAAACCCGGGGCTCCAAGATTATCCACCATTCTATATTGCTTGCTGAGATTCTGTGTTGTTGCTTATATCACGCCTGGGACGAATGTTATATATATTTATATATATACTGGTAGATGTTGTATATGTTTTGCACCCGTGCTAGTCCAGCCCCCGCTCTGTCGTTAGTTAAATAACCTAACAGGTGATGATGGGACCCAGTGGTGAATGCGGATGTCATATACGTACATTGTATTTTCATTCTTTTCTGATGTAATAGGCTTTAACTGATGGGACCACATTAATTTTTATTAATGCAAGAAAATAAACCTAAAAGATGTTGTTAGAATAAATTTCGAAAAGCTATAGTTATATTCTTTCGCTTTGCATAGTGGTATTCAGTTGTGAATATCCAGCACCTCATTCCAGGAGGCAAGAGCCGAGATCCCTTCGCGGGGAGTGACCTCTTGAGCAAAAGTCTATAGTGTAGATTACTCGGTTTTTTCAAAACCACAAGTTTTCAAAAGCGGAGCCTAAACCACTCCTTTTCAAAACTGCTCAGGTTCCTTCAACGATATCAAGTTCATTACGTTAAAGGGTTTTCCGCCAAAAAACCAGCCGTAGCCCTCCGTTATTTCGGATTGGTATTGCTTAGTATTCGTACTGCGTATTTCGATCTTTAGTCAAGGCGTAGTGTTCGGTAGCTATGTAATAATTTTCCGTTGCATGTTAATGCGATTGGTTAGGACAGTCGTGTGATCATTTTGATCTTTAGTCAAGGCTCGTATGGGTGGGTCTAATGCAATTAAGAAAATGACAGGTAGAATTTGACTTGGACCTTTTGACATTTTGATGTTTAGTCAAGGTCACTTGGGTCCTAAGGGAAAAAACCACATCGGGAGTTTCAAATATACAGGAAACTTGCTAGTGTTGCATACCTTTTGGAGTGTGGTAACTAGAGTGGCTTCTATCTAGGTTATCACACGATGATAGTTAGATCCCGATTCCACTGATGAGTAGGATTACTCCTGGGAAATTATTTCACTTAACAATCAATACTATAAACCAAGTAGGTTTCTAGAACGGTGTTAGCGGGGCTACGCCTTAAGGGAAAGAGGTTATATAATTAAGGAGCTTCGCAAAAGCATTGAAAAACCTCCCTCGAAGTACCGACACTAGCCTGGCCGAAAAGTTAAGCAAGTATTGTGACGTGCGATTAATCCCAACTGATTCTTCTTTTAAGGTTTGAAGAAGAATTCGAGGAAACAGTGGGAGCCATCCTGATTAGATAAACTAATAACCAATCTAAATCGTGCAAGAGCGCACGCTGAGTGTTTCTTTTCTCTCTCTCCAGGTAGCAACCACTTTATGCCTTAAACAAGATAATAAAATGTATCACTTGACCGATCCAAATTCTTATTCGGGGCTGGAAAACGTCGGTTCGGCTCTAACTTATGAAAACAGTCATGAGTATGAGCAAGGGAAAGAGGATTGCATGAATTCCTTGATGACCCCATCGAAGAAGAAGCATAGTATTGTATCTTCTTCAAGTGTTCTTGTTATTGAGAACTGTTTTTCGGTCAGTCCTACCTCCTGGGTACTAGATACCGGACCGGGATCTCATATCTGTAATTTATTGCAGGGATTGAGAAAAAATAGGATAGTTGGACCTGGTGATATATCCCTTAGAGTAGGGAACAGAGCATAAGTTGATGCTTCTGTCGTCGGTGAATATCACCTAGTATTGACAAATGGCAATACTATGATTTTGAACAATTTCTACTATGTACCTTCCATGGTTTGCAACATCATATCAGTTTCTTTACTTGATAAAGACGGATATAAGTTTGTTCTTGATAGAAATATCATGAACATTTACCTTGATCAGGTATTGGTTGCAGAAGGTACACTGTAATGGTATCTATGTTCTTAATCAAAACACAGTTCTCAGTATACAAAACACACGCAAGAGGAAGAGTTCAGAAGTGAATGAATCCTACTTGTGACATTGTAGACTTGGTCATATCGGAGAGAAAAGACTAAGTAAGTTGCATAAAGATGGACTTTTGGATACGTTCAAATTTTCATCTTATGAAACTTTTCAGTCTTGTCTCAAAAGAAAAATGACCAAATCTCCGTTCACCGGGCACAGAGAAAGAGCAGCAGAGCTTTTGGGACTCATACATAGTGATGTATGTGGTCCGATGTATATACATGCAAGGGTGGGTTCTCATACTTCATCACATTCGCTTACGATCTCTCTAGCTTCAGATATGTGTATCTTATAAAACACAAATCTGAAGCTTTTGAGAAATTCAAAGAATTCAGAAACGAAGTAGAGAACCAGACAGGCAAAAGTATCAAGATCCTCCAATCTGATAGAGGAGGGGAGTACTTAAGCACGAAATTCCTGAAATACCTAAAAGAGAATGGAATACTCTCTCAGCTTACTCCTCCGTATACACCACAGCACAACGGTGTATCAGAGCGGAGGAAACGTACCCTATTGGATATGGTTCACTCCATGATAAGTAACGCCGAGTTGCCTCTTTCATTTTGGGGACTTGCGCTTGAAATAACAGCGTATCTATTGAATCAGGTCCTATCCAAATATATGCCTAAGAATCCATATGAAATATGGAGTGGAAAGAAACCATGTCTTAAATTTATTAAGATATGGGGTTGTCCGACCTATGTTATAAAACAAAATCCGGACAAACTTCAGGCACGTTCAGTTTTATGCAAGTTTGTGGGATATCCGAAACACTATATGGGATATCTGTTCTACCACACCGAGGAACAGAAGGTGTTTGTAACTCGCTATGCCACCTTTTTAGAGTGGCAATTTCTTGAGAAAGAAACTAGTGGGAGTACGGTAGAACTGGAAGAAATTTCTGAACCACAAAATGTAACTGAAGTTTTGGTGGAACTGCTAGATTCAGTAGTCCCAGACGAACCTTGTCCACTCCGCAGATCTAGTAGGATTTCTCATCCGCCCGAGAGATACTACAGTTTTCTTATAGACGGGGATCGAGAGGATTGCATCTTGGAAGAAGATGATCCTACTAGTTTCAGGCAGGCCATTATCAGTAGAAACTCTGATAAGTGGCTGGATGCTATGCGATCTGATATGGAGTCCATGTACACCAATAAAGTGTGGACCTTGGATATTGCTCCACCTGGGGTAAAACCCGTTGGATGCAAATGGATCTACAAAAAGAAATTTGGTGTAGATGGGCAGGTGGAAGCCTATAAGGCTAGACTTGTTGCAAAAGGTTTTTGTCAAAGACCAGGTGTGGACTATGACGAAACCTTTTCTCCAGTAGCTATGCTCAAATCCATTCGGATCCTAACTTGCCATTGCTGCCTTCCATGACTATGAGATCTGGCAGATGGACATAAAAACGGCTTTTCTAAATGGAAGTTTGGAAGAGTGCGTTTATATGGATCAGCCGGAACGTTTCGTAGACTGTGGGAGCAGCGGGAAGGTATGCAAGTTGCTTAAATCCATTTATGAATTAAAACGGGCATCACGGAGCTGGAACATCTGTTTTGATGAAACAGTCAAAAGATTTGACTTCATCAAGAATGACGATGAGCCTTATATATATAAGAAGATTGTATGCCGAACTGTCGTGTTCCTAGTATTGTACGTGGACGACATTCTTTTGATAGGAAATGATATTCCTATGCTATAATCGGTAAAGTTGTTCTTGTCACGAAGGTTCTCCATGAAGGACCTCGGTGATGCCTCGTACATTCTGGGGATTAAGATCTACAGAGATAGATCCAAGAGATTACTGGGACTTTCACAGTCCAGGTACATAGAGACTGTACTAAAGAGATTTAGTATGGAAGATTCCAAGCACGGTAACATACCCACATTGCACGGAATCACCCTCTCCAAAGAGATGTCTCCCAAGACTGATGAGGAGAGGGTTCACATGAGAACTATACCCTACGCTTCAGCGGTAGGATTTATGATGTACGCGATGCTATATACCCGACCAGATGTAGCTTACGCGCTTAGCGTGGTGAGCCGGTATCAGTCTAACCCAGGTGAGAACCACTGGACAGCTGTTAAGAACATTCTGAAGTACTTGAGGAGGACTAAAGAACAGTTCTTGGTATTCGGTAATAGGGACCTCCCGGTGGATTCTTTTACCGATTTGAGCTTCCAGAGTGACAAGGATGACAGAAAGTCTATCTCGGGTTTCGTGTTTACCCTCAATGGAGGGGCGGTCTGTTGGAAGAGTTCCAAACATGATACCGTCGCAGACTAGACGATGGAGGCTGAATACATTGCTGCCAATGATGCAGTAAAAGAAACTATCTGGATTAAGAAGTTCATTACTGAACTTCAGGTGGTTCCATCCATTATTAACCCAATACCTTTGTATTGCGACAACAATAGAGCTATGGCTTTAGTAAGGGAACCACGGTCCCATCAGAAATCCAGGCACATCTTGAAGCAGTATCACCTGATCAGGAATATCATTGATCGCCGGAAGATTGAGGTACGGAGAGTGGACACAAAAGACAACATGGCGGATTCATTCACCAAGGCCCTTCCTCAAGCACAGTTCGAGAGACTTTTTGAGATGTTGGGTATGCGATACGCCAACAGCTGGCCTTAGAGTAGAAGTTGGGTATTCGGTATGCCAATATATATGGCTTTAGTGCAAGTAGGAGATTGTTGGATATGCATGTCCTAGAGGCCATTATTGTATATGTATACATGTGGATGCTTGGATATATATATATGTACAGGACAGTCTTTCTCGATATGATAGTATGTTATATGGTTTGTCTTTATCTTAACATGTCCATATGTTTTACTTGCTATTACGTATCATTCATACATATTGATAAAGCCCGTAGGATCATTGTAAGACTACTTGCGTTGTGATGGCGATCATACTTGTAGGAACTGGATAGTCGGTACGCACATCCTTAAATGGTCCCTAGCCGTGGGAGTATCGAGACCGGATATCGATATTCTGGAGTAGACTAGTGTATATGTTTCTAGACCCCGACGAAGGGCGATGGTATGGTCCCGCAACCATCGGTCTTTCCCACCTAAGATCGTATACAGGTTCTCACTAGGTGTGAGTACACCGGACGGACTCGCCGAGAACTTTCAGATAGTACTATACCTATCGTCAGGTGGAAATTCTCAGGTGACATAAGTACAGGTTAGTCTTTAGACCTGAGATCGTCATTTGTCTCGTGTTAGTTCCCACTGTACTTTGATCACTACCTTACACGGCTCTACTGAGTCGTGCAAACTGGTTTTGGTTGGGTACAGTCCCGAGCCACATTGAGGCAGTGATCGATTGTCGGGGATTCGTCTCTCCCGGTATAGGGAGTCGATATCGCACTGTGTTCGATTGGTCAAGGCCATAAGACCTTGGCCAAGGCAGTTGGGATTTACCGATAGGCTGATCAGTAGTTTCCCGGATTAGTCTTGAGCCGCATTAGCACGAATTATCGGGTTATTAGGGTCTGAGGTTTACCACCCCCTAGACCCGGTATGCGATACTCTTAGACGAAGAGACCGGACTGTACGGAGATTGTCACAGATAGGCTCAGTAGGGATCTGAATGAGTTTTCTCGTCGGCCTTCCTTTTCGACAGGCACCTGGGTAGCCGTTAAGTATAGCTAGTGCCACTGACGTGCTTGTGGTTATGGATTTATCCGGTAACTCACTACCGGCATACTGTCGAGTCTTTAGAGTCCCACACAGAGGGTTTCCCTGGTTCAGACGAAATGATATAGTAGCCGTATTGGATACATGCAACGTTCCGATCGATTGATGTACTTTGTACTCGGACTTTCGATTGGAAAGTAGATAATACTAGCCGGCTCGGGCTTGAGCCGGATTATTAAATCAGGTAGTGATTTAATAATTTACATACATGTATTTCGATATATATATATATATATATTCTAGTATTATGTTCTTCGTGTTATTCTATCTCTTTGAGCATTCATGTTTTTATTCGAATGCAGGTATGTATATACAGTAGACTGTAATCCGTATTTTGTTACGGATAACATTCTAGAAGGTGGACAAATCATCTTGACTTTTTACATTTATTTGATAAATGGAAATGAGGTGTAAAGTGTGAGGTGAGGGGAGTATGGTGAGGACCATGCCTCAATAGTTGACAAATGAATTCTTTATTCATTTGTGGCAACTATTGAAGCATGGGCCACATTGTTTATTATTGGTTATTGTTATACAAAACCAATGCCGTCTATTTTTGCTCAGATGGTTGCTCATCTCTTTTGTGCTCATCATTTTTGCTTCACTCTCCTTACCTTCTCTTGAGTTCCTCCACCTTCACCATCTTCCTCCTCTCTACACTCTCATGTATTGAGAAACAAGAGAGGAGGTTAGATAGAGATATTAAAACACATAGAACTTCACACTACATCCTAGAGATCTTAGATTAGCATCCCAAGTTCCCTAGTTGCTCCTTTTGTTACTTAGCAAGGAGCTAAAGCCATGGATCACATCCCTCGGGTGGATCATCTTCGACGGAGGAGGACCGAAGAGCAAGCTCGATCCCGGAGTACCGATGAAGCAAGCAAAGGAGATCAAGCGCGATCATGGTGGCCATTTGGAGCGAACGATGAGGAAAGAAGATCGAAGGACTTGGATCATTTGGTGAGACTTCTTTTCATAGTAGTTAGCCCTCTTTGTTTAACTAGTTAGGTTTATGGAAATGTCTGTTTTAATTGGGTTATTCTAGCGCCGTTTTTAAACTCGTAGAAAATTTTTGTTCTGCAAACCGCCACGGATGATGGCTAGGGCGTTAGGGTAACCCAACATATACTTCCTTGACTAGGGACATTTAAGGATGTGTTTATGGACCACCCAGCTCCCACGTATATGATCGTCAACATAATGCTGGTAGTCAAGCAACAATCATATGGGCTCTATCAACATGTAATAGTGATCTGTAATACCACAGAATGCATGTACATGATGATAGGGACAAACCAGATAGCATACTATCATCCTGAGTAAGACTGTTATACCCGTATAGGTCCTCCCTCAATCATCATAATCGCTTGCCTGCAATTACAATAATTGCCTTGAGGGCACTATATCCAACATATCTAACAATCTACCACTTGCACTAAGGCCAGTTGTTGCAGTATCGCATACCCAACATTTTAAAAAGTCACTCGAACTGTGTCTGAAGGAAGGCCTTGGTGAGTGGATTCATTGTGTTTTCCTTTGTGTCTATTCTCTAAATCTCGATCTCATGGTGATCAACTATCTCCCGGATTAGATGATACCACCTCACAATATATCTGGATTGCTGATGTGACCGGGGTTCCTTGGCTAGCGCCATAGCCCCATTATTATCATAATACAAGGGTATTGGATCAACAATGGTTGGAACAACTCCAAGCTCAGTAATGAACCTCCTCATCCAGACAGCCTCTTTGGTAGTATCGTTAGCAGCGATGTATTCATCTTCCATCGTCGAGTCTGCTATGGTATCCTGTTTGGAACTCTTCTAACAGACCGCCCCTCTATTAAGGGTAAAAACATAACCTGAGACAGACTTGTTGTCATCTATGTCACTTTGGAAGCTTGAATCGGTAAAGGCCTCCATTGGGAAATCGCCATTACCATACACCAAGAAAAATTCTTTAGTCCTTCACAGGTACTTAAGAATATTCTTCACAGCTGTCCAATGCTTATCTCCTAGGTCTGATTGAAACAAGCTTACCACACTGAGTGCGTAAGCTACATCTGGTCGGGTACATATCATCGTATACATGATAGATCCCACCGCCGAAGCATAGGGTATATCATTCATGCGAGCCCTCGTCTCATCAGTCTTGGGAGACATCTTTTTAGAGAGGGTGATTCCTTGACAAGATAGTTAATTACCATGCTTGGAATCTTCCTTACTAAATCTATTAGTATGGTGTCTATGTACCTGAATTGGGACAATCCCAACATCCTTTTAGATCTATCTCTATTGATTCTAATTCCCAGAATGTAGGAGACATCACCCATGTCTTTCATTGAGAACTTTTGTGACAAGTAGAGTTTGACCGATTATAGCATAGGAATATCATTTCCTATAAGGAGAATATCATTCACGTACAATACGAGGAATACTACACCACTCCCTACAGCCTTTTTATAAATGCAAGGTTCATTTACATTTTTGATAAAGTCAAACTCTTTGACTGCAACATCAAAACAGATGTTCCAACTCCGCGATGCATGCTTTAATCCATAAATGGATTTAAGCAGCTTGCACACTTTTCCGATGTTCCCACTGTTTACGAAGTCATTTGGCCATGTCATGTATACGCTCACTTCCCAATCACCATTTAGAAAAGTGGTCTTGACGTCCATTTTCCAGATCTCGTAGTCGTGGAAGGAAGCAATGGCAAGTAAGATCCTGATAGACTTAAACATAGCCACTGGAGAAAAAGTTTCATCATAGTCCATACCTGGTCTTTGACAAAAACCTTTTACTACCAGTCTAACTTTGAAGGTCTCAACCTTTCCATTTACACCAATATTATTCTTGAAGATCCACTTACTCCCAATGAGTTTTATCCCTTTAGGAGCAACATCCAAATTCCATTCTTTATTTGGGTACATGGATTCCATCTCAGATCGCATAGCATCTAGCCATTTCATAGAGTCACTGCTTATGATGGCCTGCTTGAAACTAGTTGGGTCATTATCTTCCATGATGCAATCCTCACTTCCACCGTCTATGAAAAACCGTAGTATCTCTCACGTGGATGATGAACTATACTAGATTTGCAGAGTGGCTAAGGTACGTTGGGCTCTTTTGAAAATTCTGGTTCGACCAAATCTTCAGTGACTGTAAAGACTCTGAATTTTCTGTACAAAATTTTTTCTTCTTAAAGTACAAAAAGGAGTTTGCAAGTCTGAGCACAATTTAAAAGTTATTCTTGTTTAAGAACAGAAAGAAAGCACTTGTAGCTCATTGGTAAAGCCTTGTACTGCTGTGACATAGCTCATGTGTTCGAATCCCATCAGCCACATATTATTTTTCCTAATTTTTCTTTAAAACTTTTTTGAAATCCCAAAAGTTTACACGTGTACTGCACACAAAAAATGAACAGTCAGGAAAAACAAATATGTGTAAAATGATATTAACAGCGAGTAGGACGCGTGCCAAGAATCCACCGGCACCCCTCTACTTTTGGACCGGCTAGATCATGCCTAGGGCCGGTGGTGACGGGCCGCCGTTGGTAAAACATCCTCGTGCTTTGTACACTTGTCGTTTCCCCTACCCCCATTACCCCTGCACTGTTTGTTTACTCTGAATTAAAACAGAGAATTCAATTTCACCTTTAAATCTAATTTAAATGCATTTTAATTCATTATTTCAATTCCAAAATCCTAATTCCACACTATAAATACAACCCCATACCCTAGCCTTTCCTCATTATGAAATTATCAAATTTTTCTAACTACAAGTGGAATAAAAGTGAAGTTAGCCCAAGACCAACTTCCGGCGAGGAATCGAGCAAGTTCCGGCGACCCAACGACGCCGCAACGATCAAGCTATCTTCTTCTAGCTCTTTCCTACCCTTATAGCTAGTAAGTCCTACCTCATTCTTCTCTTTCTACATAAAAAGTTCTCTTTTTTCAAAACATGTGGGTAAGTGGAGTTAACTCCGACTTTTGATTCTAAAATCTTGAAATCACACTTTTCTTAATCATTGCTCATCCATATTCTTAACATATGTTTATAACCATAAAACTAATAATTAAAAACAAGTTTCACCCTAAATCATCATGTTAAATAACTTTAAATTGAGTTTTACATTTAAATACCATGAACTTTGTATCTACCATATTTTATTATTTTGCTTAATCATACCTTTAGAAAACTTCATGGGGTAATGACCTACCCCACACATACACACATGTTTACATAGCATGATACTCTTGAAAACATATTTTTATGGCAAATACAATATTTCATTAAAATACCATCGACTATAAAAACCCGGTTTTCTCTTTGAATTGTATTATCAAAATTCTTTGCGATTATACCTCTACAACCCATTTTGGGGAACCCTCTATTGGATGGTGCGGATTATCGTACATCCTCGGGCTAGTAGAGCGAGATGTAGAGCTCCTCACGGAGCATTCGTTCTCGAAAGATTTTTAATACGATTTTGAAGAAAAATGAGATTTTCTAATTGATAATAAAATTAATTTTTAATATTATATAAATATTATCAAACCAAATATTTTCAAGTTATAATAAAATTCCATATTTTTCTAAAAATAAAAAAATGACAAGTTTCACTAAAATACCATCAAGTATCAATACAAGACAAGTCTTACACTAAAATACCATGAACTATTCAAGCTAAGTTAATATTCACTAAAATATCTCAAATCTTAAAATTTACATCCATGAAATAAAATAAATAAAACTCAAGGTTTATTTTAAAAGCATCTAAATATTTTTCATAAAACCCTCTCGAGTTATATAAATTAAATTTAAGGACTTTAATAAATATAGGTTTAAGCGGGATCAATTCTCTTGAGCCTTAGGAAGCCGGAGAAAGTGAGTACTTGCCTATCTAAGGTAGAAAAACTTAACGGAGTTATCAATGGTAATTATCTTGGAAAAAACACAAATCATGCCGCCCATGTGCAGCAGTTACCGATAATTTCCTAACCTAATTCAGGATCCAAATTTGTTTTAAAGTGTCTGACTCAATCTAAGTCTAGGTCTTATATGAATCCAATATACCAAACATGAATACTTGAATCTGAACCTGAATACCAGAACAATATTAACATGCAAACATGACTTGATTTGACTGAACCATGGCTATATCTTGACTTGACTATCTGACTACTTGATACATCCTGAATCTGATTACATGAACAACTTGTATCCATGGTCTCGGTAAGTCTGATAACTACAATCAATACAATATACATTACGGGGTTTAACGGGGTAGACTGGTTAAGAATGTATTAGAAGTGGAACGAGATGGTCACTAAAAGACACCTACCTGAATATCCTGTGCCGTTGTCCCGTGGGTTTTGACGGGCCTTGTACTACGGGTTACCATAGTCCACGGAGCAAGTTGGACTCCTTTCGTATATACTGATTCCTTTTGTACCAAGCTATAAACAAGTACGTTAGTATAACAAACATATACCTGTACAAATTACCAGTCATATACTCTCTACTTGTCCTATTCTATTCTATTCTACACTTACTTTTGGGATTTACCGAGTGCTAGTTTACTGACAACATTTCTTCTATTTCTTTCTTTGGAATATTCGTCAGAAGGACCGGACCCTCAGGAGACCGAGCCCAGTCAGGACGACTTGGACTAGTTCATAGAGCAGCTAGACTTCTAGCTTTTACTTATACTTATTTCAGTTCATATGCCACTGTTTATGCATTGCTTTCTATCATTGTACATTTTCTTTTCAAATCAGTTGTAATGTAAAGAATGAAAGTTAATAAAAGCTGTTGTTTATATTACATCTCTTGTTATTCTTGTGCATTTATTTATATTACTTATTTACGCTTAACGTGTTTACTTCTGAGTAAATACGTCGCGTGCCTGCTATGCTTACTTCTCCGTACACTGGGAAGCGGGGCATGATAGTGACAATTTGTGGTTCTGGAATTTCTTCTAATTCTACCGTGCTCCTACTAATTTCTTTTTCAAGAAATTCCTTTTCCAAAAATGTGGCATGTTGAGAAACAAATACTTTTTGGTCCTCGATATGGTAAAAGATATACCCTCGCGAATGCTTGGAATATCTCACAAAACTTGCACAGAACAGACCGTGCCTCGAGCTTGTCTGGATTGTGCATATTTACACAAGCAGGACAACCCCATATCTTAAAAATCTTAAGACATGGTCTCTTCCCCTCCTATATCTCGTATGGAGTGGTAGGCATGAACTTGGTCGGAACCCTATTCAACACATATGCATCTGACTCAAGTGCATAGCCCCAGAATGTAAGAGGTAACTCAGCTATACTCATCATAGAGTGAACCATATTCAAAAGGGTGTGATTCCTCTGCTCCGATACGTCATTTTGCTGTGAAGTATACGGAAGAGTAAGCTGAGATAGAATTACATTCTCTTTTAGATAGTCAAGGAATTCCATACTCTAGTATTCTCTTTCTCGATCAGATCGTAGGATTTTGATACTTTTACCCGTTTGGTTCTCTACTTCATTCTTATATTCTTTGAATTTCCTAGAAACTTCAGATTTGTGTTGCAACAAGAATATATATCCGAACCTAGAGAGATCATCAGTGAATGTAATAAAGTAGAAGTACCCACCCATTGAATGTATAGATATAGGACCGCATACATCACTGTATAAGTCCCAAGAGTTCCTTAGCTCTTTCTCCGTGTCCCGTAAACGGAGTTTTGGTTATCTTCCCTTTCAGACGAAACTGACAAGTTTCATAAGATGAGAATTTGAACGGATCCAAATATCCATCCTTATATAACTTAGCTAGTCTGGTCTTATTGATATGACCAAGTATACAATGCCACATGAATGCTTCATTCATTTCTGAACTTTTCCTCTTGAGTGTGTTATGTATATTGAAAATTGCATTTTGATCTAGAACATATAAACCATTACTTAATGTACCAAATCCAATCAACACTTGATTCAAGAAAATGTTCATAACATTTTTCTCTAAGGCAAAGTTATATCCATCATTATCTAATAAAGAAAAGAATATGATATTACAAAACATAGACGGTACACAGTAACAGTTGTTTAAAATCAATGTATTGCCATTCGGCAACACAAGATGATATTCGCCTACAGCATCAGCAGCAACAATTGCTCTGTTCCCTACTCTGAGGGATATATCACCTTTTCCTAATGCTCTACTTTTCCTTAACACCTGTAACATGTTACAAATATGGGATCCTAATCCAGTATCCAATACTCAGGACATAGAGCAAACTAAGAAAAAGTTCTTAATAACCACCACATCCAAAGAAGATGCATCAGAATACTTCTTCTTTAACAGGGTTTGGTAGAAATCCTTAGATTCCTCTATTCTATTCCCATACCTATGATAGTTTTCATAAGTTAGAGCGGAAACAATGTTTCCTAGCCCAATGTTATAAGCTGGTTCAGTCAAGTTATACATATTATTATCTTGATTAAGGCGTAAAATGGTTGCTACCTGGAGAGAGAAGGAAATGAAACACTTAGCGTGTGCTCTTGCAAGATTAGATTGGTTTATTAATTTATCTAATCAGGATGGCTCCCACTGTTTCGTCGAATTCTCTTTCAAACCCTAAAAGGAGAACTAGCCAGAGTTATTTACACCTTACAAGTTCGCTAACCGTTCTGCCAGGCCAGTGTTGGTACTCTGAGGGAGGGTCCTCGTGCTTTCACATGGACCTAATTAAATAACCCCATTTCCGCAGGTATGTAACCTCATTAACACCTTTCTAGACACCTAATGGGTTAATTAATTGTGAAGTGAAAAAATCTCCTGGAAGTAACTCGTACTCACAGTGGGAATCGGGACCCAACTATCACATAGAAGGTATGCAATCACATTGCAAGTTCCTACGCTTGAAACCCCCGATATGTTTTTTTACCTCCAACGACCTATGACCTTGACGGAGGCCAACAAACTATAGGCCCCTAGTCAAGTTCTACCTATCATTTTGTGATTTATTCAAACTCACCCGCACAAGCCTTTGATGGAGGCAACAAAGCTGTGCGAATGTACCTACCAACCATGAGGCAGATAAGCATCGCTCAGCTACCATACACTATGCCTTGAAGGAGGCCAGCAAACAAATCACGAATACTAAGCGGTCCCTATCTAAAATGACGGAGGGCTACGACTTGTTTTGATGAAAACCATGAACGTAATGAACTTGATATCATTGAATAAACCGTGTGATTTTGAAAATGAGTAGTTTAGACTCCACTTTTCAAAAGAGCAGTTTCAAAGAAAACCGAATGGTTTTGAAATTGATTTCAACATCATTTTAGGTCTGTTATCTTTATATTAATCAAATTAATATAGTCCCATCATTTAAGTTCCTAGTCACACAAAAAACAACGAAAATAGAAAGCACATATATGCCATCCACATTCACCACGAGGCCCCGGGTTTTCACCGTAAGGTTACTTAACTTACGGCTGGGAGAGGGCAGGGCTAATACGAATGCAAAACATATAAAAGTGTTTATATATATATATATATATATATATATATATATATATAGTCATCTCAAGAATGATAATTAGCAACATTACAGAACAATGGAAAAACCGATATACTAGGAATCACGCTTTTAATCGAGTCAACAACCGAAATACGAAATTCCACATTCGTATGAATAGCCAGAACACCATCTATCTTAGACCCCTATGAGCGCGGTAAGCCACCCATCAAATCCTAGAATCGAGGCAACCCTCCTCAATGACATGAGTGGATCATCCGGCGCATTCTAGGACCCAGTGACTTGAGCACTCTGCCTTGGGTCAAACCTAGATGCAGAAAAGTAAATATATACATCAAGTGGTGACATCAAACTCAAGCCGGAAGTGTCCCAATAAAATAATATACACATTTATATCGAATGAATCATGAATTACATATAACAACTTATACATAGAAACATCTCATTCAAGCGGCTATTCACAGGAAAATCCGATCAGCATCACAACAACAACAACATAATCACAATATCAAATGCGCAACCCTGTCTAATTGATCACTATTAATTAGTGAAGTTTACCAACACATTTCAATAGATGCGAAAACAAAAAACGACGTTACAGTTTCGATCCATAAACTTTCCGTATTTCCTAAATTCATAAATATGATCAAATCACATCCTGGGAAGAAAAGTGGTATCACAAAATTCCAATTTCCACAAGTGTAACCCTCAGGAAGAATCTGGGGGCTACTTGAATTTACCAGAATGCAAATAGTGCCCAAATGGAATTTATTGGCGGCCAGGAAGCTTCAGGTTGCCTCCAGGTTTCTTCGTGGTCATTTTACAGAAAAAGAGCCTATTTTCGTACTTTAAAATTTTTTCAGGTGTTGTTTCACAAAGTGGACAGAGAGGGTTACACATGAAATTCAAACACAAAATTTTTTCGAGATTCGAAACTATAACTTAGTCTACAAGCATGTTAATGTCTTTGGGTAGGTTCTGATACTACTGTAAGATTGCTATGATCTCAAATGAAGGTTTTAAAGCAAGCGGAAGCATCAAATTTTAAAAAATATGAGAACTATAGCATGCAAACCCAAGAATCAAACCAAAGATAATAACTTGACACAAAAGAGATAGCTAAACTACAAAGTGTAGAATCTACAACCTTTGTAGCGCGGTAGCATTCTCTCTTTGGACTCCGGTGATTCTCGTAGCATCCGGGATCGTGCTTGAAATCGGTCTCCTTGGTCGAAGATTATCCATCTTTAGAATCCACCAACACAAGCTCCTACTTCACAAAGTAATATGTGTGAAGTAAATTAGTAACTCTAATCTGCTAGTTTAGAGTTAGAAGTGATGTAGAGTTGTTTTTAACTAACTTTTCCTTCTCCTTTTCTTTTCTTTTCTTTTCTCTAAAATGAAAACGAGAGAAAGAGAGAGAGAGAGAGAGAGAGAGTTCAAGATGAGAATGAGAGGAATGAGATAATTATCAAGCATTAACCATTCTTATCCTTAGATAAATATCTAAAGTAGGTAAGCCACCTCACATAAAAGAAATGACTCATTTCTCATTTCACAAATGAGAAAAGGTTTGATATTATCTCATTATCTATGTGTGTGTCACATACACACAACAATGGTATATGGATGTCTCATAATACATCTTGTATGTATCAAAATACATACAGGGTTTTAATATTTGTATCATATATATATATAATGAGATGGAAAATATAAAGCACTAATGTGATATATATATATATATAATTATCAAATCAATACTTGATTTAATAATTCGGACATATCACTATATATACCAGCTAATATCATTAACCGTCCAAATAAAGTATGTGTATCAAATACACGTGCCTATCTGAACTTCTGTATGTATTCCTATACGCACTTTACATCGTTTTTCTTACGCCGGGAAAACACTGTGCAGGACTCTAAAAACTCGTCAATACCTTGGCAGTAGATCAGGATCATATCCATTACCCATAATTACGTCAGCGGTACTAGATGCACGTAACGACTACCTAGGTATTTAACGAAAAGAAGATCGACATGCAAGCTCATCCGAAATCCTACAGTGCTTATCGGTGACACTTACCTGTACAGTCCGGTTTCTTCATCTGAAAGGGTCGCATACCGGGTCTGGGAGGTGGAATCCGTCAGAACCCTAATAATCTGATAAGTCATGCCGATCACTAACTCATAATCATTCGAGAAACTACTGATAACAGCTTACCAGTAAATCTCATCTGCCCTAACCAGGGACTTATGATTGTGGTCGATCAGGTATAGCATGATATCAACTCCTCACATCGGGAGAGACGAATCCCTTCGATCACTCACTGCGCTTCGGGACTGCACCCAACTAAAACCTGTATGCACGGCTCTTTAAAGCCGTGCTTGGATAGTAATCAAAATACAGTGGGAACACACAAGACACTATGACGATCTCAGGTCTACAGACTACCCTGTACTCATGTCACCTGAGAACTGCTATCTGACGATTGGTATAAATACCATCTAGGGGTTCTCAGCGAGTCCGTTCGGTGTACTCATTCTCTAATGAGCACATGTATACAATTTTTGGTGTCAAACACCAATGGCTGTTAGACTAACCATTGCCCCAGTTGGAGTCAAGAAACGTATATACTAGTATAGTCTGGAATATCGATGCCCAGTCATGATATTCCCATGATGTTCAGTTGATAAAACTGCACATTTAATATGACATTTTTCCTAATTTTTCTATATAATAAAAGGTGTTTATTATAATATATGACACATATGAAGGTTTATCTGTAAAAATACTATTTTCATGTGTTTATATATTACAATTAACATTATGTAGGAAAAAGTAAGCATAAATATCCATGTGACATTTGGCCCATTTAAATCTGCTTACCTTATTAAAAGCCTTTGACCAATTCTTAATGGTTAAGTTAATATCTCCATAAAACAAACTAATATTATTTGTTGAGTTATTGTGCAGAATTTTCAGAACTGAAATCAAGAAAATCAAAGTTGGCGAAACAAACCTGCCTAATTAAGAAAGTAAACTAAAGAAATCAAGTCTGGAAGTGACGAAGAGAAGATTTTCAGTTTCCAGAGATGTGAAAAGATCACCACGTGTCATCAATTTAAAGCCCCAGAAAAACTAACAGACGATCTCCCTATTTGGCCGCGGAACCGCGGCCAAACCCACCTATTGGCCGCGGTTCCGCCGCGTGTTGGACGAGTTGGGAGTTGAGATTTGTTCTGTTAGGATCTTAACCACTGGTTTCCAAATTAGGAAACTAAGGTTCTGGCTCTGGGACTATAAATAAGGACCGAGAGCCTCTTGGAAAATTCATCAAGCTGAAGAGATCACGAAGTCCATGACAGGCTCACGCATCCAGGCTGATCATCAACTGTTCATCTACCTCCTTAAAAGAGATCGAGAAGCAAACTAGTATTTTGTAATCATTTTCTAAGGTAACAAAGTGTAAATGATTTTTGTTGATTAATAAAGATAGTAGTTTTCTTATTCTATCTCTTTGTAGTTTTTAATATGATTTCTCTCTCCATCTCTTCTTCTCCCAACATGCCCGAGTAATTCTTTGCTTATTAGGGTTCATGGGATTAGGGTAGATAAATGGATGATGAAGATCTTTAAACTTTTTTTAAGTCCTATAAAGTTTATAAACTTTATCGAAAGAATAGTTAACATCCTAATTGGGCGCGCTATCAATTCATTGATAGTCGCGACTACGATTAGAGATTAGATTAACTATTGTTTTGGTAAAGGCTAGATATGAATGGAGTTCCATGTCGAGATAGGGGTTAAGAGGGGAACCCTTTTCCCTCCAGAAACCTTAATCTACATGCATCACTGTTGTTCTAGTTTTAAATCTATTAAAGGATAAAAAGAGTAATATTTAATTAATCATCCATAACTACTAAATCCCAATGAACTCTACAAGCCCCCTTTTAATATTAAACTTACATCCGTAGTTAATCTAGATCTATATTTTGCATCCGTGATTAACGTAGATCTAGAAACTATTTCCACTATTCTTTATTCCTCTATTCTTCCTCTTTTTCAACACGTCTAAAGTAAGATTGAAAGGTTCTACGTATCCCTGAGGACGACCCGTACTCACCTCGGTCTAGCTACACACGACACCGTTCTGATTGCGGTTAAACTACACTAAAACACACTTATTTAAACTCGAATAAGGAGGTTTGTATTCACTGAATTATCTTTGACACTGGGCATTCAAAAATATAGCGTTTTTATATAATAAAAGAGTAGAAAGTGAAAAATTATATTTAAAAGATAGGAATAGTTTAAGAAAAACAAGAAAGTTAGATATTTTCTTAAATGAAACTAGTAATAAGTAGTTATGAGCTATTGTCCCAAGGGTTAGTAAGATGAAGGAAATTACTAATCTGAGGATAAAAATAAGCCTGAAAAATAGTTCCTATTCTGGAAGCCAAACATTTGAACGTTGATACCCTACTATACGCTCTTACACACATCTTGAAACTCGGGATAGTAGAGGATACCTTGAAATGCTCTTGTCTAAAAACCAAAGTATGAAGAAAATAAAAGTGGAGAATAAAAGATAAAATGGTGAAAAGAAAAATGAACACTGGTTTTGTTATCACCGAGGCAGAAATAAAAAATATAGCGAGGGTGCTTTATCACCTAGTGCCTTAGACCAACTGGTTTGGGAGCCACAGCTAAGCCTTAGGTGTTGCAAGACGAGGAAAATCACCTAATTAGAAAGCACATGAGTAATCGGTCGGTTAGTACCTCAAGAAGCATTAACGGTCGCATGAAAAATGTGTGGGCATTTCCATATAAATATTGATTAAAAAATACTAAGGTAGATGGACAAGAATATGATTGCTTGAATTGAATTCTCCGAGTGTAGGGATGTCCAGTTCATACACGTAGGGGTATATGATTAATGTTTGGAGGAAAGATAGGGAGGAAAACTAAAAGCTATGTTTTATTGAAAGATGATGTGATTTCTAATATTTTTTCACAACCATTAAGATAGGGCTCATAGCAACTCAAAAACTGGTGTAGTTGAAAACTCTTATTTTCAAATTCTTTCTTTTATAGTTCTTATCTTTATATATAACTTTCACCATCTCTCTTTTATTATAGGATTTTGTGGGTGTAATCCACTGAAAACCCACAGGAGACAACACTCCTGCTACTAGGGACACCTAGGGGTTTAACGGCTTATTGCACGCGCTCAGTGCAATCGTGTTGCCTACGAAAGTGTGCTTAGCTTTCTCCTTTCTTTTTTCTCTTGAATAAACTAGTTTGCTCGGGACGATCAAAGATAAGTTTGGGGGTATTTGTTCAGTTGATAAAACTGCACATTTAATATGACATTTTTCCAAATTTTTCTATATAATAAAAGGTGTTTATTATAATATATGACACATATGAAGGTTTATCTGTAAAAATACTATTTTCATGTGTTTATATATTATAATTAACATTATGTAAGAAAAAGTAAGCATAAATATCCATATGACATTTGGCCCATTTAAATATGCTTACCTTATTAAAAGCCTTTGACCAATTCTTAATGGTTAAGTTAATATCTCCATAAAACAAACTAATATTATTTGTTGAGTTATTGTGCAGAATTTTCAGGACTGAAATCAAGAAAATCAAAGTTGGCGAAACAAACCTGCCTAATGAAGAAAGTAAACTAAAGAAATCAAGTCTGGCAGGGACAAAGAGAAGATTTTCAGTTTCCAGAGATGTGAAAAGATCACCACGTGTCATCAAGTTAAAGCCCCAGAAAAACTAACAGACGATCTCCCTGTTTGGCCGCGGAGCCGCGGCCAAACCCACCTATTGGCCGCGGTTCCGCCGCGTGTTGGACGAGTTGGGAGTTGAGATTTATTCTGTTAGGATCTTAACCACTGATTTCCAAATTAGGAAACTAGAGTTCTGGCTCTAGAACTATAAATAAGGACCGAGAGCCTTTTGGAAAATTCATCAAGCTGAAGAGATCACGAAGTCCACGTGTAACAACCCTAATTTTCATATACACTTTTCTGTACAATTTTTAAAATTTTTTTTTTTTAAATTTTAATCTGAGCACAAGATATATATAATTAATTATTTTATTTTTAAATAATTTCATTTTTAGTGTACATAAAATTGTTTTAAAATTAAAGTATACTTGGAGTATTAATGATGCTGATAACACTTTAAGTTTCTATTTTCCTACAATAATTACAAGAAGGAGCTTGTAGCTCATTGGTAATACCTTGCACTGCTGAACCAAGCCACCAGAGTTCGAATCCCATGCCCCACATATTTTTTATATCATTTTTTTTTAATTTTTGGGAAGGTCAACAGTCAAACAACCATAACTCTAAAAATTTATACTGAACCCAAAAAGTTAAGTATACCAAAATTCCCCCCATATGATTCCCTACCCAACGGTGCCCCGACTCGGCCCCACTCGGCCGAGTCGGCCGGCAGACCGGCCGAATCGGCCGGCGCTGCCGGCCGGACTCGACCGGACGGCCGAGTCGTCAACACGGATTTTCTCCGTGTTGACTTGGTCAACCCCCCTGTATACACTAAATTTTCAGATCAGTTATCAATTTCCCATTAAACCTCTTTTATTCCAAAATTTAATGAATTTTAATGTTTTTCTTAATTATTTTTATATTTTTTTTAATCAAAACCCTAATCCTAGCCTAGCCCTATATAAACACCCCTACCCTCTACCATTTCACCCTACAATTCTAAGTTCACTCTCTAAAATTCTCAAGAGAACTCGGTACGTTAGAAAAAGAGCGAAAAGCGAAGCGCTGCCGAAACCGACGACGAATTCCGGCGACCGTACTAGGATCCTTCACGACGTTTCGACGCACCGACAACCCACTACTTTCTTAGCCTCCCTAACTTGTCCAAACTTGTAAGTCCCACTCTTTCTATCTTCCTTTTCTTTGAAAGAAAATACGACTTTATGAAACCCGACGGAAATCGGAACAAACCGATTTCCGATTCGGTTATTAATCACATAAAAATTAATTTGGACAAAGTTTCTCACATGAAATGATAACTTTCTTGTAATATCGTATTCTTTTCACAATAATACCATAAAGTTTATTTTTCTTCTTCTAATCAATTCCCTCATTCCTAAACATGTTCATCTTGATCACTAAACTTGTAGAAATCAATTTGAATGAGTTTTCACACATGAAATGATAACGTTTATAAATACCGTATTCTTACACTTAAATACCTTCATGTTTAATATATCATATTTAACCTCTAAACTTCACTAAACCTTAAAATAAGTCACGAGGTAATGACCTACCTCTACACACACACACAAATATAACCTTAATTGATATCGTTAAAACTTAGAATACGAAAATACAAGACTTTTCACTAAAATACCCTTTTCTTTATAAACCTTTTCTGAAAGTTCTAAGTTGTTTACAATTTTAAAACAATATCTTTTAATAGGAAAATACGATATGTCATTGACATCGATCATTTATCTAAACTGACTTTGTGGTGTCTAGGCTAGGCAAGTGAGCTTGGGTAACTTTAAAAGGCCCGTCTCACGATTCGTGAGCGGATCCCTCCCTTCTCACTTGTACTTACCTGGCCGCAATTGACGGTGAAGAGGCGATTTGAGGCTTCTAATGATGTGTCGTTTAGACCCTTTAGAAATAGGCTAGTTGGCTTAGGAAACCCTAGAAACTAAAATACGGAAATTTACACCTTTTACAAATAAATACCTTATTTTTATAAAACCGTTTTCTAAATGATTAGAATTTATAAAATCTTTGCAAAGCGCCACTACAACCCACATTTTGGGAACTCGTTAGGAATTGTACGGTTTATCGTGCACCCTCGGGCTTAGTAGTGCGAGATTCAGACCTCTGCAAGGAGCATTCGGTCTCGAAAGGTTTAAAATACGACATTTAAGAAAAATGAGATTTTTTGGAAAATAAAATATTTATTTAAAATTATTCTTGTATTAACATGTATATAATTATCATTTAAACGCCTATTTTGTTATAACATAAATTTTCCACCTTTTCCTAAAAAAATTACAAGATTAAGAGTTACATTAAAATACCATGAATTTTCAAATAAATCAATGTTATAATTTAATACTTTTATTAGGATATAATTACTAGAATAACACAAATAAAATTTACACTCATTATAACAATAAAGACGAATAATAAATACTTGGGGTGTATCTTGAAAACTATACAAAAGTACTTTTTACATAAAACCCCCTCAAGTTTTAAAAATTGCAATAAGGACCCTAACAATTATAGAACTTCAAATTACTTTTCTTTTAGTCTGACTCGGGTTTGAGTCTGACTATTTCTGATTTGAATATGATTCAGGTCCATCTACATTCTTTAATATTCCAACTTAATATGAATACATGAATCCCAGAATCCAGTTAACAATCTATTCAACTTGACTGAATCAAACTATGAATATACATCCATTATTCCGTTATTCCATTTACCTGATTATGCAGTTACAACATGTTTACTGATATCATGGTTTTGGTCAGTCACCCAACTTACACAATACAATACAATAATACTGTTAAAACACTACGGGGTTTAAGGGGTAGATTGGTACGGAAGGTATTAAAAGTGGCACGAGACGGTCAGACTTAAGACACCTAACATGAATCCAATTGCCGTTGTTCCGGGTTGTATAACGGAGCCTTGTACTCTATTTCCGTTTGCCCTGGTCTCTAGCATATAGAGTCCCCTCTCGTATACACTGGCATTCTTCTGTACCAAGCTACAAACAACAACGTTAATATAACATTACAACATTACAACAATACAATACAATATTAAAATCTACTCTCTCTCTCCTACTCTTGTCTATTTCTCCCCCATCTTTGGGACTTACCGAGCGACCTGTTCGCTGACGACATTCTATTTCTTTCTTCTTTGAATGTCGTCAGGTGCTTTGGACCAAGCAGAGATCGAGCCCACCGGTGAAGACTTGGATCAGTTTCACGAAGACCTCGAGCTCTAGACATTGCACCTTGTTCTTTTCAGTATTTTCATTTCCTGTTATGCCACTGTTTAGGCATCGCTTTTCATTTCAGTTGTATTTTCTTTTCATGCATTGTACAAAAGAATATTATTAATAAAGTTGCTGTTATTTCTATATCTTTCGTCTCTTGTGATTTACTTTATATTGCTTAGATACGCTTAGCGTATGTACTTCTAAGTATATACGCAGCGGACCTAGTCGCGTCCACTTCGCCGTACACTGGGAAGCGGGGCGTGACACCACGACATGCTCACGCATCGAGGATGATCATCAACTGTTCATCTACCTCCTTAGAAGAGATCGAGAAGCAAACTAGCATTTTGTAATCATTTTCTAATGGAACAAAGTGTAAATGATTTTTGTTGATTAATAAAGGTAGTAGTTTTTTTTATTCTATCTCTTTGTAATTTTTAATATGATTTCTCTCTCCATCTCTTTTTCTCCCAACATGCGCGAGTAATTCTTTGCTTGTTAGGGTTCATGGGATTAGGATAGATAAATGGATGATGAAGATCCTTAAACTTTTTTTAAGTCCTATAAAATTTATAAACTTTATCAAAAGAATAGTTAACATCCTAATTGGGCGCGCTATCAATTCATTGATAGTTGCGACCACGATTAGAGATTAGATTAACTATTGTTTTGGTAAAGGCTAGATATGAACGGAGTTTCATATCGAGATAGGGGTTAAGCGTGGGAACCCTTTTCCCTCCAGAAACCCTAATCTACATGCATCACTTTCGTTCTAGTTTTAAATCTATTAAAGGATAAAAAGTGTAATCTTTAATTAATCATCCATAACTACTAAATCCCAATGAACCCTACAAGCCCCCTTTTAATATTAAATTTACATCCGTAGTTAATCTAGATCTATATTTTGCATCCGTGATTAACGTAGATCTATAAACTATTTCCACTATTCTTTATTTCTCTATTCTTCCACTTTTTCAACACGTCTAATGTAAGATTGAAAGGTTCCACGTTTCTCTGAGGAAGACCCGTACTCAACTCAGTCTAGCTACGCGCGACACCGTTCTAATTGCGGTTAAACTACACTAAAACACACTTATTCAAACTCGAATCACATGACTAGGAATATTTAAGGATGTGCTTATAGACTACCCAAGCCCCACTAGTTTGATCCCTATCATAATCCTGGTAGTCAAGTAAACATCCTACAGGCTTTATCAATATACATTAGCGTAATAACAAGTAAAGCTATACACATGAATGATAAAGACAAACCAAATAGAATACTATCATATCGATCAAGACTGTCCTGTACATACTTATGCCCAAGTATCCATTATTCTATACAATAATAGCCTCTAGGGCATACATATCTAACAACAATATTATCAAAGGGATTATGTAACGGTTTGAATTCTCCATCTCTATATGTGATATATCTTAGAGAATTCAAATATGGTCGTGTACTACACATATTATTATATGCGTTCATGACATACACCTGGAGAATCTCTATTCTCAGTGATTAAGACACATCACCATATCTCACATGTCAGTGTCATGCATGATAACCTGTCCCAACTTTAGCTATCTTATGCTAGTTGTAGGTTAAATACTTGATTTAAGAAATTACTAAATTGGATCATGTCTCTATGTAAATGATTCATCACAGTGCATGATCTAACAATATAATTTCTAAGAATATTATAATAATTATAAATAAATAAGAATACCCATATTATAAATCATTAAGTTCAATTATAAAACTTTATTAATATTCAACTAATATTACATGAATTGCAATGGATGTTCAAGGACATATATATCTACTCTAGTAACTTCCACTTGTCTTGACATCCATTCAGCTATAATTTCAACTCCCATCTTGTTCAAGAGTTTAGCAAAAAACTTTTTAGACAACGGTTTAGTGAATGGGTCAGCTATGTTGTCATGTGTCTTCATTTTTTGAATATCCACATGTTCCTTTTGTTAATCTCTCTAACAATATGGTATTTCATGATGTAGACTTTCTATTATCAGGATCAGATTTGAAATCGTAATCTGTATATCATTCAATACTCAAATTATTTGCATCGTAAACTAAACAGTAATCTTTAGTTCGATGTAAATACTTAAATATAGCTTTTACATCAGTCCGATGTTCCTCAAAAGGATTGGACCGAAACCTACTTACAAGGCCCACTGCATAGACTATGTCGGGTCTGGTACACAACATAGTATACATCAAACTACCAACCGCTAAAGCATATGATATACGCTCAATCTCGTTCTCAGTTTTATGATACATTTCTTAAGAGAGTGAGATTCCATGTCTAGCAGGAAGCATTCCCTTTTTGGGATCTTGCATATTGAAACTTGTACGGATCTTATTCACGTAAGTAGATTATGACAATCCTATACGTCTCCTTACTCTATCTCTATAAAGTTTGAGACCTAAAATATAGGAAGTTTGACCAAGATTTTTCATAGAGAACTTGTCTGAAACCCACAATTTAACAAATGCCATCAAAGCCATATCATTTCCAATGACTAGTATGTCATCTACATAGAGTATTAAGAACACAATAAAGTCATTTTGTTGTTTTTTGTACACTCAAGACTCTTCAGGATTTTGGACGAAATCATATTCCTTCCCTTCTAGTGTAACCTTTTGGCACTAAGTGATCTTTAAATGTCTCTACATTTCCATCAGCTCCACGTTATCTTTTATATATCCACTTTCATTCAATAGGTTTTTATCCCATTAAGTTGATCTACCAAGGTCCCAACTTTTTTATGATACATGGAGTTCATTTTCGCTTTCATTGCATCAACCTACTTACTAGAATCCACATCTAACATGGATTCACTGTAAGTCCTTAGATCCTTATCCTCTTCGACACTTTCCATCAACTATATTTCATTGTCAAGTCTGTACTTTACAGGAGAACGAATGATCCTTTTTGATCTCCTTGTTGCAACAGGTGCATCAACAAAAGTTTTTAGTGGTGGATCTCTATCTCCACTAATACTTATACCTCCGACTAAATTTGTAGAATCTTCTACAAATTAGGATTTTCTCCCACTGTAAAAGAGGACTCGCCTAATGGAGAAGACGACTCTTCATCAACAGATACACCTTCTTGACCAATAATTTAGTCTTCCATAAAGAACGCGTTTTTTCTTACGATGATTGTATGATTATTAGAATTATAAATATAATACCAAGTGCTATCCTTAGGGTAGCCTATAAATAAGCATCTATCTGACCTAATTTCCAATTTGTCCATTATTTTTTTTCTTACATGAGTTGCACAACCCCAAATTTTCAAGTGTTATACTCGGTTTTCTTCCTTTTCATATCTCATATGGAGTAGAAGAAACATATTTGGCAGGAATTCTATTTAACAGATAATTCGCAGGCTCTACTGCAAAACCCCATAAGAATAGAGGAACCTCTGAATGATTAATCATCAATCTAATCATATCTAATAAGGTTTAGTTCCTTTTTTCAGAAACACCATTATGTTGTGGGATGTCGGGTGGTGTCAAGTTATAAACAATTCCATTTTCTAATAAGAACCTTTTGAATTCATCTGATAAATTCTCTCCATCATGATCTGATCGGATGACCTTGATACTTCTATCAAGCTCTTTCTCAACTTCGGCTTTATATTCTTTGAAATTTTCAAAGTATTCAGATTTGTGACACATTAAGTAAATATAACCATATCTTGATACGTCGTCTGTAAATATCACAAAATATGAATATCCACCTATTTCTTTAACATTTAAAGGTCCATATACATCTGTATGTATGATATAAAGGGTACCTAATGCTTTAGCATGCTTTCCTGTGAAAGGTAATTTGGCCATCTTACTTCTAAGGCAATATTCATAAGTTAGAAGATTTTCTACATTTAGAAAATCTAAAGGACTATCATTTACCGACCTGTTGATCCTATCAATATTACCATGACCTAATCTCATGTGCCAAAAATAAGTTGGATCACTTTGATCCATGTTACGTTTTGAAGATTTATCAGTGTCAATCACATTTACATAAGAATAATGTGCAGCATCAATACAGTATATTCCATTCTCAATAACACAATGAACAATAACAGAATTACCAAACTAAATAGAAGTTTTACTGCTAAATAAAATAGAGTAACCACTATTACAAAGTTTCGAAACAGAAATTAAATTTCTCCTAATTTGAGGAACATAAATACAATCTTTATGTTCCATTACATGCCTTTTATTTAAATGCAAATAATAAGTTCTTAAATACACTGTTGAAACTACGACTCCATTTCTCATTGTCAAGGTAATCTCCCTATCTCTAAACTTTTGTTTTTTTTTCTTTGTACCTATGCAAGGAATTACAAACATGGGAAAAAGAACTTGAGTCAATACACCATGTTTAAGAGGAATAACTCAAAACATTAGTCTTTACTAAGAAGTGAGATAATCATGGCTTCCGAAGTTTTCTCCTCCTTCAAGATGGCAATGTAACATTTACAATTCCTTTTTCAATGACTTTTCTTATGACAGTTATGACATTCATCACTAGGTTGATCTCTTTTTATATTCTTGGAAACTTGTTTTCCTTTAGCAATTATAGCCATTTTTTCAAGCAGTAAGTATAATAATCAAATTCCTTTTCCAATCAATAATTTGGTCCAATCAATTTACAGTCATTAAGTAATTTCCCAAACAGACTATACTTAGCCATCTATACATAAAGGAGGACAACATTATAAGTAACTCAATCCATATATTTATAGTTGCACAATCATTACTAGGGTTTATTTTAAATAATGTTTTCATTTTTAGTTCTTCTCTCATGCATTGTGAATAGGAAAACCAAGTTTACTCGTACTTTTTCAGATTGTCAAGATAAAACAAGAACAAATAAGGTAGAATACAATATATCCAATTATCTATATAAATTTCCTTTTATATTCGCTTATTGATGTGTAGCATTGCTCAATTATTGCAGCAAGATTATTACATCATCAATCAAGTGTGGACCCAACGTTTCGACTTTGTATGTAAAATAGGTTGCATCTTCTATTTTTGCCAAGTGGTCCTATTAAACATGACGAATCTAACATCTTTATGCAAGATATATGTAAGACAAGTACTTTAACAAATCCTATCCTATCCGGCTTCAAATAAGTTAAAATATCTGTTTTAAATACATCACTACGATGGAAAGCCTTTAGATCTAAATTTTATAAATTAAAATCTATCCACACCTATATACAACTATTGTAAAATTAATTGAAAGAAAGTTTAATTTATAAAACAATTTTAATTATTATTATTATGTCATCATTTTAATTCGTAATTAAACAAATGACAATCCACATAATAACCCATAACAATTTATGGAGTTTTGAAATTATTCCGTAAACACAATTTATCAAATATAAATTTTATGAAATTGATGCAATATCATATAAAGTATCATTACAAACTAATTACAAAATTAGTTCACGCCTTTTTCATTAAAGAACCATATATAAATCTAATTTATATCATATAAAGTGACTAATATGTAACTTCAGAAATATATAGGGGTTACCAGATAATTATCCAAGCGTATATTCATGTAATAAGGTCTTGAATCAAATTAATCATTATCCAAGGGCTTCTGAATATTTAATCTTATTAAATATAGGTTCTGAAACACTTTAAATATAATCCAGGGACCTGGAAACAATTTTCCAGATCTTAGAATTCACAAACAGTCATGTGTTTTATATTTAAACGGATATGGATATTGGGTATTGGGTCGGGTTTCAATTAAACCCGACCCGCTAAAGTTCCAAACAATGGGGAAGCAACAACTTTTGCTGCCTCCGTGACTTGGGGTCGGCTCTGGGCCCCACCACCGGCGGGTTTGCTAGCGGGCATCATGGCAGCCGGTGAACAATAATTTCTTTTAAATTAAAAAAATAATAATTAGTTTTGAGTCAAAAACTCAATTTTAAAAAATAATTTTGATTTCAGAAAATCAAAACTTTTGATTTCAAAAAACTTAATAAAAAATTATCATTATAGACATCATTATAATTTTGATTTGAGTTCAAAAATAAAAACCTGATTCCAAAAAATCAAAATTTAACAGAAAAATACATTTTTAATTTCAAAAATAAAAAAATTGGTTTCAAAATCTATCAATATAGATTTCATGCGTAACAGTTACAATCTTCATAGATCTAACAGAAAACATATTTTTATATGATCTATTTATTTAATCTCATCAAATAATATAGATCTATAAAAATATAATCATTATAAAACCTAGGGTTCTAATTATTTTCAAAAACTTAATTAAAAATCTATCAACATAGATTTCATGCATAACAATTATAATCTTGATAGATAAAAAAACATTTTTTATATTATCTATCTAACTTATTTAATCTCATTAAATAATTTAGATCTAATAATTTTAGATCTATTAAATTACAATTATTATGATCTTGATTTGAGTTTAAAAATCAAAACTTGGTTTCAAAAAACATAATTAAGAAATCTATCCTTATTGATTACATGCATAATAATTATAATCTTAATAGATCCAACAAAAACATATTTTTATATTATCAATCTCCTTAAAGAATTTAGATGTAATAATTTTAGATCTATGAAATTACAATTTTTATGAGATCTAGGTTTTTAATTAAAAACCCCAATCCAACAAGAGCTACCATGTGCTCTGATACCAATTGAAGGAAATCACTTACAAATAGAAGCGGAAGAGATGCATATGATCTCTAATAATTCATCTATATGAATGATAAAAGACATACCTTTCCAGATCTGAATATCTTTTAGCAAAAAATTTTTTTTGAAGCTACCACAATCGCAGAAGCATCCAATCACCGATAGAAACCCTTTTATTTTAGGAGAGGAAGTTTTTAATAATTCATTTAATTATTATTCATTTCTTTCATCATCGTTTATGGTCTACTATAGTCATTCTTTTATAGGGTTGTGGTACAATACCTTTTTACTATTTTACCGATGTGGGACTAAACTCCAGAACATGATAACACAACATATTATGTTATATTATTTCTTTTCTCATTTATTTTTGTTTGCTCTTCTACCTTAAGATTTTACGATGGGTCCAATTGGATCTCACATCGAGAATCAATTTTCAATCTCAATTAATTCATAATTAATCAATTGGCAATTTTAATTTAACAATCAAACTCCTATCATGCCAATTGTTCATAAAAGTCTTTCCTAATATGTGAGAATAATTAATATTAATTTATATGCAACTCCTTCTGATGGAAGTCGGAATCTCCTTCAGATGTTGTCCTCCGTCGATCTTGTGGCCAGCGGGGTTGAAGGGCTGTGATTTGGAGAGAGAGTGTGGATCTCAATAGGTGGTTAATTAATATTTTTATCAGAAGGATCTCCAAAATTTTTTGCACGATTGTGAGCCAAAAACAAGTCTGGGGGAGGATTTCACTGTCATTAACTCTTGTCCCATTTACTAATCTTTGAGAACTTTTCCTCCCAAGTTTACAGGTTTTTGCGCTCGAAGAACAGCATCAGTCAGGACACTGCTGCAAATAGGTTTGGGGGGAAGGTTTGTACTTATTCACGTATCATTTTGTACTATAAGAAAATAAAGCACTATAAAAAAATTTTGAAAATAAAAATTAGAAAGTGTAAAATACATATGAAAGAGAGGAAGAGACTTAAGAAATGCAAGAAAATTAGATATTTTAGAATGAAGCTAGTAATATGTTATCATGAGCTGTTGTACTAAGATGAAAAATTACTAATCCGCGGATAGAAATAAGTTTGAAAAATAGTCTCTATTCTTGAGTCTAAATTTCTGAACGTTGATACCCTATTATACGCACTTGCACACATCTTGAAACTTGGGATAGTAGAGAATACCTTAAAATACTCTTGCCTGAAAAGCTTAGTATAAAAAAAATCAACAAAATATATATGACACATAAAATGAAATATAAAAGAAAAATGAACACTGGTTTTGTAATTACTTAAGGCAGCATAAAAAAAATACAGTAAGGGTGCCTTATCACTTAGTGTCTTAGACCAACTGGTTTGGGATTCACTGCTAAGCCTTAGGTGTTGCAAGACTAGGATATTACTAAGTACGCCATAATAAGTGAACACATTTGGTAATCGGTTGGTTAGTGACTCAAGAAGTATTAACGATCGCATGCAGAATGTGTGAGCAAATCCATCTAAAATACCACCGATTAAAAAGTACTAAGGAATATGGACAAAATGGTATGATAGCTTGAATTGAATTTTTCAAGTGTAGGGATATCTTTTACACACACGTAGGGGTATATGATCAATGTTTGAAGGATAGATAGGGGGAAGACTAAAGACGATGTTTTATTGAGAGAGGATGTGATTTATGACATATTTTCAAGACCATTCAGATAGGGCTCATGACAACTAAAAAACTTGTATAGTTTGAAACCTTTATTTTCAAGTTTTTTCTTTTCTATGTTCTTATCTTTCCATGTAATTTTTGTTTTCTTTCATTTATTTTGAGTTTTTATGGGTGTAATCCGCTGAAAACCCTCAGGAGACAACACTCCTCCTACCAGAGACATCGAGATGTTTAACGGTTTGTTGTACGAGCTAAGTGAAATCGCGTTGTCTATGAAAGTGTGCTAGGTTTTACTTTTTCTTTTTGAAATAAAATAGTTTGCTCGGGTTGATCAAAAATAAGTTAGGGGTCTTTGATCAGTCATATTTATTGCACATTTGTACAGTTATTTTCCCTACTATTATTAATTACTAAAAGGTGTTATTAGTACATTAAGAACATATGTGGGTTTATTTGTAAAAAGTTTATTTTCATATGTTTATTAATTTATAATTAATATAATTGGGGAATATATGCATATCATATTTAAATAAAATATCCATAAGATTATTTATTATTAAAATATGCATATCATATCAAATATTCTTAACCAATATTAATAAGATATCATATCAATTAATTGGTTGGAATATTATCTCAAATAAAACAAATGCTACTAACAATTTGATTTGAGATATTGTGCAGAAATTATAATAGATCAGTTCAGGTCTGAAATATAAATAGGAGATCCACATCAAATCGATTTACCAACCCAAACCCGCTGAATGTTAGGAGCAAATTGAAGAATCACGCAACGATAGATAAAAAGAAATATTTTCAGAATATTTTTATTAGAAGGATTTCTAAATATCGAGAGAAGAAGGCACGATAAGTCTAGAGACTTAACTCCACCAGAGGGCGGCAGATCTATTAGTGATATATGCCCTAGAGGCCATTATTGTGTCATACTGGATTGTATATTACTTAATGAGAGCTTGGGATATACACAGATATAGTAACAATCTTGCTTGAAATGGTAGTATGCTACCTGGTTTGTTTCTATCTCAATATGTGCATGTGTTTCTTTTAGCATATCGCTTATACATATTAGTAGAGCCCTTAGGATCTTTGCTTGATGATTAGCGTTGTGATGGCAGTCACACTAGTGGGGGCTGGATAGTCTATAAGGACATCCTATACAGGTCCCTAGTTGTAGGATTACCGAGATAGGGCATCGATACTCCAGAATAGACTAGTGTATACGCTTTTCATCCCAGCAGGGGAGATGGTCTGTCCTACAGCCATTAGCACGTCATACTGGAGATAGTATGCAGGTGCTCATTAGATTATGAGTACACGAAAGGACTCGTCGGGAACTGCTGGTGGGTATTATACCTATCGTCGGGTAGCAGTTCCCAGGTGACATGAGTACAGATTACTCCATCGACTTGACACTGCTGCTTCACCTCAAGTGTGTTCCCACTATACTTTGATTACTACCCTACCACAGCTTAAACGAGTTGTGCAAACAGGTAGTAGTTGGGTGCATTCCCGAAGCACTTGGAGGCAGTGGCGGTTAGATAGGATTCGTCTTTCCCGGTATTGGGGGTTGATATCGCGCTGTGTTCGGAAGGCCATTACACAAAGTCCTTGGCCAAGGCAAGCGAGATTTACTGGTAGGTACTCCAGTAGTTTCTTAGGGTATTTTAGCCAACTCTCTGACACGACTTATTGCGCTATTAGGGGTCTCGCGATTACCTCCCCTAGGCCCGATATGTGATACTCTTAGACGAACAGACCGTACTGTACAAAGATTGCCACATACAGGCTCAGTAGGAGTTCGGATGAGTTAGCTCATCGGCCTTCTTATCGGCACATACCTGGGTAGCCGTTACGTGCAGCTAGTACCGCTTGCGGCTTATGGTTAAACCTACTGCCAGCATAGTGTCGAGTCTTTAGAGTCCCACATAGAGAGTTTTCCTGCACCGGACAAAAGGTGTAGAGGCCGTATGGTTTTACAGCAGGGCTTCGATCACTTACGTGTACTTGTGCACGTATGATGATCGGGCAGATAATACTAGTGGGCTTTGGTTTAAGCCGGATCCTTGTATTATATTGATGGATTATTTTCGTCTCATTGTATTTTTATTCTTCGGAATACGGATGCGGGTATGTATATACGGATGAGGGGCATTCTCGCAATTCTTGCGGGAAAGTTTTTAGAAGGGACACCTCATTTAGGGTTTATTTCTTTTATGGAATAAACATAATGAGGCGGAGGAAATGAGGTGGAGGTGGACAAAAATCAAGTTTGACTCACCATTAAATTTTTTTCAAGTATGCTAGATATTTGTTGAGATATTTTCTCCTCAATTATTAGTATGCTTGATTATTCTTTTCAAGAGACATTCTTTTTCCAAGCCCATTCTTCACTAGCTTCTCCTCAAGTGCTCTTCTTCTTCCTCATAAAAACCCTAGACCTCTCATGTGTTGAGAATCCTAGGGTTCGAAGAGACAAAGCATTCCATCTTCTTACTCTACACCCTCTAGTACTTCTATTTTAGCGAACTAGAAGCCGTAGTTACCTCGGATTTGAGGTAGGACCTCGGAATACAGACTCAAACGAAACGCGGAATTTCTAGTATATCCAATATGTTCATCTGTGATCTGGAATGCCTATTATTGCGTGAGATGAATGTATATATCTATATATGATATCTAGTAGGCGTTGCTTATATTTTGCATCCGCGCTAGTCTCGCCCCCGCTCTATCGTTAGTTAAGTAACATAACGGGTGATGACGGGCCCAGTGGCGAATGCGGATGGCATAAGTGGACGTGGTATTTTCATCTTTTTCTATGATGATAGGTGTAAATGATGGGACTGCATTACACTAATGCAAAGAAAACAAACCAAAGCTGAATCGTTGGAACAAATTTTAAAACCACCCGGTTATTTTAAAGCATGAGACTTTTAAATGCGGAGCTTAAACCACTCCTTTTAAAAGCTATCAGGTTCCTTCGATTATATCAAGTTCACTACGTTCACGGTTTCGCCAAAACCATTCATAGCCCTACGTCATTTTATATGAATATTCAGTAGTATTCAAGCTATATTTGTTGGTCTTCGTTAAGGCATAGTGATTGGTAGCTGCTGGGTATTCATATGTAGCATAGATAGATGCGTTGGTTTGGGACATTCGTATTACTTTGTTGGCCTTCGTCAAGGTTATATACGGGCGAGTTCAAATTAACCTGGACAATGATGGGTAGAACTTGACATGTGACTTATGATTTGTTGGCCTTCGTCAAGGTTATAAGAGCATGGGGCAAAAAATCCACATAGGGAGTTTCTAAGGAAACTGAAACTTGCTAGTGCTGCATACCATTTAGAGTGTGATAATGTTGGTAGGATTCCTTCAGGATTATCACACAATGATATTTGGATCCCGATCCTGCTGTGAGTATCCGCTACTCCTCGGGAGATTCTTCACTTAACGATCAATGCTATAAACCAAATGGTGTCTAGAACAGTGTTAGCGGGGCTACACCTCCAGGGAAAAGAGGTTATTTAATTAAGGAACTTCGCGAAAGCGTCGTAAAACCTCCTTCGAAGTACCGACACTAGCCTGGCCGAACGGTTAAGCAAGTATTGTACGGTGAGATTAATCCTGACTAATTCTTCTTTTATGGTTTAAGGAAGGATTTGAGAAACAGTGGGAGCCATCCTGTTGAGATAAACTAAAAACCGATCTAAACTTGCAAGAGCATCATACTGAGTGTTTTCTTCTCTCTCTCCTAATTGCAGCAACCAGGTGACCAGATTAGGTTACAGATAGATAATAAAATGACTGAGTTATACTACAGTGACTGGCAAAGGTTTGTCCAGATGTCCATTACCTATGACAAGCTGGACCACCTCATTACTACTCAAAGCCCCCGCCGTCCCAGGTCCAGTTTCCACCGTCTCGGATGTTGATATCCGTAAGAAAAGGGAAAAAGACTGTGCGAATACCAAGTGCCTCGTGTTAGCCTCAGTATATAGTGAATACCAGAGGCAGCGCGAGAAGATGGACTTAGTTTCCATCTTCCTCCATAACAAAAATTTATATGGAGAGCAATCTCGTATCGCAAGATATGAGACCTCGAAAGAATTGCTTCAAGTGAAGCTGGCTGTCTGGTCATCTGTAAGGGACCACGTCCATACAATGATCAGCTGTATCAGACAGCTCACGGACCTGGAAACCACGTTGGAGAACGAGTCATGTACTGACTTGATTCTACAGTCCCTACCTCCTACTTACGCCCAGTGGAAGAAAGTTATACTTCCAGTTGAGGGCACCCTGAAGGAAATCAGGAAGACACCCGCTTTGCTTATTGGGGAATCTTCCTCTTCTAAATCCAAGGCGAAAGCCAAGAGTGAGAAGAAGAAGACTTCCATAAAACCGATAGGCGGTGTTGGTAAGGTAGAAGAAAAGAGAAGGGCAAAAGTTTCGGGGTTAACAGTAGGGAAGGAGGGATGTTCCTATTGTTACGGGAAAGAGCATTGGCAGAAGAGATGCAGGGCTTGGAAAGCCAGAATCCAGGATCCGAAGCACGTTGTGGTTTTGACTTCGGGTGTGTTTGTGATTGAAAACAATCTGTCAATTAACTCTACTTCCTGGGTATAAGATACCGGATCAGGATCTCATATCTGTAATTCATTACAGGTTTTGAGAAACCGTAGAGTTATCAGGGCAGGTGATATGACTCTCAGGGTTGCTAACGGAATTAGCGTGGACGCTGTATCCGTAGGGTATATCACCTAGAATTGACAAGTGGGCAGATATTGATTCTACATAACTGTTTGTGTGTACCTTGTCTAATTTGTAAGCGATGTGGTCCACATCCACCTAAATCAAAGTTTGATTAGGTCAGGTACACTAGAGGACTGTATATACGTGTTAAATCAAGCTCAGGTTTTCAACGTCCAAAACACACTTAAAAGAAAGTACCCAGAATTAAATAAAACTTTCTTATGGCATTGTAGACAGGGTTACATCAATGAAACAAGGTTGTAGAAGTTACATAGAGAGGGATATTTGGATCTGTTCAAATATAAGTCTTATGCAACTTGTCAATCTTGTCTCATAGGAAAGATAACAAAGACCCCGTTCACTGGACACTGTTGGGGTAAAAATTTACACCCCGGTTGACCAAGTCAAAATCAAAGTCAACCCCAAGCCAGGTGGGCCCAAGCCCAGGTCAAGTGGGCCAATGCCCGGAGCGAGCCCGAACATGAAGCGGCCGGCCTCCCCCATGCCAAAATTTTGTTGTATTTCTTTTATTTTATTTTATGAATAAATGTAAGAAAAATGGGCATAAAGCCAAATTTTTGTAAAGCCCATGGCTTATGTGCAAAAAGAAATGGCACAAGAGCCATGAGATAGGCAAAATGTCATTTTGAAAGGCCCAAGGGGCTATATGTAAAGTGTATAGCCTATAAAGACAAAGATAATGAAATATCTCAACAACTTTTTTCTCTCTCCAAGAGCAAATCTAGATCTGAGATATTTCTCCTTTCTCAAGGTTCTAAAACCGTCTTCTTTCTTTTGAATTAAATCAAGAGTTGTACTCTTCTTTTTATAAAACTAAATAGTTTTTCACCACAAAACCCAAAAAGGGGAACTCAGATCTTCCATCAGATCTCAAAAAGAAGAGATTTTTAAAATCTCACACTTCTTGATCTTCAAGATCCGGCCAACAAAGGAAGAAGAAGGAGTCCCATCTCCAGAAACCACACTTTGGGGAAGAACTAGGGCGCAAGGGGGAGAAGCCCTTCATCAGCTTCAAAACATCTTAGGAGTTTAACTCCATTCTAATTTCTCCTTCGGGAGTTTCTGGGGCTAAAAGCCCCCTTTTCTCGCCGGCGCCCGAGCGCCCGAGCGCCTTGCGCTCAAGCGCCCAGCGCCCAGCGCCCGCGTGCCGACACGTGGCGCGCTAGCGTTCGAGCGCCCAGCGCTCAAGCACCAAGTGCCCACGTGCCGACACGTAGCGCGCGCCCAGCGCCCACGTGCCAACACGTGGCGTGCTACCGTTCAAGCGCCCAGCGCCCACATGCCAACACGTGGCACGCTAGCGTTCAAGCGCCCAGCGCTCGAGCGCCAAGCGCTCAAGCGCCCAAGCGCCAAGCGCCCACATGCCGACACGTGGTGCGCTTGCGCTCGAGCGCCTAGTGCTTAAGCGCCCAGCGCCCACGTGTCGACACGTGGCATGCCCAGCGCTCAAGCGCGCAGCGCCCATGTGCCGACACGTGGCGCGCTAGCGCCTAAGTGCACAACACCTAAGCGCACAGCGCTCAAGGCACTGGTCCTATGCGTCCTTTGGGCGCTCTTTCTTCTTCTTTTTCTTATATGTATACATGTATATATATATATTTAGATACACACACACACATACTCTACAACACTATCCCTCCCAAAAAAATTTTTGGGCCAGGGCGCTGCCTCGCACCCCGCAAGGGGGCTGCTAGCTCCCTTGACCCCCAGCCCTCTATCTGGGTAGCGGGACCCCCGTAAAAACTCTGCATGACTCCCGATGTATCCAAAACCCCCTTTCAAAACACAACACATGCACGCCGCACATTGAGTTCGCATGACCAGTTTAACCCGTTAATCGGAGGTTCCCTCGCTCTAAAGGCGAGGGGTAATTAACGGCAGCTTAGTCTGCGGCTGCCGGAGATTCGGATCCCCACAACCAATAAATCCCGGCCTACCCTAGGCAGGGGGAATCTGTTCTGCGCCTGACAAGCGCGTGTATATTCCCATCTCAATGGGGTGATGAAAAACACCCTACAGACACGGAGTAAGAGCGAGCGAGCTCTTAGGATTTATACACAGTGACGTGTGTAGTTCAATATCTATAAATGCACGAAGCGGTTATTCCTATTTCATTACTTTTATGGATAACTTCTCTAGGTTAGGACATGTCTTCTTGTGAAAGCATAAATCCGAACCGTTTGAAAAATTCCGGGAATATAAGAATGAAGTGGGAAAAAAACAGACAAAAGTATCAAGACACTGACATTTGATACACGGAGCTGTTACAAAGACGACTGTGTTCTATGGATGCTGAGAAATCTCAGTAATAGGATAGCTTAGAGACGAGCAAGGAAGCTGAGGAAGCTCAGCTATATGATTGCTCGGAGACGAGCGATTGGCCAATTATTAGGCGAAGAGGGAACATATTTAGGAGAGGGCCCCTAAAGGTCGGATGTGTTGGATATGTATGCCTTAGAGGCCTGTATTGTATAGAATGCTAGGGGTATGTATGTACAAAACAATCTTGCTCAGTTATATAAAGTATATTATTTGAGTTAACCGAACCTTCTTAAAACACTTTGGCTTTTGGATTGTCATAGTCGCATATATCATTGCCGCTCCTACTTTTACCTTTTGCATTTCTCCGGAACACTTCGTATTGCTACGAAGATCCACATTTATTGGATATGCCATCGTATAATTAGATACGAACTCGAAGAAACTTTTTTCAGTTCGAGAATGGTTTCCGGTTCTGGAGAAATAGAATAGGATTATTCAGTTGTCTTTTCCTTTCACCTTCTCTTAGGTTGTGAGGGCTCCTGGTATTTTGGAGAGTACACCTATTGCGCTTATTGGATAGTCTTCTTCCAAACCATAGGCAGGTGCCGAAAGGTAGGGAAGGAAGAAAACCAATTGGCCTAAGTATGGTGTACAGAAGGTAATAAGTAAATACATATAAAGGGATTTGAAAGAGGACAAAAGGAAATTGCGACTGCTATCATTCATGACGAAACCGCGTATATCATCGCCACTCCTACTTCACCTTTGCATTTCTCCAGAATATTTCGTATCACTACGAAGATCCAAATTTATTGGATACGCCATCGTATAGTTACATACGAACTCGAAGGAACTTGTTCCAGTTCGAGAATGGTTTCTGGTTCAGGAGAAATCGAATAGGATTATTCGGGTTTTCTTTTATCTTTACCTTCTCTCAGGTTGCGTGGGATCCTAGGATTAGGAGAGTACACCTATTACGCTTATTGGATAGTCTTATTCCAAACCATAGGATGGTGCCGAAAGGTATGGAAGGAAGAAAACCATTTGGCCTAAGTGCGGTGTACAGAAGGTAATAAGTAAAGACATATAAAGGGATTAGATTGAGGGAAAGGAAATATGCAGTTACAGTCATGAATCTTGATAGTGGAAGAGGCATTACTAGGAATATCCGGATACCCCTTCGAAACATTTTCATGTTTCAATTTCACTGTGCAGTGTTAATTGAAAACTGTTTTCCCAATTATATTCTAACTCCAGGGTATGTATTTACCAGATTTGATTCTCACATCTGTATGGCATTACAGATGGTGAGTGGAAGTAAGATATTAGGAATTGGGTGATTAGATCCTCAATACATATCAGAATTCTTTGTAATTGGTGATATTTGAGGAAATCACCTGAGTTTTGCCTGACGGCAAATATTTGGTTTTGAATATCCGTTGTTATGCACCAATTTCAAACAGATATATCTATATGTTTATTTTATAAAGTGAGATATAACTTTTTGAAATTATGTCCATGACATTTACCTATATTAGTTGTTGATTAGGTAAGGAGTATTCAACAGCGGTGTAATTCTTCTTAACCATAGTACAGTTTTCAACCTACGACGCACAGGGTATGAGTTATTAAACTCATGGGATTTATACAAAGTATTGTATGTTGTCTAGTGCCCATTAGGGCAAAGGGGTTGGTACTCGTACTATATTCTGTTTACTTGTTACTTCTATAGTTTTAGACAAGTATTTCATTGAAATACAGGGTCCAGATATTGAGAAGTTGTAGGTATAAGAATCAAGTAGAGAACCATATGCGGGAAGTATCAGTATTCTTCAAGGTGATTGAAGATATAGATACTTGTGCGAGGTATTCCGTCGTAAGTAATGGTTTTGAGAACTTGCTTCTCTTTTAGATTACTCATATGCGGATGCATTCCTTGTTGAGTAATGCTGATTGGCCTCCTTCCATTTTGTTGATATGCACTGGAAACAACTGCATGATTTTTGAATCTGGTTCCAATTAAATAAGTGTTGATGTTTCTATAGTGGATATAGAATGGATCATATCTTGATGATGCACTACTAAAATAGGGGGTTGTCCCTACGGATATTGAAATCCGTAGGGGCAGATTTATGTTGGCCCTATGGATTAATCCGTAGGGCTAGAAGGTTGCCCCTATGGGCAAAGACGTTCAAGAATAAAAATATTAATTCTTAATTTGGTGTTTGCCCCTACGGAGCCGCAAACAAAGGACCTACGGACACATCCGTAGGGGCAACTAAATAGCGATTTAATAAAGGGCACAGATCGATCACCTACGCCCCTTATCTCTTTCTCTCTCTCTCGATCGCGCGCGAACCAAAATCCCCAAATCATTCCCGCCATTCTCGTCGTCACCGCCGTTCTCGTCGTCGCCACCGATGTTCTCGTCATCGCCACCGCCGTTCTCGTTGTCACCGCCGTTCTCGTCGTCGCCACCGATGTTCTCGTCGTCGCCACCGCCGTTCAAGTTAGTAAATCTTCAACTAAATTAAATAAATTTTTGATTATTTAGGGTTAGGGTTCATGGCTGGGGCTGGGGTTGCGGTTGGAGTTGGGGTTCAGCAGGGGTTGCGGTTGGGGTTGGGGTTAGGGTTAGGGTTAGGGTTGGGGTTCGGCTGGGGCTGGGGTTAGGGTTTGGCTTAGGGTTGGGGTTTAGCTGGGGCTGGGGTTAGGGTTAGGTTGGGGCTGGGCTAGGGCTGGGGCTGGGCTGGGGCTGGGGCTAGGGTTAGGTTGGGGTTGGGGTGGGGATGGGCTGGGGCTGGGTCTGGGGTTAGGGTTTGGCTTAGGGTTGGCGTTGGGGTTTAGCTGGGGCTGGGGCTGAGGTTAGGGTTAGGTTAGGGCTGGGCTGGGCTGGGGCTGGGGCTGGGCTGGGGCTGGGGCTGGGGTTAGGGTTAGGTTGGGGTTGGGGTTTGCTGAATTTGGCAAAGCTGAGAGGAATTTCCAGCAATTTTAGCCTAGTTTGATTACTAAAATTATTGTTGATCGAGAAAATCTTGGGTCCTTCTAATCAAATATTGTTTGTTACTATATGTCAACGAATACTGATAAAAGAAAAAACCGATTTCAAGTGGAAATTAGGTATGTACAATATTATAATATAATTTGTATTTCTTGCCATCATCAATCATATAAAAGTACTAATATGAAATGGAAAATAAATAAATAAATAATCAAAGCTTTGGCATGTATGTAAAATCCCTTGTTACTTTTTCTTGGTTGCCCAACTTTGAAAATTCTATCTATTAAATTAGACATACTCTAAAAAGAATGATATTGCAAGAATTTGACTTGGTGGAGACTTGCATCATTAATAGAAATATGAAAGTATAAGGACGTTCTTTACCTTCGATAGGGTTCGGTTGGGGTGGGGCTGGAGCTAGCTAGGGCTTGGGCTTCATCACCTGATATAGCGAAATACAAAGCGTACTTCAGTACACCCGACCTCATTGAGTTTCCTATTGAAGTTCCCGGTCAAACGGCATATGCATATTTTTATTCGCCATGAAATCCCAATTATCAAGCTACCGAGGACGAAAAGCCACCTATGTTAGTCGAGAGTCATGGTAATAGACTTGTCATTATAGATCATAGTCAATTGTTTTTCCTATCATTTTCTTGATCCAGATGCTAATCAACTTGTTAATTAGTTACTGTTTTTATAACGTATTTGTCTATATTTGTTGACAGTGGCCTTTGTTTTGGATGAACATGTTTTTTGATGCATGTTTCAGTCATGTGAATTCATATGTTGCGTATAACGCTTTATGATATCAGTATCCTACGTTTGTAGTTTTAATTGTTGATTGTTATAGATGAATGCCATTGCAATAATAGTTTTTGGTTGATGAATACTATTGCAATGTAGGATGATCAGTTCTATCAATCTTGATCTCAATGGTTTAAAATCATGTTACACATATAACAAGAATACACACAAACACATCATTAGAGAGTGATTCGAGATGTTCAAGTTAAAACCAATATATGATACTCGATGATAATATGAAACCTTCATATTCTCATCGATACTCATATAGAAACTAAAAGCGCCACTTAGTCCCCGTCTATCGGTTAACATACGTGCGATGCTCGTCGTGACATAGAACTATACGAAGGTTGTTAAATATCGGACGGTATAGCTCGATACTAACAACCGTCGTATAGTCTACGCGACGAGAAAATTCAATCGTATGGTAACCGATAGATTTGTCCCGTGTGGACAAGTTAAGAATGTATAAAGTAAACGCCTTCATTCACTTGTGTTTTCATCCGATTCGAGATATTTCGTCGGTACCTTTCCGCTGGTTCTCCGTGTACAAAGATAGATTAGATGTTCATTTCAACGTTGTTTCACAGCTTTGAAATGATTATCTATTCTATTACAGTGTACTCGGAGAACAGCGGGGAGGTGCTGCCGAAATTTACTCGAAACGGTCGAAAGCACAAGTGATGGGTGTTCACTCTATACATTCTTAATGGGATAGAAGCCTACCCCCGACAGCCGAAACACACACATACATCAAGAATACATAACAAATGCATAATTAGAGAGTGATTCGAGATGTTCAAGTTAAAACCAATATACGATAATATGAAACCTTCATATTCTCATCGATATTCATATATGAAACTAAAAGCGCCACTTAGTCCCCGTCTATCGGTTAACATACGTGCGATGCTCGTCGTGACACAGAATTATACGAAGGTTGTTAAATATCGGACAGTATAGCTCGATATTAACAACCGTCGTATAGTCTACGCGATGAGAAAATTCAATCGTATGGTAACCCATAGATTTGTCCCGTGTGGACAAGTTAAGAATGTATAAAGCAAACGCCTTCATTCACTTGTGTTTTCATCCGTTTTGAGATATTTCGTCGGTACCTTTCCGCTGGTTCTCTTTGTACAAAGATAGATTAGATGTTCATTTCAACGCAGTTTCACAGCTTTGAAATGATTATCTATTCTATTACAGTGTACTCGGAGAACAGCGGGGAGGTGCTGCCGAAATTTACTCGAAACGGTTGAAAGCACAAGTGATGGGTGTTCGCTCTATACATTCTTAATGGGATAGAAGCATACCCCCGACAGCCGGAACACACACATACATCAAGAATACACAACAAACGCATAATTAAAGAGTGATTCGAGATGTTCAAGTTAAAACCAATATATGATAATATGAAACCTTCATATTCTCATCGATACTCATATATGAAACTAAAAGCGCCACTTAGTCCCCGTCTATCGGTTAACATACGTGCGATAATTTATTCTTTTCAACGACAAACGCACACACAAAGCATATACACGGATTTTCTCCTTTGTCAGTAACTATCCCGTTCTTATATTTCTCAATATAGTCAGCATAACCTACAATTTATATGTTATACAGTCTAACATGTCCCATGAGTACGTCAGAGTTAAGAACTGGATGTATGTGGATTGGAAACAACGTATGCAATCTAAGTTTGTCGCAGGAGTTGCTGCTTTCCTTGAATTTTCACGCGCACATAATAAGATCATAATAGAGAAGATTCTCTGTCTGTGCGATAGATGTGGCAATAAGTACTGGCAGAAGGTAGAATTGGCAGAGCTTCATATTGTAAAACATGGGTTTACTAGACTTTATACAATTTGGAAATATCACGGGGAAGGAGAAGAATGCAGTACTGCGGCAGAAGAAGAAGGAGAACACAATAATGCGGCATGAGAAGAAGAAGAATTCGGTAATGCGGCAGAAGGAGAAGACGGTAATTTATTTCCATCAGAAGAAATGGAGGATATGGTAGAGGCTGTCCTAGGTGAATCTATTCGTACCGAAGATGACATTCCTTCCGGTCAAGGACCGCGTGCGGATAAATATGAAAATTTCATGAATGATACTAGGAAACCAATTTATGAGAATGCGAAGTATTCCACCCTCTCATGGTTCGTCCAACTTTTCCAGATTAAGTGTCTAAATGGATGGAGCAACAAGTCATTCACAATGCTTCTTTCGTTCTTGAAAGATTCTATGCCTCCGGGAAATAATGTGCCCGACAGCTGGTACGAAGCCCAGAAGATGATGTCTGATTTGGGTCTAAAGTGCGAGAAGATTCAAGCATGTCCTAAAATTTGCGTGTTGTACCGGAAAGAGAATTCAGATTTGAAAGAGTGTCCAACATGCGGAGAGGCCAGGTATAAGCCGAAAGATTCTGATAAAAAGCCTGATATACTTGTGAAGATAGCACGATACTTTCCCATAACACAGAGGCTACAGAGGCTATTCAGGTGCAAGAAAACAGCCGAGGCAATGATTTGGCATCACCGTGCTCCTTCAAGTGAAGATGGAAAAATGAGCCATCTAAGAGATTCACCGGCATGGAAGGATTTTGATAGGAGGCACGCAATATTCAGTAGCGATCCTCGCAATGTCCGGCTCGGACTGGCTACTGATGGCTTCTGCCCATTCAATTATATGGCTGGAAGTCACAGCACATGGCCCGTTGTAATTATAATTTATAATCTGTCGCCTTGGTTGGCTATGGACCAATCATACTTTATGATGCCTCTTCTTATCGACGGACCAAACTCACCGGGGAACAATATCGACGTCTATCTCCGACTTCTGATCGAGGAGTTGAAATCTTTGTTCATTGATGGTGTAGAGACATATGATGCAAACACAAATACAACCTTCATACTGCGTGCGGCTTTAATGTGGACAATTAATGACTTTCCTGCGTATGGAATGCTATCAGGTTGGTCCGTACATGGTCACAAAGCATGTCCTCATTGCCATGAACACACAACATCGAAATTCTTGAATTTTAGCAGGAAGGTTTGTTATTGCGGCCATCGACGTTTCCTGCCTCCAGACCACCCCTATAGGTTAGACATGGTTCACTTTGATGGTCATCAGGAGCTTCTTGGACCTCCATCCCCATTGTCCGGAGAGGACGTGACTGCTAAATGGGATGGTTACAATAACGTGTCTTTCGGGATGGATCCGACGAAACAGGTCAAACCACCATATTGGAACAAGTTAAGCATTTTCTTCGAGCTTCCGTATTGGTCTACAAATTCAGTGCGTCATTGTCTGGATGTCATGCATATAGAGAAGGGAGTATCAGAGCACATACTTAACTTGCTTCTTTGTAAAGACGGAAAATCGAAAGACAACATGAATGCTCGGATGGATCTTCAAGAGTGGGGAATAAGAAGTGAATTGCACCCTAGACCGGTAGCGGGTAAACCGGGCAAGTTTGTACTTCCCAATGCCGCTTATTATATGTCACAACCGGAGAAGAAAAGATTCTTGCAGGTGTTGCATGATTTGAAAGTCCCCACAGGTTTCTCAGGATCATTCAGCAAGAAAATAAAAATTGTGAAGGGCAAGATCGATGGGCTGAAAAGTCATGATCACCATGTTATCGTGGAGCACCTTCTTCCATTAGCCCTCAGGACTTCTCTCCCCGACTCGGTTGGTCTAGTAATCAACGACCTATGTTTTTTTTAGGGAGTTGTGTGCTAAAACACTGGAGGTTGTGACGCTGGATAAACTAGAAAATTCTATTGCGTTGATACTTTGCAAGTTTGAGCGTATTTTCCCACCGTCATTCTTCGATATCATAATACACTTGACGGTTCATCTTGCAACTGAGACGAAGTTAGCCAGACCGGTACAATATCGATGGATGTATCCCGTCGAGAGGTACGTGTAATTTTTCATTTCGCGCAATTTATAAATTTATTGTTGTCCTGTATGCCCGTATTTATTTATTCAACATATTTTCATTAGGTACCTCTACACTCTTAAGAAGTATATACGCAATAAAATCGACCAGAGGGTTCTATCATGCAAGGTTATCTTCTTGATGAAGCAACCATATTTTGTTCCCGCTATCTGGATGAGAACATTGAGACAAGGCTTAACCGACCACGAAGAATTCAAGACGGGCCATATGGTAAAGCTGAGTATAAGAGGGTAGACACTATGTTTATCAACAAGATATACCGGTTTATCTTGCTTAATTGCGCATGTCTTGAACAAATTAGAGAGTAAGTTTTTTTTGGATTAATTGTTATATCTGTGTTTGTGTGTGTATGAAATGATATAATATTAATATCACCATTATTTGTCGAAAACAGAATTCATTTTAACGAGGTACGTGAGGGGCATCCTGATTTGAATGATGAACAATTGGAAAAATATCATCAGGATAATTTTTGTGATTGGGTCACAGATCATGTAAGTTATTCGAATAACATTTTATTACTAGCAGTTTTAATCTAAACTTGTATCGTTATATATTTGTCGTAAAATTTGTTTTGTTAGATCCACGATCCGAACTTGTCTGCATCATTTGAGAGTGATTCAAGATGTTTAGCTCAATTTCCTAGTACGGAGGTTGCATATTACAAAGGATTGGGTGTCCTTGGATACAAATTCGAAGTTAAGGGCATAGAAACATCTAGAACCACTCAGAATAGCGGGATTGCGACGATAGGATCAGACAGTGTGATTTATTATGGGTACTTAAATTGTATACTCGGCATCCACTATCCCGGACGATCAGAACCCTTTTATATATTCCAGTGTACTTGGTATGATACGCGAACCGATATGGACAGGTGGAGAAGCAATCTTGGGACTTGGAAAGATGAATATGGATTGACCAGTGTGAACACACTTCGATTTTACGGTCAGGAAGATCCGTTTATCTTTCCGAACCAAGCGTTCCAAGTATACTACTCACAGTGTTTGAAGCATCCGAGGTGGAGTGTTGTATGCCGATGGAAACCCAGAGATGTCTACGATGTCCCAGAATACGAGGACAGCGATGAGGACGAAGAAGAGAGAAGGCTTAAAGTGTTCCGACCGTCTGTTTCGAAGGACGGGTTGTCTTCGACCGATCATGAAGTTACGTGGGTTAGAAATGACATTGACGATGAAATCCAAGTAGATATGTATAATGCGCCCACAAAACGAAAAAGGTTATCTGTAATGTTATATTATTACTTCACATTTTACGCTCTATACATATATAGTCAATACTTTTAATGATTGTCTAATGCGTCCACGAACCGTTTATCTAGATTTGATGATGATGTCGGGAGCAGCGAGGGGCGGCAGGAGCTCCAGCCGCGGCAGAGGCAGAGGTAGAGGCAGAAGCAGAGCGGTTCTGTCGCCCGGAGAGCTTCGTAGGGAGCTTCAGAGGGCCGGTCTTGCACCCAGATCGGAGACCTCTTCGGATGCCTCCTTCCGTATGGATTTTGCCACACCTCCAGGTATACTGCACGCATATCCATTTTGAATGTAATAGTACAGATATTCATGCATGTTTATATCAAATTACTTATATTGTCAATGTTTGATTGTCTAGTTGTTGGTGATGCGTCCACATCTGGACAGAGGCCACTCCCGCTTCTCCAGGTATGTTTATATATCATATAGTGCATGTATATTGATTCAGAATGCTATATCATAAATATACACACATTCCTTTTGCTCTTACTTAGCAATTTTTATTATTGTCTAGCTGTAGGTGCTGACACCACCGCACCTGCGGGTATGTTTATATATCCTATAGTGTATGCATATTGATTTAGAACGTTATATTATTGATCTACACATTCTTTTTGCAATTACTTATATAATCTATTTTTAATTGTCTAATTATAAGTGGTGCGTCCATATCTGGGACAGAGGCCACTCCCGCTCCTCCAGGTATGTTTATATATCATATAGTGCATGTATATTGATTTAGAATGCTATATCATAAATATACACACATTCCTTTTGCTCTTACTTAGCAATTTTTATTATTGTCTAGCTGTAGGTGGTGACACCACCGCACCTGCGGGTATGTTTCTATATCCTATAGTGCATGCATATTGATTTAGAACGTTATATTATTGATCTACACATTTTTTTTGCAATTACTTATATAATCTATTTTTAATTGTCTGATTATAGGTGGTGCGTCCACATCTTCCGCAGGGGCCAATCCTGCCGCTTCCATACCATCCGCATCGTCTGCAGGTTAGTATGAATAAATATAAAATATTTATTCATTTTACATATGCTCTATAGAATAAATATGAACTTCATGGAAATTTAGCGTCAATGTTTATTTTATAGTTGGAGGGGATGCGACCCCATCCGGGACCCCAGTTGTTCCTTACCAGAGGAACTATCATCCCGCTCGTGCTGCTGCCCGGGCCCAGGCTCGTCTGACAGTCACCGGAGGTATATATCACACTTCAATTTTCGTTTAAGCTTGATTTCTTAATACAACTTTGTCTTAATATTGATTGTCTTGATATTTCGTGCAGACGCAGGGCCTCCCCATCCCCATAGGGGGACTCGAGGCCCGAATTAGTCCCATAGGCTGAGGCCTGACAGAGCTAGGGGGAGGCAGCATTCCCCCTCTTTTTTACCCTTGACTATCGCTATACCGGTCTTCATGCCGAGAGGTTCGGCCGGTATATGGGGGAAGAGAGCCGGCTCGTGAAGAATTATCCACTTCACGTTGAGTGGGGCGAGCAGCACCGGTGCTCATTCGCCCTCTTCTTTGATCAGGCTCGGGTACGTATTAATATATATTTTCATTTGATTTATCCAATATATTTATTATTAACACTTGCAATCTAATAACAATGTTTTTTTGTATTTTCAGTCGGATTACGATTTTTAGCCTGTACCCGACCCTGATCACCCTGGGAGGGTGCTCGACCTTCATGCTATGTACAATGGCCTGATGAAGAATATGCAGACCAAGGTCCGATACAACAAGAATGAGCTGAAGGCCGACTGCTACTCCCTGTGGATGGCGACCCCCGAGGCAGAGAGAGCGGCCCTCCTATCTACTCCGGCGTTTGCGAGAGTCGACGTAGAGACATGGCCTCTATTGTGCGAATATTTCGACTCCCAACGCAAACAGGTATGTATTTTAAATGTAATTCATTGTTTAGGATATAATTTATTTTTTTGTGTTCCTTAATTAGAGAACTAAATGTTAATGCGTTGTGCAGAAACAGGCCGCTCAGAATACAGAGAACAAGAAGTCGGCGAAGAGGGGTCGCCCCACTTACACAGGTGGCTCGAGGAATATTACTCGAGCCATGGAGTTATCGGTAAATTACAATAGACCAACCTTTGTGATATTCTGCAATATTAAGAGTTATTTTCTAATATTTCTAATATTAAGAGTTATTTTCTAATATTGCAGACAGCTCAGACCGTGGCGCAAGGTGGTACACCGAGTGTGCTGTCCGCATATCTTGCCGTCCACGGCACCTCGACAGATCCTGCCACGGGCGAGCTTCGATATCCCGACGTCGCTACCCAGGAGTATTGCGTAAGTGTTAATATTTATTCTACCCATATTTGAAATTTTAGTTTTGGAAGGTTCAAGTTTAAATTTTATACTTATACTTTACTGCTTAATGTGGGTGTAGGAGCGGGTGGTTGAGCAGGCCGAGGCCTCGGGGATCGATTTTACCGGACAGAGTGATCCGAGACTGCTGACCCCAGTTCTGGACGCCGCACACGGAGGGCACCACGGAGGTTGGGAGAGAGGCCGGGGACTGGGCCTTAGCAAGGCCCATATGAGGATGGACTCCACCCCGGCGGTTACTTCCTCCGTCTCCAGTGAGCGACGTGTCCAGCAGGAACTGGAGAGCTTGAGGGCCACCGTTCAGGAGTTGAAGGAGATGCTGGTATGTATACTACTTTATAGTAAAATATCATGTCATATTATAGATATCAACATATCCATAATTAGTACGTAGCTTAAGCTTATTCGGTTTTAGACATAGGTTTGATTAATCATACATACATATGTAATTAAAATAAACAACGGTTTTCCAAACTAGATATCTAAATGGGATTTCGAAATAACTTGATAATGATACGAATTCAAATAATACACAGTTCTTACACGCTTCTTACGCACGTTAGGTCCAGACGCGACAGGGTACACCGGCCGAGCCTCCACATGCATCTCCTTCGGCTGCGGCTCCGCAAGCCACTACATCGGCTGCGGTTCCGCAGACAGCTCCTATAGCTCCACCGCCTGATCAGACTCCCGCAGCCGCGGCTCCGCAAGCTACTAACTCGACGGCGGCTGCGCAGACCACATCGCCAGCTCCACAGGACGCTCAGACTCCTGCGCGCGCCGAATTGCATGGTTTATTGACCGAGGAGCAGGCGCGCCTTATTCTATCGTTTATCAGAGGTGGAGCTGGACCGAGTTAGGGTAGCTTTTTGATTCTTTTTTTTGAAACATGTATTTATTTATATCATACATATTGTACTACATTTTGAAACGATATTGATATTGGTTTATATTTATATCACATTCAGTATTTGGGTTTCTTTTGTATATTATATGCGTGAGATGTGATTATGAATACTGCGATTAATTTTATATTTTATTGATATATATATATATATATTATTGTGCACAGGGCGAGAAAAAATCAGGCTGCCCTTTTTAAAAAAAAAATCAAATAATGTGTACCTACGGATTAATCCGTAGGTACACATGTTGCCCCTACGGTTCAAACCGTAGGGGCAAAATATCAGCATTAACTGATATTTCCCCCCTGATCTCAGTATCAGGGGGTTGGGCTTGCCCCTACGGATATGACCGTAGGGGCCAACAACATCCCCTACGGCTATATCCGTAGGGGCAAAATATCAGGAATCCTGATATTTTGCCCCTACGGATATGTACCTACGTATGTATCCGTAGGGGAAAGTAATATCCCCTACGGATATATCCGTAGGTACAGCTAATATATTTAAAAAAACCGTAAATAAAATAACTTTTTACCCCCTACGGCCAACTCCGTAGGTGAAAATGGACCTACACAGAACTCCGTAGGGGCAAGTTCAGGGCTTCAACTTGCACCTACGGCGTTTGCACTTACAGGTTATATTTTAGCCCCTACGGATATATCCGTAGGGGCAGTGGTTTGCCCCTACGGGTAAATCTGTAGGGGCAACCCCATATTGTAGTAGTGATGTTGAGGTATATGGAGTTGTCCGGCTGATAATTAAAACCAGAATCTAGATAAACTCAAGGCACGTTTCAGTAATGACAGTTGTGGGTTATCCCGAGTTTTGACGAGGGTTAACTTTCTACCATATGGAAGATCAATAGTTATATTGTTCTTGATTCGACACCAGTTTTAGTAAAATGGATTCTTTTCAGAAAACATTAGTGGGGGTATGGTAGAACTAGAAGTGATTCCAGAACCACAAATGATTACTGAAAATTTAGTAGAACCTAACGATTCAATTGGTTTCGATGATACATTAGCCACTCCGCAGATTCTGTGGATAAGCTCAAAAACCTGAGAGGTACTTCGGTATCCTCAAAGACGGTGACATGGAGGTTTTTGATTACCCAAACTTGCCAATGCTGCTGTTCTAGACTATGAGATCTAGCAGGAGGATGAGTATAACGTCGTTCTAAACTAGCTTTAGAAGTGCACGTGTATATGATTCTGCCAGAGAGTTGTTGTAGTCAGTGGGAGCAGCGGAAACATAGTGGGCAAGTAGCATATGTCTATTTATAGACTAAAGCAGGTATAAAGGAGATAGATCAACTATTTTTGATGTGACAGTCATAGAGTTTGACTTCATCAGAATAAGAGATGGATCTGGTAAGAAGGTAGTAGGGAGTAATATCCTGGTATTTGGATAACATGCACTAAATAGGAAGAGATCTTCCTATACTACGATCGGTTAAACTATGATTGTCACAAAGTGGTTTCTCTACATAGGATATGGATATAATATAAGGGATTCTGGTGACTAGATCTATGTTTTTAGATCTAGATTTGGGAAGTGTCCCAATTCGGGTACTTGACACTATGCTAAAGTGTTTTAGAATGGATGATTCCTGGCGTGGTGGTGTATCTGCAGGTGATGGAGTCACCCTCTCTAAAGAGATGTCTTCTAGACTGATAAGGAGAGGGATTTGCATGATTGGCATATCACTTTCTTAGGCAATTGATTCAATCATGAGATGTCAAGTACACCACCAGATATTGATTTTGCACAGGCTGCAAAAAGTATATATTAATCCAATCCTGGAGAAATGTTGGGAAGCAGTTATGGATATAAGTGGATGTTCTTAGAATATGGTAACGGCAACCTTCTTCGGGAGGCGATTATCATTTTAGGCTTCCAAGGTGACCTGGATGACAGAGAGACTGTCTGAGTTATAGTTTTCCCTCTTTTGAGGGACAGTATGCTGGACAGGTAGTCTAAGCGGATACAGAGGAAGGCATGGTGCAGGATACTGATTAAATTTAGTTGATGATACAGTCTAAGAAGTTTGTTGGATTTGGAGTTCATTTGTGAACTGGGTCCCATCAGATATGCAGACAAATTCTAAGACAGGTACTGCTCATTTCAAGAGATAGTCTTTCTCCGTGAAGTTGAGATATAGAGAGATATAGAAAGAAATAGTGGAGCGGATCCACTCACTGAAGCTATTTCTCGAACGCAATAGTTTCACAAACAGGCTTTGTAAAACTGATCAATAGAGAAGTTGGGTGTTCGGTATCACACGGGCTATGAGTATGCGATACCGCAATAATTAGCCTTAAGTGCAAGTGGGAGATTGTTGGCTATAGTGCCCTCAAGTCAATTATTGAATCGCAGGCACGGGATTGTGTTGATTAAGGGAGGGCCTATACGGATATAACAGTTTTACTCAAAATGATAGTATGCTATCTAGTTTATCTTTATTATCATGTACATGCTTTAGGTGGTATTACAGATCACTATTACATGTTGATAGAGCCCATACGATTCTTTCTTGACTACCGGCATTATGATGGCGATCATATACGTGGGAGATGGATGGTCTATAAGCACATCCTTAAATTTCCCTAGTCATGGGAGTATTTAGAATGGGCATCGATACTCCAGAGTAGACTAGTGTATACTGATCGAGACCCCGACGAGGGGCGGTGGCTGGTCTCACAAGCTATGGGTGTTAGTTTGTTCACCTAAGATAGTATGCAGGTGCTCGTTAGGTTATGAGTACACTGGACGGACTCGCCAGGAACATGCTAGTTGGTATTATACCTATTGTCAGATAGCAGTTCCCAGGTGATATGTGTACAGATTAGTCAGTTGACCTGAGATCATCATTTGTCTCCTGTGAGTTCCCACTGTGCTTTGATTACTATCCTACCACGGCTCAAAAGAGTCGTGCAAACAAGTTTTAGTTAGGTACAGTCCCGAGCCACATGGAGGCAGTGAGCGGATCGTCGGGGATTCGTCTCTTCTGGTATTGGGGGTTGATGTCGCGTAGTGCACGGGTGGCCATCACCAGAAATCCATGATCAAGGTAGTCGAGAAATTACTGATTTGGATCAGTAGTTTCTCAGGTTATGATGGGCTTCATACCGACACGAAATGTCGCATTATTAGGGGTCTGACTTTATCCACCCCCTATACTCGATATGTGATACTCTTAGACGAAGAGACTATACTGTATGGAGATTGTCACAGACAGGCTCAATAGGGGTCAGGATGAGTTTGCTCGTCAACGTTCTTTTCGCTCAATACCTGGGTAGCCGTTACTTACAGCCAGTGTCGCTGACGTGCTTGTGGTTAAACTCACTGCCAGCGTATTGACGTGTCTTTAGAGTCCCACACAGAGTGTTTCCCTGCTTCGGGTGAAACAATGTAGAGGTCATATGGTTTTACGGCAGGGTTCGATCATATACGTGCACTTATACACGTATCATAATTCGGACGGATTTTACTAGTAGCTTTGGTTTAAGCCGGATAATAGTATTATATTGTTGGATTATTTTCGTCTCTTTTGTATTCATATTTTTCGGAAAACGGATATGGGTATGTATATACGGATCAGGGGTATTTTTGTAATTTATTACAAGATAGGTTCTAGAAGTTAACACCTCGTTTTAGTTTTGATCATTTAGTTAAATGATTTAATGAGGTGGAGGGATGAGTGTGCATTGGAATTTATGAAGCATGGAACACTTGGTGACTCATATGATGACTCATAGGGTGACTCATGAAACACTATTGTGTCATGCTTGATATTTGTTTGGGTTGTGAGATATTTCCTTACTTGGTGCTTCTATTATTTCTCACAACACTTAGACATTTTCTTGTGTGGCTTTGCTTCATGCTTACACTCTCATCTCTCAAGCTTCTTTTTCTACTTCCATCCTTAATGTTTAATGTGTTGAGAAACCTAGGGTGTTTAGAGATAAATCAATCTATCATTAGACTCTACATCTTCTAAGCTATCTAGTTTAGCAAACTAGATACCCTGGTTACCTTGATTATGAGGCAGGAGCTTGATTCATAGACTCTCAGGTGGATCATCTTCGATGGAGGGAGACCGGAGATCAAACTTGATCATGGTGGCCACTAGGAGCTTGAGAAGGAGTTTAAAGACCGAAGGACACGGATCATTCGGTATAACCATCTCAACTCTTTATATAGCTTGCTAGGTTTAGGGTTAATGGTAGATCCATATTCGTGGGTTGTTCTAGCGCCAGTTTGTAAATTTTTGTTCCGCAATCGGCCACGGTTTGATGGCCAGGGCGCTGGCATAACCCAACAGTATTTATAAAGAAAATGCTTGTAAGGTTCATAGGACTTAGTAGTGATGGATGAATAATTAAAAATGACTCCTTTTTATCTTTTAATAGTTCAAAACTAGATCGATAGTGATGAATGTAAATTAGGGTTCTTTTGGAAGAAACTAGGGTTTCCCCACTGCTAACCCTTGTCCTTGCATTGATCTCTATTCATGTCTAGCGCTTAAAAAAATAAGTGTTAAACAAATCTCAAATCGTAGTTAACAATAAATTAGTAGCGCGCCCGATAAAGATGTTAACATTTATTATGCTAAAGTTTATAGACTTTAAAATGTATAAAAGATGTTAAAAATTTTTATCATCCATTGATCTACCCTATCCTACGAAGCCGAGCAAGCTAGGAATTACTCACTCATGGTTTGAGATTTAGAAGGAAGGTTGAAGAATGAAAACATGATTAAGATGCAGAAAGTAAGTGTAGAAAGAATTGCAAAAAGAATGATAAAAACACCGTCTTTATTAATCAACTATTGTATACAACTTTTGAAAGTAGAGTAAAAGAACCCTAATTGCTCTAGATTTTAATCTTATTGGAAGTAGATGACTAGCTGATGATCACTCGGATGCGTGGATCGCTTTGGACCTCTTGATGTTTTCGGTGATGATTTTTTATGTGAAGCTCTCGGTCCTATATATAGTCACAGAAACTAGAAACCCTAGATACCATATGTGAATATATGCTGTTACAATAAAATCACCAAAATATCACATCATATGGGCCTAGAACCGCCGTGGAACCACCGCATATAGGGCTGTTTGGCTGTGATTCCGCCGCCGTTTGGTGGCTTCAGTTTCTGGAATTTTTTGTGCTATTTTATCTTGATTTTTGGAGAACATCTCGATATCTAGATTCTGAAAATAATGCTCTGGGTCTCTGCCGTTGCTAGATCTCTCGATTTGCTTCATATTCTAGCAGATTTGATTCCGACATTTTGATTTATCCCAGATCTTTTGGATTCCAGACCTGAGCTAATATCTGCACAATATCTTAAATCAAAGTGTTGGTAGCATTTGCTATTTTTGAGATATTATCCTAACCATTTAAATGATATAATATTTTAAGAATATTGATTAGAAATATTTGATATGATATACATATTTTAATTATTAAGATTTCATTTAAATATTATATGCATATATTTTCCCTCATTATGTTAACTATAATGTAGAAACATATGATAATAAACTTTTAATAAATAAACCCTCATATGTTCTATATTTACAATAAACACCTTTCAGTACTTAACAATAGTAGGGAAAATATTCATTCAAATGTGCAATATTTTAGACTAATTAAATACCCCCAAACTTAACTTTGATCGTCCCGAGCAAATTAGTTATACAAGAGAAAAAAGAAAAAAACTAACTAGCACACTTTCTTAGGCAACACGATTGTACTGAGCACGTGCAATAAGCCTTTAAACCTCTAGCAGTCCCTAGTAGGAAGAGTGTTGTCTCCTGAGGGTTTTCAGCGGATTACACCTACAAAATCCCATAATATAAGAGAGAAAATGAAAGTTACATACAAAGATAAGGAACATATAAAAGAAAGAACTTGAAAAAAAAGAGTTTCAAACTACACGAGCTTTTTAGTTGCTATGAGCCCTATCTTAATAGTCATGAAAAGATGTCAGAAATCACATCATCTCTCAATAAAACATCATCTTTAGTCTTCCTCCCTACCATTTCTTCCAAATATCGATCATATACCTTTACGTGTGTGTAAAAGACATACCTACACTTAGAGAATTCAATTCAAGCTATCATACTCTTGTCCATCTTCCTTAGTACTTTTTAGTCAGTGAATATTTTCAGATGGAATTGCTCACACATTTTTCATGCGACCGTTAATACTTCTTGAGGTACTAACCTACTGATTACTAAATGCGCTCACTCATTAAGGCGTAATTAGCAATATCCTAGTCTTGTAACATCTAAAGCTTAGCAGTGATTCCCAAACCAGTTGGTTTAAGGCACTAGGTGATAAGGCACCCTCGCTATAATTTTTTTGCTGCCTTAAGTAATTACAAAAACCAGTGTTCATTTTTCTTCAGCATTTTTTTTATAGTTTTGATTGTATATATATATTCCTTCATACTAAGACTTTTAGACGAGAGTATTTCAAGGTATCCTCTACTATCCTAAATTTCAATATGTGTGCAAGTGCGTATAGCAGGGTATCAACGTTCAGATGTTTGGACTCAAGAATAGAGACTATTTTTCAGACTTATTTCTATTCTCAGATTAGTGATTTCTTTCATCTTACTAACTCTTAGGACAACAGCCCATGACTACCTATTACTAGCTTCGTTATAAAATATCTAATTTTCTTGCTTTTCTTAAATTTTTCTTTCCTATCATTTGTATTTTTCACTTTCTAACTTTCATTTCTAAGAATTTTTTTGTGCTGTTATTTAGTATAATGCAAAAATGATGCGTGAATAAGCACACACCTCCCCCAAACATATTTACAGCAGTGTCCTCATTGATGTAATCTTTTAAGCTTAAAACCTGTAGACTTGGGAGGAAAAGTTAGTAACGGGGACAAGAATTAATGACAGTGAAATCCTCTCCCAAACTTATTTTTGGCTCACAATTTTGTAAAAATTTATTTTTCTTTCAAGAACCAACATATTTTCTCCCTCCCACCCAAACTTGAGTAAAACAATATTAAGCATTTAAAATTATAAGAGGGGGGTAAAGTTATTGGTCTATGCAAAGCTTTACAAAGACCAAAAGTTAACACCAACCATTCGAATATTTTATCAATATAACAACATAGTTGGTAGAAGATCATAGACGTGAAGAAGTGGGGAGATAAGAGGCGTAATCGATCGGGTTTACGTCTAGGTTGGTAGAGACGAAATAGTGCTGGCGAATGAAAACGAGAATGTGAATGATTAGGAATGAGTGGAATATTCACATTCTCGTATGGGATAAGAAGTAGGGGCGGTGGTTCAACTTCTCCAGGCTCAAATGGAGGTACATGAATTTCCAATAGAGGTTGATTCATCACAACATCCAAGTCTTTAAGAAACGCGAGTTCTTCGGCGAAAATATTTTCGAAACTTTCGTCGATGATGATCCCATTGGAAAGAAAAGAATAAGCAGATTCTCTAGGAAGACTGAAAGTTTCAAGATCAATTTTTTTCGCGCTAGAATTCAACACACTTGATTGGTCATAAATTATGGAGGTAGTAGCCTCAAAAAACTCATCTATCTTATTTTTAAAAGAGTCTAAATCAAGTGGTCTTTCAAGAATCGTAGACCTCGAAATATCGGAGTGTTATTCATCAAAACTCAGTGGAGTTGAAAGAAGATTAGAAGAACCAAAGAAAATAGGTGATGAAATGGGTAAACAAATTTGGGTGTCGAGCATTGTTGAAACAGATGTGGGAGATGAAGGATGAATATCGTTCTGCTTATCGGATAGGTCGGTGGTAAGAATAGGATCAGTTATTTGTACAGGAAGATGTTCGTATTCAATAGAAGGGACATGATGGGTCGGATAATCCAACTCATCTAACATAACGGGGTCATCTTCAACGATATTCTTATCACCACTCTCACTAACACCTTCGGTCAAATCAAACGAATAGGTATTTAAAAATTCATCAATTATACTATTCTCAATCGATAAATCACTTGGTTAACTTGATAGAGTTGGAATGTTTGAAATATCAAGTGTAGTCGAATAAGGATCGGTTTGATTTGAAATGGTGTAAAGCTCTCTTTCACGCTCACTATTAGAAAAGTCAAACATGTTATTCTCAGGCACCTCATCACTATGAAGTGGTTGAATATCGAATATATTCGGTTGGAGTGCAGGATGGAAGGTGTTGAGATCGAGAGAATCGGTTTTGGTTTGACTTTGATTGATCTCTTGTTCTTTTTCACTGCTCAATTCCAACTCTACTTCAGGACTAGACCTTGTTTGTGAAGAAGTTCCAATAAAGTATTCTCTTTGAACCGTGGAACTTCCTAATTGATTTTCAGAAGCACTATCTAGATAAGGTGAGGAAGTTGAGTATGGTTGGGAAATGTCTAATTGTTGGCTATGGGAAAGTTCAATGTATTCCGCAATCGATATGCGTTTATGATTTGTCGCATTAGCCTGAAGAGAAATGTTAAGAAGAGATGCCTTTAATTGTTGGCTACGGGCGAGTTCAATGTGTTCCGCAATCAACATGCGTTTCTGATTTGTCCTATTAGCTTCAAGATAAGTGTCAACATGGGAGCGTGTGAAAGTTTGGTACTGTGGATAAGAATTAGAAGGGTGAACCCAAGTTTCATAAACAGGATTAGGATCAACATTGTGATATGAAGAATATTGAGATTGGTTGGTTAGTTGGCGAATAGCAATTGCTATTTGTTCGGCAATGGTCATGGGTGTAAAAGACGTCATATTCGTCTCAAAACGAGTATCAATATTTTCATATGGAAATGATGATGTTTGTTGTTCTAACGGTTTTGGATTAGTGAAAGAATTGAAATTTTGGCTTTCAGGCTTCGCAATATCCTCAGCGATGGACATGCGTTTAGAAATTCCCTCCCCCGCCTTAAATGGATTATCAACATAAAAAGATGTGGAATTTTGATGCGGTTGATAGGACATTGAGTGAGGTATCCAACTGTTCTTTTCCACGTGCTCTATCCTATCCTTTAAAGACATGGTAGAGTCAGATTTTGTACCGAAGCAATTACGAAAACAAGAAATATCTGGTTCTGGATAGCAAAGCTCGGCAAGAGTTTGTCTGTTTGGGTTACCCATTATAAGAAAGTGAAAAGAAATGAGGGTGATAGTAATGATTTAAGCTCTTTTTGGATTTTGGAAATTGTTTTGCTTTGAAAGAGAGACTTGAGGCAAATCAAAAAATGCACAATCAATCCATAGAACTAGGGTCTCCTAGGTCAAGTCACTAGACCGCTTCTAGACTTCCAAAGGACAGGTCGCAGGATCAATCCTCTACTACCTCCTTATCAATCTTGTGTCCAGATAAGTGCCTGGTAAGTGGGAGGTATCCGCTATACGAATCACCGAAATAGCGGGCCTAATTAAGTAACCACTTTTCTTAGTCACACTTGCCTTAGACACCACAAGAAAAATGCGGATAAACAATAAATTACCCACGACCTTCCTTTGTCCTAATTGAGCACGACATTCCTTAGTGCTTGGTCTAGATATTTTTTTATTAATGTAGGGTTTTGTGTATGCACGTTTGTGATTTGTGGGGCTTAGGAAGGGTGATTAAATCCCTACCTAATATGAATTTGGGTTTATTGCCCCTTAATGTCCGTTTTAGAAATGCAAAACAAATCAAAATCTAAAACACATAAAAATGATTTTTAGCGGTGATCTTTGCAAAGAATTCGGCAGGTAGAATCAATTTATTGGAGCTTTAGAGGAGAGATAAAGATAGTAGGAAATTACCACAGAAGTTTGGGGGCCCAACTCCACCAATCTGCCGCGGTTCCGCCGCTAAACCCACAATTCTGCCACGGTTCCGCTGCAAGTTAGTGTGTTCTTGTGCTAATTTTTTCTTCAGAGCACCCCTATGCTCCTTTGGTCCAAGTTTAAGGTCTCTGACTCTCTGTTAGCTTGCTCCAGTTACTCCAAATTCCCTTGCAAAACTCGCACAATGATTTTTAAAAGCGCAAGATGCGGTTTTGTTTATTTTATTTTATGGTTGCCAGATTTTATAAGAAATTAATCCGAATAACAAGAAAAAAATTACGACCGTCTCCCCGGGAACGGCGCCATTTGATTGATCTGTGCTGAAAAAGTGTGTTGTAAATAACCGCAATCAAGACGGTGTCGCTTAGTAGCTAGCCGCGATGAGTACGGGTCGTCCGCAGGGGAAATGTGAACCTTTTCTTAGTTTAGGCGAGTTGATAAAAGAATGGTGATTTTTTGTAGATCTATTTTAATACGGATGTAGTATTTATAAAGAAAAGACTTGTAGGGTTCATAGGACTTAGTAGTAATGGATGACTAAATAAAAATGACTCATTTTATCTTTTAACAGTTTAAAACTAGATCAATAGTGATGAATGTAGATTAGGGTTCTTTTGGAAGAAACTAGGGTTTCCCCACTACTAACCATTATCCTTGCATTGATCTCTATTCATGTCTAGCGCTTAACAATGCAAGTGTTAAACCAATCTCAAATCGTGGTTAGCAATAAATTGGTAGCGCGCCCGATAAGGATGTTAACATTTATTATGCTAAAGTTTATAGACTTTAAAATGTATAAAAGATGTTAAAAGATTTTATCATTTATTGATCTACCCTATCCTACGAACCCTAGCAAGCTAGGAATTACTCACTCATGGTTTGAGATTTAGAAGGAAGGTTGAAGAATGAAAACATGATTAAGATGAAGAAAGTAAGTGCAGAAAGTAATTGCAAAAAGAATGATAAAAACACTGCCTTTATTAATCAACTATTGCATACAACTTTTGAAAGTAGAGTACAAGAACACTAGTTGCTATAGATCTCAATCTTATTGGAAATAGATGACTAGCTGATGATTACTCGGATACGTGGATTGCTTTGTACCTCTTGATCTCTTCGGTGATGATTTTTGATGTGAAGCTCTCGGTCCTATATATAGTCACAGAAACTAGAAACCCTAGATACCATATGTGAATATATGTTGTTACAATAAAATCACTAAAATATCACATCATATGGGCCTAGACCCACAGCGGAACCGCCGCATATAGGCCTGTTTGGCCGCAGTTCCGCCGCGGTTTGGTGGCTTTAGTTTCTGGAGTTTTTTGTGCTATTTTATCTTGATTTTTGGAGATCATTTCGATGTCTATATTATGAAAATAATGCTCTGAGTCTCTGTCGTTGCTAGATCTCTCGATTTGCTTCATATTCTGGCAGATTTGATTCTGACTTCTTGATTTATCCCGGATCTCTTTGATTCCAGACCTGAGCTAATATGTGCATAATATCTCAAATCAAAGTGTTAGTAGCATTTGGTATTTTTGAGATATTATCCTAACCATTCAAATGATATAATATTTTAAGAATATTGATTAGAAATATTTGATATGATATGCATATTTTAATTACTATGATTTCATTTAAATATTTTATGCTCATTTTAATTACCATTGTGCTGTGGTGTAAAAGGAGGAGTAAGCTGAGAGAGAATTCCATTCTCTTTTAAGTAGTCGAGGAATTCTGTGCTTAAGTACCCCCTCCTCTATCTGATCAGAGGATCTTGATACTTTTGCCGGTCTGGTTCTCTACTTCGTTTTTGTATTCTTTGAATTTCTCAAATGTTTCAGATTTGTGTTTCAAAAGATACACATATCCGAATCTAGAGAGATTGTCAGTGAATGTAATGAAGTATAAGAACCCACCCCATGCATGTATAGACATTGGACCACATAAATCTCTGTGTATACGTCCCAAGAGCTTTGTTACTCTTTCTCCATGTCCCGTAAATGGAGTTTTGGTCATCCTTCCTTTGAGACAGGACTGGCAAGTTTCATAAGATGAAAATTTGAACGAATTCAGAAATCCATCCTTATGCAACCTGGCTAGTTTTTTCCCATTGATATGACCAAATCTAAAATGCCACAAGTAGGTTTCGTTCGTATCTGAACTCTTCCTCTGACATGTGTTTTGTATATTGAAAACTGTGTTTTGATTAAGAATATAGATACCATTACAAAGTGTACCATCTGCAACCAATTACCTGATTAAGGTAAATGTTCATGATATTTCTATTTAAAACAAAGTTATATCCATCTTTATCAAGTAAAGAGACTGATACGATGTTGCTAAGTATGGAAGGTACATAGTAACAATTGTTCAAAATCATAGTACTGCCATTTGGCAACACCAGGTAATATTCTCCGACGGCAGCAGCAGCAACCTGTGCTCCATTCCCTACCCTGAGGGTCATATCACCCTTTCCCAGTGGTCTACTTATCCTTAATCCCTGTAATAAATTACTTATGCGGGATCCTGAGCCGATATCTAGTACTAAAAAAGTAGAGCAAATTGAGAAACGATTCTCATTAAACAACACACCCGAAGAAGATGTATTACAATGCTTCTCTTTCATTTGGGTCATATAGAAGTCCTTATAGTTCTCTTTCCCTTGCTCACACTCATGACAGTTGTCATAAGTTAGAGCCGAACCGATGTTCCCCAACCCAGTGTAATAAGCTGGTTCGGTCAAGTCAAACATTTTATTATCTTGATTAGGACGTAACATGGTTGCTACCTGGAGAGAGAGAGAGAGAAAAGAAACACTCAGCATGCGCTCGTGCAAGATTAGATTGGTTATTAGTTTATCTAATCAGGATGGCTCCCACTGTTTCCTCGAATTTTTCTTCAAACCTTAAAAGGAAAACTAGTCGGGATCATTCGCACCTTTCAAGTTCGCTAACCATTTAGCCAGGTGGGTATTGGTACTTCGAGGGAAGTTCCCCGTGCTCTCGCACGGACCTAATTAAAATAAACCTCATTTCCGCAGAAGTGTAGCCTTTCTAACACTTTTCTATACACCTAATAGGTTAGCTAATTGTGAAGTGAAAAATATCTCTCAAGAGTAATCCTACTCATCAGTGGGATTGGGACCCAACTATCATTGCATGATAACCTAGATGGAAACCACTCTAGTTACCACACTCTAGAAGGTATGAAATGTTGGCTATAGTGCCCTCAAAGAAATTATTGTAATCGCAGGCAGGTGATTATGATGATTGAGGGAGAACCTATACGGATAGAACAGTCTTATTCAAAATGATAGTATGCTATATGGTTTGTCTTTATCATCATGTACATGTATTATGTGGTATTACATATCACTATTACATGTTGATAGAGCTCATAGGATTCTTACTTGACTACAAGTATTATGATGGCGATCATATACGTGGGAGCTGAGTGGTCTATAAGCATATCCTTAAATGTCCATAGCCTTGAGAGTATCGAGACTGGGCATTGATACTCCAGAGTATACTAGTGTGTACTTATCGAGACCCCGACGAGGTGCGGTGGCTGGTCTCACAAGCCATTGGTGTCAGTATAAAGGTGCTCATTGGGTTATGAGTACACTGGACGGACTTGCCGGAAACATACTAGTTGGTATTATATCTATTGTCAGATAACAGTTCCCAGGTGACATGTGTACAGGTTAGTCTGTCGACCTAAGATCGTCATTTGTCTCGGGTGAGTTCCCATTGTGCTTTGATTACTACCTTACCATATCTCAAAGGAGTCATGCAAAAAGGTTTTAGTTGGGTACAGTCCCGAGCCACATGAAGGCAGTGAACGGATCGCCGTGGATTCGTTTCTCCCAGTATTGGAGGTTGATGTCGCATGGTGCATGGGTGGCCATCACCAGAAATCCTTGGCCAAAGTAGACGAGAATTACTGATTTGGATCAATAGTTTCTCTGTTGGTGATGGGCTTCATGCCGACATGAAATATCGCGTTTTTAGGGGTCTGACTTTATCCACCCCCTAGACCCGATATGCGATACTCTTAGACGAAAAGACCGGATTGTACGGAGATTGTCACAGACATACTCAGTAGGGGTTCGGATGAGTTTGCTCATCGGCCTTCCTTTCGTTCAATACCTGGGTAGCCGTTACGTACAGTTAGTGCCGCTGACGTGCTTGTGTTTAAACCCACTGCCGGCGTATTGACGAGCCTTTAGAGTCCCACACAGAGGGTTTCCCTGCTTCGGGCGAAACAATGTAGAGGCCGTATGGTTTTACGGCGGGGTTCGATCATTTACGTGCACTTATGCACGTATCATGATTCGGACGGATAATACTAGTGAGTTTTGGTTTAAACCGCATCTTAGTATTATATTATTGGATTATTTTCGTCTCTGTGTATTTATACTTTTCGGAATACGGATACGGGTATGTATATACGGATGAGGGGTATTCTTATAATTTATTACAAGGTGATTCTAGAAGATGACACCTCATTTTTGTTTTAACCATTTTATTAAATGGTTAAATGAGGTGGAGGATGAGATGTTCTTTGCATTTATGGAAGCATGGCTCATGGGGTGACTCATGGGTGTGACCCATGAGTTGCTATTGTGGCATGCTTGATATTTGTGGTGTGAGATATTTTTGTGAGGCTTGATTCATTCTCTTGGGTTTACAACACTTAGCCATTTTTTTTATGGTTGCTTCACACTCTCATTCTCAAGATTCTTCTTCTACCTCCACCCTAAAAGTCTCGTGTATTGAGAAACCTAGGGTGTTATGAGACAAATTAATCCATCATTAGACTCTACATCCTCTAGGCTATCTAGTTTAGCAAACTAGGTATCCTAGTTACCTCGGCTATGAGGTTGGAGCTCGAACTACAAATCCTCAGGTGGATCATCTTTGCTGGAGGGAGACCGGCGATCAAGCTTGATCATGGTGGCCTCTAGGAGCTTAGGAAGATGGTAGAAGACCGAAGGACTCGGATCATTCGGTATAACCATTCTAAACTCCTCTTTAGTTTGCTAGCTTTAGGTTTATGGTAGATCCGGGTTATAGGGTTGTTCTAGAGCCAGTTTTGAAAAATTTTGTTCCACAAACGGTCATGGTTGATGGTCAGAGCGCTGGCTTAACCCAACATGGTATCAGAGCTACAAGACAGGGATGCCGACCCATGGGGGGTTCTCACTGTTGTAACAGTAGTGGCGAAGCGCGGGCTCTTACTCCCAAGATGCCCCGTGCGGTTATATGGTCCGGTGGGTTGTAGTCCGTCGCGAGGGGATTACGTAAAAAGTAGCTGCTGAGGGACCTATGGACGCCACGGCCAGTTTTCGATGCACTGACCGACCCAACATGGTATCTGATCCAACCCATAAAGCCTAAACTAGCAGTTTTAGACAATGTTTAAATAATGAAACCGAAACAACTCCGGAACAATACGCTAAATATTCAAGTTTCTGTCAAAATTTTTTAGTCTTCTAAATTTTCTTAAAATAATTGCAGAAGACTATTCTTGTGACAACTAGAACACAGTCCAAAAATGAGACACAAATTCCTAAGGATAGCCGGCGAGAATAGTGAAATCCCCAGCGTTGCCGGTTTTTGTAGGGAGTTGGGTCTTGGTGTTTTTGATGTGTTCTGGGCTATTGAATATTGGGTTTCAAGTGTTGTTTGATTTTGCCCAGATTACATATTCCGTAATCTCATGGTTTGGGGCAATACAGAGTATTTCAGAGTCGCTATTTTAACACCGTTTATAAGTTTCAGTGCATATATTACTATCTACGACCGTGAATGTCATTAGAGCGGTATAAATCATTTAACTGCTATATGTTCTTTTAAACGGGTTTGCAAACATGACATTCACGTTGATGTTCTGTGTTTGTGCTGAGGTTGTGGTTGGATTGTCATGGCGGATAGCCAGTGGTGCAATTATAGTTGTACAGTTCAGATTCATTTGTACATTTGATATTGCGGAGCGAGCGTCCGACATGTAGACTGCCGTCTCTGCCAGTTTGTATATTATTTGTTTGGGGCTACTTACTTGGTGGACGAGTGAACATCTACACAGATCACAAGAGTCTGAAGTATGTGTTTACTCAGAAGGAGTTGAATATGCGGCAGAGAAGATGGTTAGAACTCATGGCGGACTTCAACATCAACTTGCAATATCATCCAGGAAAGGTAAACGTAGTACCTGATGCTCTTAGTCGCCAACCATTAGCAATGAATCTCACCGCACAGTGGAAGCTTCAGCAGGACCTACATCAGATGGAGATCGAACTAGTCATACCAGGTGATGTTTCAAATTTGATGAATCTGCAAGTTCAATCAAATATTGTCAATCAGATCAAAGTAGCTCAAGCCAACGATGCTAAGTTGCTGTTATTTCTATATTATTCGTCTCTTGTGATTTACTTTATATTGCTTAGTTACGCTTAGCGTATGTACTTCTGAGTATATACGTAGCGGGCCTCGTCGCGTCCACTTCGCCGTACACTGGGAAGCGGGGCGTGACAGGGTATGACCAGGTTGAGGTCGATGTCACCATTGTACATATATTTTTATTTTCTGTACTAGGATTACCCCGCGGTGGAGTGCTCGAATAGCCGGATTCTAGAAGGCAACGGGCTCGCATCTCATGGTGTTGAGATGGAGGGGGCCTCACTCTAGAATTGATGGGCTATTCGACGCATTCGTAAGGGGGTACAGGTTGACCCACGGAGGGGTGCTCAAATTACCGAATTCCGTGAAGTGCTGGGTGGCCCATTCACTTTGTTGATAGAGGTTGCCTCACTTCTGGGATTGGCGGGTAACTTGCCGCGCTTATAGGAGTCCAGGTTTTCATTGCACAGGCTATCCACACGGCAGGTAACGTCGGGTCTCATTTGCGGATCAAATGAAACTCGAGGCTCCAAGTTTATCCACCATTCTGTGTTTCTTGCTGAGATTCTGTGATGTTGCTTATATCATGCCTGTGACGAATGTTATATATATTTATATATATACTAGTAGATGTTGTATATGTTTTGCATCCGCGCTAATCCAGCCCCCGCTCTGCCGTTAGTTAAGTAACCTAATGGTGCATGATGGGACCCCATGGCGAATATGGATGGTATATACGTACATTGTATTTTCGTTCTTTTATGGTGTGATATGGTTTAATTGATGGGACTGCATTAATTCCGATTAATGCAAGGAAAACAAACCTATATGATGGTGTTGGAACCAAGTTTTTAAAAAAACTGATATTGCAGACGTTCTCTTTTGCTTTGCACAGCGGTATTCGGTTCTGAATATCCAGCACCTCATTCGACGAGGCAAGAGCCGATTTCCCTTTATAGGGAGTGACCTCTTGGGGAAAAGCTTGCGTCAGTGTATTAACTTCTTTTATAGTCGATTCTTTTGTTTTGCATCGTGGTATTCAGTGTGGAATATCCTGCACCTCATTCTACAAGGAAAGAGCCGAGATCCCTTCACAGGGAGTGACCTCTTTAGCAAAAGTTTGTGTCACTATATATTTGTAAAACCACTCAGTTCCTTCAACGATATCAAGTTCATCACGTTAAAAGTTTTTCGCCAAAAACCAGTCGTAGCCCTCCGTCATTTCTGATTAGTATTGCTTAGTATTCGTGCTACGTATGTCGTGCTTAGCCGAGGCGTAGTGTTCGGTAGCTATGTAGTGCTTTTCTATTGCATGGTAATGCGTTTGGTTAGGACAGTCGTTCGGTCATTTTGGCTCAGTAAAGGACTCATGTTGGTGGGTCTAATACAATCAAGATAATGACGGGTTGAACTTGACTATGACCCTTTGATATGTTGGCTCAGTCAAGGTCACTTCGGTCTTAGGGGTAAAAACCACATCGGGAGTTTCAAACATACAGGAAACTTGCCAGGAATGCTCATACTTTCTGAAGTGTGGTGACTTGAGATGATAGTTGGATCCCAATTCCCACTGATGAGTAGGTGTTACTTCTCGGGTGATTTTAGATGATCCCGACTAATTCTCCTTTTAGGATTTGAAAGAGAATTCGAGGAAACAGTGGGAGCCATCCTGATTAGATAAAGTGATTAACCAATCCGATTTAGGTTAGAGTGTATGCTGAGTGTTTCTTTTCTCTTTCTCTTTGGCAGCGACCATGGCCTGACCTTAAAAACTCATGAACCAAGTTAACTAAACCTTCTTAAAAACACTTTGGCTTTTAGATTGTCATTTAGTCGCATATATCATTGCCGCTCCTACATACCCTTTGCATTTCTTTAGAACACTCTGTATCACTATGAAGATCCATATTTCTTGGATATGCCATCGTATAGTTACATACGAACTCGAAGGAACTTGTTCCAGTTCGAGGATGGTTTCTAATTCTGGAGAAATTGTATAGAATTATTCAGTTTTCTTTTATCTTTACCTTCTCTCAGGTTGCGAGGGCTCCTGGTATTAGGAGAGTACACCTATTGCTCTTATTGGATAGTCTTCTTCCAAACCATAGGCTGGTGCTGAAAGGTAAAGAAAGAAGAAAATCAATTAGCCTAAGTGTGGTGTGCATAAGGTAATAAGTAAAGACATATAAAGGGATTGGAGTAATGGCAAGAAATATACGGTTACTGTCATGAATCTGGATAGTGGAAGAGGAATTACTAGGAATACCCGGCTACCCCTTCAAAACATTTTCATGTTTCAGTTTTACTGTGCGGTGTTACGTGAAAACTGTTTTTCCAGTTAGATTCTAACTCCAGGGTATGTATTTACCAGATTTTTTTCTCACATCTATATGGCGTTACAGAAGATGAGTGGGAGTAAGATATTAGGAATTGGGTGATTAGTTCCTCTATATATCGGAATTCTTTGTAATTGGTGAGAAAATCACCTGGGTTTTTCCTGACGGCAAATATTTGGATTTGAATATCCGTCGTTATGCACCAATTTCAAACTGATATATCTGTACGTTTATTTTATAAAATGAGATATAACTTTTTGAAATTATGTGTATGACATTTACCTGTATCAGTGGATGGTTAGGTAAGGTGCATTCAACAGCGGCGTAAGTCTTCTTAACCATAGCACAGTTTTCAACCTACGATGCATAAGATTTGAGTTATTAAATTCAGTGGACTTATACAAAGTATTGTATGTTGTCTGATGTCCGTTAGGACAAAGAGGTTGGTACTCATACTATATTTAGTTTACTCATTACTTCTATAGTTTTAGAAAAGTATTTCGATGAAATACAAGGTCCAAGTTTTGAGAAGATATATGTTTAAGAATAAAGTAGAGAACCATATGTTGCAAGCATCAGGATTCTTCAAGGTGATCGAAGATATAGATACTTGTGTTTGTTATTCCGTTGTAAGTAATAGTTTTGAGAACTTGCTTCTCTTTCAGATTACTCAAACGTGGATGTATTCTTGGATGAGTAATGTTGTATGGCCTTCTTCCATTTGGTTGATATGCACTAGAAACAGCTGCATGATTTTTGAATCTGGCTCCAATTAAATTAGTGCCTTTGTTTCTATATTAGATATATAGAATGGATTCGTATCTTAACGATGTTAAGGTATATGGAGTTGTCCGGCTGATGCTTAAAACCATAATCTGGACAAACTCAAGGCACGTTTCAGTAATGGCAGTTTATGGGTTATCCCGGGCTTTGATGAGGGTTAACATTCTACCATTTGGAAGATCAATATTTATATTGTTCTTTACTCGCCACCAGTTTTAGTAAAATAGATTCTTTTCAGAAAACATTAGTGGGAGTATGGTAGAACTGGAAGTGATTCCAGAACCACAAACGATTACTGAAAATTTAGAAAAGCTAAAGATTCAATTAGTTTCGACGATCCATTAGCCACTCCGCAGATTTGGTGGGTAACCTCAGGAACCCGAGAGGTACTTCGATGTCCTCAAAGACGGTGAAAGGGAGGTTTTGATTTCCCAAACTTGCCACTATTGTTGTTCTAGACTATGAGGTATGGCGGGAGGATGAGTATAACGTCGTTCTAAACTAGCTTTAGAAGTGCACGTGTATATGACTCTGCCAGAGGGTTGTTGTAGTCAGTGGATGCAGCAGAAACATGTTGTGCAAGTAGCTTGTGTCTATTTATAGACTAAAGAAAGTATAGCGGAGATAGATCATTTATTTTTGATGTGACGGTCATAGAGTCTGACTTCATCAGAATAAGAGATGGATCTGGTAAGAAACTAGTAGGGAGTGTTGTCCTAGTATTTGGATGATATGCACTTGATAGGAAGACATCTTCCTATACTACGATCGGTTATAATGTGGTTGTCACAAGGTGGTTTCTCCATATAGGATATGGATAAAATATCAGGGATTCTGGTGACTAGATCTATGGTTTTAAATCTAGATTTGGGAAGTGTCCCAATTTGGGTACTTTGACACTATTCTAAAGTGTTTTAGAATGGACGACTCCTGGCATGGTGGTGTACCCGCAGGTGATGGAGTCACCCTCTCTAAAGAGATGTCTTTTAGACTGATGAGGAGAGAGATTTGAATGATTGTCATATCAATTTCTTAGGCAATTGAGTCAATCATGAGATATCAAGTACAACACCAAATTTTGATTTTGCACAGGCTGCAATAAGTATAAATTAATCCAATCCTGCAGAAACATTAGGAAGCAGTTATGAACATAAGTGGATGTTCTTGGTATATAGTAACGGCAGCCTCCTTCAGGAGGCGGTTATCATTTCAGGCTTCCAAGGTGACCTGGATGACAGAATGGCTGTCAGAGTTAATGTTTTCCCTCTTTTGAGGGGCAGTATGTTGGACAGGTGGTCCAAGCGGATACTGAGGAAGGCATGGAGCAGAATACTGATTAAATTCAGAGGATGATACGGTCTAAGAAGTTTGTTGGATTTGGAGTTCATTTGTGAACTTGGTCTAATCAGATATCCAGACAAATTCTAAGACAGGTATTGCTCATTTCGGGAGATAGTCTTTCTCCGCGAAGTTGAGATATAGAGAGAGATAAAGATAGAAACATTGGAGCGGATCCACTCACTGAGGCTATTTCTCGAACACAATAGTTTCACAAACGAGCTTTGTGAGACTGATTAGTAGAGAAGTTGGGTGTTCGGTATCCTACGGGCTGTGAGTATGCGACACCGCAATAATTAAACTTAATTGCAAGTAGGAGATTATTGGCTATAGTGCCCTCACGGCAATTATTGTAATCGTAGGCAGGTGATTATGATGATTGAGGTAGGACCTATACGGATAGAACAGTCTTACTCAAAATGATAGTATGCTATCTGGTTTGTCTTTATCATCATGTACATGCATTATGTGGTATTATAGATCACTATTACATGTTGATAGAGCCCATAGGATTCTTGCTTGACTACCAGCATTATGATGGCGATCATATACATGGGAGCTGGGTGGTCTATAAGCACATCCTTAAATGTCCCTAGTCGTGGGAGTATCGAGATTGGGCATTGATACTCAAGAGTAGACTAGTGTGTACTTATCAAGACCCCGACGAAGGGCAGTGGCCGGTCTCACAAGCCATTGGTGTCACTTAGTCACTTAAGATAATATACAGTTGCTCATTGGGTTATGAGTACACTGGACGTACTCGCCGGGAACATGCTAGTTGGTATTATACCTATTGTCAGATAGCAATTCCTAGGTGACATGTGTACAGGTTAGTCTGTCGACCTGAGATCGTCATTTGTCTTGTGTGAGTTCCCACTATGCTTTGAATACTACCCTACCACGGTTCAAAAGAGTCGTGCAAACAGGTTATAGTTGGGTACAGTCCCGAGCCATATGGAGGTAGTGAGCGGATCGTTGGGGATTCATCTCTCCCAGTATTGGGGGTTGATGTCGTGAGGTGCACGGGTGGCCATCACCAGAAATTCTTAGCCAAGGTAGACGAGAATTACTGATTTGGATCAGTAGTTTATCAGTTGGTGACGGACTTCATACCGACACGAAATATCGCGTTATTAGGGGTTTGACTTTATCCACCCCTAGACGCGATATGCGATACTCTTAGACGAACAGACCGGACTGTACGGAGATTTTCACGGATATGCTCAGTAGGGGTTCGGATGAGTTTGCTCGTCGGCCTTCCTTTTGCTCAATACCTAGGTAACCGTTACGTACAGCTAGTGCCGCTGACGTTCTTATGGTTAAACCCACTGCCAGTATAGAGTCCCACACAGAGGGTTTCCTTACTTCGGGCGAAATGATTTAGAGGCCGTATGGTTTTACGGCGGGGTTCGATCATATACGTAGACTTATGCACGTATCATGATTCAGACGGATAATACTACTGGGTTTTGGTTTAAGTCGGTTCCTAGTATTATATTATTGGATTATTTTCGTCTCTGTGTATTCGTATGTTTCGGAATACGAATACGGGTATGTATATACGGATGAGGGGTATTCTTATAATTTATTATAAGATGATTCTAGAAGATGCCACCTCATTTTTGTTTTAACCATTTTGTTAAATGGTTAAATGAGGTGGAGGATGAGGTGTTCTTTGCATTTATGGAAGCATGGCTCATGGGGTGACTCATGGGTGTGACTTATGAGTTACTATTGTGGCATGCTTGATATTTCTAATGTGAGATATTTTTGTGAGGCTTGATTCATTCTCTTGGGTTCACAACACTTAGCCATTTTTTTTATGGTTGCTTCACACTCTCATCCTCAAGCTTCTTCTTCTACCTCCACCCTAAAAGTCTCATGTGTTGAGAAACCTAGAGTGTTATGAGACAAATTAATCCATCATTAGACTTTACGTCCTCTAGGCTTTCTAATTTAGCGAACTAGGTACCCTAGTTACCTCGGCTATAAGGTTGGAGCTCGAACTACAAATTCTCAGGTGGATCATCTTCGATGGATGGAGACCGGCGATCAAGCTTGATCATGGTGGCCTCTAGGAGTTTTGGAAGATAGTAGAAGATAGAAGGACTCGGATCATTTGGTATAACTATTCTAAACTCCTCTTTAGTCTACTAGCTTTATGTTTATGGTAGATTCGGGTTATAGGGTTGTTCTAGCGCCAGTTTTGAAAATTTTTGTTCTGCAAACGGTCATTGTTGATGGCCAGGGCGCTGGCATAACCTAACATGCTACACTAGCAAGTTTCCTGTATATTTGAAACTCCTGAAGTGGTTTTTACCCCTAACGATCTATAACCTTGATGCTTGCTAACAAGTCATAGGACGCTAGTCAAGTTCAACCCATCATTGTCCTAGATTAACTCGAATCCACCCGCAAAAACCCTTGACGCTTGCCAACAAAGCTGTGCGAATGTCTCGATCAATTGCATATCCATGCAGCAGATAAATATAACTCAGCAACCATTCATTATGTCTTGACAGTTGACAACAAACATAGCACGAATACTAGGTGTTACCCATCTAAAATGACGGAGAGCTACGACTGGGTTTTTGGCGAAAAACCTATTAACGTAATGAACTTGATATCATTGAAGAAACCGAGTAGTTTTGAAAAGGAGCGGTTTAGGCTCTCTTTTGAAAACTAGTGGTTTTGATGAAAATCGAGTAATCTACGGTAATATAAAATTTTACTCAAGAGATCACTCCCCGTGAAGAGATCTAGGCCCTTGCCTCCTTGAATGAGATGCGGGATATTCATGACCGAATACCGCTATGCAAAGCGAAAGAATATAACTATAGTTTTTCGAAATTTGTTCCAACAACATCTTATTAGGTTTATTTTTTCTCGTATTAATCAAAATTATTGCGATCCCATCAATTAATTCCTATCACACAAGAAAAGAACGAAAATACAATGTACGTATATTCCATCCACATTCGCCACAGGGCCCCATCATGCATCGTTAGGTTACTTAACTAACGGCAGAGCGGGAGATGGACTAGTGCGGATGCAAAACATATACAACATCTACTAGTATGTATGTGTGTGTGTATAACCATTCGTCCCATGCATGATATAAGCAACATCACAAAATAGTGATAAGAAAAATAGAATAGAGGATAATCTAGGATCCCCGGGTTTCATTTAAGACGCAAATGAAACTCGACGTTCTCTGGTCGTGTGGATAGCCTATGAAATGTAAAACTAAGACCCCTACGAGCGTGGCAAGTTACCCGCCAATCCCAGAAGTGAGGCAACCCCAATCAACGAAATGAATATGCCACCCAGCACTTCACAGAATCCGGTAACTTGAGAACCCATACATGGGTCATTCTATACCCCCTACGAGTGCGATGAATAGCCTGCCAATTCTAGAGTAAGGCCCCTCCGGTCTCAATGCCATGAGATGGTGGCCTATTTCCCTCTAGAAGCCGGCTATTCGAGCACTCCTCCATGGGGTAATCCTAGTACAGAAAAGAAAAATATATACAATGGTGATATCGACCTCATCCCGGCCGTATCCCAATAAAAGAATATATAAACTGGCAGAGACGGCAGTCTACATGTCAGACGCTCGCCCCGTAATAATGAATATACAAATGAATCAAAACTATACAACAAACATTGCACCAAAGGCTATCCATCACGACAATCCGTATAAATATCACAGAGAAACATCACAGCAGCATAAAAAAGTATTTGCAACTCCGTATAAATGAAATATATCAATTAGACGACGTTTGAAAACATATACACAACATCACAGATATCAACGATGCAAAAGTTTCAAGTTTTAAAACTTTCCAAGTTGTCCCAATGCAAATATTACACTAAGTGAAATCTGGGGAAAAACAAACAAGACCAAAAATCCTAATTCTCAAAACCCAAGACACTGGATGAAAACGAGGACTAGAGGTGAACAGTAAAGCGCCAGAAACGGGGGTTTTGTGGATTTGGGCGGTTTTTTCTTGGCCAAAATTCTTCGTTTTCATTGTGTGTTACAATCATATCAAAAGCAAGTCTCTGCACTTGTTTAAAAAGTTTTTAGAGACCATAACATTTTTTGAACAGAGAGTTGGTTTTGAAAATCGGAATTTTTCGATTTTGAAACTAAATTATCGTCTACTACTAGTTTATAATATTTGGGTGGCTCTGATGCCATGTTGGTAAGGCAACCACCCCATCTAATGGAGTCGCCGTGGCACCAACAGGTCTCTCAGCAGCTACTTTTTACGCATTCTCCCTTGTGAGGACTACAACCCGCCGGAACACCATCCGGTCTTGGGACAACATGGGGGTAAGAGCCTATGCTTCACCACACTATCACATAGTGAGAACCCACATAGGTTTGCATCCAATGCCTAGTAGCTCTGATACCATGTTGGGGTTCCTAGCGCCCTTGCCGCTTACCGCGACCGTTGCGGAACGAAAAACTTTAACTTTTAAAAACATGGCGTTGGAAACAACTACCTAGAATCTAACCAAACATTAAACTAGTAAATAAAAGGAGTGTTAGTTACTCTGTAAAGAGGGTTATACCAAAAGATCCGTGTCCTTCAGTCTTCTACCCTCTTCCTTAGCTCTTTGAGGTCTCTTTGATCGAACTTGACCGCGGGTCTTCATCCGTCGAAGATAATCCACCCGAGAGATGTGGTTCATGGCTCTAGCTCCACACTAAAAATCTAGTGGAGCAACTAAAGGCTCTAGGTTGCTAATTTGGAGTGTCTAGTGATGTAGTGTGTTGTTCTAGTATATTTTCTACCTCTCTTTACCTATGATTCTCAACTCATGAGAGTGTAGGATGAAGACGAAGAAGAAGCTCTAGAAAGGAGAGAGAAAGAGAATGGTGTAATGAAAATCTTCTCCCAAAAACAAATAATGCTAACATGGTTTTGTCCAAAAATATTTTGCAATAATAATAAAAATCAACCATATTTGAATAGTGTATACAAATGAATTATAAATTGATTTGTCTACCCTATTCAACCACCCCTCACACCATTCTCTTGCCACCTCACCCCTCTACCTCATTTCTATTTTCTAGAAAAGAAAAACCAAGAAAATGAGGTGTTCTCCTTCTAGAATGTTTTTCGTATAAATACGGAATACACTTTACCGTATATACATACCCGTATTTGTATCAAAATACAAATACCCAAAGAGGTAGAATAATACAAAGAACATAATACTAGAATATACATATCGAAATATGCATATGTAAATTATTAAATCAAAACCTGATTTAATAATCCAGCTTAATCCTAAGCCGACTAGTATCATCAATCGTCCGATCGAAAGTCTGGGTATCTAGTACAATCATTCGATCGGAATACTGCACGTATCAAAATACGGCTACTACATCATTTCTCCTGAACCAGGAAAACCCTCTGTGTAGAACTCTAAAGACTCGACAGTACGCCGGCAGTGAGTTACTGGATAAATGCATAACCACAAGCACGTCACTAGCTGTATGTAACGACTACCCGGGTTCCTGTCGAAAAGGAAGGCCGACGAGTAAGCTCATCTGAATCCCTACTGAGCCTATCTGTAACAATTTCCGTACAGTCCGGTCTCTTCATCTAAGAGTATCGCATACCGGGTCTAAGGGGATGGTTAACGCAGACCCATACTAACCCGATAAGTCATATCAATTTGGCTCAGGACCAATCCGAGAAATTACTGATCTAACCATTAGTAAATCTCAATTGCCTTGGCCAAAGTCTTATGGTTTTGGCCAACTGGACACAGTGCGATATCGACTCCCAATGTCGGGAGATACGAATCCATAAAAATTGCTCACTGCCTCCATGTGGCTCGGGACTGTACCTAACCAAAATCTGTTTGCACGACTCAATAGAGACGTGGTAGGGTAGTGATCGAAGTACATTGGAAACTCACATGAGATAAATGACAATCTCAGGTCTAAAAATGAACCTGTACTCATGTCACCTGAGAACTGCTATTTGACGATAGGTATAATATCATCTAGAGGTTCTTGGCGAGTCCGTCCAGTGTACTCATCACCAGTGAGCACCAGTATACAATTTTAGGTGATCACACCAATGGTTGTGGGACTAACCACTGCCCCTCGTCGAGGTCTAAAATATATACACAAGTCTACTCTGGAATATCGATGCCCGGTCTCGATACTCCTATGACTTAGGACATTTATAGACTACCCAGCCCCCACAAGTATGATCGCCATCACAACGCTGGTAGTCAAGCAAAATCCTATGGTCTTGTTGGGATCCGGTGCCCGCATCGCGGAGGCCGCGGCCGAGGCGGAAGCGAAAACAAAAACTCTTTGCGGGTACCGGACGCGCAAACCCAGGAATTCGATCCAAACACCCTAAAATAGAAAATGTTCAAGTGCAAAGGTTGAAGAATACAACCTTTGTCGCGTGTCCACCCAATTGTGGAAGACCCCTCTAAGCGTAGCTGCCGGGATCGCGCTTGAGAATTGACCACCCTTGCCGAAGATGATCCACCAGAGGGAACGCGGAGGAGGCTCAAACTGACGATCCAAAGTCGCTAGATTTGGATGGCCGGTGATGTAGGAATACTCCACTAAATTTTTCTCTCTAAGATCTTGCTCAAACATAGGATCAAGAAGAATAAGGAGATGGAGAAGGTAAAGCACAAGCAATAAGCCATGGAGCTCAAGTGAGTAGAAGAAAAATCTCATCAAATCTTTTTGTAAAAAAAAGCAATGGCTACAAATAAAATGAACCATGCACAAATAGTGCAACCAAATGAGAAATCATTTAAAAAAGCCAAGCCATGCCTTTCTACTATGTAGCACCCATACTTCATTGTCTCCAACACTTTACATCTCATTTCCCTTTTTAATTTTCAAAATAGAAAATTAAATATAAGGTGTCCTTTAAGAAGCATTGCCGTATAAATACGGAATACTTCACCTGATATATATATTGCTACATATACGCGAATCCGTATAAAAATACGGATAGCACCAAAGAGAGAAAATAAATAGTGAACAATAGTACTAAAATACATGTATCGAAATACACATATAAATTATTAAATCAAAACCTGATTTAATAATCCTGCTTAATCTTAAGCCGGCTAGTATTATCAACTGTCTGATTAAAGTCCGTATACCGCGTACACGTATTTAATCGAACCCCTGCACGTACCACCGTACGGCTCCTACATCTGTCTCCTGAACCGGGAAAACCCTCTGTTTGGGACTTTAAAGACTCGACAATACGCTGGTAGTGGGTTTAACCACAAGCACGTCATCGGCACTAGCTGTACGTAACTGCTACCCAGGTAGTTGTCAAAAGGGGGGTAGACAATCAAGTGCGTCCTTACCCTATTGAGCCTGAATGTGACATAACCCCAATGGCATGTGAGACCGGCCACCGCCCCTCGTCGAGATCTCGAAACATATACACTAGTCTACTCCGGAATATCGATGCCCAGTCTCGATGCTCCCACGACCAGGGACATTTAAGGATGTGCATATAGGCTACCCAGCTCTCATGTATATGATCGCCATCATAATGCTGGTAATCAAGCAAGAATCCTACGGGCTTCATCATTATGTATTAGCGACACATATTAACAAGTAAAACATGTACACATCAATGATAAAGACAAACCATATAGCATACTATCATTTCGAGTAAGATTGTTCTACCTGTATAAGTCCTCCCTTAATTATCATAATCGCGTGCCTGCAATTACAATAATTGCCTTGAGGGTACTATATCCAACAATCTTCCATTTGCATTTAAGGCTAATTATTGTGGTATCGCGTACCCATAGCTCGTGTGCTACCGAATACCCAACTTCTCTACTAATCAGTTTTTCAAATCTCGTTTGAGGAACATCCGTGTTTGAGAAATAGCCTCAGTGAGTGGATTCACTATAATATTTCAACTTCTTCTCTCTATATCTCAACATTGCGGAGATGAACAATCTCCCAAACTGAGCGATACCCCGCCACAAGAATTTGTCTGGATACCTGATGGGACCAAGTTCATCAATGAACGACTCCTATCCAACAAACTTCTTGAGTTGTATTCTTTGTTGAGTTATAACCGGCATCCTGCATCATGATTACCTCAGTATCCTTATTAGAACACTATCCAATACACTGATTCTCAGAAGAGGCTAAACTCATAACTCTGACAGCATCTCTGTCATCCATGTCACCTGGAAAGCCTGAACTGATAACCGCCTCCCAGAGGAGGCCGCCGTTATCCTATACCAAGGACATTCTCTTATGTTCTTTACTGCTTCTCTTTGTTTCTCAAAGATCGGATTAATATCTGCTTATTGCATTTAGTGCAAAAGCAATATCTGGTGTTGTACAAGACTTTGCATGATTGACTCAATTGTCTAAGCAAATGATGTGTCACTCATGCCTGCCATTCTCCTCATCAGTCTAAAAGAAATCCCTTTTAGAGAGGGTGACTCCATTACGTGCGGGTACACCACCATGCTAGGAGTCGTCCATTCTAAAATACTTTTAGAATGTTGTCCAAGTACCTGATTAGGGAACTTCCCAAATCTAGATTTAAAACCATAGATCTAGTCACCAGAACTCCTGATATACTATCTATATCCAATGTGGAGAAAACACTGTGTGACAACAAAAATCTGACTGATAATAGTATAGGAATGTCACTTCCTATCTAGAGTATGCCATCCAAATCATGGACAGTACTCCCTGCATCCTTCTTACTAGGTTCATTTTTTGTTTTGACGAAGTCAATCACCTTGACTATCACATCAAAACAGATGATCCGTCTTCGCTATTCCTTGCTTCAGTCTATGAATAGACATAAGCAACTTGCACACCTTCCGCTGCTCCTACTGACTACGATAACCCTCTGGCAGAGTCGTATAGACGTGCACTTCCAAAATCCCATTTGGAAAGATGTTATAGTCACCCACCTGCCAGATATCATAGTCATGAATTGCATCAGCACCAAAACATATCCATATGGACTTCAACATAGACACTGAAGTAAAAGTCACATCACAATCCACAACGGGTATTTAATAAAAACTCTTTACAACAAGTCGAGCCTTATTAGGTTAGCACATTTCCACCTGCACAGATCTCGAAAGATCTACTTACTCCTAATGGGTTTTACCCCTTCAGGAGCACCCAACAAAATCTAAAATGCATGATTTGCTGAAGTGCGTGGAGTTCATCTTGGGTATGAAATACCTGGTCACCTAGAAGTTACCACTTCCTATGACCTGCTGATAACAAGTAGGGTAAATAAAGTGTCAAGTCATATCCATATGGATTTCAGCATAGACACTGAAGTAAAAGTCACATCATAATCCACAACGGGTATTTGATGAAAACTCTTTACAACAAGGCCAGCCTTATTAGGTTAGTGCCTTTCCACCTGCACAGATATCGAAAGATCTACTTGCTCCTAATGGGTTTTACCCCGTTCTGGAGCACCGAGAAAATCCAAAATCCATAATTTGCTGAAATGTGTGGAGTCCATTTTGGATATGAAGCATCTGGTCACTTGGAAATTACTACTTCCTATGACCTACTGATAACTAGTAGGTTCATCATCACCATGATGCTGACCTTCCTGTCACTGTCTACGAGAAAACCGAAGTGTCTCTCGGGTGTCTGAGGTCACCTACTAAAATCTGTGGAGTGACTAACGATTTGTCAAGTCCAATTGAATCCTTAGGTTCTACAAAATTTTCGGCAACCGTTTGTGGTCCTGTAATTACTTCCAATTCTACCATACTCCCACTAGTTATTTTTTGCAAAAGGATCCTTTTATAAAATGTGACGAGTCAAGAACAATATAACTATTGATCTTGAAAATGGTAGAAACAAAATCCTAGCTAATGCTTGGAATAATCCACAAACCGCCATTACCGAAGCGTGCCTCGGGTTTTTCCGGATTCTGCTTTTAGACAGAACCGGATAACTCCATATCTTAACAACCTAAAAATATGTAACCATTTTATGTCCATATAGAATCAATGCACAAATTTAGATGGAACCTGATTCAAAAGTCATGCAGCTGTTTTCAGTGCATATCACCTAATGGAAAAAGGCCAATACAGTATTACTTATCATGGAGCGCGTCCATGGATGAGTAACCTGTGAGAGAATCAAGTTCTCGATTTTACTATAATGGAATACCTAGCATAAGTATCTACATCTTCGATCATCTCGAAGAATCCCGATACTTCCAACGTGTGGTTCTCTGCTTTATTCTTATACCTATAAACTTCTCAAAATTTTTGACTTTGCATTACTACGAATGCGTGTCTAAAACCAGAAAACTCATAAGTAATCTTGAATGAAGTAAGAGTACCAACCCTTTTGTCTTGAAGGACACTGGAAAACATACATCTCCATGTATAATACCCAAGAGTATACTAACTCAAATTCTGAGTTTTGTAAATTGAAAACTGTATCTTGGTTAAGAATGTCCCACACCGTTATTCAATTCACCTTACCTTGTTCTCAACTGATAAAGGTAAATGTTTACCACAATTTTCAAAATGTATATCTCACATTATAAAAATAAAGGTACAGATATTTCATTTTAAAATCTGGTGCATAACAACGGTTATTCGAAACCAAATATTTGCCGTCAGGCAAAAATCAGGCGATTTAATTCAATAGCACCAACTACAACGAATTCCGATATTGAAGATCAAATTGCCCATTTCCCAATATTCTGCTCCTACTCATCATCTGTAACACTGTACAGATATGAGATCCAAATCTGGTAAATACATACCCTGGAGTCAGAATTGATTGGGAACAGTTCTCTATTATATGTACACGGAAAAACTGAAACATGAAAATGTTTCATAGGGAATGGTCAGGTATTCCTAGTAATGCCTTTTCCATTATCCAGATTCAAGACAGCAGTCGCAATTTCCTTTGCCCTCACTCCAATCCCTTTATATGTCTCTACTTCTTACTTTCTGCACACCGTCCCCGTGCTAACTGGTTTTCTTCCTTCCCTACTTTTCGGCACCAGCCTGAGATTTGGAAGAAGACTATCCAATAAGCGTAATGGGTGTACTCTCCTAATGCAAGGAGCTCTCATATCCTGAGAGAAACTAAAGGGAAAAGACAACCGAATAATTCTATTCAATTTCTTCAGAACCTATGGCCATCCTCAACTAAAGTAACTTCTTCGAGTTCGTATGTTACTATACGATGGCCGCTCCAAGAAATATAGATCATCGTAGTGACACGACGTGTTCTGAAGAAATGCAAAGGGTAGAGTAGGAGTGGCAGGGATATATGCGACTTTGTCGCAAATCAAGACAAGCCAAAGCCAAAGGGTGTAAGAAGGTTCGGTCAAATTGGTTCATGGGTTTTTAAGGTAAGTCATGGGACGTTGTACCAGAGAGAGAGAAAATAAACACTCAGCGTGCACTCTATCAAGATCAGATTGGTTATCAATTTATCTGATCAGGATGGCTCCCACTGTTTCCTCGAATTCTCCTTCAAATCCTAAAAGGAGAACTAGTCGGGATCATTTAAGTGAAAAATCTCGCGAGGAGTAATACATACTCATCAGTGGGAATCCAGACCCAACTATCATCATGTGATAACCCGATAGAATCCACTCAGGTCACCAAATTCCAGAAGGAATCCGGTAACTTGAGCACCCTTCCGTGGGTCAACCTATACCCCCTACGAGTGCGGTGAATAGCCCGCCAATTCTAGAGTAATGCCTCCCAGTCTCAATGCCATGAGAAGCGGGCCCGTTGCCCTCTAGAACCCGACTATTCGATCACTCCTCCGTGAGGTAATCCTAGTACAGAAATACACACACACACACACACACAATGGAGACATCGACCTTAACCCGGTCGTGCCCCAACAGAAGAATATACAAACTGGCAGTGACGGCAGTCCACATGTCGGACGCTCGCCCCGTAAAAATGAATATACAAATGAATCTGAACTGTACATCTAACATTGCACACAAGGCTATCCATCATGACAATCCGCACAAACTATTACCAGATATATATATAACCGCAGAAGCAAGCAACACCAGAATGTGTGCAACTCCGTCTAAATGAACATATAGCAATTAGACGATGTTCAGCAGCACACATATCACATCACAGATACCGACGATGCAAAAGTTTTGACTTTTTAAAACTCCCGAGTTGTCCCGAAGCCAAGATGACACAAAGTGAAATCTGGGACAAATTAAACAACACCAAAAATAACAATTTAAAAAACCCAAGACACAGCATGAAAACGAGCTCCATAGTGAACAGTAAAATGGGTGAGGCCAGCTAAAACATGATTCTCGCCGGTCCAAACATGATGGAATGTGCTCGTTTTCATTGTGTGTCACTATTTAGTCTAGATGAAGCTTCTACACTTGTTTAAAAAAATTTTAGAGACCAAAATTTTTTCTGACCGAAACTGGGTTTTGAAATGGAAGTTTTCGGTTTTGAAACTTAAGCATCGTCAAACACTAGTTTATGGTGTTTGGGTAGCTCTGATACCATGTTGGGATCCGGTGCCCGCACCGCGGAGGCCGCGGCATAGGCGGAAGCGAAAACAAAAACTTTTTGCGGGCACCAGACGCGCAAACCCAGAAATTTGATCCAAACACCCAAAACTAGAAAATTTACAAATGCAAGGGTTAAAGAATACAACCTTTGTCGCGTGTCTACCTAATTGTGGAAGACCCCTCCAAGCTCATAGCCGCCGAGATCACGCTTGAGGATTAACCACCCTTACCGAAGACGATCCACCCGAGGGAACACGGAGGAGGCTCAAACCGACGATCCAAAGTCGCTAGGTTTGGATGGCCAGTGATGTAGCAATACTCCACTAAATTTTTCTCTCTAGGATCTTGGTCAATCATGGGAGGAAGAAGAATAAGGAGATGGAGAAGATGAAGCACAAGTAATGAGCCATGGAGCTCAAGTGAGTCGAAGAAAAATCTCATCAAATCTTTTTGTAAAAAAAGGAATGGCTATAAATAATATGAACCATGCACAAATAGTGCAACCAAATAAGAAATCATTTAAAAAAGCCAAGCCATGCCTTTCTACTATGTAGCACCCATGCTTCATTGTCTCCAACACTTTACACCTCATTTCCCTTTTTAATTTTCAAAATAGAAAATTAAATATGAGGTGTCCTTCTTGTAGAAGCATTGCCGTATAAATACAGAATACTTCACCTGGTATTTGTATCGCTACATATACGCGTATCCGTATAAAAATATGGATAGCACCGAAGAGAGAAAATAAATAGTGAACAATAATACTAAAATACATGTATCGAAATACATATATAAATTATTAAATCAAAACTGATTTAATAATCCGGCTTAATCCTAAATCGGCTAGTATTATCAACTGTCCGATTAAAGTCCGTATACCGCGTATACGTATTTAATCGGACCCCTGCACGTAGCACCGTATGACTCCTACATCTGTCACCTGGACCGGAAAAACCTTCTGTTTGGGACTCTAAAGACTCGACAATAAGATGGCAGTGGGTTTAACCACAAGCACATCAGCAGCACTAGCTGTACATAATGGATACTCAGGTAGTTGTCGAAAGGGGGTCGACAATCAAGTGCGTCCTTACCCTACTGATCCTGAATGTGACAATCTCCGTACAGTCCTGTCTTTTCGTCAAAGAGTATCGCATATCGAGTCTAGGGGTGGATAACGTCAGACCCCTACTAACCCGATCAGTTATGTCTGAGTCAAGCTCATCACCAATTGAGATACTACTGATCAACTATCAGTAAATCTCCCCTACCGTGGCCACGTATTTCTGGTGATAGCATCTGAAAACAACGCGACATTAAAACCTAATATCAGGAGAGGTGAATCCCTGACAGTCGACCACTGCCTCCATGCGGCTCGGGACTGTACCCAACTAAAACCTGTTTGCACGACTCCTTTGATCCATGGTAGAGTAGTAATCAAAGTACAGTGGGAACTCACACGAGACAAATGACGAATTCATAACAAAGGACTAACCTGTACTCATACCACCTGAGAACTTCTATCTAACGATTGGTATAATACCATCTAGAAGTTCTCAGTGAGTCCGTCTAGTGTACTCACCTCTAGTGAGCACCTGTATACTATCTCAGGTGACATAACACCAATGGCTTGTGAGACCGGCCACCGCCCCTCGTCGGGGTCTCGAAACATATACACTAGTCTACTCAAAAATATCGATGCCCAGTCTCGATACTCCCACGACTAAGGACATTTAAGGATGTGCTTATAGGCTATCCAGCTCTCACGTATATGATCGCCATCATAATGCTGGTAGTAAAGCAAGAATCCTACGGGCTTCATCATTATGTATTAGCGATACACAATTGTTAGTTATATGTATGCCCTAGAGGCCATTATTGTACATGTGATGTATATTATAATGGATGCTTGGACATATATATATATATATATATAAAGGACTTTCTTGCTCGACATGATAGTATGTTATCTGGTTACTCTTTATCTTAACATGTTGATTGGTATTCTTTACTGTCTTGCTCTTAAATGTTGATAAAGCCCTTAGGATATGTACTTGACTACCAGGATTATGTTGAGATCATACTAGTGGGGCAAGGGTGGTCCACAAGTACATCCTTTAATCAGTTCCTAGTCGTGGGAATATCGAGACCAGGGCATCGATATTCCAGTGTAGACCAGTGTGTAGGTTTCTTGTCCCTTAGAGGGCGATGGTTGATTCTACAACCATTGGTGTGTGACATCAAAGATTGTACACAGGTGCTCATTGGAGGATGGGTATACCGAACAGGACTCGCCGAGGACTCCTATGTGGTAGTATACCTATCGTCAGATAGAAGTCCTCTGGTGACACTGGTATAGGTTAGTCTGTATACCCGAGATCGTCATAGAGTCTTGTGTGGCTCCCACTATGCTTTGATTTCCTCCCTACCACGGCTCAAAGGAGTTGTGCAAACAGGTGGATTTTCGGTACAGTCCCTAGTCACATGGAGGCAATGAGCGATAGGAGAGGTTTCGTCTCTCCCGGTATTGGGGGTTGATGTTGCGCTATGCTCTATTGGCTATAACTAGAAGTCTCTGGCCAGGGCTGCTGCTGAGATTTACTGATAAGAGTTATTGATAGTTTCTCAAACCGTTACAGGCCAGATATCGGCATGACTTATCACGTTACTGGGGCCTGATGTTTACCACCCCTAGACATGATATACGACATATCAGACGAAGAGACCGGACTGTACGGTAGTGTTACTGATATGCTTCATGGAGAGTATGGACGAGCTTGCTTGTTGATCTTCATATCACTCAATATCCGGATAGCCGTTACGTCTAGCTAGTACCGCTGAAGGCTTGTAGGTGACTGATGCGATCATCACCTACTGCTGGCGTATTGACAAGTCCTTAGAGTCCCACACAGAAGTTCCCTGGTTCAAGCGAAACGAAGTAGGACACATATGTGATATGTGTGTGGGCCTGATTAAATACATGTTTGTGATACCGTATTGTAATCTGGCAGTTATTTGTTATCGGTTCGGTTATAAGTGATATAACCAGATTGTCGAATCAAGTGTTAATTTGATAATGTGATATATAGATAAATGATATTAGTCGGTCATATATGATATAACCGGATTATTAAATCAAGTGTTGATTTAATAATATGATATAATTATATCTTAACTAATATCATTATCTCACTAATTAGTCTTCATTATATATATATATATATATTAATATATATGATATATTTATATATATATAATAATGAAGCATGACTTGATTTTCTATTTTTGAGAAAAATAGAAATGAGGTGGAAAATGAGAGCATGGTTGCAAGCATGGGTTTTATTTTTGTTTATTCATCTTGACTCACTATTCAAGTATGGTTGCAATTTTATATTGCAAAATTCCATGCTTGAATGAGTGGGGGTCAAGAGTTGCCATTCATTCTAGTTTCATTCTCAACACTTAGCCATTTTGCTTGCTTTGCTCCCATGGTTTCTCTCTAGCTTCTTCTTCTTCCTCAATCCCATAGTTCAAGCTTCAACCCTCACATGTGATGTGAACCATGAAGCTTGAACACAAACTAGTGAGCAAATTAAACCCCTATTTCACCATCACACATTAGATTAGCAATTTGATATGGAGTGCTTCCTTCACTAATGAGATTAGTGAAGGGTTAGCTTGAGCTTGTGGATTTCGGGTGGATCGTCTTTAGCGCGAAGATCATGAAGGAAATTCGTTCAACTCAAAGAGGAGCCTAGTAGAGTCGCGTGGACTTCAACCTGGAGCTATTAAAGAGAAGGACTCGAACTACAAAGGTTGTATGCTCTTTTCTTCTCTTAAGTTCATCACATCACAAAGGCAAACCCAAAATATTCTAGTAAAGATCTTATTAGTCTAACTTAGCACCTAATAAAATTAAAATTTGGCATGCTTGATGCCTCTAGAGCCTCATGGTGGTGCTAAGGTCGACTTTCATATAAAAAGTAAAACGTGTAAACAAAAATGATAAAGACAAATCAGAAAGCATACTATCATTTCGAGTAAGATAATTCTAACTGTATTGGTCCTCCCTCAATTATCATAATCGCTTGCCCGCAATTACAATAATTTCCTTGAGGGTACTATATCCAACATTTATCAATATGTATCAGCCATATGTGATATCGAGTGTAACATATGCACATGTTAAGATAAAGGCAAACAAAAACAGTATACTAATGTAACGAGTCTTTATCAATGTGTATAAACAATATAAAGCAGCAAGAAAAATAAATACATATGTTCAGATAAATACAACTCAAATAGTATACTATATAACTGAGCAAGATCATCCTGTACATATCTATTCCTAACATCCTATACAATACAGGCCTCCAGGGCATACATATCCAACAGAGAGCATTGCAGAACTGGGTGATATAGCCCTTGAAAGATTCTATATCCTCACTCTTGATGGTGAACAGGTAGTTGACCGACCTCTTCTGTCGTCCGTTTTCGACAAAGTGGCTAAGGAACTGAGTAGCCAGCTCGTCAAAAGTTAAGATTGAGCACGGAGTCAGGCTGCAGAACCAATATCGCCCAGCTCTGATGAGAGTGGTGGGGAATGCTTGGCACTGAGCTGCATCCGAGTTATCTTGAAAGCTCATGCCCATGGTAAACGCATCCAAGTGGTCTTTCGGGTCAAACATCCCATCAAAGAGAGCCACTTTAGACGGTTTATTCTGGGATGAGACCGGCTCCCTCATTAGCTGCTCAGTGAAGGGCTTCATGAGAGAGTTTGCGGAGTACTTTGAAGATCCATCGGGCGAATGTGTAAGTCCACGGTAGCGCCCCGGCCGTCAAACAGACGCTAAATGCGGAATAAAAACTTTTTAACTGGCGCTGCCATTAAAGCTAAATTAACTGGCGCTACCATTAATGCGGAACAAAAACTTTTTCGTATACTATAACCCGGATCTGCCATTAAAGCAAAACCAACAAACTACAAAGTGGGTAGAAACGTTATACCGAACGATCCGAGTCCTTCGGTCTTCAACCATCATCCCACGCTTTGTTGCGGCTGCTCCGATCTCCTGAATCTCTAATCTTCTCGTCCAGGTGGCACCACGTCGACGGATCTTTAAACGGGCTCCCGTCTCTGAACCGAGGCAACTCGATCATCAAGTTTGCTAAAAGAGATGACCAAGATTGATGTAAAAAATGAGTAGAACACTTTGTCTCGTTACGTCCAAACCTATGGACGAACGGTTAATGAAGTTGCCTTTTGAATCGGGTGATAAGAAAATCAACTATGAAATTTCCATGAACAAATTTATCATCTCATTTTTTCCAAACACAACCCTTATCTATTGCAAATGAGGGGCCGGCCACTTAACGAGAGGGGGGAGGTGAGTGTAGGAGAGGGGGGGGTGACTCCAACAATTAATGAAGAGAATGAATCATCATAAACACCTTGCATTATCATTTAATGAACAAATGAATCATCACACTTAGTCATCCATTCATTAAATGCTCCATTATTGCACTAATGACTCACTAGCCATCTCATCATCCTAGTCACCAACAAGAAGCTTCCACACTCATCTCAAGAAAAGATAAATCCTTCTTTAACCAAATGTTAAAGACGGACTATAGGAAACTGGAAACCGGCAACTTCCAAAAGTGATCCTGAAACGAATTTCAGGATAACCCCGTATCAGTATAAACATACCCGCATTTGTATTACGACCGAATACAAATGCAACTGAGACAAATATATTATATCTACACAGTATAATACTCGGATCCGGCTTAAACCAAAGCTTACCAGTATTATCTGCCCGAAATATGACACGTGCGAAAACGCACGTGCATTTTCCGAACCCTGCCATAAAACCATATGGCCTCTACAACGTTTCGCCCGAACTTGGGAAAGTGTCTGTGGGGGACTCTAATGACTTATCAACACACTGGCGCTGGGTATAACCTCTAGCACGTCAGAGGTATAAGCTGTACGTAACGGTTGCCTATGTATTGATTGGAAGGGAAGCTGACGAGCGAACTCATCCAGAAACCCTACTGAGCCTGACAGTGACAATATCCGTACAGTCCGGTCCGTTCGTCTAAAGAGTATCGCATATCGAGTCTAGGGGGGTGGATAAAGTCAGACCCTTAATAACGCGATAAATCGTGTCGGCATGAAGCCCATCACCACCTGAGAAACTACTGATCTAAATCAGTAATTTTCCACTACTTGGGCCGAGGATTTTTAGTGATGGCCACCCGTGCACTGTGCGACATCAACCGCCAATACCGGGAGAGACGAATCCCCGACGATCCGCTCACTGCCTCCATGTGGCTCGGGACTGTACCCCAAAAATACCTGTTTGCACGTCTCCTTTGAGCGTGGTAGGGTAGAAATTAAAGCACAGTGGGAACTCACACGAGACAAATGACGATCTCAGGTCGACAAACTAACTTGTACACATGTCACCAGGGAACTGCTATCTGATGATATATATATAATACCAACTAGCATGTTCCTGGCGAGTCCTGTTCGGTGTACTCAATGAGCACCTGTATACATCTTAGGTGAACTAACTGACACCAATGGCTTGTGAGACCGGCCATCGCCCCTCGTCGGGGTCTCGACTGTATACACTAGTCTACTATGGAGTATTGATGCCCTGTCTCGAAACTCCTATGACTAGGGACACTTTAAGGATGTGCTTACAGACCCCAGCTACCACGTATATGATCGCCATCATACTGCTGGTAGTCAAGCAAGAATCCTATGGGCTCTATCAACATGCAATAGTGAACTAAAGCATGTATACGATGATAAAGACAAACCAGATAGCATACTATCATCTCGAGTAAGACTTTCATATCGGTATAGGTCCTCCCTCAATCATTGCAATCACGTACCTGCGATCCAATAATTGACTTAGAGGGCACTATATCCAACAATCTCCCACTTGCACTTAAGGCTATTATTGCGATATCGCATACTCATAGCTTCAGTGAGTGGATCCGCCCTGATGTTTCTTTCTATGTCTCTTTTAATCTCAAGTTCGCGGAGAAAGCCATCTCCCGAATCGAGTAATACCTGTCTTAGAATATGTCTGGATATCTGATGGGACCTAGTTCATAAATAAACTCCAAATCCAAACTTCTTAGACTGTATCGTCAACCGAACCTAATCAGTATCCCGCACCATGCCTCACACAGTATCCTCTTGGACCACCTGTCCATAATACTGTCCCTCGTCAGAGGAAAAACTATAACTCTGACAATCACTCTGTCATCCATGTCACCTTTGAAGCCTGGAATGATAACTGTCTCCCGAAGGAGGCTGCCGTCATCAAATCCGTAGAATATGCACTTATGTTCTAAAACTGCTTCCTTATGTTTCTTCAGGATTGGATTAATATAAACTTATCGCATCTAACACAAAAACAACATCTGGTGTGGTACTTGACATCTCACGATTGACTAAGCAAGTGATCTGCCAATCATGCCTATCCCTCTCTCCTTTAGTCTGTAAGACACCTTTAGAGAGGGTGACTCCATCATCTGCAGGTACACCACCATGCCAGGAGTCATCTATCCTAAATTACCATTAGAATACTGTCAAAGTACCCAAATTGGGAAACTACCTAATTCTAGATCTAATACCATAAATCTAGTAACCAGAATGTCTGATATTATATCCATGTCCTTTGTGGAGAAACAACTGTGTGACGACCAAAGTACAACCGATCGTAGTATAGGAATTTTACTTCCTACTCTGTGTATGTCATCCAAATACCAGGACATCACACCCTACTACCTTCTCAACAGATTCATCCCCTATTCTGATGAAGTCAAACCCATGAATGTCACATCAAAAATAGATGATCTTATCTCCGCTATATCTGCTCAAGCCTATAAATAGATATAAGCTACTTGCCCACTATGCTTCCGCTGCTCCCACTGACTACGACAACCCTCTGGTAGAATAATATATACGTACACTTCTAAAGCTAGTTTAGAACAACGCTATACATGTCCTCCTGCCGGGTTTCATAGTCTGGAACAACAGTAGTGTCAAGTCTGGGTAAACAAGAACCTCCCTGTCACCGTCCTTGAGGTTACCAGAGTACCTCTCGGGTGTCTGAGGCTACCCACCATATCTGCGGAGTGGCTAATGGAATGTCAAACCTGATTGAATATAAAGGTCCTATTAAATTTTCCGTAATCATTTACGGTTCTGGAATCACTTCTAGTTCTACCATACTCCCACTATTGTTTTCTGAAAAAATCTATTTTACTAAAACTGTGGCGAGTCAAGAACAATATCACTATTGATCTATCAGATGGTAGAAAGTCAACCCTCGTCAAAGCCAGGGTCAACCCACAAACTGCCATTATAGAAACGTGCCTTGAGTTATCCAGTGTCTGGTTTTAAGCATAAGCTGGACAACTCACCGTACCTTAACATCGTTAAGGTATGAACCATTCCATATCCAATATAGAAACCTTGGCACTTATTTAATTGGAACCAGATTCTAATCATTCAGCTGTCTCCAGTGCATATCAACTTAATGGAGAGAGGCTAATCAGCATTACTCAACTTAGGAATTCATCCAATTATGAGTAACCTGAAAGAGAAACAATTTTCTCAAAACCATTACTATCAACTGAATACCAATCACAAGAATCTACATTTTCGATCTCTTTGAAGAATCCCGATACTTGCGACATTTGGTTCTCTTCTTTATTCTTATACTCACAACTTCTGAAAACTTAGACCTTGTATTTCTACGAAACACTTGTCTAAAAACTAGAGAAGTCATAAGTAAACAGAACATAGTATGAGAACCTACCCCTTTGTCCTGATGGACACTGGACAACATACAATACTCTGTATAAGTCCGCTGAGTTGAATAACTCAAAAACTTGTGCGTCGTAGGTTGAAAACTATACTTATGGTTAAGAACTACTCCGTTGTTCAATGATCCTTACCCAATCGTATCTGATATAGGTAAATGTCACGGACATAATCTCAAAAAGTTATATCTCACTTTATAAAAATAACCGTACATATATATCATTTTGAAATTGGTGCACAACAACGGATATTCAAAACCAAATACATGTCGTCTGGCAAAAACTCAGGCGACTTCCTCAAATATCACCAATTATAACGAATTCCGATATAATGAGGATGATCACCTTATTCCCAATAACCTACTCCCATTCATCATCTGTAAAACTATACAGATATGAGAATAAAACCTGGTAAATACATACCCTGGAGTAAGTATCTAATCGGGAAATCAATTTTCCTTTAACAATGCACTGAAACATGAAAATGTTTCATAGGGGTATTCTGGTATTCCTAGTAATGCCTCTTCCATAATCCAATTTATGACTTTAACCGTATATTTTGTTGCCATCTCTCCAAATCCTTTTATTTGTCTTTATTCATTACCTTCTGTACACCATCGTTAGGCTAAATGGTTTTCTTCCTTCGCTACCGTTTGGCACCAGCCTATGGTTTGGAAGAAGACTATCCAGTAAGCATAACAGGTGTACCTTCCTAAACCGGGTACTCACAACTTGAGAGAAGGTGATGATAAAAGACAACTAAATAATACCTTATTCTATTTCTCCCGAACTGGGGAAAAATCAAAGGTGAAAATAGGAGTGGCGATGAAGTACGCGGTTTGATCGTGAATGATAACAGTCGCAATTTACTTTGCCCTCTTTCTAATCCCTTTATTTTGTCTTTAGTTATTACCTTCTGTACACCCTACTTAGGCTAATTGGTTTTCTTCATTCCCTACCTTTCGGCACCTGCCTATGGTTTGTAATAAGACTATCTAATAAACGTAATAGGTGTACTCTTCTTAACTAAGGAGCTCTCGCAACCTGAGAGAAGGTGATAATAAAAGACAACTGAATAAACCAATTCTATTTCTCCTGAACCTGGATTCATCATCGAAGAAGTCCTTTCGAGTTCGTATATAACCATACGATGGATCTATCCAATGGAAGTGGATATCCGTAGTAATACGGGGTGTTCTGAGAAATGCGAAGGGTAAAAGAAGGAGTGGCAATGACTTATGCAATTTTAGATAATCCAAAAACTAGTATTTTAAGAAGGTTCGGTCAACATGGTCACTGAGTCATAATCTAGGGTCGGTCAAAGGTCGCTGCCAAAGAGAGAGAGAGAGAGAAAAGAAACACTCTGTGTGCACTCTAACCTAGATCAGAATGGTTATCACTTTATCTAATCAGGAAACCTCCCACTGTAATCTCAAATTCTCCTCCAAACCTGAAAGAAGAATTAGTCGGGATCACCCGAAGAGTAAACCAACTCATCAGTGAGAATCGGGATCCAACTATCATCGCATGATAACTTGATGGAAGCCACTCAAGTTATCACACTCCAGAAGGTATGCGCATGCCTGGTAAGTTTCCTGTATATTTGAAACTCCCGATGTGATTTTTACCTCATGCTCTTATGACCTTGACTTTGGCCAACAAATCATAAGTCACATGTCAAGTTCTACCCGTCATTATCCAGCTTAATTTGAACCCACCCATACATACCCTTGACTTTGGCCAACAAGATAATACGACTGTCCCAAACCAACGCATCTATCTATGAAACATGTGAACACCCCAGCAGCTACCAATCACTATGTTTTGACTAAGGGCCAAATATACATAGCTTGAATACTACTGACCATCCATAAGAAATGACGGATGGCTACGGCTGGTTTTTGGCGAAAAAACCTTTAACGTAATGAACTTGATCTCGTTGAAGGAACCTGATAGCTTTTTATAAAGATATAGTGACGAAAACCTTTTGCTAAAGAGGTCACTCCCGGTGACGGGATCTCGGCTCTTTCTTCGTAGAATGAGGTGCGGGATATTCTAACTGAATACCGTGATGCAAAGCAACTTGTAATCGACTATAGTAAAGCTACTACCCTGACGTAAACTTCTGCCCAAGAGGTCACTCCCGGAGAAGGGATCTCGGCCCTTGCCTCGTGGAATGAGGTGCAGGATATTCCAACTGAATACCGCTATGCAAAACAAAAGGAAATATCTTTGTAATAACACATTTTAAAATTTGTTCCAACAACATCAAATATAGGTTTGTTTTATCCTTGCATTGATAAGAATCAATGCAGTCCCATCAATCAATCACACCAGAAAAGAACGAAAATATAATGTACGTATTGTTAGTTATATGTATGCCCTAGAGGCCATTACTGTACATTGGATGTATATTGTAGTGGATGCTGGGACATATATAGGGAGGACTTTCTTGCTCGACATGATAGTATGCTATCTGGTTGCTCTTTACCTTAACGTGTACACTGTTTGTCTCTCTGTTACATGTTGGTAAAGCCCTTAGGATGTGTACTTGACTATCTGGACTATGATGCGGATCATACTAGTGGGGACATGGTAGTCCATAAGTACATCCTTCAAAGTCCCTAGTCGTGGGTGTATCGAGACGGGGCATCGATATACCAGAGTAGACTAGCGTATACCTTCTCGACCCATACAGATGGGCGATGGATGATCCCATATCCATTGGTGTTTGACATCGGAGATGATATACGGGTGCTCAGTAGAGACTGGGTACACTGGACGGACTCGCTGAGAACTCCCAGATGGTATTATACCTTACGTCAGATGGCAGTTCTCTGGTAACACTGGTACAGAGTAGTCTGTTGACCCGAGATCGTCATAGAGTCTTGTGTGGTTCCCACTGTGCTTTGATTTCCATCCTACCACGTCCAAGAGGGCGTGCAAAACGGTGGTTTTTGGGTACAGTCCCGAGTCACATGGAGGCAATGAGCGATAGGAGGGGATTCGTCTCTCCCGGTATAGGGTGTTGATGTTGCGCTGTGTTCGATTGGCTATAACAGGAAATACCTGGCCAGGGTTGCTGAGATTTACTGGTAAGTGTTACCAGTAGTATCTCGAATTGTTATAGACCTCATATCGACACGACTTATCGAGCTATTGGGGTCTGACGTTTACCACCCCTAGGCGAGATATGCGACATATCAGACGATCAGACCGGACTGTACGGTAAGTGTTACTGGTTGGATTCACAGGAGTGTGAGCGTGCTTGCTCGTCGATCTTCTGATCGCTCAATACCCGGGTGGCCGTTACGTTTAGCAGACCGCTTGCGGCTTGTGGGTGATTGATATGATCATCACCTGCTGCCGGCGTATTGACGAGTCTTTAGAGTCCTACACAGAGGTTTCCTGGCTCAAGCGAAACGAAATAGGAGCGCATATGAGATATGTGCGGGACCGAGAATAATGCGTGTATGTGATACCGTATTCCATTCTCGCGATAAATGTATCGATTGGTTGTATGCGATATAACCTAGTTATCGATTCAAGCATTGATTCGATAAACCGATACATAGGATATTAGTCGGTTATATGCGATATGATCGGATCATTAAATCAAGTGTTGATTTAATGATTTAATGCATAATTATATATTTGATATATTAGTTTGCATTAACTAGTATCGGTTTACTTAAGATGGATTTTCTCACTCGCATGTGCACATCGTATATGTGATATATTTTTGTGCACTTGATTGTATCATGTTTGATGATACATGTTTACTTGTGTTTGTGTGAAGATTGAACCATGGTTATATGGATGGTTAGGGTTATGATTATTAATTAATTCATTTATTTATTTATTAGTTTTGGAAAATAATAGCAAAAGAGAAAAATGGTGGCTTTCTTTGTTCTTTCTTGAAGCTTCATGAAGACTTTGACCAAGTGACCATTTTGTCTCATGCTTAACCCTAACCATTCCACTCAACCATGATTCATTCTCTACACTTAACCATGGTAACTATTATGATAAGAATGAATGGGATTATCTTTTCAAGTTAATCTTTTTATTCTATCATAATAATTATCATCTTCTTCTTCTTCTTCAAGTTGAAGAAAACCTTTCTTCATCAATGGTGATTGATGAAAAAGGGTGAGAAATCCAATTCTAAAGTGAACCCACTTCCTATTTCTTCATCCTCTACCTCTTGCCAAGTAGTAGAGTGTGTTTCCTTCACAAGTTTTCTAGACTTGGTGAAGTTGGAGCTTGATCTAGCGATGCCTCGACGTAGATCATCTTCGGCACGTCGTCGATGACCTAGCCCGCTCTTTCTCCGATGAAGCCGAAGCTAGAGCCCGGGATTTGATTTGGACAGCGGAGAGGACTTCATCACGGAGCCGTGGAGGTGGAGGACCGGATCTAAAAAGGTTGTATTTCCGTTCTTGTAGTTAATTTGTTAACTAGTTGCTAGTTTCGCCTAATCTCTAGTCAACGATCCGTATTAGGGTTTGTAGGCACCCGTAATTTTTGAAATTGGCATGGTTGATGCCTTGTGAGACCTCTTGAGAGTGCCTAGGAACCCTATAGTGGTATCAGAGCCTAGCTAGAGCCTTAGGCGAAGTCCAGACGGAATTAGAACTCCGATCGAATCAAAACCCAAACCCTAATATTGCTCTCTGTACTTTTTTGAAAATTGAGGAATTTTTAGAATTAAAAATATGCAGAGAAATGTGCAGGAAATTCTAAAAAAAACTGCAGAAAACGACAGCCTAATTCTACAGTACGGCCGCGGAACCGCGGCGCTGACCCCCCTTTTGCGGCGGTTCCGCGGCCGTCTGTGATGATCAGGCTGTGAGTCTTCTTCAGTTGTTTCTGTTGGTGTTTCTTGTGTGTTCTGGATGTTTTTAATATTTTTCAAGAGTTGAATTTTCTGGGTTGTATTGGGGACTCGGTGTATCGATCGGATTGTCTAATTTTGTCAGTGTGCTTTTCCGGATAATTTTTGGATATGTTAAAAAGTTCGACCGGAAATAAATACCCAACTTTTCCCCTGTAGGGAAATTTCCAAGTGTTGGATTTTTCCGTAGTTTAACGGCGTTCTAAGTAGTGCAAGTAACGCGATGGACCCTCTAGAAGACAACAAACCTTAACTCGATTATGTGACCGTCTTGAACTGCCCTTTGAACCTTCGGGTTTGGAGCAGTACGGCGTGCCACATGTGAGGCGTTTGCTTGACCCTTCTACGGCTGGACCGTTGGTACTGAGGCACGAACTGAATGCTGTTAGACTTATTTCATGTGTTGAGCTGTATCGGGAAAAATTGGGTGTTCGATTGTTCGATCGAAAAGTTTGGCGTTTTCCATTTATCCGGAATGTGATACAATAATTGGAATTCACAATAAGTTATGAGATAACTGAATGAATGTTATAAACATAGCAGTTTAGTCTCACATGATCGGTTGCCACAGAATTTTGATGTGATCAAAAGTCCGTCGCAATCACGTAGCGTACGCGGATACTCGCCGGGTAAACTTAATATACAGCCTCACCCCATAGCCCCGACTAAGTGACTGTAGGAGAACCCCGTCGCCGAAAGCATCCGTTCGGGTGCTCGCGGTAGCGGTGTTCCGCCTTGGTGCACTTGGTCGACGGCGTCGGGGGTGCAGCCGCCTACTAAAGTTTGCGACGAGCATTCGATCAGAATGTCGGGAATCTTGTTGAATTACCCAACTTTATATTGAAAAGTGTTTTCGATTTTGAGACTAAAATGCGGGGTTTATAATTGTTAGGCATGCGATGTCTAAGGAATTCATTTGGTCAGGCATGCGATGTCTGAGGTGGTTGCGGATTCCAACTGTTGTAGTTTTACACTTTCTTTTCTGTGACCGTAAGTGTAATATGTGATATCTCCGGTTTCGTTGCTATATGTCAACGACAATTGGAATACGCATGTTTACTTACGTTGATGACATGTGATGTTATGTGTTGCTGGATATGTTATATTGGATCGTCGTGTTTGAATAGCCGGGGGTTTTTATGTGAGATGAGTGTTTTTCATTTTCATTCATGTAAAAACTTGTATGTAATATTCTTTTATTGGGGCACTTCCAGGTTGCGGAAGATGTCACCGTTTGTATATTATTTACTTTTCCGCACTAGGATAGACCCAAGGAGGAGAGCACAAGTAACCGGGTTCTAGGGTCCAGTGGGAGACCAACTCGAGGAGTCGAGTCCGGGTCTCCTAACTCTAGAATTGGTAGGGTTGCTTGCCGCTCTCGTAGGGGTCTAGGGGTGTGGGTTTGGCTATTCATCGCGACCGTGGAATCCGTGTTTTATACTGGCTCGTATTAAAAACACGGACGTCCTAGTATATCCAATATTTCATATGTTTCTTCTGCTGCGATATCTGTGATGTGATCATGTGATGTTCTGTGATAGATACTGTATATAGTATATATGATATATTATATAGACGTTACTTATGTTTTACACCCGCGCTAGCCCTGCCCCGCTCTGCCGTTAGTTACCTAACCTAACGGTGCACGAGGGGACATCGAGGCGAATGCGGATGGCATAAGTGTACGTCGTATTTATCTGTGATGTTTAGGTACTTAAATGATGGGACTTCATTAATGTGATTAATGAAATAAAAGAAACCTAAGATGTTGTAGAATCGAATTTCAAAATAAAACAGGTAGCTACAGTTCTTGCTTTGCACAGCGGTATATATGATATATCCTGCACCTTATTCGATGAGGAAAGGACCGAGATCCCTTCACCGGGAGTGACTCCTTTAGCAATAACTGGCAGATGCTACACACTCGGTTTGTCTTTTGATTGCTTTTAAGTGTTTTTGCTTTGCACAGTGAAATATATGATATATCCCGCACCTCATTCGACGAGGAAAGGACCGACGATCCCTTCACCGGGAGTGACTCCTTTAGCAAAACTAGAAAAGCCTCAAAAGCACTCCATTTTAAAATCATTTGATTCTATAACGATATCAAGTTCATTACGCAATAGGTTTTCAGAAAAACCTGTCGTAGCCCTCCGTCATTTCAGATATGTACTGGTTAGTATTCGTGCTGCGTTTGTTGACCTCTGTCAAGGCGTAGTGTGCGGTAGCTGATTAGTGCTTATCTGCATAAGCATATGATGTGATTGATTTAGGGTAGTCGTGCGACCTTGTTGACCTCTGTCAAGGGTCGTGCGGGTGGGTTTATTTCAATCAGGAAATGACGGGTTGAACTTGACTAGTAGCCTATGGTTTGTTGACCTCTGTCAAGGTCATAGGACGCTAGGGGCAAAATATTATCGGGAATTTCAAGTGTTGAAATTTGCAATGAGATTGCATACCTTCTATGAGATAGTTGGATCCCGATACCCGCTGCGAGTAATTGTTACTCCTGGGAGAGTTTTACACATTACAATTAGCCGATCAAGTAGGTGTCTAGAAAGGTGTCAACGAGGTTACGCCTCTGGGAAAACGAGGTTTGCATTAATTAGGTTCGTGCGAAAGCACGGGGGACCTCCCTCAAAGTATCGACACTGGCCTGGCTGAAAGATTGGCGAACTTGTAGTGTGTAATTAATCCCGGCTAGTCTTTCCTTTTAGGGTTTGAAGGAAGATTTGATGAAAAGCAGTGGGAGCCATCCTGATTAGATAAAATAATAACCAATCTATTCTTGCAAGAGCGCACGCTGAGTGTTTTCTTCTCTCTCTCTCTCCAGGTAGCGACCATATCACGCCTTAATCAAGATAATAATACGGATTATTGACCGAACCCGCTTGTTATACTGAGCTGGGGAACGTCGGTCCCGCTCCAACTTATAATTGTTATAAGACAGAGCAGGAAATTGAGGAATACCAGATTTCCCGTGCCGCCCAAACGAAGAGAGTGCATGCTGATGCATCATCTTCGGATGTGTTCATTACAAAGAACTGTTTCTCAGTATCCTCTGCGTCCTGGGTATTTGATACCAAATCAGGATCCCAGATATGTAATCTGTTACATAGGGCTACAGAAAGGTAGAGAACTGAGAACGGGTGATAAGTTTCATGAGGCAGAAAACTGGGCAAGAGTTGCAGCTAAGTCTGTTGGTCACTGTCACCCTGTATTACCAATACATTGATTCTGAACAAATGTTATTAGATACCGAACCTGATATACAAAATCATATCAGTCTCTTTATTAGTAAAGAAATGATAAAATTTTGTATTGTTGGATAATGTTTTGAACATTTCCTATATCAAAAGTTGATCGGTTCAGGCACGTTATCTAAAAGCATTGATGTTCTAAATCAAACTATAGTTCTTTAGTATACGGAACACACACAAGAGGAAGAGTTCAGAAATGAACGAATCCTTCTTGAGGCATTGTAGACTAGGTCATATCAATGTGACCCAACTAGCTGAAGTTACATGTAGATGCATATTTAAATCAGTTTGAATCTACATCTTGTGAAACTTGCCAGTCATGTCACAAAGATATAATGACACCAGCTCTGTTTATTGGAAGCAGAGAAAGAGTTAAGTAAACTCTTGGGATGATACATGTTGATGTATGTAGGTCCCCTGTCTACACATGCCAAGACCGGTTCTTTGTACTTCATTAAATTCTCTGATGATCTCTTCTGATTCAGACATATGTTCCTGTTGAAACACAAGTCCGAACCTTTTGAGATATTCACAGAATATAAGTTAGAAGTAGAGAACCAATAACAGGTATAAGTATTATGTCCTTTGATGAGATCGAGGAGGAGAATACTTGAGCACGGAAATCCTGGATTATTCTAAAGGAGAACAGCATTACTCCTCCGTATACACCATAGCACGATGGTGTATCGGGGCGGAGCAATAACACCCTATATGATAAGGTATGCTCTATGATGAGTACTACTGAGTTTCCTATTTCCTTCTGGGAGTTATGCACTTGAGAAGCTGCATACCTATTGAATAGGGTTCAAATCAAATCAGTTGCCTACCGCTTCATATGTGATATGGAAAGGGAAGAGCCCATATCTTAAGATGGTTAAGATTTGGGGTTGTCTGGCCTATGTCTAAAAGCAAAATCCGGACAAGCTCGAGGCAAGGTCTGTTATGTAGAACTGGAAAGGTTCCAGCTATGCAAACTGCAGCTGATGATTTGAAAGAACCAAAGGATTCAGTAGATTCCAACGAACCTCAGCCTCTCCGCCGATCTAGTAGGGTTCCTCACCCACCTGAGAGATACTTCGGTTACTCTATGACAGTGGGAGCGAGGATTGCATCATGAGATGATGACCCAACTAGTTTCGAGCTGGCCATCAGGAGTGGGACTCTGTAAGAATGGCTGGATGCTTAGCGATCTGAAATGGAATCCATGTACACCAACAAAGTATGGACTTTGGATGCTATATCTGAAGGGTTAAATCCCCATCAGGAGCAAGTATATCTTGAGAAGATTACTTGGTGTAGATGGAAAAGTTGAGACTTTCAAAGCTTGACTTGTTAAAGGTTTTCGTCATCGACCAGGCGTGGATTATGATGAAACCTTTTTTAAGGATCTATGCTTAAGTCCATCCAGATCCTACTTACCACGGCTACATACCATGACTACGATATCTGGTGGTTGGGTGTCATGACTACTTTTCTAAATGATGTATTGGAAGAGAGCGTCTATAAGTACACAGCCAGAGGGCTTCGTACACAGTGGGAGCAGCGGAAACGTGTGCAAGATGTTTTATGTGATAAAGCAAGCATCGCGGAGTTGGAACATCTGTTTTGATGAGTTAGTCAAATAGTTTGACATCATCAAAATGGTAGATGAACCTTGTATATACAAGAAGGTAGTAGGGAGTATGGTAGTGATCCTCGTAGAGTACCTGGATGACATACTCTTGATAGGGAAGGAGTTTCCTATGCTACGCTCGGTCAATCTCCGCTTATCACAATGATTCTCCACATAGGATCAAAGTGATACCTCCTAAATCCTGGGTTTTTGGATCTATGAGATAGATCTAAATGGATGTTAGGATTCTCACTAGTTGTAGTGAGACGGTATCAACTGATCCTGGGGAGAATCACTGGAAGGGTTCCAGGGTGATAAAGACGACTGAAAGTCAGTCACAGGCATTGTCTTTACCCTCAGTAAAGGGACGGTATGTTGGAAGAGTTCCAAGCTAGATACCGTGACATACTAGACGATAAAGGCAGGATACATCGCTACTTAACATGCTACCAAAGAGGCTGTTTGGGTGTATATTGGTTCATGAGATGAACTACGTTCCTACCATTGTGAGACAATGGAGTTGTGGCTTATGCCGAGGAACGCCGGTCCCATCAGTGATCCAGACATATTCTAAGGCAGTGTCACCTGATCATGGAGATGGTTGATCTCCAGGGTGATCGAGGTTTGGAGAGTAGACTCAGAGGACAACACAGCGGATCCACACACAAAGGCCTGTTCCCAGAGAGAGACTTTTATGGGATGGTTGAGTATGAGATACTACAACCACTGCTATCAGATGGCCCTAGTGCAAGTGGGAGATTGTTAGTTATATGTATGCCCTAGAGGCCATTACTGTACATTGGATGTATATTGTAGTGGATGCTGGGACATATATAGGGAGGACTTTCTTGCTCGACATAATAGTATGCTATCTGGTTGCTCTTTACCTTAACGTGTATACTGTTTGTCTCTCTGTTACATGTTGGTAAAGCCCTTAGGATGTGTACTTGACTATCTGGACTATGATGCGGATCATACTAGTGGGGACATGGTAGTCCATAAGTACATTCTTCAAAGTCCCTAGTCGTGGGTGTATCGAGACGGGGCATCGATATACCAGAGTAGACTAGCGTATACCTTCTCGACCCATACAGATGGGCGATGGATGATCCCATATCCATTGGTGTTTGACATCGGAGATGATATACGGGTGCTCAGTAGAGACTGGGTACACTGGACGGACTCGCCGAGAACTCCCAGATGGTATTATACCTTACGTCAGATGGTAGTTCTCTGGTAACACTGGTACAGAGTAGTCTGTTGACCCGAGATCGTCATAGAGTCTTGTGTGGTTCCCACTGTGCTTTGATTTCCATCCTACCACGTCCAAGAGGGCGTGCAAAATGGTGGTTTTTGGGTACAGTCCCGAGTCACATGGAGGAAATGAGCGATAGGAGGGGATTCGTCTCTCCCGGTATAGGGAGTTGATGTTGCGCTGTGTTCGATTGGCTATAACAGGAAATCTGTTGGAGATAGTGCCCTCAGAGTCAATTATTGGATCACAGGCACGTGATTGCAATGATTGAGGGAGGACCTATCCCAGTAGGACAGTCTTACTCGAGATGATAGTATGCTATCTGGTTTATCTTTATCATCGTGTACTGCTTTAGGTGACCTGACACGTCGCTATTACACGTTGATAGAGCCCCTAGGATTCTTGCTTGACGACCGGCAGTATGATGGCGATCATATACGTGGGAGCTGGGGTCTATAAGCACATCCTTAAAAGGTCCCTAGTCGTGGGAGTTTCGAGACTGGGCATCGATACTCCATTAGTAGACTAGTGTATACAGTCGAGACCCCGACGAGGGGCGGTGGCCGGTCTCACAAGCCACTGGTGTCAGTTGGTTCACCTAAGATGTATACAGGTGCTCATTGGGTTATGAGTACACCGGACAGGACTCGCCGGGAACCTGCTAGTTGGTCTTATACCAGACGTCAGATAGCAGTTCCCTGGTGACATGTGTACAGGTTAGTTCATCGACCTGAGATCGTCATTTGTCTCGTGTGAGTTCCCACTGTGCTTTGATTACTACCCTACCACGGCTCAAAGGAGTCGTGCAAACAGGTTTTAGTTGGGTACAGTCCCGAGCCACATGGAGGCAGTGAGCGGATCTTCAGGGGTTCGTCTCTCCCGGTATTGGGGGTGAGGTCGCGCTGTGTCTAGGAGAGCCATTACGCAAAGCCCTCGGCCGAGGCAGGAGATTTACTGGTAGGTATTCCAGTAGTATCTCAGGGCGTTCTGGGCTACGCTCCGACACGACTTGTACCGCTTTTGGGGGTCTGACTTTCACCAACCCCCTAGGCCCGCCATGCGATACTCATAGACGAACGGACCGGACTGTACGGATATTGTCACTGACAGGCTCAGTAGGGTGTCAGGATGGGTTCGCTCATCGACGTCCCTTTTGGTCAATAGCTGGTGGCCCGTCACGTATTGGCTTATACCTCTGACGTGCTAGTGGTTAAATCCACAGCCATAGTATTGACGAGTCTTTAGAGTCCACCACACTTTCAGTTACTCAGCTTTCGGGCGAAACGCTGTAGAGGCCGTATGGAGATATGGCAGGGTCCGATCAGATACGTGCGGTATTGCACGGATCAGGATCGGACAGTTTTGTACTAGTGGCCGTATAGTTATATGGCAAGGTTCGATCTGATACGTGCGGTATTGCACGGATCAGGATCGAACGGATTTTACTAGTCGGCTTTGGTTTAAGCCGGTACTAGTTTAGTACAGTGTAGATTTTGTCTCATTGCATTTGTATCCGGTCGGAATACAGATGCGGGTGTGTATGCACAGTATTGGGGTTTTCCTGTAATTTATTACGGGACCAGTTTTCTGGAGTTGCCAGTTTGCATTCCGCTCCGGCCGGTTTTTCCTTTGTTCTTTCCCGGCCGGACTTTTCCGATGGAGGGGGTTATTTGCAGTTTTGCAAATAACACTTTGTGGAGGATTTTCTTGCAAAAGTATTTATTATGAAAGCATCTTTTATATACCATTCTTATCTTTCATCATCACTTGCTTTTTGGTGATTTGAGGTGATTAGAGGTTGATTTGAGTTTGTGATGATGTTGTTTGGTTGTGGTCACCACTTGTGCTCCTACACTCACCTCCCTTCATGTTTTAGTGTTCATATTGTTTCCTCCACCATTCTTCTTCTCACTTGAGAAATATGATAAGTTTTTCATGAGAGGAAAAAGAAAGAGAGAAGAAGAAGAAGAGAGCTTCATCTTGAGAGTTTCATCCATGATCTCATTTTCTTGCTAGAAAAATGCAAGCACCATTTTTCCATTCTTGATTCCTCCATCACCATGGCAACTACAAACCCTAAAGAGAGACAAACATCTTCTACACTACATTCTACAGCACATCTTGGGCATGTCGAGTTGCCGGCTTCATGCCCGAGTTGCCTCGGTATTGAGGCGGGAGCCCGTAAAAGAAGAAGGCGATGTGGTGCCCTTTCCGGCGAGGAGGCGACGATGTGGAGGCAACACTTTCCGCGGGAGATCGGGACGATGACGAGAAGACCGGAGGACTCGGATCACTCGGTATACTTTTCTTCCCATCTCTTGTTAGCTAGTATAGGTTAATGGTAAACGATCCGGGTTTTCTTTGTCCGCGGTAGCGCCGGTTTCCGAGTAAGGAAAAATTTTTTATTCCGCAATTTGGCCTCGAGTAAGACGGCCGGGGCGCTGCCGTGGCGCAACATGGTATCAGAGCCACGCCATTAACCTTACCTAGCTTCGTTTGATGTGTTTGCGTTTCCGATCGACCGAAATTTCCAAAAACCGTATTTTTATTGCACATCAGTTTCTGTCGAAATTTTTTGAAGTCCAAAAATTTTTCAGGTGGTTGCAGAATGATATGCAGGGAAATATAAGCATAATGAAAAAAATTTGTACCCTGAACTGTTCATACGACCGCGGAAGGGCGGCCAAAAGCATGCTGGCGCCGCGCTTCCGCGGCAATGTGAACTGTTCACCCCCTCAAAATTTTTCAGTATGTTCCTCAGTGAGAAATGTGGTTTCTGGGATATTAAAATTGGGCCCAGGTTTTCTGTGAGTGCTACAGTTTTGTTTGGGGGCCCACTTGTTAATTTTTGGTCAATCGGAAAATTTTAAACACATTATTTCACAGTATTTACATTATATCTGTGACCGTGAATGTCACTCGATCGGTAAATCCGGTCTAACTGCTATAGCCCGGTTAGACGGATTTGCGAACGTGACTTTCACGTTGATGTTCTATGTTTATGCTGTGATGTTGCGGATCGGTCGTGGGGGATAGCCTGGAAGCAATGCTAGTGCAGTTTTGTTGTATTATGTACATTTGATATTGCGGGGCGAGCGTCCGACATGTGGACTGCCGTCACTGCCTGTTTGTATTATTCTTTTGGGGCACGACCTGGTTGCGGTCGATGTACCCGGTGTATGTATATTTTACTTTCTGTACTAGGGTTACCCCGCGGTGGGGTGCACGGATAGCCGGGTTCTAGAGGGCAACGGGCCCGCATCTCAGGGCATTGAGACGGAGGGGGCTTCAGTCCAGGATTGGCGGGCTATTCGCCGCACTCGTAGGGGGTACAGGTTGACCCAGGAGGGGTGCCCAAGTTACCGGATTCCGTGAAGTGCTGGGTGGTCTATTCACGGTGCTGAAAGGGGCTGCCTCGCTTCAGGTTTTGGCGGGTGACTTGCCGCGCCCGTAGGGGTCTAGGATTTCATTGCACAGGCTATCCACACGACCAGGGGAACGTCGGGTTTCAGCAGCGGCTCTGTGAAACCCGGGGTTTCCAGATATCTGTATTGTTCTGTGATGCTGTACATTTCTGTGATGTTGCATTTTATTCACGCCTTGAGCGAAATACTATATATTGGTATATATATTAGTAGATGTTGTATATGTTTGACATCCGCGCTAGTCCAGTCCCCGCTCTGCCGTTAGTTAGCTAACCTAACGGGTGATGACGGGACCCAGTGGCGAATGCGGATGGCATATACGTACGTCAGTATATTTTCGTTCTTTGTGGTGAGATCAATTGATGGGACTGCATTGATTCGGATCAATGCAAGATAAACAAACCTATTCTGATGTTGTTGGAACATTTTTCAAAAAGCTGTTATTGCAAGGACGTTCACTTTTGTTTTGCATCGTGGTATTCATTTGGAATATCCTGCTCCTCAGTCGACGAGGCAAGGGCCGAGATCCCTTCACCGGGAGTGACCCCTTGGACAGAAGTTTGCGTCAGGGCAATAACTTCACTATAGCCGATTACTTTTGCTTTGCACCGTGGTATTCAGTTGGAATATCCTGCACCTCATTCTACGGGGAAAGAGCCGAGATCCCTTCACCGGGAGTGACCTCTTTAGTAAATGTTTTCGTCACTATATTTTCTAAAAGGTTATCCAGTTCCTTCAACGATATCAAGTTCATTACGTTAAAGGTTTTTCGCCAAAAACCAGTCGTAGCCCTCCGTCATTTCAGATTAGTATTACTTAGTATTCGTGCTGCGTTTGTCGTGCATTGCCGTGGCGTAGTGTTCGGTAGCTATGTAATGCTTTTCTGTCACATGGATAAGTGGATTGGTTAGGACAGTCGTGCGGTCTTGTTGGCATTGTCAAGGACTCGTACGGGTGGGTTTAATGCAATCAAGATAATGACGGGTAGAACTTGACTAGGACTCTTTGATTTGTTGGCATTGTCAAGGTCACTTGGGTCCTAGGGGTAAAAACAATTATCGGGAGTTTCAAAAGAACTGAAACTTGCCAAGCATGCGCATACCTTCTGGAGTGTGGTGACGTGAGTGGATTCCGTCACGTTATCATGCGATGAGAGTTGGATCCCGATTCCCACTGATGAGTTGGTTTACTCCTCGGGTAACCCCGACTAATTCTTCTTTTAGGTTTGGAGGAGAATTTGAGGTACAGTGGGAGGTTTCCAGATTAGATAAAGTGATAACCATTCTGATCTAGGTTAGAGTGCACGCTGAGTGTTTCTTTTCTCTCTCTCTGGCAGCGACCATTGACCCGACCCTAAGACTATGACTCAGTGACCAAGTTGACCGAACCTTCTTAAACACTGGTTTTTGGATTGTCAGAGTTGCAGACCTCATTGCCACTCCTACTTTTACCCTTTTCTCCAGGACACCCCGTATTACTACGAACGTCCACTTCCATTGGACAAAAACCATCGTATGGTTATATACGAACTCGAAGGACTTCGAGGATGGTTTCTGGTTCTGGAGAAAACGAATAGGATTATTCAGTTGTTTTTCCTTTTCACCTTCTCTCAGGTTGCGAGTACTCCTTGGTTTAGGAGATAGTACACCTATTACGCAAATTGGATAGTCTTCTTCCAAACCTTAGGCTGGTGCCGACCGGTAGGGAATGAAGAAAACCAATTAGCATAACGATGGTGTGCAGAAGGTATTAAGTTAAGACAAAGCAAGGGATTAGTAGGAGGGCAAAGTAAATTGCGACTGATATTCACGACCAAACCAAGTATTTCTTCGCCAATCCTAAATCACCTTTGTATTTCTCCAGAACACTCCGTATCACTACGAAGATCCCATTTTATTGGATAATCCATCGTATGGTTATATACGAACTCGAAAGGAACTTGTTCCAGTTCGGGGATGGATTCTGGTTCAGGAGAAATAGGAATTAAGTACATTCAGGTGTCTTTCATCTTCACCTTCTCTCGCATTGCGAGTGTTCCTAGGATTGGGACAGTACACCCTTTATGCCTTTTGGATAGTCTTCTTCCAAACCATAGGCTGGTGCCGAACGGTGGGGAAGGAAGAAAACCATTTGACCTAAAGGGGTGTGCAGACGGTAATGACTAAAGACATATAAAGGGATTTGGAGAGGTGGCAAAGAATTATACGGTTACAGTTGTGAATCTGGATAATGGAAGAGGCATTACTAGGAATACCAGGATACCCCGACGAAACATTTCAATGTTTCACTTTCACTGTGTACTGTTAATAGAAAACTGATTTCCCGATTAGACACTTACTCCAGGGTATGTATTTACCAGGTTGGATTCTCACATCTGTATGGTTTTACAGATGATGAGTGGGAGTAAGTTATTGGGAATTGGGTGATCATCCTCATTATATCGGGATTCGTTGTAATCGGTGATATTTGAGGAAGTCACCTGGGTTGTTTGCCGGTCGGCAAATATTTGGTTTTGAATATCCGCTGTTGTGCACCAATTTCAAATCGATATATCTGTACGTCTATTTTCATAGAGTGAGATATACCTTTTGATATTATGTCGATGACATTTACCTATATCAGTGGATGGTTAGGTAAGGAGCATTGAACAGCGGTGTAATTCTTCTTAACAATAAGTACAGTTTTCAACCTACGACGCACAGTGAAAGAGTTGTTAGACTCAGCGGACTTATACAGAGTATTGTATGTTGTCCAGTGTCCATTAGGACAGAGGGGTTGGTGCTCGTACTATATTCGGTTTACTTATGGCTTCTCTAGATTTTAGACAGCTGTTTCGTGGAAACACAGGGTCTAAGTTTTGAGGAGTTATAGGTATTTGAATAGAGTAGAGTACCAGGTGTAGCAAGTATCGGGATTCTTCAAAGAGATTGAAGATGTAGATACTTGTGTATGATATTCAGTTGATAGTAATGATGAAGACAGATTGCTTCTCTTTCAGGTTACTCATAATTGGAAGCATTCCTAAGTTGAGTAACGCTGATCGACCTCCTTCCATTTAGTTGACATGCACTGGAGACAGCTGCATGATTTGAATCTGGTTCAATTAAATCAGTGCCTCTGGTTCTATATTGGATATAGAACAGTTCATATCTTAACATTGTTAAGGTACGGGGAGTTGTCCGGCTTATGCTTAAAACCAGACTCCGGATAACTCAAGGCACGTTTCTGTAATGGCTGTTTGTGGGTTGACCCAGGCTATGACGAGGGTTGACTTTCTACCATCTGGCAGATCAATAGAAATATTGTTCTAGACTCGCCACAGTTTTATTAAAAATGGATTTTTTCAAAAACAGAAGTGGGAGTATGGTAGAACTGGAAGTGATTCCAGAACCGCAAACGATTACTGAAGATTTGATAAGGAACCTAAAGATTCAATCTGATTTGACATTCCATTGGCCACTCCGCAGATAAGGTGGGTAACTTCAGGCACCCGAGAGGTACTCCGGTAGCCTCAAGGACGGTGACAGGGAAGTTCTTGTTTACCCACACTTGCCATTGTTGTTGTTCCAGGCTGCGAGACCCGGCAGGAGGATGAGTATAGCGTCGTTCTAAACTAGCTTTGGAAGTGCACGTCTATATGACTCTGCCAGAGGGTTGTCGTAGTCAGTGGGAGCAGCGAAAGCATTGGTGGACATCAGGCTTATGTCTATTTATAGACTAAAGCAGATGTAGCGGAGATAGATCATCCATTTCTGATGTGACAGTCATAGGTTTGACGTCATCAGAATAGGGGATGGATCTGTTGAGAAGGTAGTAGGAAGTGATATTCCTATACTACGATCGGTTATACTGAGGTCGTCACACAGTGGTTTCTCCACAAGGGACTTGGATATTATATCAGACATACTGGTTACTAGATCTATGGTTTTAGATCTAGATTTGGGTGGTTTCCCAATCTGGGTACCTTGACAGCATTCTATGAGTATTTAGAATGGACGACTCCTGGCATGGTAGTGTACCTGCAGGTAATGGAGTCACCCTCTCTAAAGGTGTCTTACAGACTAAAGGGGAGAGGGATACGCATGATTAACAGATAACTTGCTTAGGCAATTGAGTCAATCATGAGATGTCAAGTACCACACCAGATGTTGTTCTTGCAGCAGGTGCAATAAGTTGATATTGATCCAATCCTGGAGGAACAGTCGGAAGCAGTTTTAGAACATAAGTGAATGTTCTAGGGATATGATAACGGCAGCCTCCTTTAGGAGACAGTTATCATTCCAGGCTTCCAAGGTGACATGGACGACAAGGAGGTTGTCAGAGTTATATTTTTCCTTCTGAGGAGGGGCAGTATTTTGGACAGGTGGTCCAAGGCAATACAGAGGGAGGCTTGGCGCAGGATACTGATTAAGTTCGGTTGATGATACAGTCTAAGAAGTTTGGATTTGGAGTTCATTTATGAGCTAGGTCCCATCAGACATCCAGACATTCTAAGACAGGTATTGCTCATTTCGGGAGATGGCTTTCTCCGCGAACTTGAGATATAGAGAGACATAGAAAGAAACATCACAGCGGATCCACTCACTGAGGCTATTCCTCGAACGCAATAGTTTCGCAAACGAGCTTTGTGAGACTGACCAGTAGAGGAGTTGGGTGTTCGGTATCACACGGGCTGTGAGTATGCGACATCGCAATAATTAGCCTTGAGTGCAAGTGGGAGATTGTTGGAGATAGTGCCCTCAGAGTCAATTATTGGATCACAGGCACGTGATTGCAATGATTGAGGGAGGACCTATCCCAGTAGGACAGTCTTACTCGAGATGATAGTATGCTATCTGGTTTATCTTTATCATCGTGTACTGCTTTAGGTGACCTGACACGTCGCTATTACACGTTGATAGAGCCCCTAGGATTCTTGCTTGACGACCGGCAGTATGATGGCGATCATATACGTGGGAGCTGGGGTCTATAAGCACATCCTTAAAAGGTCCCTAGTCGTGGGAGTTTCGAGACTGGGCATCGATACTCCATTAGTAGACTAGTGTATACAGTCGAGACCCCGACGAGGGGCGGTGGCCGGTCTCACAAGCCACTGGTGTCAGTTGGTTCACCTAAGATGTATACAGGTGCTCATTGGGTTATGAGTACACCGGACAGGACTCGCCGGGAACCTGCTAGTTGGTCTTATACCAGACGTCAGATAGCAGTTCCCTGGTGACATGTGTACAGGTTAGTTCATCGACCTGAGATCGTCATTTGTCTCGTGTGAGTTCCCACTGTGCTTTGATTACTACCCTACCACGGCTCAAAGGAGTCGTGCAAACAGGTTTTAGTTGGGTACAGTCCCGAGCCACATGGAGGCAGTGAGCGGATCTTCAGGGGTTCATCTCTCCCGGTATTGGGGGTGAGGTCGCGCTGTGTCTAGGAGAGCCATTACGCAAAGCCCTCGGCCGAGGCAGGAGATTTACTGGTAGGTATTCCAGTAGTATCTCAGGGCGTTCTGGGCTACGCTCCGACACGACTTGTACCGCTTTTGGGGGTCTGACTTTCACCAACCCCCTAGGCCCGCCATGCGATACTCATAGACGAACGGACCGGACTGTACGGATATTGTCACTGACAGGCTCAGTAGGGTGTCAGGATGGGTTCGCTCATCGACGTCCCTTTTGGTCAATAGCTGGTGGCCCGTCACGTATTGGCTTATACCTCTGACGTGCTAGTGGTTAAATCCACAGCCATAGTATTGACGAGTCTTTAGAGTCCACCACACTTTCAGTTACTCAGCTTTCGGGCGAAACGCTGTAGAGGCCGTATGGAGATATGGCAGGGTCCGATCAGATACGTGCGGTATTGCACGGATCAGGATCGGACAGTTTTGTACTAGTGGCCGTATAGTTATATGGCAAGGTTCGATCTGATACGTGCGGTATTGCACGGATCAGGATCGAACGGATTTTACTAGTCGGCTTTGGTTTAAGCCGGTACTAGTTTAGTACAGTGTAGATTTTGTCTCATTGCATTTGTATCCGGTCGGAATACAGATGCGGGTGTGTATGCACAGTATTGGGGTTTTCCTGTAATTTATTACGGGACCAGTTTTCTGGAGTTGCCAGTTTGCATTCCGCTCCGGCCGGTTTTTCCTTTGTTCTTTCCCGGCCGGACTTTTCCGATGGAGGGGGTTATTTGCAGTTTTGCAAATAACACTTTGTGGAGGATTTTCTTGCAAAAGTATTTATTATGAAAGCATCTTTTATATACCATTCTTATCTTTCATCATCACTTGCTTTTTGGTGATTTGAGGTGATTAGAGGTTGATTTGAGTTTGTGATGATGTTGTTTGGTTGTGGTCACCACTTGTGCTCCTACACTCACCTCCCTTCATGTTTTGGTGTTCATATTGTTTCCTCCACCATTCTTCTTCTCACTTGAGAAATATGATAAGTTTTTCATGAGAGGAAAAAGAAAGAGAGAAGAAGAAGAAGAGAGCTTCATCTTGAGAGTTTCATCCATGATCTCATTTTCTTGCTAGAAAAATGCAAGCACCATTTTTCCATTCTTGATTCCTCCATCACCATGGCAACTACAAACCCTAAAGAGAGACAAACATCTTCTACACTACATTCTACAGCACATCTTGGGCATGTCGAGTTGCCGGCTTCATGCCCGAGTTGCCTCGGTATTGAGGCGGGAGCCCGTAAAAGAAGAAGGCGATGTGGTGCCCTTTCCGGCGAGGAGGCGACGATGTGGAGGCAACACTTTCCGCGGGAGATCGGGACGATGACGAGAAGACCGGAGGACTCGGATCACTCGGTATACTTTTCTTCCCATCTCTTGTTAGCTAGTATAGGTTAATGGTAAACGATCCGGGTTTTCTTTGTCCGCGGTAGCGCCGGTTTCCGAGTAAGGAAAAATTTTTTATTCCGCAATTTGGCCTCGAGTAAGACGGCCGGGGCGCTGCCGTGGCGCAACAAAATCCCTGGCCAGGGTTGCTGAGATTTACTGGTAAGTGTTACCAGTAGTATCTCGAATTGTTATAGACCTCATATCGACACGACTTATCGAGCTATTCGGGTCTGACGTTTACCACCCCTAGGCGAGATATGCGACATATCAGACGATCAGACCGGACTGTACGGTAAGTGTTACTGGTTGGATTCACAGGTGTGTGAGCGGGCTTGCTCGTCGATCTTCTGATCGCTCAATACCCGGGTGGCCGTTACGTTTAGCAGACCGCTTGCGGCTTGTGGGTGATTGATATGATCATCACCTGCTGCCGGCGTATTGACGAGTCTTTAGAGTCCTACACAGAGGTTTCCTGGCTCAAGCGAAACGAAATAGGAGCGCATATGAGATATGTGCGGGACCGAGAATAATGCGTGTATGTGATACCGTATTCCATTCTCGCGATAAATGTATCGATTGGTTGTATGCGATATAACCTAGTTATCGATTCAAGCATTGATTCGATAAACCGATACATAGGATATTAGTCGGTTATATGCGATATGATCGGATCATTAAATCAAGTGTTGATTTAATGATTTAATGCATAATTATATATTTGATATATTAGTTTGCATTAACTAGTATCGGTTTACTTAAGATGGATTTTCTCACTCGCATGTGCACATCATATATGTGATATATTTTTGTGCACTTGATTGTATCATGTTTGATGATACATGTTTACTTGTGTTTGTGTGAAGATTGAACCATGGTTATATGAATGGTTAGGGTTATGATTATTTATTCATTCATTTATTAGTTTTGGAAAATAATAGCAAAAGAGAAAAATGGTGGCTTTCTTTGTTCTTTCTTGAAGCTTCATGAAGACTTTGACCAAGTGACCATTTTGTCTCATGCTTAACCCTAACCATTCCACTCAACCATGATTCATTCTCTACAATTAACCATGGTAACTATTATGATAAGAATGAATGGGATTATCTTTTCAAGTTAATCTTTTTATTCTATCATAATAATTATCATCTTCTTCTTCTTCTTCTTCAAGTTGAAGAAAACCTTTCTTCATCAATGGTGATTGATGAAAAAGGGTGAGAAATCCAATTCTAAAGTGAACCCACTTCCTATTTCTTCATCCTCTACCTCTTGCCAAGTAGTAGAGTGTGTTTCCTTCACAAGTTTTTTAGACTTGGTGAAGTTGGAGCTTGATCTAGCGATGCCTCGACGTAGATCATCTTCGGCACGTCGTCGATGACCTAGCCCGCTCTTTCTCCGATGAAGCCGAAGCTAGAGCCCGGGATTTGATTTGGACAGCGGAGAGGACTTCATCACGGAGCCGTGGAGGTGGAGGACCGGATCTACAAAGGTTGTATTTCCGTTCTTGTAGTTAATTTGTTAACTAGTTGCTAGTTTCTCCTAATCTCTAGTCAACGATCCGTATTAGGGTTTGTAGGCACCCGTAATTTTTGAAATTGGCATGGTTGATGCCTTGTGAGACCTCTTGAGAGTGCCTAGGAACCCTACACGTATATGCCATCCGCATTCGCCTCTGGGTCCCGTCATCACCCGTTAGGTTACTTAACTAACGACAGAGTGGGGACTGGACTAGAGCGTGTGTAAAACATATACAACATCTAATAGTATATATACCAATATACAGTAATCGCTCCAGGCGTGATAATATGCAATATTACAGAAAAGTAATAAGTATCACAGAACAATACAGATAATATGGGATCCCCGGGTTTCACAGAGCCGCTACTAAAACCCGACGTTTCCCTGGTCGTGTGGATAGCCTGTGCAATGAAACCTAGACCCCTACGGGTACGACAAGTTACTCGCCAAAACCTGAAGCGAGGCAGCCCCATACAGCAAAATGAATAGACCACCTAGCAATTCACGGAATCCGGTAACTTGAGCACCCCTTCATGGGTCAACCTGTACCCCCTACGAGTGCGGCGAATAGTCTGCCAAATCTAGAGTAAGACCCCTCTGCCTCTCAAAGCCATGAGATACGGACCCGTTGCCCTCCAGAATCCAGCTATCCATGCACTCCGTCACGGGGTAAACCTAGTACAGAAATAAAAATATGTACAACGGGTACATCAACCTCAGCCCGGTCGTGCCCCAAAAGAATATTATACAAACAGGAAGTGACGACAGTCCACATGTTGGAAGCTCGCCCCGCAATAACAAATGTACAAATAAATCCAAACTGCACTACCATTGCGCACTGCTATCCACCACGACATATCCGCGACATTACAGCACAACACAGAACATCAACGCGAATGTCACGTTCGCAAATCCGTCTAAAAGAACTATAGCAATTAGACGCAATTTACCGCTCGAATGACATTCCCGGTCGGAGATATAATATAAGTACTGTAAACTAACACGTTTAAATTTCGATCGACAAAACTTTCCGAAGTGGGCCCCACGTACATCTGTTGTACAGTAACAAAATCTGGGCCCAAAAGAACAGTACCAGAAACCACAATTTCCAACAAAGAATCACCAGTAGAAAAATGACCAACTGAAACACCAAGACGGCCGCAGTTCCGCGGTCAAAGCTAGGTATGGACGATTTAGTTGACCGTTTTTCTCCATTATTCTTTAAAAAGCCTGCTTGTTTTTCTGTGATACTCAAAATAATTTTTAGACCCTTTTAAAAACCGACAGAAACTTTAGTGCAGAAAATTGTAGTTTTGGAAATTCCGTTCGATCGATATTTTAAACGCGTTAGCACAAGTTAGTAAAACTTAATGGTGAGGCTCTGATACCACTGTAAGTCCACGGTAGCGCCCCGGCCGTCTAACAGACGCCAAATGCGGAACAAAAACTTTTTAACTGGCGTTATCGTATACTATAACCCGGATCTGCCATTAAAGCTAAACTAACAAACTATAAAGTGGGTAGAAACGTTATACCGAACGATCCGAGTCCTTCGGTCTTCAACCATCATCCCACGCTTTGTTGCGGCTGCTCCGATCTCCTGAATCTCTAATCTTCTCGCCCAGGTGGCACCACGTCGACGGATCTTTAAACGGGCTCCCGCCTCTGAACCGAGGCAACTCGATCATCAAGTATGCTAAAAGAGATGACCAAGATTGATGTAGAGAATGAGTAGAACACTTTGTCTCGTTACGTCCAAAACTATGGACGAACGGTTAATGAAGTTGCCTTTTGAATCGGGTGATAAGAAAATCAACTATGAAATTTCCATGAACAAATTTATCATCTCATTTTTTCCAAACACAACCTTTATCTATTGCAAATGAGGGGCCGGCCACTTAAGGAGAGGGGGGAGGTGAGTGTAGGAGAGGGGGGTGACTCCAATAATTAATGAAGAGAATGAATCATCATAAACACCTTGCATTATCATTTAATGAACAAATGAATCATCACACTTAGTCATCCATTCATTAAATACTCCGTTAATGCACTAATGACTCACTAGCCACCTCATCATCCTAGTCACCAACAAGAAGCTTCCACACTCATCTCAAGAAAAGATAAATCCGTTTTCAACCGAATGTTAAAGACGGGCGATAGAAAACTGGAAACCGGCAACTTCCAAAAGTGATCCTGAAACGAATTTCAGGATAACTCCGTATCAGTATAAACATACCCGCATTTGTATTACGACCGAATAAAAATGCAACTGAGACAAAGATATTATATCTACACAGTATAATACTCGGATCCGGCTTAAACCAAAGCCTACCAGTATTATCTGCCCGAAATATGACACGTGCGAAAACGCACGTGCATTTTCCGAACCCTGCCATAAAACCATATGGCCTCTACAACGTTTCGCCCGAACTTGGGAAAGTGTCTGTGGGGGACTCTAATGACTCATCAACACACTGGCACTAGGTATAACCTCGAGCACGTCAGAGGTACAAGCCGTACGTAACGGTTGCCTATGTATTGATTGGAAGGGAAGCTGACGAGCGAACTCATCCAGAAACCCTACTGAGCCTGAAAGTGGCAATATCCGTACAGTCCGGTCCGTTCGTCTAAAGAGTATCGCATATCGAGTCTAGGGGGATGGATAAAGTCAGACCCCTAATAACGCGATAAATCGTGTCGGCATGAAGCTCATCACCACCTGAGAAACTACTGATCTAAATCAGTAATTCTCCACTACTTCAGCCGAGCATTTTTAGTGATGGCCACCCATACACTGTGCGACATCAACCCCTAATATCGGGAGAGACGAATCCCCGATGATCCGCTCACTGCCTCCATGTGGCTCGGGACTGTACCCAAAAAATACCTGTTTGCACGTCTCCTTTGAGCGTGGTAGGGTAGAAATCAATGCACAGTGGGAACTTACATGAGACAAATGACGATCTCAGGTCGATAAACTAACCTGTACACATGTCACCAGGGAACTGCTATCTGACGATATATATAATACCATCTAGCATGTTCCCGGCGAGTCCTGTCCGGTGTACTCAATGAGCACCTGTATACATCTTAGGTGAACTAACTGATACCAATGGCTTGTGAGACCGGCCATCGCCCCTCGTCAGGGTCTCGACTGTATACACTAGTCTACTCTGGAGTATCGATGCCCTGTCTCGAAACTCCTATGACTAGGGACACTTTAAGGATGTGCTTACAGACCCCAGCTTCCATGTATATGATCGCCATCATACTGCTGGTAGTCAAGCAAGAATCCTATGGGCTTTATCAACATGCAATAGTGAACTAAAGCATGTATACGATGATAAAGACAAACCAGATAGCATACTATCATCTCGAGTAAGACTTTCATATCGGTATAGGTCCTCCCTCAATCATTGCAATCACGTACCTGCGATCCAATAATTGACTTAGAGGGCACTATATCCAACAGAATGGGTGGCGAGCTCATGTCCTCGATTTTCTTCTCGTGGACTTCGATTCGCTACTAGTACCCCTGAGGATTCTTCGTAATCGGTGTGCCTGCTTTCTCTGCTTTGGTCTTGGGTGATGGAGCGGCTTCAGTTTCACTCTATCATGTTCCCCAGATTCTCGGGGTGAACCCTTCTTGGCTCCCCCAACATGCACCATGTGCACGGCCTCGATGATTATAGTGACATCGGTCTTCCCTGGAATCACGCGACCTGACCGATGTCGCCTCGGAGAGTGAGGGAGCGCGGCGAGCATTGAAACGACAGTTCGGTTGGTCTTGAGACCTCGGCATTGAACTGTCCGGCGCCCAATGAGTCATATAATTATTCCTCATATAGGGGTCGCGATTGCCGGAATCGGCACGCCGGTGTTCCGTGGTGTCAGCATTGGCACAAGCGAGGCCGATGACCTTAATGCGTCCATCTGTCACCTCGTGCACGCTGCCGTTCTGGGGAGCAGGGACGGCTATTTGCCGGGCATGGCTATTAGTTTGAACACAAGTGAACACGTCCACCATCGCTGTCAGTCGGTTCATCCCTGCCATTAAGGGTTCGACGATGTTGGGAGGAGGAGTGGAACCGCCCCCATCTCCGTTGCGGAGGACGGGATAGCTCGTGATATAATCTTCGTTGTGATGATCACTGTCCATTGAATCGAAGGCGGAGGAGAAACTTTTTAGGTGGAAAAGTGTCACGACCCGAGGGTACGGAACGTGACTGGCACTTGAATTACGCAACATCTAGAGGCGTAACGTAATCTAAGTAAGCTAAAGCCCAGAAATATAAACCATTTAAAATAAATAGAGTGAAGGAAAACTCGTTTTCAAAATTTAGTTAACATGGAAAAGTCACTTGGAAAGTCTTTGTAAAAATCTCGAATTTTATGAAAATTTCGGCAGAGTTTCCTTTTGTAAAAAATGGCCCCAAACGGGTACAAACATGAAACATGCATAATCAATGAATATAGGCATCCCCAAAAGGGAGATAACTCTTCACCGAACGGTGGAATCACAACCACATGCAAGAAATATCATCAATATGAAATCAGCACTTAAAAGCAAGAAAACGGAAACCAAATATAAGTCGACTCACACGAGGTCGACACCACATACAAAAACTACATATCTCACTGTCTAGTCCAATATACAAGGGTAAATGGAGTATACTAGATACAAAATAATACACAAGGTGGAAACAAGATATCCTCGCAACCCACCTATGAGCAAGCCGCAAGTCCAAGCAAAAGAAGCAAATGAAGAAGTACGCCCGCCGCTACTATGCTAACGGGTCGAACCTGCAAGATACTGTGGCACAACGGGGGTGAGTTGCTAACTCATGAGTAGTAAGTAATATCTAATAAGGCTATCGTAAGCATACACACAATGCGTCACAGCCTACATATATCAATACAATACGATGCACTCGAATGGATGCAATATGAATGCATAATCAAACACGAAACTTGAACATGTCTGGCGTGAGAAAATCTTTATTCTTATCTTAGAAAAACCTCTGTGCAATAAACCGAAGTATCATCAAAGAAATCAACAGAAAATCCGTGTCAAGCATCGACATAATATATGTATATCTCAATATCTCAATGTCTCAATGTCTCGATATCTCAATGTCTCAATATCTCGGGCTCCATCAGTCCGGAACGACCCATCTCATCAAATCTCACGACTACGGTCGGTATCCTCCGGATATCCGTCGTGCCAGACATCACCGGTAGGTAGCTTGCCCCTGCCAGGCTCATCGTCTACAACTCGAGCTTCTTGTCCCGGGGTACTATATCGGGCCCACCATGTACCCGAAACGGTTCATCCTACTCCTCGAATCGGGTCTCGAAAACAACTGCTGGGGTCAAAATTTACACCGCGGTTGATCAAGTCAAAATCAAAGTCAACCCCAAGCTAAGTGGGCCCAAGCCCAGGTCAAGTGGGCCAATACCCGGGTCGAGCCCGAACATGAAGCGGCCGGCCTCCCCCATGCCAAGATAAAAATTTTGTAATAAATAATTTTGGTGTATATTTTTTTTATGCATAAATATAAGAAAAATGGGTATAAAGTCAAATTTTTGTAAAGCCCAAGGCTCATGTGCAAAACAATTGAGCACATGAGGCATGAGATGGGCAAAATGCCATCTTTTAAAGCCCAAGGGGCTATATGTAAAGTGTGTAGCCTATAAAGGTAAAGATGATGAAAATATTTAAAATCTTTTTTTCTCTCTCTCAAAAATTAGGATATGTGCCTCCTTCTCCTTCCTCAAGGTTCTATGACCTTCTTTTCCTTTTTAAATTAAATCAAGAGTTTTACTCTTCTTTTTTAAAAAAATAAATAGTTTTTCACCACAAAACCTACAAAGGGGAGCTCAGATTTTCCATTAGATCTAAAAAAGGGGAGATTTTTAAATCTCACACCCCTTTTCTCCAAGATCCGGCCAACAGAAGAGAAGGAAGAAGGAGACTCATCTCCAAAAATCCCACCTTGGGAAGATCCAAGGCCTAAAAGAAGATCCAGGGCGAGAAAGGGAGAAGAAATGGGCCCTTTTTAATCATTTCCAAAGATTTCTAGGAGTTTAACTCCATTCAAGATCTTTTGGAGTTTAACTCCATAAAAAAAACTTTTTTTTAGGAGTTTAACTCCATTTAACACCTTTCGGAGTTTAACACCTTTTTCCGAGGCTAAAAAAACCATTTCTTTCTGCCGGCGCCCAAGCGTCCAGCGCCCACGTGCCGGACACGTGAGGCACTAGCACCCAGCGCCCGCATACCGGGCACGTAAGGCGCTAGCGCCCAAGCGCTTGCGTGCCGGGCATGTGAGGCGCTCGTGCCTAAGCGCCCGGCGCCCACGTGCCAGGCACATGAGGCGCACGCGCCCAAGCGCCCAGCGCCCGTGCCCAAGCGCCCAGCGCCCGTGTGCTGGGCACGTGAGGCGCTAGCGCTCATGCGTCCTTTGGACACCATCTCCCTCCTCATTTTATGTACACTCCACACTAAAAATACCTCCCCCGTTAGAAAAAAATTCTAACGGGGCATTGCCCCGCACCCCGCAATGGGGCCGCTAGCCCCTTTGACCCCCAGCCCACTATCCGGGTAGCGGGACCCTCGTAAAAACTCTGCGGGCCCCCGATATATCCAATTCCCCTCCAAAACATAACACTGCACATTGAGTTCGCATGACCTGTTTGACCCGTCAATCGGAGGTTCTCTCGCTCTATAGGCGAGGGGTAATTAACGACAGCTTAGTCTGCGGCTGCCGGAGATTCGGATCCCCACAATCAATAAACCCCCGCCTACTCTAGGCAGGGGGAATCTGTGATGCGCTTGACAAGCGCGCACGTATTCCCATCTCAATAGGGTGACGAAAAACACCCTACAACAACCAGAATCAGAAAACTCATGGTGGACAACACATAAATCATATCACGAGAAAAGCGCAACTTGCATTTTTAAAATGATAACAGGTTCATAAAATTTTGCGGTTTTCCCAAAAATCCAGAAATCTCATAATACTGAAATCCTCGATAAGAATCACAATATATAAAACATGCCGGTGATGATAGATGTCTATGATATCAATAACATGCGATGCATGACTAGAAAAACTATGTATGATTGATGATGCAATGAGTTATATATACATGTCTAGCAATCCTACATATCCATCCTGATGAAATGAAAATACAACTACCAGCTTACATATCATATATAATGCAAATGTTTTAGATACTAATTTAAGCAAGTTCTATAGTGTTCGTGGCATAGCAATTACCAAAGGCGTGTGTGTTCGCAAGAATAGTGCACGTGCGGTATGAACCAATGGTAATGGTGCAGTGTCCTATGGGATAATGTCATATACATATACATATATATATATACATATATATATATATACATACATATATATATATACATACATATATATATATGAGATGATGCAATGCAAGGAGATTAATGACTAGGAGACTACGCATATAAATGCAAGCAATATCAGTAATCCTAACTATCGGGTGCCTCGCGCCATCCATACGACCCCCCCATAGATGTGTACATCTACTCACCGGGACGCCTCAGCTAGTCTGATCCAATCACAGCCAGTCCCTTCCTTGCCGCGTCCGACGTCTCCGCAACCGATCCTAAAATCGTACAATATCAATATATATAAAGCTAAAAATTCGATAAAGCGTGATGGCAAAATGATACAAAAGAATTAACGCTATGAGTAAATTACGTGTGCACTTAGTGTACAAGACGTGAATAACATCACACAAAACCAACCCGATCTGTCTGTTATCATAAACACACCAGACCACGACTCAAATCACACGTATCGCGCAAGACACAACACTAAAAATATAGGTAATTGGTCTAAGATTTTATCTGGAGTAGAAACAAGAAAAACAAGCAAGACCAAACCTCATGAAATATCTACAGACAACTACCTGCAAAATATCAATGTCTAACTCAAAAAATAGGCCGGCCACATCGAGAAAATGTGGATTTTCACCGGGTAAATTTTCATGAAATGGGTCCGGGTTCCTACACTACACTCCTAACACAATATATAGTCTAATGTATATGTTTATTTGTTCTAAAAACAGCAACAGTAATAGCAGATTCTCAGTATCCTAAAACTTAATTAAAAACCGTATTAAAACACTAATTTGCGACATTAAGGTATTTTAGTGCAAACTTGTGTAATGAATTTGATTATTAGACACTAACTACTCTTAATTACCCTAATTAAGCCATACAAACTCTAACTTATCCTAATTCTCGCTTAAATCTCAAAACTTGCATTAATTACAACTTAAACACCAATTTAAGCTTAATAAACCAAAAGTTTAGCAAATGAATACTTAAGTTAGGCAGTATACCTTAAGGGAAGATGGAAATGGTTCAAACTTGAGATTCTTGCCTTCCAAACTGAAATCTTGCCTCAAGAACCAATAAAAGATTTGATTTTTGATGTTTAGATTTAATTTTGTCAAGGTTTAAGAGATTTGTGTGTGAGGTAGAGAGAGGAAGTCATGGAAAAATGGGGGAGAAGGAGAGGGTGCTGCTGAGTTGAGAGAGGGAGAGAGTGTTCTTGAGAGTGTGTGTGTGTGTGAGAAAGAGAGAGAATCATACAGGCATTTAATGCCTCCCATACCTTAATTTCTTTTTCTTATTCATTTTCTTTTAAATGAGAATTCTAGAACCCATGAGATAAAGAAAGAAGAACATGTTACATTTATTTATTTATTTTTTTAAAAGGCATTAAGTTGTCATGATTGTTAAAACAAGTATTAACCTAGGGTTACACAAGATGTGTGTGTGCATGTTTTAAGGAAATAGTTTAGTAATTAATAAATAAGTAAAATAAATAATTAAGTGAACAAAATTTAAACATTAACTAATAAAACACAATTTTTTATATATATATATATATATATATATAATCACATAATCAAAATAGATATAATTTGTTTATGTGGAAAATAATTATTAACTAGGTTTTACGAAAAACACATATTATCACTAATTAACATATAATTACCTAAACGAATTTTAAAACGTTAAAAAAAGTTTCTCTTTCCCACAGATGGCGCCAACTGATAAAAGTCGAAATCTCCCTCAGATATTATCCTCCGTTGATCTTGTGGCCAGCGGGGTTGAAGGGCTTTGATTTGGAAAAAGAGTATGGATCTTAGTGGGTGGTTGATTAATGTTGATGCCAAGCTGCCTGCAAAGATGTCCCGGGATGGGAGACCACCGTAGGACCCTCCGACGTTCAAGCAAGTATCGGGGAATATTTAGCAGAGTAGCGGCATGTTGGAATCAGTTCGAATTACCTAAATCGTCTAGAGGAGGGGTTTATATAGGGGTTGCCTGAGGACGAGCCGATGTGAGATTCTCACCGTCCGTTCCGCCCATGCGCAACATCCGTATTGATAGCGGGATACGCTCATTAAAGGCAAGATGCGCTAGCGTAGTATGCAGGACGTGGAGCGGCGGAGTTCTCATCGTGACTAAATACACAGAGCCGTTACACAGACGTCCGTGTTTTATGGACGCTGAGGAATCTCTGCTATAGGATATCTCGGAGACGAGTAAGGAAGCTGAGAAAGCTTGGCTATATGATTGCTCGGAGTCGAGCGATTGGCTAATGGTTAGGCGAAGAGGGAACGTATTTAGGAGAGACCCCCCAAAGGTTAGATGCTACCTCCGAGGTTAGGTGTCGAGGAATGTCCCCCTTGCACAATACATATCTCAGCTCCGTAGATTTAAGTAGCCAGTTGGTGCACATGGGAGACCTGCCATCCACTACGTGTCTTGATCGGGGGAATCCCTACTTGTGAGCACCATTACCTTTCAATATCAAGTTAATTTTTTTTTGGTTTTTTAACTGAGCAGGATAAAATCACCTAATTGCTCAAAACCCAAACCTTCAATTATCTATGAACAAAAAAAATCATTTCAAAAATAAATATCATAATAATATAATTTTGAAAAAACAATTTCCAAAATACCTGATCAGGATTTGACACTTTCATGGGATTGAACAGTAAACTTATTCTCATTAATATGAGAATGTCGGATCTTATCTAGACATCCATAGTTTTCCTAAATGCATTAAAACAACCCAATATTTCAGGTTTCTTATTCCTGTCTAAACGACAAGATTTACTATCATATCAAAGCTTACTTATTAACAAATCGAAAACTATAATATCATCAAGTCAAAGAGATTATGTAATAGTGTGAATTTTTCATTTTTATAGGTAACATATCGTAGAGAATTCAAATATGTCTTGTACGACACATATCATTATATGCACTCACGACATACACCTGGAGAATCTCTATTCTCGGTGATTGAGACACATCACTACATCTTACAAGCAAGTGTCATGCATAATAAGCTGTCACAACTCTAGCTATCCTATACTAGTTTTATCTCTATGCAAGTGACACATCATAATGCATGATCTAACAATATAATTTCTAAGAATATTATTGCAATTATAAATAAATAAGAATACCCACATTATAAATTATTAAGTGCAAGTATAAAACTTTATTAATATTCAACTAATATTACATGAATTGCAATGGATGTTTAAGAACTTATATGTCTACTCTAGCACTTTTATATAAAGACATCTAAATCAATTTGGTGATGCAAAACTAAATAATTTAGCTGTGTATTTCGACATCTACCTCGCAGTTAAAATGAAACTGTAGTTTGTATTTGAAACCAAGACTTACATACGCAAAGTGTATTGTTTTTTCTTATAAAGATGGTGGAAAATCCCCCAGCATCCCATTAAAATTACTTAACAAAACAACACAATGTTCAAAAATAAAAATAAAATAAAATAAAATAAAATAAAAAGAACAAACCAAAAGGTAAAAAACCAGAATAAAACAGGAGTACACACAAGTTAAGCCGACACAAAACAATACACCATCAACCATGCATACTAAATAGCATGAAGAAGTTCAAACACCATATAATAGTACATAACAACCGTTGGCCAATAAAACATTAAGCAAAGGCTAGCACCAAAGCTCAAGGGTTAAACATAATTTTCTTAGGCAACGTAGTCTTGAAACTAAGGTTTTGGTTTAAAAATCCTGGGCAGTGCACAACTAACACAATATAGGAAGGTGCGATGGCCCCATCTCCATTTTACCTTTTCCGTAGGGCATTATGCAACTTTTATTAGGCGTCCCATTTTCTTTTGTTTTAAAATAGGGTTTAAAATAAGAAGTAAATGACCATCAGAATGTTTTTAGGGCCATTTATTTGAGAACTTGAGAGAGGGAAGTGAGTGGGGACCTTGGTTACAAATTTTGTGAGAACCACTGGCCTATTAGGAAAAGTATTACTAAAGCTTGAAACTTTGCACAAGGCCGGTCATTATGGGGTTTCGGGTCTTAGAAACTTTTTGAAACAATAATTTAACAAACCCTATTTTTGTTGTCGGATGGACCTGAGTTACAAATTTTGAAGTTTAGCCTTATAATCTAACGAATCCATGATCTTACAAACCATAACCCTGTTGCTAAATGAGGCCTTAAGAGTTGGATTATAATCCACCGGAAAGAACAAGTTTTTAGCACTTAAATCCCTTAATTTGTTTTAAATCCCTTAATTTGTTATTATGAAAAAAAATGTCTCTCATTCGTTCTGACTGTGATATCATATCATTATTTGTACAAATTTTATAACAAATCTATTGGCTAAACATTTGATTTATAATATTGAGTTTAATTTAATATTAATAAAATTTTCACATCATTTGCTCCAAAACAAGAAATTTTACTATAGCCTTAATCTAAAGACAAATTTGTGTGAGATATCTAATGAATGGAAATTCAAATATATTGAACTTTTTAAATAGCTTGTAATTTATGTAAAAGACATACAAGCCACCAATATAATTCTTAAAGAAGAAAAACATGAAGAGAATCGATGAATTATAGCAATGCACTTCGAATTTGAGGTTTTGTTCGTTTCCATGTATAGGTCAGAGTCACGCAAATTAATTAAATATAACACCAGCGCCTAGGTCTTTGACCCAATGGGCCATTTCATAATGCTAGATTCGCTTGTGTTAATGGAGAAAGTTCAGAAGAAGAATGCTAGTCTTACTGATTTCTTACTTTCTATGTTGTTGAGTTTATTTTTTTGTTTTTAATTATTATATTTTTAAAATTTTGGGTCGGCAACTTTTTCCCCCCTTGAAAAATATCTCTGGAAATGCTGACAATGATTGTTGGACCGAAACATCTATAATGAAGGGCAGAAGAGGTAGCAATCACATGGGGCATGCAACATGATGAGGTGACTAACAGAATGGGCAAAAATCACAAGTCTCTCTCTCTGGCTCCACTTATAAATTGACTCCGCAGTCCATTTTATTATATGCATATGGAACAAAATGTAGAGTTATCATCTTTTCTCTTTATAATTTTAAGTTTTATCTATTTTATGGTTTAGAATTTATAAGTTAATTGGCTCATCAAAATTCTAAGGATTTGAGGTAGAATACAAATTCTCATATTTTTTGCTTAGTTGGAATTTCCATTTCTTTGTTTGTTTGATATGAATTATATTTGTGCAATAGGATATGCATAGGTAGGAACAGTCCCAGGAATTTTGGTCACATGGCAAACACCGGTAACTAAAAACCACACTGTTTGCACAAAAAGTAATATTCGGTCAGGCGGGCCGAATGAGATAACATAATTCGGCCCAAATAGTTCCGGGCCGAATCGATACTTGAAAAAGCGGCCCAAGGTTATTGGAAGAGATGTAAAAAACTTAAAGAAAATCTTATCGGATATCAGTAGTTGCGAAATTTAAATACCAAGCGAGAGAAATCGACTCAAATATGGTTAATAAATGATACATATATCTATTTTTCATTAAGGGCCGATAGAGAAAGATACGAGCGATATTGATTATCGAAAGGAAAGATTCGTCAAGAATCTTAACAAAAGAAGAGAAAATCAAAGAAGATGTTACCTGAAGGCCAAACAGAAGCTAAGTTTAAGGGACTATAAAAGTAAGGGGTTTAACTACGGAAAAAAGCTTTCTTTCAATCAATCAACTGATTATCAATTTTCCCAGTTCTAAAACTTCTCAACCACCTAATCGTAGTTAATGTTATTGGATATATATGCCCGAAAGGCCAGTATTGTATATGTATACATATGGATGCTAGGGATATATATGTACAGGACAATCTTGTTCAGTTTTATAGTGTATTATTTGACTTGTCTTTGTCGGGATATGTGTATTTATTTCTATTGTTGTTATATCTAGCTTGCACATATTGATGAAGACTCGATACGGTAGTATACTATTATGGTTTGTCTTTATCTTAACATGGCATATGTCTTATTCGTTATTATATATTGCGGTTACATGTTGATAAAGCCCCTAGGATCTTGCTTGACTACCTGCGTTGTGATGGCGATCATACTTGTAGGAGCAGGGTAGTCCATAAGCACATCCTTAAATGGTCCCTAGTCGCGTGAGTATCGAGACCGGGCATTGATACTCCAGAGTAGACTAGTGTATACGTTTCTAGCCCTGTCGGGGAATGGTTAGTCCCGCAGCCATTAGTCTGATGCATCTAAGATCATATACAGGTGCTCACTGGGTGTGAGTACACTGGACGGACTCGCCGAGAACTTCCAGATGGTACTATACTTATCGTCAGATGGAAGTTCTCTGGTGACATGTGTACAGGTTAGTCTTTGGACCTGAGATCGACATTTGTCTCGTGTGAGTTCCCACCGAGCTTTGATCACTACCCTACCACGGCTCTACTAAGTCATGTAAACAGGTTTTGGTTGGGTACAGTCCCGAGCTACATGGAGGCAGTGAGCGATTGTTGGGGATACGTCTCTCCTGGTATTGGGAGTTGATATCGCACAGTGATCGATTGGTCAGGACCATAAGACCTTGGCCAAGGCAGATGGGATTTATTGATAGGTTGATCGGTAGTTTCCCGGATTGGTCCTGAGCCACATCAGCACGACTTATCAGGTTATTAGGGTCTGACGTTCACCACCCCCTAGACCGGTATGCGATACTCTTTTTCGAAGAGACCGGACTATACGGATATTGTCACGGATAGGCTCAGTAGTAGTTCGGACGAGTTTGCTCGTCGGCCTTTCTTTTCGACAGGTACCTGGGTAGCCGTTACGTACAGCTAGTGCCGCGGACGTGCTTATGGTTAAACCCACTGCCAGAGTACTGTCGAGTCTTTAGAGTCCCACACAGAGGGTTTCCCAGCTTCGGGCGAAACGAGTAGAGGTCGTATGGTTTTACGACAGGGTTTGATCACATACGTGTACTTATGCGCGTGTGGTGTTCGAACGGACAATACTAGTGGGCTTTGGTTTAAGCCAGATCCTAGTATTTGATTATTGGATTAGCTTCATCTCATTGTATTAATGTTTCTTGAAACACGGATGCGGGTATGTATATACGGATGAGAGGGGGTAAAAAGGAGACATCTCATTAGGGTTTTGACCATTGACTTGGTCAAAAAAAATATGAGAAAAAGAAAAGACTTTGTTATTTTTTGATAAATGATAATTGTATTTGACATGGCTACTTGGTTGACCATTTGACTTGGGTTGATTTTTTGACCATAGATATTTTGTGAAGATATTTTTGACCATAGATATTTTGTGAAGATATTTTTGACCTACATATTTTGGTGAGATATTTTCATGCCATGACAAATGGTCATATATAAGTTAGCCATTCCATTTTTTTTTATTATCATTATCACAAATATATTCTCTCTCCTAAGCTTGCTCTCTTCTTCTTCCTCTCAAAACCCTAGTGTCTTTTGAGTTGAGAATCAAGGGTTTAATGAGGCTAAACTACTCCAAATCACACTCTACTCACTCTAGTCTACTTAGATTAGCAAGCTAAGTATTCTACTTGCCTCAAGCTAGAGGTTTAGCTCAAGGTTGGAGCTCTCGGGTAGATCATCGTTGACACAAGGAGGCCGGAATTCAAGCACGATCCACACTTCAATCGAGGAGCTTAAGAAGAGGATCGAAGATCCGAAGGACTTGTTTCCGTTAGGTATACTTTCTATCATAATAGATAGAACCCTAATAAGCTAACTAGGTTTATGGTAAATATCCGGTTTAGGTTTATTCTAGCGCCAAGTTTCGTATCGCTATAAATTTTTGTTCCGCATTTGGCCATGGTAGTTGGCCGGGGCGTTAGGGTAACCCTTCATGGTATCAGAGCCTGCCCATAAACCCTAGGCTAGTAAGTTTAAATAATGTTAAAACAACAAATCCGAAGCAAGTCCGTAACACTGAAACTCAAACTGCAGTTTCTGTTGATTTTTAAAAGGCTTCAAAATTTTTTTTAAACAACTGCAGAGTGATATTTACACTGTGAGATGAACACTGACCAAAAACGATACAATTCCAGCACTTTTTGGCCGGCCAGAACCTTCCAAAAACCGGCCTCCTCGGTTTTCTTTTGGAAATTTGTGTCGTGCTTTGGTCTGTGTTCTCATCCAGTGAAGTTTGGGTTTCTGGTGTTGTTTGTTTTTTGCCCATGTTTGATTCTCTGTTGTTTTCTGTACGGGGCAATTTGGAGTGTTTCGAAGTCGTTAAATTTGACACTGTTTAATAGTTTACAGTACATTCACTTTTATCTGCGACCGTGAATGTCATTTGATCGGTAAACTCGTCTGATTGCTATATGTTCTTTTAGACGGATTTGCGAACGTGACATTCGCGTTGATGTTTTGTGCTTGTGCTGTGTTTGTGGTTGGATAGTTGTGGTGGATAGCATGTGGTGCAATATTAGTGGTACAGTTTATATTCATTTGTACATTTTTTATTGCGGGGCGAGCGTCCGACATGTGGACTGCCGTCTTTGCCGGGTTGTATATTATTTTGGGGCACGACCGGGTTGAGGTGATGTCACCATTTGTACATATTATTTTCTTTTTTATGTACTAGGATTACCCCACGGTGGAGTGCACGAATAGCCGGGTTCTAGAAGGCAACAAGCCCGCATCTCATGGCGTTGAGACGGAGGGGGCTTCATTCTAGAATTGGCGGGCTATTCGCCGCACTCGTAGGGGGTATAGGATAACCCACGGAGGGGCGCCTAAGTTACCGGATTCCGTGAAGTGTTGGGTGGCCCATTCACTTTGTTGAAGGGGGCTGCCTCACTTCTGAGATTGGCGGGTAACTTGCCGCATTCATAGGGGTCCAGGTTTTCATTGCACAGGCTATCCACACAACCGGGAACGTCGGGTTTTATTTGCGGCTCAAATGAAACTCGGGGCTCCAAGATTATCCACCTTTCTGTATTGTTGGCTGAGATTCTGTGATATTACTTATTATCATGCTTGAGACGAATGTTATATATACTTATATATATACTAGTAGATGTTGTATATGTTTTGCACCCGCGCTAGTCCAGCCCCCGCTTTGTCGTTAGTTAAGTAACCTAATGGGTGATGACGGGGCCCAGTGGCGAATGCGGATGGCATATATGTATATTGTATTTTCGTTCTTTTCTGGTGTGATAGGATTAAAATGATGGAACCATATTAATTTTGATTAATGCAAGAAAAGAAACCTAAAAAATGTTGTTGGAACAGATTTCGAAAAACTGACATTACACACGTTTTCTTTTGCTTTGCACAGTGGTATTTGGTTATAAATATCCAGCACCTCATTCGACGAGGTAAGGGTCGAGATCCCTTCATCGGGAGTGACCCCTTGAGTAAAATTTTGCGTCAACGTAATAACCTCACTATAGTCGATTATTTTTTGCTTTGCATCATGGTATTCATTTTCGAATATCCTGCATCTCATTCGACGAGGAAAGAGCCGAGATCCCTTCACAGGGAGTGACCTCTTTAGCAAAGGTTTTCGCTACTATATATATTTGTAAAACCACTAAGGTTCCATCAACGATATCAAGTTCATTATGTTAACGGGTTTTTTGCCAAAACCACAGCCGTAGCCCTCCGTCATTTCAGATAAAAAGAAGTTAGTATTTGTGCTATGTACGTTGGTCTCTATCAAGGTATAGTGAACAGTAGCTAAGTGTTACTTATCTGTTGCATTTTAGGATGTGATTAATTAGGACAGTCGCATAGCCACTTTGGTCTCTATCAAGGGCTTATGCGGGTGGGTCTAAGTTAATCCAGGGTAATGACGGGTTGAACTTGACTTGCGACTTATGGTACGTTGGTCTCTATCAAGACCATATGTCGTTAGGGGCAAAAACCACATCGGGAGTTTCAAACATACAGGAAACTTGCAGATTCAGCATACGTTCCGGAGTGTGGTGACTAGAGTGGATTCCAGCTAGTGCATCACACAATGATAGTTGGATCCCGGTCCCATTGACGAGTAGGATTACTCTTGAGAGATTATTTCACTTAACAATCAATGTTATAAACCAAGTAGGTGTCTAGAACGGTGTTAGCGGGGCTACGCCTTCAGGAAAAAGAGATTATATAATTAAGGAACTTCGCGAAAGCGTTGGAAAACCTCTCTCGAAGTACCAACACTAGCCTGGCTGAAAGGTTAAGTAAGTATTGTGACGTGCGGATTAAATCCTGACTAGTTCGTCTTTTAGGGTTTGAAGAAGAATTTGAGGAAACAGTGGGAGCCATCCTGATTAAATAAATTAATAACCAATCTAATCTTGCAAGAACGCACGCTGAGTGTTTCTTTTTCTCTCTCACCAGGTAGCAACCATTTCATGACCTAATCAAGATAATAAAATGTATCGCTTGACCGATCCGAATTCTTATTCGGGGCTGGGGAACGTCGGTTCGGCTCTAAACTATGACATCAGTCATAAGTATGAGCAAGGGAAAGAGGAAAGCATGAACTCCTTGATGACCTCATCGAAGAAGAAGAATACTATTGCATCGCCTTCAGGTGTTCTTGTAGTTGAGAACTGCTTTTCGGTCAGTCCTACCTCCTGGGTCCTACATACCGGATCAGGATCTCATATCTGTAATTTATTACAGGGACTGAGAAAAAGTAGGATAGTTGGACCTGGTGATATGTCCCTTAGGGTAGGGAACGGAGCACAAGTTAATGCTGCAGCCGTCGGTGAATATCACCTAGTGTTGCCAAATGACAATACTATGATTTTGAACAATTGCTACTATGTACCTTCCATGGTTTGCAAAATCATATCAGTTTCGTTACTTGATAAAGATGGATATAACTTTTTTCTTGATAGAAATATCATGAACATTTATCTTGATATGATACTTGTTGCAGAAGGTACACTGTGTAATGGTATCTATGTTCTAAATCAGAATACAGTTCTCAATGTACAAAACACACGCAAGAGGAAGAGTTCAGATACGAACGAATCCTACTTGTGGCATTGTAGACTTGGTCATATCGGAGAGAAAAGACTAAGTAAGTTGCATAAAGATGGACTCTTGAATACGTTCAAATTTTCATCTTATGAAACTTGTCAGTCTTGTCTCAAAGGAAAGATGACCAAATCTCCGTTCACCGGACATGGAGAAAAAGCAACAGAGCTCTTGGGACTCATACACAGTGATCTATATGGTCTGATGTCTATACATGCTAGGGGTGGGTTCTTGTACATCATCACATTCACCAACGATCTCTCTAGATTCGGATATGTGTATCTTATGAAACACAAATCTGAAACTTTTGAGAAATTCAAAGAATTCAGAAAGGAAGTAGAGAACCAGATTGGAAAAAGTATTAAGATCCTCCGATCTGATAGAGGGGGGAGTACTTAAGTACGGAATTCAGGGACTTTCTGAAAGAGAATGGTATTCTCTCTCAGCTTACTCCTCCGTATACACCACAGCATAACGGTGTATCGGAGTGGAGAAACCGTACCCTATTGGATATGGTTCGCTCCATGATGAGTAATGCAGAATTTCCCCCTTTCATTTTGGGGGCTTGCGCTTGAAACAATAACATATCTGTTGAATCAAGTTCCGTCTAAATCTGTGCCTAAGACTCCATATGAAATATAGAGTAATAAAAGACCATGTCTTAAAAGGGTTAAGATATGGGGTTGTCCAGCCTATGTGAAAAACCAGAATCCGGACAAATTTGAGGCACGTCAGTTTTACGTAAGTTTGTAGGATATCTTAAGCATTCCAATGGATATCTATTCTACCATGTCGATGAACAAAAGGTTTTTGTTTCTCGACACGCCACCTTTCTTGAAAGGTTGTTTCTTGAAATAGAAATAAGTGGGGACACGGTAGAATTGGAAGAAATTCCAGAAGGACAAATTATAACTGAAGATTTGGTAGAACCGCTAGATTCAACAGTCCTGGATGAACCTTAGCCACTCCGTAGATCTGGTAGGATTTCTAATCCGCCCGAGAGATACTATGGTTTTCTCATAGACGGGGATCGAGAGGATTGCATCTTGGAAGAAAATGATCCTACTAGTTACAGGAAGGCCATTATCAGTAGGGACTCTGATAAATGGCTGGATGCTATGCGATCCGAAATGGAGTCCATGTACACCAATAAAGTGTAGACCTTGGATATTTCTCCACCTGGGGTAAAACCCGTTGGATGCAAATAGATCTACAAAAGGAAACTTGGTGTAGATGGGAAAGTGGAAACCTATAAGGCTAGACTCGTTACAAAAGGTTTTCGTCAAAGACCAGATGTGCACTATGACGAAACTTTTTCTCCAGTGGTTATGCTCAAATCCATTCGGTGTTAGTTATGTATATGCCCTAGAGGCCATTGTTGTACATATGATGTATATTATGGTGGATGCTTGGATATATATAGAGAGGACTTTCTTGCTCGTCATGATAGTATACTATTTGGTTTCACTTTATCTTAACATGTTGACTTGTATTGGTTTACTGTCTTTCTCTCACATGTTGATAAAGCCTTTAGGATCTGTACTCGACTACTGGGACTATGATGAGATCATACTAGTGGGGCCATGATAGTCGATGAGTACATCCTATAACTGTTCCTAGTCGAGGGTATATCGAGACAGGGCATCGATACACCAGAGTAGACTAGCGTATACGCATCTTGACCCATATGATGGGCGATGGATGATCCCATATCCATCGGTGTTTGACATCAAGGATGGTGTACGGGTGCTCAGTGGAGACTGGGTACACTGGACGGACTCGCCGAGAACTCCCAGATGGTGATATACCACACGTCAGATGGCAGTTCTCCGGTGACACTGGTACAGGGTAGTCTGTAGACCCGAGATCGTCATAGAGTCTTGTGTGATTCCCACTGTGCTTTGATTTCCACCTTACCATGTCCAAGAGGGCGTGTAAAACGGTGGCTTTTGGGTGCAGTCCCGAATCACATGGAGGCAATGAGCGATAGGAGGGGATTCGTCTCTCCCGGTATAGGGAGTTGATGTTGTGCTGTGTTCGATTGGCTATAACTGGAAGTCCCTGGCCAGGGCTGATATAGAGATTTACTGGTAAGTGTTACCAGTAGTTTCTCGACCCGTTATGAGCCACACATCGACACGACTTATCGGTTACTGGGGTCTGACGTATACCACCCTTAGACTTGATATGCGACATATCAGACGAACAGACCGAACTGTACGGGAGTGTTACTGATTGGATTCACAGGAGAACGTACAGGCTAGTTTGTTGATCTTCTGATCGCTCAATACCTGGGTGGCTGTTACGTTTAGCTGACCGCTTGCAGCTTGTGGGTGTTTGATATGATCATCACCTGCTACCGGCGTATTGACGATTCTTTAGAGTCTAACACAGAGGTTTCTTGGCTCAGGCAAAACGGAGTAGATGCACATATGTGATATGTGCAGGACCGAGGATAATGCGATATGAGATACCGTATTATATTCTCGCGATATTTAGATATGAACCGGATCATCGGATCAAGTGTTGATTCGATGAATCGGTACATGATATATTAGTCGGTTATATTCGATATAGCCGGATTGTCGAATCAAGTGTTGATTCGATAATTTAATGTAAATATATATGATGTATTGTATTACATTATCTAATATTGGCTCACTTTATTATTTCATTTTCTCACAGGGTAATACATTGATATATATGCGATATATGTTAATTGTATTATTTTCTTTTGTTGCAAATATATAATATATATGTGATATATATTATTGCAACATGATATGATTAATAATGGAACATGTTTAGTAGAGATTAAGCAAGGTTAGGGTTTGATTAGGGTTAGCTCCTTTTTGCACCATCTAGAAACTTTCCTGTTGTCAAGTGTAAGATATTGTGGTTGATATTATCTTATGACTCTTTCTTTAACCTAACCAAACCCTAGCCCTAGTTTATTCTCTACAAAGGTTATCCTTGTCATCCTTAACCATGGTTCCATGATCAATCATATATTCATTTCTATTATTCATCACAAAAGGATTAACTCCTTTTCCATCATCTTCTTCTCTCTTGAGCTTTGAGAAAGCTCACTAGTTATTCATTTTGTGATGATTTCTTGTGAGAAATTGATATAAAAAGATAGCAAAAATACTACTCCATCATCCTCATCTAATCTAGCCCATTAGATTAGGGTGTTCACCTCATTAGAGTGAGAGAGCTTGAGTTATAGCAATTTCGACGTAGATCATCGGAGAAACGGAACACTACAAGCTAGCATGGATCGTTCGAGTCGTGGAGGCTCTCTTGAGTCCGGAAGATCGTGAATCACAGCGAAGGGACTTCTACTCGGAGCTTATGAAGTGAAGGAGCGGACTACAAAGGTTGTAATCCCTCACACTTAGTGGTAAAGATGTTTACTTGCATGTTAAACCCTAATAATCTAGCAAAGATCCCGGATTTGGGTTGTTCGACACGTCTAAAATTTTATTCGGGCATGTTTGATGCCTTATGAATCTTCATAAGAGTGCCTAGGAACCCTACAGTGGTATCAGAGACTAGCTAGAGCATTAGGCGACGTGTATACGAAGTTAAAACTCCGATCAAACCCGATACGACGAAATAGAACCCCTCTCTGGAAATTTTGTAAAAATGTGATTTTTTCTGCATTAAAAATACTCAAAAAAATCAGTAGGGAATTCTAAGAATTACTATGAAATACAAGCCCGCAATTCTATGAAGTCACCGCGGAACCTCGGCGGGAACCTGCTTCCCGCGGCGGTTCCGCGGCCAATCTTTGGCATTGGGACACGTGTCTTCAGGGTAATATCCATAGGTGCTTGTTTCTGCTTCTGGGTATTTTTAATCTGTCTCAAGTGTTGAGTGTTCTGGGGTTTATTTTGTAATCGTTGATTCGATCGGAAAATTTAATTTTGTTATGATTTCCGGATATTTAGAAACTGTTAAAATGTTCGAACGGATATCATTAACCCACTTTTTTCCGGCACGAAAAACTTTCAAGTGCTGAATTTTTATCGGGTTTAAATCTTTCGAAAAAATGTGCAAGTAACGCGGTGGACCATCTATAAGAACACAAACCTTAACTCGATTATGTGACCGTCTTGAACTGCCTCTAAACCTTAGGGTTTGGGGCAGTACGGCGTGCCACATGTGAGGCGTTGGCTTGACCCTTCTACGGCTGGATCATCGGTACTGTGACATATTCTGGGATTATTTGAACTCCGCTCAAGTGTTGAGCTATTTAGGAAATTTTGGGTATTTGATTATCTGTTCGGAAAGTTTAATACTGTCTATTTATCTGGAATGTGATACAATATGTGGAATTCATATAGTTAGGCATGAAATGCGAAGTATGTGATATTTCGGATTTACGATGTCTAAAGTGATTGTGGATTCCAAATATTGTGTTTTACAATTTCTTTTCTATGACCGTAAGTGTAGTATGTAGTTGTATTGCCGGTCTTCGTTGCTATACATCAACGACGATCGGTGTATGCATACTTACTTACGTTGATGATATGAGATATTATGTGTTGCTGCGATATGTTATATTGGATCGTCGTGTTCTGAATAGCCGGGGGTTTTATGTGAGATGAGGGTTTTTATTTTCATTCATGTAAAATTCATTTGTATGTAATATTTTTTTATTGGGGCACTTCCGGGATGAGGTTGATGTCACCAGTGTATATTATTTACTTTTCCGCATTAGGTAGACCCAAGAAGGGGAGCACAAGTAACCGGGTTCTAGGGTCCAGTGGGAGGCCATCTCGAGGAGTCGAGACCGGGTCTCCTAACCCTAGAATTGGCAGTGTTACTTTCCGCTCTCGTAGGGGTCTTGGGATGTGGGTTTGGCTATTCGTCGCGACCGTGGAATCCGTGTTTTATACAGGCTCGTATTGAAAACACGGACGTCCTAATATATCCAATATTTCATATATGTTCTTCTGCTGCAATGTTCTGTGATGAGATTATATTACTGCCTGAGACGAATGCTTATACTATATATATGTGCTGATATATAAATATTACTGCTTTCGTTTCTTCTGTGATGCTTAGGAAGCATAAGCTGATGGGATTTTATTAATGAGATTAATAAAAAGAAAAGAAACCTAAAAGATGTTGTAGAATCAAAACTTTATAAAAAGGGTAGCTACAGATTTGCTTTGCATAGCGGTATATATGATATACCCTGCACCTTATTCGATGAGAAAAGAGCCGAGATCCCTTCACCGGGAGTGACCTCTTTAGCGAAACTGGCAGATGCTACAAACTCGCGGTTTAGTTTTTGACAGCTTCTATAGTTTTTGCTTTGCACAGTGGTATATATGATATACCTTGCACCTTATTCGATGGGGAAAGAGCCGAGATCCCTTCACCGGGAGTGACCTCTTTAGCGAAACTAGAAAAGCCTAAAAAACACTCCTTTTCAAAAACACTCGATTCTACGACGATATCAAGTTCATTACGCTCATGGTTTTCTGAAAAACCTGCGTAGCCCTCCGACATTTCAGATAGATATTACTTAGTATTCGTGCTACGGTAGTTTGGCATTCGTCAATGCGTAGTGTATGGTAGCTATTTACTATTTATCTGTAGCATATGATGCGATTGGATTAGGGTATTCGTACGGCGTTGTTTGGCATTCGTCAAGGGTCGTGCGGGTGGGTTTAATTCAATCAAGAAATGTACGGGTTGAACTTGACTAGCGGACTATGGATTGTTTGGCATTCGTCAAGGTTATAGCACGTTAGGGGCAAAAGCATTATCGGGAATTTCAAGTGTTGAAATTTGCAATGAGATTGCATACCTCCTATGAGATAGTTGGATCCCGATACCCACTGCAAGTAAGTGTTACTCCTGGGAGAGTTTTACACAGGACAATTAGCCAATCAAGTAGGTGTCTAGAAAAGTGTTAACGGGGTTACGCCTCTGGGAAAACGAGCTTTACTTTAATTAGGTCCGTGCGAAAGCACGGGGAACCTCCCTCAAGTACCGACACTGATCTGGCTGAAAGATTGACGAAATTGTAGGGTGTAATTAATCCCGGCTAATCTTACCTTTTAGGATTTGAAGGAAGATTTGATAAAAACACTGGGAGACATCCTGATTAGATAAGATAATAACCAATCTAATCTTGCAAGAGCATACGCTAAAGTGTTTTCTTCTCTCTCTCTCTCCAGGTAGCGACCATGTCAGGCCATAATCAAGATAATAATATGGATGTATTGACTGAACCGGCTTATTATACTGAGCAGGGGAACGTTGGTCCCGTTCTTTCTTATAAGAGTTATAAGACTGAACAGGAAACAGGAGAATATCTGGATTCTCAAGCCGCCCAAAAGAACATGCATGTTGATACATTTTCTTCGGGTGTGTTAGTTATTGAGAACTGTTTCTCAGTTCACCCTACGTCCTAGGTATTAGATACCGGATCAGGATCCCACATATGTAAATTGTTACATGGGCTACGTAAAGGTAGAGAACTGGGAAAAGGTGATCATTCCGTTCAAGTAGGGAATGGGGCAAATATTATAGCCAAAGCAGTTGGCGAATATCACCTGGTATTACCAAGTGGTAATACACTGATTCTGAATGAGTGCTATTATATACCGAACATGATGTGCAACATTATATCAGTTTCTTTATTAAGTAAAGAAGGATATAATTTTGTAGTACAGGATAATGTTATGAACATCTTCCTAAATCAAAAGTTGATTGCATCAGGCTCGTTACATAATGGCATATTCATTCTCAATCGAAATACAGTCCTCAATATACAAAACACACACAAGAAGAAAAGTTCAGAAATGAACGAATCCTTCTTGTGGCATTATAGACTTGGTCACATCAATGTGACACGACTAGCTAAGTTACATAAAGATGGATATTTGAACCCGTTCGAATTATCATCTTATGATACTTGCCATTCATGTTTCAAAGGTAAAATGACCAAAGCTCCGTTTAGTGGACACGGAGAAAGAGTTACAGAACTCTTAGGACCGGTACATAGTGATGTATGCGGTCCCATGTCTACGCATGCCAGGAACGGTTCTTCCTACTTTATTACATTCACTGACGATCTCTCTAGATACGGACATGTGTTCCTGATGAAACACAAGTCTGAAGCTTTTGAGAAATTCAGAGAATATAAACACGAAGTAGAGAACCAAACAGGCAAAAGTATTAAGATCCTTCGATCTGATCGAGGAGGAGAATACTTAAGCAATGAGTTCCAAGAATATCTAAAAGAGAATGGGATTCTCTCTCAGCTTACTCCTCCTTATACACCACAGCACAATGGTGTATCGGAACGGAGGAATCGCACCCTATTAGATATGGTGCGCTTGATGATGAGCACTGCTGAGTTGCCTATTTCCTTCTGGGGGTATACGCTCGAGACAGCCATACACCTATTGAATATGGTTCCTACCAAATCAGTGCCTACCACTCCATATGAAATATGGAAAGGGAAGAGACCATCTCTTAAGTATGTTAAGATATGGGGTTGTCCAGCCTATGTCAAAAGACAAAATCCGAACAAACTCGAGGCAAGATCTGTCTTATGTAAGTTTATAGGATAACCCAAAAATTCACAAGGGTATATCTTCTACCATCCCGAGGAACAAAAGGTATTTGTTTCTCGACATGCCACTTTCTTAGAAAAAGGTTTTCTTATGAAACAAATTAGTGGCATTGAGGTAGAACTGGAAGAGGTTCCAGCGACACAAACTATTACAGAAGACTTGGTAGAACCAGAGGATTCAGTAATACTCGATGAACCCCAGCCTCTTCGCCGATCTAGTAGGGTTTCTCGTCCACCTGAGAGATACTACGGTTTTCTCATTGATGGTGGATGCGAGGATTGCATCATGGAAGATGATGACCCAACTAGTTTCGAGCAGGCCATCACGAGTGGTGACTTTGTGAAATGGCTGGATGCAATGCGATCTGAGATGGAATCCATGTACATCAACAAAGTATGGACTTTGGAAAATGCTCCTGAAGGGGTAAAACCCATTAGGAGCAAGTGGATCTTTAAAAAGAAATTTGGTGTAGATGGAAAGTTGAGACTTTCAAAGCTAGACTTGTTGCAAAGGGTTTTCGTCAAAGACCAGGTGTGGATTATGACGAAACTTTTTCACCAGTGGCTATGCTTAAATCCATCCAGATCTTACTTGCCATTACTACATACCATGACTACGAAATCTGGCAAATGGATGTTAAGACCGCCTTTCTAAACGGTGATTTAGAAGAGTGCGTGTACATGACTCAACCAGAGGGCTTCGTAGGTAGTGGGAGCAGCGGAAAGGTATGCAAGCTGCTTAAATCCATTTATGGATTAAAACAAGCATCGCGGAGTTGGAACATCTGTTTTGATGTTGTAGTCAAAGAGTTTGACTTCATCAAAAATATAGATGAACCTTGTATCTATAAGAAGGTAGCAGAGAGTAAGGTTGTCTTCCTCATATTATACGTGGATGACATACTCTTGATAAGAAATGATATTCCTATGCTGCAATCAGTCAAGCTCTTCTTATCATAAAGATTCTCGATGAAAGATCTAGGTGATGCCTCCTGCATATTGGGAATCATGATCTATAGAGATATTGTTAGTTATATGTATGCCCTAGAGGCCATTACTGTACATAGGATGTATATTGTAGTGGATGCTGGGACATATATAGGGAGGACTTTCTTGCTCGACATGATAGTATGCTATCTGGTTGAACTTTACCTTAACGTGTATACTGATTGTCTCTCTGTTACATGTTGGTAAAGCCCTTAGGATGTGTGCTTGACTACCTGGACTATGATGCGGATCATACTAGTGGGGACATGGTAGTCCATAAGTACATCCTTCAAAGTCCCTAGTCGAGGGTGTATCGAGACGGGGCATCGATATACCAGAGTAGACTAGCGTATACCTTCTCGACCCATACAGATGGGCGATGGATGATCCCATATCCATTGGTGTTTGACATCAGAGATGATATACGGGTGCTCAGTAGAGACTGGGTACACTGGACGGACTCGCCGAGAACTCCCAGATGGTATTATACCTCACGTCAGATGGCAGTTCTCTGGTGACACTGGTACAGAGTAGTCTGTTGACCCGAGATCGTCATAGAGTCTTGTGTGGTTCCCACTGTGCTTTGATTTCCATCTTACCACGTCCAAGAGGGCGTGCAAAACGGTGGTTTTTGGGTACAGTCCCGAGTCACATGGAGGCAATGAGCGATAGGAGGGGATTCGTCTCTCCCGGTATAGGGGGTTGATGTTGCGCTGTGTTCGATTGGCTATAACAGGAAATCCCTGGCCAGGGTTGCTGAGATTTACTGGTAAATGTTACTAGTAGTTTCTCGAACAGTTATAGACCTCATATCGACACGACTTATCGAGCTATTGGGGTCTGACGTTTACCACCCCTAGGCGAGATATGCGACATATCGGACGATCAGACCGGACTGTACGGTAGTGTTACTGGTTGGATTCACTGGAGTGTGAGCGGGCTTGCTCGTTGATCTTCAGATCGCTCAATACCCGGGTGGCCGTTACGTTTAGCAGACCGCTTGCGGCTTGTGGGTGTTTGATATGATCATCACCTGCTGCCGGCGTATTGACGAGTCTTTAGAGTCCTACACAGAGGTTTCCTGGCTCAAGCGAAACGAAATAGGAGCGCATATGAGATATGTGCGGGACCGAGAATAATACGAGTATGTGATACTGTATTCGATTCTCGCGATGTGACATTGATCGGTTATATGCGATATAGCCGGGTTATCGGATCAAGTGTTGATTCGATAAGATGTTACTAATGATACCAGTCGGTTATGTGCGTCATGACCGGATCGTTAAATCAAGTGTTGATTTAATGATTTAATGCATAATTATATATTTGATATATTACTTTGCATTAACTAGTATCGGTTCACTTTAAATGGATTTTCTCACTCGGGTGTGCACATTTCATATGCGATATGATTTGTGCACTTGCTTGTATCATGTTTGATGGTGCATGCCCTTTTTGTTAAGTGTATAGAATTAAACCTTGGTTAATGGAATGGTTAGGGTTTACTATTTGATTATTCATTTTATTCATTTGTTTTTATTTTTGGAAAATAAATTGCATAAAATAGAATGGTGGCTTTCTTTTGTCTTCTTTCATGAAGCTTCATGAACTTTTGACTTAGTCACCATTTTGTCTCATGCTTAACCCTAACCAATTCAATTAACTCATGTTAATTCTCTACACCTAACCATGGTGAGAATTATGATAAGAATGGATTTTTATTTATTCTTTAATTCTTATCATAATTTTTATCATCTTCTTCCTCTTCTTCTTCTTCATGAAGATACCTTCCTCCATCAATGGTGATTGATGCAAATGAGTGAGAAATCCAATTCTAAAGTCTACCCACTTCCTATTTCTTCATCCTCTACCTCTTGCCAAGTAGTAGAGTGTGTTTCCTTCACAAGTTTTTAGGGCTTGGTGAAGGTGGAGCTTGATTTAGCGATGCCTCGACGTAGATCATCTTCGGCATGGACATCGACGACCTAGCTCGCTTTTTCTCCGACGAAGCCGACTCTAGAGCCCGGATTCCTTTTGGACAGCGGAGATGACTTCGTTGCGGAGCTATGGAGGTGGAGCACCGGATCTACAAAGGTTGTATTTCCGATATCCCATTAGTTAAGTTGTTAACTAGATTGTTTTTCGCCTAGATTTCTAGCCAACGGTCCGTATTAGGGTTTCTCGGCACCTAGATTTTTTGAAATTGGCATGGTAGATGCCTTGTGAGACCTCATTAGGGTGCCTAGGAACCCTACAGATATATCTAAACAGATACTGGGATTGTCCTAATCCAGGTACATTGACACCATACTAAAGAGGTTTAGTATGGAAGAATCCAAGCGTGGGAACCAACCCACGATCTCTGGACTCACTCTCTCCAAAGAGATGTCTCCCAAGACTGATTTGGAGAGAGCTCGCATGCAAGAGATACCCTATGCTTCGGCAGTAGGCTCTATCATGTATGTGATGCAATGTACCGGACCCGATGTAGCATACTCACTAAGTGTAGTGAGTCGGTATCAAGCAGATCCTGGAGAGAGTCACTGGACAGCTGTGAAGAACATTCTCAAGTACTTGCGAAGGACTAGAGAAATGTTCTTGGTGTATGGTAACGGAGAACTCCGGGTGGAGTCCTTTACCGATTCAAGTTTCTAAAGTGATAAGGACGACTCTAAGTCGCACTCAGGATTTGTCTTTACCCTCAATGGAGGGGCGGTATGTTGGAAGAGTTCCAAACAGGATACCGTTGCAGACTCGACGATGGAGGCTGAATACATTGCTGCCAACGATGCTGCCAAAGAGGCTGTCTGGATAAAGAAGTTTATTAGTGAATTTGGTGTGGTTTCATCCATTGAGCATCCAATACCTCTGTATTGCGATAACAATGGAGCTGTAGCTTTGGCTAAGGAACCCAGATCCCATCAGAAATCCAGACATATTCTGAGGCGGTATCACCTGATCAGGGAGATAGTTGATCGCCGGGAGATCGAGGTCAGGAGAGTATATACGAAGGACAACACTGCGGATCCACTCACGAAGGCCGTTCCCCAGATACCGTTTGAGAGATTATTCGGGATGCTAGGTATGAGATACTACAGTAGCTGGCCTTAGTGCAAGTGCGAGATTGTGAGTTATGTATATGCCCTAGAGGCCATTGTTGTACATATGATGTATATTATGATGGATGCTTGGATATATATAGAGAGGACTTTCTTGCTCGTCATGATAGTATGCTATTTGGTTTCACTTTATCTTAACATGTTGACTTGTATTGGTTTACTGGCTTTCTCTCACATGTTGAAAAAACCCTCAGGATCTGTACTCGACTACTGGGACTATGATGAGATCATACTAGTGGGGCCATGGTAGTCGATGAGTACATCCTATAACTGTTCCTAGTCGAGGGTATATCGAGACAGGGCATCGATACACCAGAGTAGACTAGCTTATACACATCTTGACCCATATGATGTTCAATCGATTCTGGTTCTAAGATGGAGGTGTAGAGGTCAAAAGGATGGGGTGTGGTTTCACTTGGCAAGGTCCCCTCACAATCGGGTAAATCAAACGCTGCAAAGTCGCACAACTTATCAAACATTCTATCTTCAATTGATAATTCAGTTGGGACACTTGATAGACTTTCAACACAGGAGTTGTGGGATTCAATTTGAAATGGGTAGGTTTGATTTGGAAGGGGGTACAGCTCACTCTCTCCACTCAAATTCTCAATTTGTCCAACTGCCTCATCATACATTGGAAAATTAGGAGCTAGTTGGAAACTAGCTACCGGGTCAGTAGGTTGTATGAGGGTGGCCATGAACGCATTCAAATTCATCATCTGTTGGCATGCCGCTACCCTAATGTCTTCCAATGACTGTTCCAGACTAGACATGGGTTGTGACGGGATTTCGGTAAAAGATTCAAAATTGTTTGGATACTGAAAACTCCCAAATGGCTGTTCAGAAGCAATGTCTAGGGAAGGTGCAAAAGTCGGGTAAGACTGGTAGGAATTGAATGGCTGGACAGTGGTAGGATCAACATTTGGATACGAAGGTGAATGGAAGTGTTGATCCCAAGAATTTGAAGTGGTGAAAGGAGTGAAAGATCGGCTATGAGATTGTTCAATACGTTCAGCGATGGACAACGGACGACTTGCAAAAGTGGTATCAACATAAGCGGGTGCGGGAGGTTGAAAAGGTTGATACAAAGTGGATTGCGGAATGCAAGTGTTTGTCCTAGACGCTTCTATCCGATCTTTCAAAGAAATTTTGGGCATGGAGGGGTCGTTCGATGTTCGGCCAAAGCAAGAACCGTAAGAAGTTATGTCTGGTTGTGGGTACCAAAGTTCGGCAAGAGTTTTGCGAGGTGGGGTACCCATGATATGAAGAGAGAAAGAAAGAAAGGCAGAGAAAAGGAGGGGGGGAAATTTGATTTTTTTTTTTTATAATTTTTTTTTAGGTAGATATTAACAAAAGAATGAAATATATACACAAAAAGAATCTGGACAAAAATAATCACGACACAAAAATACCACACACCTAATCGTTCTAGGGTTCACCTAGGTCAACTAGACCTGCTCCAGAACATGATTGTCGAAATAAAATTGTGTCGAGAAACGGGCTCAAGATACACTGATCACGAGGCCAGGTAATTGCAGAGATAAGGGGAGGTTTTCCAACGCTTTCGCGAAGTTCCTTAATTAAATAACCCTTTCTCTTTTGGCGGTTTCGCCGTTAACACTTTCCTAGACACCCCGTAAACAATGTACCGTTAAGCGAGGTTCTAAACACGGTTAACTTCTCCTAATGAGCGCGAAGTCCTTAAGGCTTAAAGTCTAATTTCTTTTAAAATTTGTGCGAGTAAACGTTATGCTCAAGTTCGTGATTTGTGGGCCACGGAAAAGGTGATGAAATCCTTTACCGTATATTATGGGGTTCGCTTGCCCTTAAGTCCGTATTAATGTATGCAATGCGCAATTCAATAAAAATTCTATAAAGAATCAAACAATCGTTTTTTAGTTTAAGCACGGCACTGCAACAAATACGGGTTAGTCAATTTTTAGCGTTTGCTAGCGAACTTGCAAAGAATCCTGCAAAGAATAGTATATTGGATGCGTCGGATTTGAGAAGAAGGTGTTAGTAAAGTACGTACCGTTAAGTTTTTGGGTTAGGAAACCCCCGTTGAATCAAATCCGGTAAGCTTGAAAAGTTCGCTTGCGCGGGTCAAACTGTAAGGTTAGTATAGCACCCTATGAAGAGATTACAAGCATCACATGACCTAAAGTTTTCATTTTTAAGGTGCTAAACTAACATGCAAAGGATGGATCCTAGAAAATTAGGGTTTGCTAAACATAAAGCTAACAAAATTAGGGTTTGAAGGCTACAACCTTTGTAGCTCCCGTTTTTGCTTCGCTCCTTAGGCTCTTTTGTGTTGAATCAAGGTTCTCTTGATCTCCCCTTGTGTCCACGATGATCCACCGCGGAGATATCCGTCCAAGCTCGCTACTTCGTCAAATCGAAGATAACACTCTAAACGAAACGGCTAAGCTTGTGTAGAATGTTGTTGTGGCTTTGGATCTCACTTCAAAAACCTTTCTTTTGTTGTATTTCACTCACTAGAAAAGATCTAGAGAGGAGAAGATGAAGGAAGATGAAGATGATGGCTAATATTATGAAGAGATAAAAAGATAACTCTTTTTCTTAAGAAGAAAAAGAAAATGAATATCACAATATATCTTTTTTCCTTCTTGACACTAACCATGATTAAAAGATGGATGATTAATTTAACTTGGGTTTAGAATGATAAAGGAAAAGATAACCATGGTTTAGTGGTGGGTGAGAATGGTTAGGTTAAAAGAAGCATGTAGAAACTAGTATAATTATCCTTTCCTTTTCATTTTCTTTTAAAACCAAAATTAAATAATTATCCATAGTTTAATCTATGGTGTGAAGCTTATATTGCCACCATTTCCATATATAAACAACCATGATAGTTTGATGTATGTATGTGTACATGTATGCACATCTTCATGTGCATGAAGCTAGAAAAGAAAAATAGAAACACATGCATGCATGCATACATCCATCAAACCCTAGAAAGGTTTTGAGTGAGAAAACTAATGGTTAAATGATAAATCAACACTTGATTTATCAATCCGGTCATATCTCATATGACCCCACCAAAAGTAGTTCACCCGATCAATGTTCGGTATCATATACGCACATTTCAATCGGGTGCATGCGCATATCGCATATGCGCACCACAACGTTTCGCCTGGACTGGGTAACTCCTCTGTGGGACTCTAAGACTCGTCAATACGCCGGCAGAGGGTAATGATCATATCAAGTGCCCTCAAGCCGCAAGAGGTCAGCTAAACGTAACGGCCACCCGGGTATTGAGCGATCAGAAGACAACAAGCGAACCTGCTACAACTCCCGTCGAGCCATCCGGCAACACTACCGTACAGTCCGGTCTCTTCGTCAAATCTGCTGCATATCGAGCCTAGGGATGGTCACGTCGACCCCAATAACTCAATAAGTCGTGTCGGTGAATGGTCTATAACAGATCGAGAAACTACTGATAACACTTATCAGCAAATCTCATCAGCCCTGGCCAGGGACTTGCCGTTATAACCAGTCGAGCACAGCACAGCATCAACTCCCAATACCGGGAGAGACGAAACCCCTCCTATCGCTCATCGTCTTCATGTGTCTCGGGACTGTACCCAACGGCCACCTGTTTGCACGACTCAGTAGAGCCGTGGTAGGGTGGCAATCAAAGTACAGTGGGAGAACACACAAGGCTCTATGACGATCTCGGGTCTACAGACTAACCTGTACCAGTGTCACCTGAGAACTGCTATCCGACGATAGATATAATTCCATATAGGAGTTCTCGGCGAGTCCGTCCAGTGTACCCAGTCACCACTGAGCACCCGTATATGATCTTGATGTCAAACATCGATGAATGTGGGAACATCCATTGCCCATCACATGGGTCTAGTATCATATACGCTAGTCTACTCTGGTATATCGATGCCCCATCTCGATACACCTCCGACTAGGGACATTTCAGGATATGCTTATAGACTACAGATGTCCCACTAGTATGATCTCCATCATAATCAGAGTAGTCAAGCCGATATCCTCAGGGCTTTATCAGCATGTATGAATGAATAGAAGCATGATCAAATAAACATGTCAGATAAAGAATAACCAGATAGCATACTATCATGTCGAGCAAGAAAGTAAACTGAATATATATACATGTATAGATACATCCACTATCACATAATGGCCTCTAGGGTATACATATATCCAACAATCTCCCACTTGCACTAAGGCCAGTTATTGGCGTATCTCATACCCAACATCTCAAAAAGTCGCTCATGCTGCGGCTGAGGGAGAGCCTTGGTGAATGGATCCGCGGCGTTGTTCTTTGTGTCAACTCTCTTAATCTCGATCTCGCGGCGATCTACAATCTCCCGGATCAAATGAAAACGCCTCAGGATGTGTCTGGACCGCTGATGGGATCTGGGTTCCTTGGCTAACGCCATCGCCCCATTATTGTCACAATACAAAGGTATTGGATCAATAATGGTTGGAACTACTCCTAGCTCCGAGACGAACTTCTTCATCCAGACGGCTTCCTTGGCGGCATCATTTGCAGCAATGTACTCAGCTTCCATCGTAGAGTCTGCAACGGTATCTTGTTTGGAACTCTTCCAACTTACCGCCCCTCCATTGAGGGTGAATACAAACCCTGAGATAGATTTGCTGTCATCCTTGTCGCTCTGGAAGCTCGAATCGGTAAAGGCCTCCATTTGGAGATCTTTATTACCATACACCAAGAACAATTCTTTAGTCCTTCGCAAGTACTTAAGAATGTTCTTCACAGCTGTCCAGTGGTTCTCCCCTGGGTTGGATTGATACCTGCTTACAACACTAAGTGCATAAGCTACATCTGGGCGTGTACATAACATCGCATACATTATAGACCCTACTGCCGAAGCATAAGGTATAATGCTCATGCGAGCTCTCTCTTCATCGGTCTTTGGACAAGAATCCTTGGAGAGAGTGACTCCATGGCAAGCGGGTAAGGCACCCCGCTTGGAGTCTTCCATACTAAACCTCTTTAGGATGGTGTTGATGTACCTGGTTTGGGACAATCCCAATAACTTTTTGGATCTATCCCTATAGATCCTTATGCCCAGGATGTATGTGGCATCACCCAGGTCCTTCATGGAGAACCTTAGTGATAAGAATGATTTGACCGACTGTAGCATAGGAATGTCATTTCCTATCAGAAGAATGTCATCCACGTACAATACGAGGAATGTGACAGCTCTTCCTACAGTCTTCCTATAAACACAAGGTTCATCCGGATTTTTGATGAAATCAAACTCTTTGATAACATCATCGAAACAGATGTTCCAACTCCGAGATGCCTGCTTTAACCCATATATGGATTTAAGCAATCTACATGCTTTCTCGCTGCTCCCACTGTCAATGAAGCCCTCCGGCTGATCCATATAAACACATTCTTCTAAATCTCCATTTAGAAATGCCGTTTTAACGTCCATCTGCCAGATTTCATAGTCGTAGTGAGCAGCAATAGCAAGTAGGATCCGAATAGATTTAAGCATGGCTACGGGCGAAAAAGTTTCGTCATAGTCCAAACCTGGTCTTTGACGAAAACCCTTCGCCACAAGTCTTGCTTTATAGGTCTCTACCTGCCCATCCACACCAATCTTTCTTTTAAAGATCCATTTGCACCCTACAGGTTTTACCCCAGGGGGTACAACGTCCAAAGTCCATACTTTGTTGGTGTACATAGACTCCATTTTGGATCTCATGGCATCCAGCCACTTCACAGAGTCACCACTCGTGATAGCTTGCTGAAAACTGGTAGGATCATCATCTTCCATGATACAGTCTTCTCTGTCACCATCAATGAGGAAACCGTAGTACCTCTCCGGTGGGCGAGAAGTCCTACCAGACCTACGGAGTGGCCGAGGTTCTTCAGTTTCTGTTGCAACAGCCGGTTCAACCAAATCGTCATTTGTAGTTTGTGTCTCCAGAACCTCTTCCAGATCTACTACCTTGCCATCATCTTTATCTGTGAAAAACTCTTTTTCCAAGAATGTGGCATACTGAGAAACAAACACCTTTTGTTCCTCTTTGTGGTAGAACAGATATCCATAAGAATTCTTTGGATATCCCACAAAGTTACACATGACTGACCGTGTCTCGAGTTTGTCCGGATTCTGCTTTTTAACATAGGCCGGGCAACCCCAAATCTTAATTCTTTTAAGAGATGGTCTCTTTCCATTCCATATCTCATATGGCGTGGTAGACACGGCTTTGGTTGGAACCCTGTTTAGCAGAAACGCCGCAGTCTCCAATGCATGCCCCCAAAACGAGACTGGTAACTCAGCGTCACTCATCATGGACCGGACCATATCTAATAGGGTCCTATTCCGTCGTTCTGACACATCGTTGTGCTGTGGTGTGTAAGGCGGAGTGAGCTGAGAGAGAATCCCATTCTCTTTTAGGAAGTTTGCAAATTCTGTACTGAGATACTCACCACCTCGATCTGATCGAAGCATCTTAATACTCAAGCCGGTTTGTTTTTCTACTTCTTGTTTATATTCAACGAACTTCTCGAAAGCGTCGGACTTGTGTTTTAATAAAAATACATGACCGAATCTTGAGAAATCATCGGTGAATGTAATGAAGTATGAAAAACCGCCTCTAGCCTGTGTAGACATCGGCCCACATACATCACTATGTATGAGGCCCAGGAGCTGAGTAGCTCTTTCTCCGTGTCCAGTAAACGGAGTTTTGGTCATTTTACCCTTGATACAAGACTGGCAAGTCGCATAAGATTTATATTCAAAAGAGTTTAAATATCCATCTTTATGTAACTTGTTTAGTCTTGTTTCGTTAATATGACCAAGTCTACAGTGCCAAAGAAAAGCTTCATTTAATTCTGAAATTTTTCTTTTATTAGTGTGTTGTATACTGAAAACTGTGTGTTGATTTAGGACATATATTCCGTTATTAAGTGTACCATACCCAACCAACATTTGATTTAGGTGAATGTTCATAACATTGTTCTGCAACACAAAATTATATCCTTCATTGTCCAACAAAGATACGGATATTATATTACATAGCATATCAGGTACAAAATAACATGGATTCAAAATCAAAATACATCCAGACGGCAACCCCAAGTGATACTCTCCCACTGCGACTGTATGTACATTGGAACCATTTCCAACGCGGAGAGTATGGTCACCTGTCTTCAAAACCTTGCTATTTCTCAGCCCCTGCATAGAATTGCAAATGTGAGAACCTGAACCGGTATCCAATACCAAGGAAGCAGAGTTTATAGAAAAACAGTTTTCAGTTACAAACGCACCTGAAGCAGAAGCATCACCATGCTTCTTCTTAAGACTTAGGTACTCCGTGCAGTTGCGCTTCCAATGTCCTGTCTTGTGGCAATGAAAACACTCGCCTTTCCCTGGGTCTCCAGCCGTGGATTTTCCCTTTCCCTTCACCTTTTTGACTCCGCCCTTAGGATTAGTGGGTTTCTTCTTTTTCTTTCCCTTGGCCTTAGCTTTTGGGCGAGAAGAAGAAGACTGTCCAATGGTCATAACGGGAGTCTTTGCTGACTTCATAGTGCTCTCTGCACTCCTTAACATATTAAGGAGTTCAGGGAGGTCCTTCTCCATGCCATGCATGTTGAAGTTCACTATGAACTGAGCAAAGGTGGAGGGGAGGGACTGCAGAATAATATCTATATATTGTTCATTTTCCATTGTCCATCCAAGGTCCTCAAGCTCTTCTATAAGGGCTATCATCTTCAAAACATGGTCTGCTACTGGTGTGCCAGGGGCCATCCGCATGTGAAACAGTTTCTTTGATGCCTCGTATCGTAATACGCGGGACTGCTCCCCATACAACTCCTTTGTATGGAGCAGTATCCCGTGGATGTCCATGTCCTCGTGCTGCTTTTGATGTGTGTTATCCATCGATGCAAGCGCGAGGCATGTGGCCATGGCACAGTCAGCGTCCCATGTCTTGCGGACTTCTATGTCCGCAACTGAGGATTTTGGGCCTGGGACGGGCGGGGCTGAAGCCGTGAGGACATATGATACTTTATCATAAGTCAAGGCGATCTTCAGATTCCTTAGCCAGTCTTTATAGTTGGTCCCGTTCAGTTTGTTTTTATCTAGTAGAAGCTTAAGTCCAGTCATTGGTATCTGCCATTAAGAGAGAGAAAAGAATACACTCAGCGAAAGCTCTTGCATAGATTAGATTGGTTTTATTATCTTGTCTAATCGATGTTTCCCACTGCTTTTTATCAAGTTTTTCTTTCAAACCTTAAAAAGAAAAACTAGCCAGGATTAATTACAGTCTACAACTTCGCTAACCGTTCAGCCAGGCCAGTGTTGGTACTTTGAGGGAGGTTCCCTGTGCTTTCGCACGGACCTAATTAGAGTAAACCTTGTTTTCCCAGAGGCGGAGCCCCGTTAACACCTTTCTAGACACCTAATGAGTTAGCTAATTGTAAACTGCAAAACTCTCCTAGGAGCAACTATTGCCCACAGTGGGATCGGGATCCAACCATCATATGGAAGGTATGCAATCTCATTGCAAATTTCAACACTTGAAATTCCCGATGTAATTTTTACCCCTAGTACTTATGACCTTAACTATGGTCAACAAATCATAAGTACCAGTCAAGTTCTACCCGTCATTTCTTGATCAATTAGACCCACCCATATGACCCTTAACTATGGTCAACAAAGTCGTATGAATGTCCTAATTAATCTGCATCATATGCAGTGTAGGAAGACATCACTTAGCTACCGTACACTACGCCTTAACTAAAGTCAACAAACGTAGCACGAATACTAAGTACTCTACTTCCTAAAATGACGGAGGGTTGCGAATGATTTTTAAGAAAATCTTTAACGCTTTGAACTTGATATCGTTGTAGAATCAAACAGTTTTTCAAAAGGAGTGGCTTAAGCTCCGCAGTTTTGAAATAAAGCTTTTTCATAAATAGCCGAGTAGTTTTTAAATCCGATTCTACAACATCTTTTTAGGTTTATTTTCTTTACATTAATCACATTAATGTAATCCCATCATTTAAGTCCTAAAGCCAATCACAGAAAAGAAACGAAAATATCACGTACGCTTATGCCATCCGCATTCGCCGCAATGTTCCGTTATGCACCGTTAGGTTACTTAACTAACGGCATACCGGGACGGGACTAGCGCGGGTGTAAAACATAAGCAACGTCTACTATATATCATATATATAATAAGTCATTCGTCTCAGATTTCACAGAACACAGGCAGCAGAAATATAGATATAACGTGGGATATACTAGGACGTCCGTATTTAGTATTTAGCCAGAATAGAAAATACGGATTCCACAGTCGCGATGAATAGCCAAGCCCACACCCTGGACCCCTACGAGAGCGACAAGTGACCCTACCAATCCTGGAATTTAGGAGACCCGGTCTCGACTCCTCGAGATGGCCTCCCACTGAACCCCAGAACCCGGTCACCTGTGCTCCCCTCCTTGGGTCCATCCTAATGCGGAAAAGTAAATAATATACAACACTGGTGACACAACCGCAACCTGGAAGTGCCCCAAATAAAAGAATATTACATTACATTTGAATTTACATGAATGAAAATATAAAACTCTCATCTCATAAAAACCCCCGGCTATTCGATCGCGACAATCCTGCACATCATATCTCAGCAATACATAATATCATATATCATCAACGTAAGTAAGTATGCGTACCCCGATTGTCGTTGATGTATAGCAACGAAACCGGCGATATCTAACATACTACACTTACGGTCACAGAAAAGAAAGTGTAAAACTACAATATTTGGAATCCAGATTCTCATTAGACATCATAAATGCGAAATATCACATATTTCGTATTTCATGTCTACACTATTTGAATTCCACATATTGTATCACATTCCAGATAAACAGACAGTATTAAAGTTTTCGAACGAACTGTCAAGCACCCAAGATTCACTAAAGCTCAACACTTGAGCAGGGTTCAAAGATCCGGAGTGTGACACAGTAGCGGCGGTCCAGCCGTAGAAGGGTCAAGCCAACGCCTCACATGTGGCACGCCGTACTGCCCCAAACCCTAAGGTTCAAAGGGCAGTTCGAGACGGTCACGTAATCGAGTTAAGGTTTGTTGTCTTCTAGAGGGACCACCGCAAAAAGACTTGCACACATCTCCAAACTATTTAAACCCCGTGAATATTGAGTAAATGATAATCGTTCAAACACTTCAATACTTTCTAGTTTACCCGGAAAAGAAATACGAAATGAAAATTCCGATCGAAACATCTAGTTCAAAACCATCTCCAGAATTTTCAACAGAAGATTCAGATTAAATACTCTCAAAATGTACTGTAGCAGGCAAAGAAAATTACTGTACAAAAAAATATCAGAGGGCCCCACATTTGGCCGCGGAAGCGCGGCACAAGCTTGCTTATGCCGCCCTTCCGCGGTCAAACTTACTGTTCACAGGTACGAATTTTGCAGATCATCTAATTTTTACCTGCTCTAATTTTTGAGAATTTTTAATTCTGAAAAAGATTAATTTTTAAAAAATTTCCAGAGAGCATCCCATAAACCCGTATTTTTGTTTCGATCGGATTTTTTTACTCCGCAAAAAGGTCGCCTAATGTTCTAGGTCGGCTCTGATACCAATGTAAGGTTAGTATAGCACCCTATGAAGAGATTACAAGTATCACATGACCTAAAGTTTTCATTTTTAAGGTGCTAAACTAACATGCAAAGGATGGATCCTAGAAAATTAGGGTTTGCTAAACATAAAGCTAACAAAATTAGGGTTTGAAGGCTACAACCTTTGTAGCTCCCGTTTTTGCTTCGCTCCTTAGGCTCTTTTGTGTTGAATCAAGGTTCTCTTGATCTCCCCTTGTGTCCACGATGATCCACCGCGGAGATATCCGTCCAAGCTCGCTACTTCGTCAAATCGAAGATAACACTCTAAACGAAACGGCTAAGCTTGTGTAGAATGTTGTTGTGGCTTTGGATCTCACTTCAAAAACCTTTCTTTTGTTGTATTTCACTCACTAGAAAAGATCTAGAGAGGAGAAGATGAAGGAAGATGAAGATGATGGCTAATATTATGAAGAGATAAAAAGATAACTCTTTTTCTTAAGAAGAAAAAGAAAATGAATATCACAATATATCTTTTTTCCTTCTTGACACTAACCATGATTAAAAGATGGATGATTAATTTAACTTGGGTTTAGAATGATAAAGGAAAAGATAACCATGGTTTAGTGGTGGGTGAGAATGGTTAGGTTAAAAGAAGCATGTAGAAACTAGTATAATTATCCTTTCCTTTTCCTTTTCTTTTAAAACCAAAATTAAATAATTATCCATAGTTTAATCTATGGTGTGAAGCTTATATTGCCACCATTTCCATATATAAACAACCATGATAGTTTGATGTATGTATGTGTACATGTATGCACATCTTCATGTGCATGAAGCTAGAAAAGAAAAATAGAAACACATGCATGCATGCATACATCCATCAAACCCTAGAAAGGTTTTGAGTGAGAAAACTAATGGTTAAATGATAAATCAACACTTGATTTATCAATCCGGTCATATCTCATATGACCCCACCAAAAGCAGTTCACCCGATCAATGTTCGGTATCATATACGCACATTTCAATCGGGTGCATGCGCATATCGCATATGCGCACCACAACGTTTCGCCTGGACTGGGTAACTCCTCTGTGGGACTCTAAGACTCGTCAATACGCCGGCAGAGGGTAATGATCATATCAAGTGCCCTCAAGCCGCAAGAGGTCAGCTAAACGTAACGGCCACCCGGGTATTGAGCGATCAGAAGACAACAAGCGAACCTGCTACAACTCCCGTCGAGCCATCCGGCAACACTACCGTACAGTCCGGTCTCTTCGTCAAATCTGCTGCATATCGAGCCTAGGGATGGTCACGTCGACCCCAATAACTCAATAAGTCGTGTCGGTGAATGGTCTATAACAGATCGAGAAACTACTGATAACACTTATCAGCAAATCTCATCAGCCCTGGCCAGGGACTTGCCGTTATAACCAGTCGAGCACAGCACAGCATCAACTCCCAACCGGGAGAGACGAAACCCCTCCTATCGCTCATCGTCTTCATGTGTCTCGGGACTGTACCCAACGGCCACCTGTTTGCACGACTCAGTAGAGCCGTGGTAGGGTGGCAATCAAAGTACAGTGGGAGAACACACAAGGCTCTATGACGATCTCGGGTCTACAGACTAACCTGTACCAGTGTCACCTGAGAACTGCTATCCGACGATAGATATAATTCCATATAGGAGTTCTCGGCGAGTCCGTCCAGTGTACCCAGTCACCACTGAGCACCCGTATATGATCTTGATGTCAAACATCGATGAATGTGGGAACATCCATTGCCCATCACATGGGTCTAGTATCATATACGCTAGTCTACTCTGGTATATCGATGCCCCATCTCGATACACCTCCGACTAGGGACATTTCAGGATATGCTTATAGACTACAGATGTCCCACTAGTATGATCTCCATCATAATCAGAGTAGTCAAGCCGATATCCTCAGGGCTTTATCAGCATGTATGAATGAATAGAAGCATGATCAAATAAACATGTCAGATAAAGAATAACCAGATAGCATACTATCATGTCGAGCAAGAAAGTAAACTGAATATATATACATGTATAGATACATCCACTATTACATAATGGCCTCTAGGGTATACATATAACCAACACAAACTACCCGGATCTTTGGCACTGTACTTTGCAATCACCTTAGTCTTGAACGTACACTTTGCTCCCCACAATCGCCGTTTGCAAATCCGCAAAAATCTGCAGACTTGCTCACAAAAATTATCGAAAAAAAACAAAAAGTTTTTTTTTATTATAAATATATACAAAAAGAATATTAACCCGAATAACAAGAAAGAAAATACGCTACCGTCTCCCCGGCAACGGCGCCATTTGATCGCACGCAAAAAGCGTGTCGGATGTTCAAAATTCTAAAGTTATAACCGCGATCAGGACGGTGTCGCTATGCAGCTAGCCGGTTGAGCACGGGTCGATCCACAGGGAGATGGTTGTATGTCCTTTCTTGTTTTTGACGAGTCAATAAAGAATTTGTGTATGTTTGTTCAGTCTAACCTATGTGTATTATTTGCAAGTATAAAGTTGTTAAGAAAAGATACGAAAGTGTAAGCTAAAGAAATCCGTACTCAGAACCTTTGAGCCGAGTCTTGCCCAATTGAAGCTAGAGCAATCGGCAACAACGTGGATTAGGGGATTTAAGCGCGGTATTCGTGGAATCCGGCTTATTTACCCTTGTCCTTCCGTTCTTGTCTCTTACTTTCGCCTCCGGCCAAACCGAACGCAACCGGTCGCGGTTAGGAATCACCGTTACCTTGTTAGGGTAGGGTGCCTAACGGAGCGCTTGGGTAACGTTTGGGCGGAGTTCAATGGAAAATAACGGGAAAAGGAAATGAGCAAAGAAATGTTAACTTATAATATCGTATTGATTCTTAACAACAACAATAATTACAACCATTCACAAAAAGAACCAAAACGAGCAAAAGAAAAGAAAAGATTACAAGTAAGTAAGTGCATGGAATTAAATTGCAAGTAAGTAAGCAAGATAATAAAAAGCAAGTAATAAAAAGCGAGAAAGAAAACTAGAAACTAGAACTCAAGACAAGTATGGGATCAATAGCCAACCCTTAAACTTGCAAGCTCAATCAAGAGGTTGCAAGATCAAGAGAAGGGTAAAGAACTCATGTGAAGTGAAGAACTAATTCCATAAGAAAATACAACCCTTGAGATCAATAACTAACCCTTAACCTTTCAAGCTCATGAAGAGGTTGAAAGATCAAGAGGAAGCAAAAATCTCAAGGGAAAGCTAAACAAATAAGAATGATACAAAAACCCTCATCTTCATTCACATCCACTCAATGCTCTCACTGCATTTCCATGGAGGAAGATGAAGAAGAAGAAGAAGAAAACTAAAACTAGCAAAAAGAGGCTTAAGAATTTAACACCATTGGCTTGGCAAATTCTGGGGTATTTATAGGCAGGGAACTGGAAACCTAGGGCAAGAATCGGGCTCCATATGAAAGTACCAAACTGCCCCCAGAAAATGACAGAGAGAAGAGTCTACATGGCCGCGGTTCCGCGGCCTAAGCGCGCTAATGCCGCGGAACCGCGGCGCTTTAGAGGAGTTAGGCCATAGGATTTTGTGGGGTTCCCTGGTTTGATGTCTTCTTCAGTGTGGTATATGACTTTTCTCAGAAACTCTTCACAATTCTTCCAGAATTTCAGTAGATCAAAAGGTGATGTGATGTGGATCTTTTGCCATGATTTCCTCGAGCTCCGCGTAGATTTCTTGGATCTTGTGTTGACATTGAGCTTTGTGCATGACATGACAATCGATTTGCCATTTTGTCCCTTAAACTGGTATGTGGCAACACACGGATAGAGAGCGGAGACCCTATTTTATCTGTGGTTGGCAGTAATCCGGAATTTGTCGTACTTTTCCATGAATTTCATTGTTTAGAGCTGAGAACCAGTATCCTGTAAATATGTAGCAAACACTGATTAAAAGCACCTGCCTATAAACAAACGAGCGTAAGAATGGGCGGTATAAAATGCAATATTCTGGTATGAACAAATACCCCCAAACTTAACTTTTGCTCGTCCCGAGCAAAACCAATTATTCACAAAAATAAAATCCTAACCGCACTTTCGCAGGGAACGCGATTGCACTGAGCACGTGCAACAAGCCGTTAAACCTCTAGGTGTCCCTAGTAGGAGGGGTGCTGTCTCCTGAGGGTTTTCAGCGGATTACACCCACAAAATCCCGTCAAGTTAGTGTCATAAGTTAACGTCGATTCTACTCCTACAGTTTAGTATTTACGTTAGAAATTCTATTATCCTAAGTTAGAAATATCCAACCCCTATGTTTCACACCTCCTATCTATTTAACTTTAGGTCCTATACGTTCCAAAAAAAGTTTAGAAAGATGTTGGTTCTCCTGAGTTTTCCTTCTAAAGTGCGGCCTCAAATCATGGATTTTTATCAACTTTACAAAAAACACAAGTCTTATTCTTCATTTCTCTCTTTTATCCAAACATCGATTGTATACCCCTACGTGTGTGTAAATTTGCACCCCTACACTGAAGAATTCAATTCAAGCTATAGTACCCTTGTCCTAATACCTAATATTACTTCTTTTCATTAAGGATGGACGGTGTTGCTCACACACCTTTTATGCGACTATTAATGCTTCTTGAGGCACTAACAGCCGATTACTGAATGTGTGAGCTTAAAGCGTAAATAGCAGTTTCCAGGTCTTGACTTTATTCTATTTTTTCTTTTTCTTTTTCTTTTTCTTTTTCTTTTTCTTTTTCAAGACCGGATATATTTTTCAATATGCTCTTTTGGTGTTTAGCTTTAAATACCGTTTTTTCTTTCATACTAGGCTTTCAGGCAAGAGTATTTCTAGGTATTCTCTACTATCCCAAGTTTCAAGGTGCGTGTAAGTGCAGTTTGTAGGGTATATACTTTCTAAATTTGAACTCAAGAAAAGAAACTATTTTTCAGACTTATCCTTCAGTAAAGCTTTAATACTTTCCCTTCATCTTGACTTAACTCAAGAACTGAACTCAAGATTACCTATTTCTTAAAAAAAACTGTAAGGACGTATACTTACCAAAATTAGACAGAATGAGGGTTATTTTTAGGATTTTCAATTCCTAAGCCTAGAATTTAGTTATTTCTAACATATCAACTAAACTTTCAGAATAAAAATCTAAGTTACCCTATTAGCTAACTTGACGACAAAGTTTTTATATTTTTGGAAAAAATTTCGATTTTTGTGGGTTTTTTAATAAGGTATGCAAATGCAGAATATACAAATGAATGCAAAGGAAGAAAGCTTACCGAGTACACCCCCAAACTTAAACTTGACAGTGCCCTCACTGTCAGGCTACACCAAGAGGGTCAAAATTGTCGGCGCTCTCTAGAAACAAATTATATACAAACAAAAAGGAAAACAAAAAATATATACAAAAAGGAGTCCCCCCAAACTTAAGTAAAACAGTGTTTCCACTTTTAAGCGTTGAAGTTCAGGATTAGGGGGGAAAGAGAATAGTATCAAGCTATACAAGGCCTTACAAAGGCCAAAAGTTAACACCAACCATTCAAAAATTCTATCTCTGTAAGATGCGAGTTGGTGAAAGAAGGTGAAGAGGAAAGAAATGGAGATTATGCGAGACCGTATGGAGATAGAAGCGGGATACGGTCTCGGTATATGAGAAGAAGAATGGCGGAAGGGAGAAAGAAGTGGAATACGAACTTGAGGGTGAAAATGGAGTGAATAGATTAGCACAATTTGTGATGACCGATGTGTGAAAAGCGATTGTGCTAATATATTAACCCGTCGAGAAATGGGGTCAAATCCCTCAAGATTCGTGAGAAACCATGGGTATGCCGAACTTGGTAAACCAGACAATGGAAATGGAAGTGATACAGTTACTTGCAGGGTCGGAACGATGGAAAGGGTAGAGGAAAGTGATCGAGGAGGGGTATCAGGTAAAGGTTCGGGAGGGGGTATACAGTCAATGGAAGGGACATGATGAATTGGAAAATCCGACTCATCAATTAAAACTGGTTCATCCTCAAAAATTTCCTCAATGTTCTCCTCAAAAATTAGCTCATCCATGAAAATTTCATCGAAATCTAGACGCATCAGGGGTTCGGGAAAAACAGTTAATGACTCGGGATGATGAATTGGAGAGAAAAACTCTGCCAAATCTACAGGTTCATCATCCAAAATATTCCCGGCGTCAATATCCTCAATCAAGTGAAAGTCAATTTTCTCAGACACCTCATCAAAAGCATGGATTTCAATCGATTCTGGTTCTAAGATGGAGGTGTAGAGGTCAAAAGGATGGGGTGTGGTTTCACTTGGCAAGGTCCCTTAACAATCGGGTAAATCAAACGCTGCAAAGTCGCACAACTTATCAAACATTCTATCTTCAATTGATAATTCAGTTGGGACACTTGATAGACTTTCAACACAGGAGTTGTGGGATTCAATTTGAAACGGGTAGGTTTGATTTGGAAGGGGGTACAGCTCACTCTCTCCACTCAAATTCTCAATCTGTCTAACTGCCTCATCATACATTGGAAAATTAGGAGCTAGTTGGAAACTAGCTACCGGGTCAGTAGGTTGTATGAGGGTGGCCATGGACGCATTCAAATTCATCATCTGTTGGCATGCCGCTACCCTAAAGTCTTCCAACGACTGTTCCAGACTAGACATGGGTTGTGACGGGGTTTCAGTAAAAGATTCAAAGTTGTTTGGATACTGAAAACTCCCAAATGGCTGTTCAAAAGCAATGTCTAGGGAAGGTGCAAAAGTCGGGTAGGACTGGTAGGAATTGAATGGCTGGACAGGGGTAGAATCAACATTTGGATACGAAGGTGAATGGAAGTGTTGATCCCAAGAATTTGAAGTGGTGAAAGGAGTGAAAGATCGGCTATGAGATTGTTCAATACGTTCAGCGATGGACAACGGACGACTTGCAAAAGTGGTATCAACATAAGCGGGTGCGGGAGGTTGAAAAGGTTGATACAAAGTGGATTGCGGAATGCAAGTGTTTGTCCTAGACGCTTCTATCCGATCTTTCAAAGAAATTTTGGGCATGGAGGGGTCGTTCGATGTTCGGCCAAAGCAAGAACCGTAAGAAGTTATGTCTGATTGTAGGTACCAAAGTTCGGCAAGAGTTTTGCGAGGTGGGGTACCCATGATATGAAGAGAGAAAGAAAGAAAGGCAGAGAAAAGGAGGGGGGAAAATTTGATTTTTTTTTATAATTTTTTTTTAGGTAGATATTAACAAAAGAATGAAATATATACACAAAAAGAATCTGGATAAAAACAATCACGATACAAAAATACCACACACCTAATCGTTCTAGGGTTCACCTAGGTCAACTAGACCTGCTCCAGAACATGATTGTCGAAGTAAAATTGTGTCGAGAAACGGGCTCAAGATACATTGATCACGAAGCCAGGTAAGTGCAGAGATAAGGGGAGGTTTTCCAACGCTTCCGCGAAGTTCCTTAATTAAATAACCCTTTCTCTTTTGGCGGTTTCGCCGTTAACACTTTCGTAGACACCCCGTAAACAATGTACCGTTAAGCGAGGTTCTAAATACGGTTAACTTCTCCTAATGAGCGCGAAGTCCTTAAGGCTTAAAGTCTAATTTCTTTTAAAATTTGTGCGAGTAAACGTTATGCTCAAGTTCGTGATTTGTGGGCCACGGAAAAGGTGATGAAATCCTTTACCGTATATTATGGGGTTCGCTTGCCCTTAAGTCCGTATTAATGTATGCAATGCGCAATTCAATAAAAAATCTATAAAGAATCAAACAATCGTTTTTTAGTTTAAGCACGACACTGCAACAAATACGGGTTAGTCAATTTTTAGCGTTTGCTAGCGAACTTGCAAAGAATCCTGCAAAGAATAGTATATTGGATGCGTCGGATTTGAGAAGAAGGTGTTAGTAAAGTACGTACCGTTAAGTTTTTGGGTTAGGAAACCCCCGTTGAATCAAATCCGGTAAGCTTGAAAAGTTCGCTTGCGCGGGTCAAACTACCCGGATCTTTGGCACTGTACTTTGCAATCACCTTAGTCTTGAACGTACACTTTGCTCCCCACAATCGCCGTTTGCAAATCCGCAAAAATCTGCAGACTTGCTCACAAAAATTATCGAAAAAAACAAAAAGTTTTTTTTTATTATAAATATATACAAAAAGAATATTAACCCGAATAACAAGAAAGAAAATACGCTACCGTCTCCCCGGCAACGGCGCCATTTGATCGCACGCAAAAAGCGTGTCGGATGTTCAAAATTCTAAAGTTATAACCGCGATCAGGACGGTGTCGCTATGCAGCTAGCCGGTTGAGCACGGGTCGATCCACAGGGAGATGGTTGTATGTCCTTTCTTGTTTTAGACGAGTCAATAAAGAATTTGTGTATGTTTGTTCAGTCTAACCTATGTGTATTATTTGCAAGTATAAAGTTGTTAAGAAAAGATACGAAAGTGTAAGCTAAAGAAATCCGTACTCAGAACCTTTGAGCCGAGTCTTGCCCAATTGAAGCTAGAGCAATCGGCAACAACGTGGATTAGGGGATTTAAGCGTGGTATTCGTGGAATCCGGCTTATTTACCCTTGTCCTTCCGTTCTTGTCTCTTGCTTTCGCCTCCGGTCAAACCGAACGCAACCGGTCGCGGTTAGGAATCACCGTTACCTTGTTAGGGTAGGGTGCCTAACGGAGCGCTTGCGTAACGTTTGGGCGGAGTTCAATGGAAAATAACGGGAAAAGGAAATGAGCAAAGAAATGTTAACTTATAATATCGTATTGATTCTTAACAACAACAATAATTACAACCATTCACAAAAAGAACCAAACAGAGCAAAAGAAAAGAAAAGATTACAAGTAAGTAAGTGCATGGAATTAAATTGCAAGTAAGTAAGCAAGATAATAAAAAGCAAGTAATAAAAAGCGAGAAAGAAAACTAGAAACTAGAACTCAAGACAAGTATGGGATCAATAGCCAACCCTTAAACTTGCAAGCTCAATCAAGAGGTTGCAAGATCAAGAGAAGGGTAAAGAACTCATGTGAAGTGAAGAACTAATTCCATAAGAAAATACAACCCTTAAGATCAATAACTAACCCTTAACCTTTCAAGCTCATGAAGAGGTTGAAAGATCAAGAGGAAGCAAAAATCTCAAGGGGAAGCTAAACAAATAAGAATGATGCAAAAACCCTCATCTTCATTCACATCCACTCAATGCTCTCACTACATTTCCATGGAGGAAGATGAAGAAGAAGAAGAAGAAAACTAAAACTAGCAAAAAGAGGCTTAAGAATTTAACACCATTGGCTTGGCAAATTCTGGGGTATTTATAGGCAGGGAACTGGAAACCTAGGGCAAGAATCGGGCTCCATATGAAAGTACCAAACTGCCCCCAGAAAACGACAGAGAGAAGAGTCTACATGGCCGCGGTTCCGCGGCCTAAGCGCGCTAATGCCGCGGAACCGCGGCGCTTTAGAGGAGTTAGGCCATAGGATTTTGTGGGGTTCCCTGGTTTGATGTCTTCTTCAGTGTGGTATATGACTTTTCTCAGAAACTCTTCATAATTCTTCCAGAATTTCAGTAGATCAAAAGGTGATGTGATGTGGATCTTTTGCCATGATTTCCTCGAGCTCCGCGTAGATTTCTTGGATCTTGTGTTGACATTGAGCTTTGTGCATGACATGACAATCGATTTGCCATTTTGTCCCTTAAACTGGTATGTGGCAACACACGGATAGAGAGCGGAGACCCTGTTTTAGCTGTGGTTGGCAGTAATCCGGAATTTATCGTACTTTTCCATGAATTTCATTGTTTAGAGATGAGAACCAGTATCCTGTAAATATGTAGCAAACACTGATTAAAAGCACCTGCCTATAAACAAACGAGCGTAAGAATGGGCGGTATAAAATGCAATATTCTGGTATGAACAATGATCCCATATCCATCGGTGTTTGACATCAAGGATGGTGTATGGGTGCTCAGTGGAGACTGGGTACACTGGACGGACTTGCCGAGAACTCCCAGATGGTGATATACCACAACGTCAGATGGCAGTTCTCCGGTGACACTAGTACAGGGTAGTCTGTAGACCCGAGATCGTCATAGAGTTTTGTGTGATTTCCACTGTGCTTTGATTTCCACCTTACTACGTCCAAGAGGACGTGCAAAACGGTGGCTTTTGGGTGCAGTCCCGAATCACATGGAGGCAATGAGCGATAGGAGGGGATTCGTCTCTCCCGGTATAGGGAGTTGATGTTGTGCTGTGTTCGATTGGCTATAACTGGAAGTCCCTGGTCAGGGCTGATATAGAGATTTACTGGTAAGTGTTACCAGTAGTTTCTCGACCCGTTATGAGCCACACATCGACACGACTTATCGGTTACTGGGGTCTGACGTATACCACCCTTAGACTTGATATGCGACATATCAGACGAACAGACCGAACTGTACGGGAGTGTTTCTGATTGGATTCACAGGAGAACGTACAGGTTAGCTTGTTGATCTTCTGATCGCTCAATACCTGGGTGGCTGTTACGTTTAGCTGACCGCTTGCAGCTTGTGGGTGTTTGATATGATCATCACCTGCTACCGGCGTATTGACGATTCTTTAGAGTCCTACACAGAGGTTTCTTGGTTCAGGCAAAACGGAGTAGAGGCACATATGTGATATGTGCAGGACCGAGGATAATGCGATATGAGATACCGTATTATATTCTCTCGATATTTAGATATGAACCGGGTCATCGGATCAAGTGTTGATTCGATGAATCGGTACATGATATATTAGTCGGTTATATTCGATATAGCCGGATTGTGGAATCAAGTGTTGATTCGATGATTTAATGTATAATAATATATATGATATATTGTATTATATTATCTAATATTGGCTCACTTTATTATTTCATTTTCTCACAGGGTAATACATTGATATATATGCGATATATATTAATTGTATTATTTTCTTTTGTTGCAAATATATAATATATATGTGATATATATTATTGCAACATGATATGATTAATAATGGAACATGTTTAGTAGAGATTAAGCAAGGTTAGGGTTTGATTAGGGTCAGCTCCTTCTTGCACCATCTAGAAGCTCTCCTTTTGTCAAGTGTAAGATATTATGGTTGATATTATCTTATGACTCATTCTTTAACCTAACCAAACCCTAGCCCTAGTTTATTCTCTACAAAGGTTATCCTTGTCATCCTTGTCATCCTTAACCATAGTTCTATAATCAATCATATATTCATTTCTATTATTCATCATAAAAGGATTAACTCCTTTTCCATTATCTTCTTCTCTCTTGAGCTTTGAGAAAGCTCACTAGTTATTCATTTTGTGATGATTTCTTGTGAGAAATTGACATAAGAAGATAGCAAAAATACTACTCCATCATCCTCATCTAATCTAGCCCATTAGATTAGGGTGTTCACCTCATTAGAGTGAGAGAGCTTGAGTTATAGCAATTTCGACGTAGATCATCGGAGAAACGGAACACAACAAGCAAGCATGGATCGTTCGAGTCGTGGAGCCTCTCTTGAGTCCGGGAGATCGTGGATCGCGGCGAAGGGACTTCTACTCGGAGCTTATGAAGCGAAGGAGCGGACTACAAAGGTTGTAATCCCTCACACTTAGTGGTAAAGATGTTTACTTGCATGTTAAACCCTAATAATCTAGCAAAGATCCCGGCTTTAGGTTGTTCGGCACGTCTAAAATTTTATTCGGGCATGTTTGATGCCTTATGAACCTTCACAAGAGTGCCTAGGAGCCCTACATTCAGATCCTACTTGCTATTGCTGCCTTTCATGACTATGAAATCTGGCAGATGGACGTAAAAACGGCTTTTCTAAACGGCAGTTTGGAAGAGTGCGTTTATATGGATCAGCCGAAAGGTTTCGAAGACAGTGGGAGCGGCGGGAAGGTGTGCAAGTTGCTTAAATCCATTTATGGATTAAAGCAGGCATCGCGGAGCTGGAATATCTGTTTTGATGAAACAGTCAAGGAATTTGACATCATCAAGAATGAGGATGAGCCTGGTATTTATAAGAAGATTGTAGGACGAACTGTCGTGTTCCTAGTCTTGTACGTGGACGACATTCTTTTGATAGAAAATGACATTCCTATGCTATAATCGGTCAAGCTATTCTTATCACAAAGGTTCTCCATGAATGACCTAGGTGATGCTTCGTACATTCTAGGGATCAAGATCTACAGAGATAGATCCAACAGATTATTGGGACGTTCGCAGGGCAGGTACATAGAGACCGTACTAAAGAGATTTAGTATAGAAGATTCCAAGCGCGGTAACATACCCGCATTGCACAGAATCACCCTCTCCAAGGAAATGTCTCCCAAGACTGACAAGGAGAGGGTTCGCATGAGCACTATACCCTACGCTTCGGCGGTAGAATCTATAATGTATGTGATGCTATGTAGAAGACCAGATGTAGCTTACGCGCTAAGCGTGGTGAGGCGGTATCAGTCAGACCCAGGTGAGAACCACTGGACGGCAGTGAAGAACATTCTCAAGTACCTAAGAAGGACTAAAGAGATGTTCTTGGTTTACGGTAATGGAGATCTCAAGGTTGAGTCCTTTACCGACTCAAGCTTCCAGAGTGACAAGGATGACAGCAAGTCTGTCTCGGGTTTTGTGTTTACCCTCAACGGCGGGGCGGTGTATTGGAGGAGTTCTAAACATGACACCGTCGCAGACTCGATGATGGAGGCTGAATACATTGCTGCAAGCGATGCCGTAAAAGAAGCGGTCTGGATGAAGAAGTTCATAGCTGAACTTCAGGTAGTTCCGTCTATTGTTGATCCAATACCTTTGTATTGCGATAACAATGGGGCTATAATTTTAGCGAAGGAACCATGGTCCCATCAGAAATCCAGGCAATCTTAAGGCGGTATCACCTGATCAGGGAGATCATAGATTGCCAAAAGATCGAGGTCCGGAGAGTGGATACGAAAGAGAACACGGCGGATCCATTTACAAAGGCCCTCCCTCATACACAATTCGAGCAACTTTTTGAGATGTTGGGTATGCGGTACGCTATCAGCTGGCCTTAGTGCAGACGTTGGGTATTCGGTACACCAATTACTGGCCTTTAGTGCAAGTGGGAGATTGTTGGATATATATGCCCTAGAGGCCAGTATTTTATATGTATATATATGGATGCTAGGGATATGTATGTATAGGACAATCTTACTCAGTTTTACAGTATATTATTTGACTAGTCTTTGTCAGGATATGTGTATTTATTTCTATTGTTGTTATATCTAGCTTGCACATATTGATGAATACTCGATACGGAGTATACTATGATGGTTTGTCTTTATCTTAATATGGCATACGTCAAACTCGTTATTATATATTGCGATTACATATTGATAAAGCCCCTAGGATCTTGCTTGACTACCTGCGTTGTGATGGCGATCATACATGTGGGAGCAGGGTAGTCCATAAGCACATCCTTAAATGGTCCCTAGTCGCGTGAGTATCGAGACTGGGCATTGATACTCCAGAGTAGACTGGTGTATATGTTTCTAGCCCCGTCAAGGGATGGTTGGTCCCGCAGCCATTGGTCTGATACACCTAAGATCGTATACAGGTGCTCATTGGGTGTGAGTACACTGGACGGACTCGCCGAAAACTTCTAGATGGTACTATACCTATCGTCAGATGGAAGTTCTCTTGTGACATGTGTACATGTTAGTTTTTGGACCTGAGATCGGCATTTGTCTTGTATAAGTTCCCACTGAGCTTTGATCACTACCCTACCACGGCTCTACTGAGTCGTGCAAACATGGTTTGGTTGGGTACAGTCCCGAGCCACATGGAGGCAGTGAGCGATTGTTGGGGATTCATCTCTCCTGGTATTGGGAGTTGATATCGCACAGTGATCGATTGGTCAGGACCATAAGACCTTGGCCAAGGCAGATGGGATTTACTGATAGGTTGATCAGTAGTTTTCCGGATTGGTCCTGAGCCACATCGGCATGACTTATCAGGTTATTAGGGTCTGACGTTCACCACCCCCTAAACCCGGTATGCGATACTCTTTGACGAAGAGACCGGACTGTACGGATATTGTCACGGATAGGCTCAGTAGTAATTCGGACGAGTTTGCTCGTCGGCCTTCCTTTTCGACAGGTACCTGGGTAGCCAATACGTACAGCTAGTGCCGCTGACATGCTTGTGGTTAAACCCACTGCCAGAGTACTGTCGAGTCTTTAGAGTCCACACAGAGTGTTTCCCAGCTTCGGGCGAAACGAGTAGAGGTCGTATGGTTTTACGACAGGGTTCGATCACATACGTGTACTTGTGCGCGTGTGGTGTTCGAACGGACAATACTAGTGGGCTTTGGTTTAAGCCGGATCCTAGTATTTGATTATTGGATTAGCTTCATATCATTGTATTTGTTTCTCGAAACACGGATGCGGGTATGTATATACGAATGAGAGGGGGTAAAGAAAGAGACATCTCATTAGGGTTTTAACCATTGACTTGGTCAAAACAAATTTGAGAAAAAGAAAAGACTTTGTTATTTTTTGATAAATGATAATTGTATTTAGCATGGCTACTTGGTTGACCATTTGACCTAGGTTGATTTTTTGACCATAGATATTTTGTGAAGATATTTTTGACCATAGATATTTAGTGAAGATATTTTTGACCTTGATATTTTGGTGAGATATTTTCATGCCATGACAAATGGTCATATATAAGTTAGCCATTCCATTTTTTAATTATCATTATCACAAATACATTCTCTCTCCTTAGCTTGCTCTCATCTTCTTCCTCTCAAAACCCTAGATTAGTGTCTCATGAGTTGAGAATCAAGGGTTTAGTGAGGCTAAACTACTCCAAATCACACTCTACTCACTCAAGTCTACTTAGATTAGCAAGCTAAGTATTCTAGTTGCCTCAAGTTAGAGGTTTAGCTCAAGGTTGGAGCTCTCAGGTGGATCATCGTTGACACAAGGAGGCCGGAATTCAAGCACGATCCGCACTTCCATCAAGGAGCTTAAGAAGAGGATCAAAAATCTGAAGGACTTGTTTCCGTTAGGTATACTTTCTATCATAATAGATAGAACCCTAATAAGCTTACTAGGTTTATGGTAAAGATCCAGTTTAGGTTTATTCTAGCGTCAAGTTTCGTATCGCTATAAATTTTTGTTCCGCATTTGGCCACGGAACTTGGCCGGGGCACTAGGTAACCCTTCAAATGTAACCTAGATTCCGACGACTAACGCCATCTCCATCGAGACCCTGTCGAGACCTGAGACGACCAACCCTCTTTGATTAGGTATGCTTCTACATTCCTTTAGATCTACAGAAATCAAAGCATGAAGATGAAGGAAAGCCTCTTGGCCCTCTTTTCAACGCGTCCACACTCATATAGCGCTGATTGTGGTATAGCCAACGATGCCGATAGCCGAGTAGGGGCCATTATCATGATTATGAGAAGTTCAGATGTCCATTCCTATTCTCGAAACATGATAATGAAATAAATTTTGGCCTCTGACCGAGTCCAATTTGGTGTTCACCGCACAAGGGATTTAGATGTCCATTCCTGCCCTTGTGTTGTGACTCCGAGATTGGTCTCGGTCTATGTAAGATGATTGGCTCTTGCTGAAAATAGTCCTGGAGGGAGGGGGTGAATAGGACTACACTACCAAAATGCCCAAATTAAAAATTACACTACACTTGCAACAAGATATCACAATTGTAAAAGTTTACACAAATAGACTAAGCTAATATGGGAAAGGTGTATGCAAGACTACAAGTGAATACAAAGCATATAGCAAGTGTTGGATATAGTGCCCTCAAGTTAATTATTGTAATCGCAAGCAAGTGTTGGACATTGAAATTTTTGAAATCGTAAACCTCTTAACACTATTCATTAAAACAGCAGGACGTATATCTTAAATAAGATTCCAAATTGATTTCATACTATCACGTCTGTTTTTATACCGTGACATATCTATTCCGCGGTTATTTTAAAGAAGAGATTTATATATATATATATATATATATATATATATATGTATGTATGTATGTATGTATGTATGTATGTGTGTGTGTGTGTATATATATATGTATGTATGTGTGTATATATATTCGGCTGCCTTTGGGCTCATACCTAGATACAGGTCATTTGCATTTGATATATGCTATTTGGGATTGCATGATAGATAGTGTTGCATTATGATACATATGCATATCATATATTATATTAGTACAGATTATAGTAGTACTATACTTATGACCTAGGTATCGTCGTGCATTTCGATTTCTACCTTGTGGTGCACTTTTATTCACTGAGTTGGCAACTCATCCCCATTGTGCCACAGTTTCTTGCAGGTTTTACCGCTTGAATTATCAGCGGCTTGGGGCACACATTCCTTTCGGTGATTGCTTTGGGTAAGTGAGTTACTATTGTATCGTACTCGCACTTGGTTATTCATATATTCTTGTATCTAACAAAAACTCTATCAACTTAGAAATGGTATATTATGGACTTAGAAGCGAGACTTTGAATTTGTGTGTTGTGATGTCGCACTCATTGGAGTCGACTTTTTATATCGTTTTCTTAGTTGCTCCGCCGTTTGGGCATGGAAGCTAACTCCTGTTGGGATACTATTTTATTGTTGTGGTTGTATCGGGTTTTAAGCAAAATTTACAAAGGAGGTGTTTTCGAATTTCAAAATATCATTGAGGCTCTTTAAACATACTTAGTCAACATCAAATGGTTAATTTAAAATGATTTCATCTGATAGTTATTTAAAACTTCACCTCCAATATTTTCAAAAGAAAAAGGTTTAGATTCCGGGTTTCGGCTTACTTGAACCGCGTCGGCGTCTCTATATGTCACATGATTTAAGTGCCGGTCATGTACCATATTTGGGCCGTGACAAAGTTGGTATCAGAGTGTTTGGTTTAATCTTTGTTCGAGTCTAGGTTTGGCTATATGGGGTCTAGGCATGCACTTTTGTTACCTGGACTTACCTTATAGGACTTAGACTTGACTTTGGGGGTCTTATACCTGAACTTTCGTTATATAGGATGACCTTGATTGATGGAGTAGATACTAAGTAGAGTGACATACCGTACATATATTCCACGACATATTTACGATATGATACTCCGCTTAAGTTACCTTAGGATTTATATCTTGAAATCTTTCTTCTATTCATTTCGTTGATCTATCCTCGTCAATGCATGTTGATTGTTCCGGTCACCATGTTTATGGTAGCCGAGAGGGCTGCAGTTAGAGATATGGTCAAAGCAGACTTGTCTGGGACAAGGACTGACCAGGGTGACATTCCGATGATATAAAGACATGTCGTTTATTTATATTCGATCGGGTTCTACTGTTGAAGCGAGTTTCTTCGGGATCCACACCAGATGGTCGAGTCATTGCTGGAGATCAGCCGAACTTGAGGCGTGATGCTTTCCCCTCTTCGAAGATCGTGGTGTTACGTACTGTTCAGACAGCGATACCAATCATTGCTGAGATTATCGAGATGTTGCTTCCAGAGTTCATGAAGTTAAAAGTTGACGATGTTTACAAGTGTAGATGGATCAAAAGGATTCATAGCCGTTCAGATGTGGGATGGTTAGGACTTTTTGTTGCATATGTATGCCTTAGAGGCCATTATTGTATAGTACTAGTTTGTATAATACATTTTGGAAGCTTGGGATATATACACGGGTTTACAACAGTCTTCCTCGATATAGTAGTATGCTACTTGGTTTGTATCTATCTTAATATGTGTATATGTTTCTTTTAACATATCGCTAAAAACATATTGATGGAGCCCTTAGGATCTTTGCTTGACTACCGGCGTTGTGATGGCGATCACACTAGTGGGGGCTGGGTAGTCTATAAGCACATCCTTATTTGGTCCCTAGTCATAGGATTATCGAGACAGGGCATCGATACTCCAGAGTAGACTGGTGCATGCGCTTCTCGTCCCAGCGGGGGAGATGGTCTGTCCCACAGCCATCAGTATGTCGTACTGGAGATAGTATGCAGGTGCTCGTTAGGTTACGAGTACACTGGACATGACTCGTCAGGAACTGTTGGTTGGTATTATACCTATCGTCAGTTAACAGTTCCCAGGTGACATAAGTACAGCTTAGTCCGTTGACTTGACACTGTCACCTCGCCTCGAGTGTGTTCCCACTGTTCTTAGATTACTACCCTACCACAGCTCTACTGAGTCGTGCAAACAGGTAGTAGTTGGGTGCTGTCCCAAAGCACTTGGAGGTAGTAACGGTTAGACATGATTCGTTTCTCCCGGTATTGGGGGTTAATATCGCGCCGTGTCTAGGAGAGCCATTACACATAGTCGTCCCTAGTCAGGGCATTCGAGATTTGCTGGTAGTGTTACCAGTAGTTTCTCAGGGTGTTCTGGGCTACACTCCTACACGACTTGTACCGCTATTAGGGGACTGACATTTATCGCCCCATAGGCCTGCCATGCGATACTCTCAGACGAACAGACCGGATTGTACGGAGATTGTCACATTCAGGCTCAGTAGGAGTTCGGATGGGTTCACCTCATCAGTTTTCTTATCGGCATCTACCTGGGGACCGTTACGTACAGCTAGTACCGCTTGCGGCCTGTGGTTAAACCCACTGCCAGCATAGTGTCGAGCCTTTAGAGTCCCACACAGAGGGTTATTCGCCTTTGGGCAAAACAGAGTAGAGGTCGTATGGTTTTGCGACGGGGTTCGTTCACATCCGCGCACTTGTGCACGTTTGGTGTCCGGGCAGTTATTACTAGCGGGTTTTGGTTTAAGCCAGATCCTAGTATTTGTTTTGGGATTGGTTTTGTCTCATTGTATTCGTGTTCCTCGGAACACGGATGCGGGTGTGTATGCACAGTTGACAGAGACAGAGGCAGAGGATTCTCATTAGGGTTGTTGACCGTTGACTTTTTCCAAACCCTAATGAGAATGAGAAATATGATTAATAATATTAATTAAAGATAATTGTGCCGTAGTTGAGTTGAACATTTGACTTTTGTTGACTTTTTGACTTTGTTGACCGGTTGACCATTGTTGACTTGTTGACCATTATCATTTCATTTCAAAGATGCTTCTTGTTTCTTGCAAAATCCATTTAATGTGAAATGATAATGGTCATTCCAAATGAACCATCACACTTTTTCTTTAATTATTATTGTTATTTTCATATTATCTCATATGTAAGCATGGTTGCAAAATGAGAGTTCATTCTATCATACTCTTTCTCTCTCTTGAAAAAGCTCTCCCTCTTCCTCTCTCAAAGCTTAAGTGTTCCATGTGTTGGAAATCATATGCTTTTGAGACTAAACCATCAAAGCATCACTCTACTCTTTCTACGGTTCTTTGTCTAGCAAACCAAGCACTCTGGTTACCTCTTGGTTGAGGTAGGAGCTCAAGTTCGAGGCCCTCGGGTGGATCTATCTTCGGCAAAGAGAAGACGAGGAGAAGGAGCCGTCTACGCCACTACAAGGAGAAAGCAAGAAGGAGAACCACAACAAGAAGAGAAGGAGTTCAAGATCTAGGTATAACCATTCTACATAGTAGTTAGAACTTGTAGTTTATGTGTTAGTTTTTTTAGCAAAGATCCATCATGGATGGTCCATGTCACCTTGTTAGAAAAACTTGATTTTTACCTATTCCGTCTCCCCGAAAGAACCGGGGTGGTTAACGTGGACCTAACAGTGGTATCAGAGCCTGGCTAAATAATAACTAACTGTTAGTAAAGTGTTTAGAACTTCGATCCGGAAAAAATCCCAAAAACTTGTCAAAAAACCATACTTTCTGCCGATTTTTAAAACTGCTCTAAAAATCATTCCACATGCCTTAAAAATCGGTGCAGGGTTTTCTAGGAACAGGCAAGAAATTTAAGCCCACGACTCAGCCAATTCGCCGCGGAATCACGGCGAAACCATGCGTTTGGCCGCGGATCCGCGGCCAAGTTGACTCGGCCGCGACTCCGATTTCTTGCAGAATGCTCAGTTTGGTGTTTTGGGATTTTTAAGATATTTTGTTTTTGCCCAGTTTATCCAGAGAAAAATGTTATTTTTGGGGTAGTTGCAAATTGGTATTTTGATCGGAGTTCTATAAACTTTGGCTAAATGGTTATATCTGTGATGTGATATATGCACTGAACGTCGACTAATCGCTATACGTCGATTAGTGGGGGTTGTGCATATCTGTGATCTGTAATGTTGTTGGATTGTGTATATGAACTTGTTGGATTGTCGCAGATGAATAGCCGGGGTTTTGTGAGATGAGGGTTTCTTTATCTTTCATTTGATGTAAAATGTAAATTGATGTAATATTATTTTTATGGCCGCACATCCGGGATGAGGTTGTAGCCGCCATTGTATATTATTTCTTTTACTGTTTTTGCTCCTAGGATAGACCCAAGGTGGGGTACACAAACTACCGGGTACTTTGAAGTGCCGAGTGGCCTACTCACGTTGTTGAGGGAGGTTGCTTCACTTCGGGTACTTGGTGGGCAGTTTGCCGCACCCGTAGGGGTCTAGGGTGGGGTTTGGCTATTCATCGCAACCGTGTAATCCGTCTTTCGTTGCAGGCTCGAACGAAACGCGGATTCCTAGCATATGCAATGTGTTCATCTGTGATCTGGAATGGCTATCATTGCATCTGACGAATGTATATATCTATATATGATATCTAGTAGGCGTTGCTTATCTTTTGCATCCGCGCTAGTCCAGCCCCCGCTCTGTCGTTTGTTAAGTAACCTAACGGGTGATGACGGGGCCCCGTGGCGAATGCGGATGGCATAAGTGTACGTCATATTTTCATTGTTTTCTACAATGGTAGGATTAATTGATAGGACGTATTATATTAATGCAAAGAAAAAAAAACCTAAAAGACGTTGTTGGAACAATTTTTCAAAAAGATGTTATTGCAAGGACGTTCACCTTTGTTTTGCACAGAGGTATTCGGTTATGAATGCCCAGCACCTCATTCGACGAGGCAAGGGCCGAGATCCCTTCATCGGGAGTGACCCCTTGGACAAAAGTTTGCGTCAGGGTAATAACTTCACTATAGTCGATTATTCTTGCTTTGCATCGAGGTATTCATTTTGGAATATCCTGCACCTTATTCGACGAGGAAAGAGCCGAGATCCCTTCACAGGGAGTGACCTCTTTAGCAAAAGTTTTCGCCACTATATTTTTTTAAAAAAAAGGCTATCATGTTCCTTCATCTACATCAGGTTCATTACGTTAACGGGTTTTTCGCCAAAAACCCAGCCGTAGCCCTCCGTCGTTTCAGATAATTAATACTTAGTATTCGTGTTGCGTTTGTTGATTATTCGTCAAGGCACAGTGAACGGTAGCTAAGTAATAATTCTCTGTTGCACTGATAGATGCGATTGGTTAGGACGGTCGCATGATTTTGTTGATTATTCGTCAAGGAGCATGCGGGCGGGTCTAATGCAATCCTGGATAATGACGGGTTGAACTTGACTCGGACCTTTTGATTTGTTGATTATTCGTCAAGGTCACTTGGGTCCTAGGGGCAAAAATCCACATCGGGAGTTTATAAAGAAATTGAAACCTGCAGATTTAGCATACCTTCTGGAGTGTGGTGACTATAGTGGATTCCATCTAGGTCATCCCACAATGATAGTTGGATCCCGATCCCACTGATGAGTTGGATTACTCTCGGGAGATTATTTCACTTAACAATCCATGCTATAAACCAAGTAGGTGTCTAGAACGGTGTTAGCGGGGCTACGCCTCCAGGGAAAAGAGGTTATTTAATTAAGGAACTTCGCGAAAGCGTTGGAAAACCTCCCTCGAAGTACCAACACTAGCCTGGCTGAAAGCTTAAGCAAGTATTGTGACGTGCAATTAATCCCGACTAGTTCTTCTTTTAAAGGTTTGAAGAAGAATTTGAGAAAACAGTGGGAGCCATCCAGATTAGATAAATTAATAAACCAATCTAATCTTGCAAGAGCGCACGCTGAGTGTTTCTTTTCTCTCTCTCTCCAGGTAGCAACCATTTCACGCCCTAATCAAGATAATAAAATGTATCGCTTGACCGATCCGAATTCTTATTCGGGGCTGGGGAACGTCGGTTCGGCTCTAACTTGTGACAACAGTCATAAGTATGAGCAAGGGAAAGAGGATTGTATGGATTCCAAGGATACCCAGTTGAAGAAGAAGCATAGTTTTGCATCTACTTCAGGTGTTCTTCTAATTGAGAACTGCTTTACGGCCAGCCCTACCTCCTGGGTACTTGATACCGGATCAGGATCTCATATCTGTAATTTATTGCAGGGACTGAGAAAAAGTAGGAGAGTTGCACCAGGTGATATGTCGCTCAGGGTAGCGAACGGAGCACAAGTTAATGCTGCAGCCGTCGGTGAATATCACCTAGTATTGCCAAATGGCAATACTATGATTTTGAACGATTGCTACTATGTACCTTCCATGGTTTGCAACATCATATCAGTTTCTTTACTCGATAAAGATGGATATAACTTTGTTCTTGATAGAAATATCATGAACATTTACCTTCATAAGGTACTGGTTGCAGAAAGTACACTGTGTAATGGTATCTACGTTTTAAATCAGAATACAATTCTCAATATATAAAACACACGCAAGAGGAAGAATTCAGATACGAATGAATCCTACTTGTGGCATTGTAGACTTGGTCATATCGGAGAGAAAAGACTAAGTAAATTGCATAAAGATGGACTCTTGAATGCGTTCGAGTTTTCATCTTATGAAACATGTCAGTCTTGTCTCAAAGGAAAGATGAACAAATCTCCATTCACCGGATATGGAGAAAGAGCAACAGAGCTCTTGGGACTCATACACAGTGATGTATGTGGTCAAATGCCTATACATGCAAAGGGTGGGTTCTCGTACTTCATCACATTCACTGACGATCTCTCTAGGTTCAAATATGTGTATCTGATGAAACACAAATCTGAAGCTTTTGAGAAATTTAAGGAATTCAGAAACGAAGTAGAGAACCAGACTGGCAAAAGTATCAAGATCCTCTGATCGGATAGAGGAGGGGAGTACTTAAGTACGGAATTCCTAGATTACTTAAAAGAGAATGGTATTCTCTCTCAGCTTACTCCTCCTTATACACCACAGCACAACGGTGTATCGGAGCGGAGGAATCGTACCCTATTGGATATGGTTCGCTCCATGATGAGTAGTGCTGAGTTGCCTCTTTCATTCTGGGGATATGCGCTTCAGACAGCGGCATACCTTTTGAATCAAGTTCCGTCCAAATCTGTGCCTAAAACTCCGTATGAAATATGGAGCAGTAAGAAACCATGTCTTAAATTTATTAAGATATGGGGTTGTCCGGCCTATGTGAAAGCACAGAAACTGGACAAGCTAGAGGCACGGTCAGTTCTATGTAAATTTGTGGGATATCCTGAAGATTCACTAGGATATCTGTTCTACCACACTGAAGAACAGAAGGTGTTTGTATCTCGCCATGCTACCTTTTTAGAAAGGGAGTTTCTTGCAAAAGAAACTAGTAGGAGTTCGGTAGAACTTGGAGAAATCCATGAACCACAAAATGTAACTGAAGATTTGACAGAACCTCAGGATTCAATAACCCCAGACGATCCTCAGCCACTCCGCAGATCTGGTAGGATTTCTCGTCCGCCCGAGAGATACTACGGTTTTCTCATAGACGGGGATCGAGAGGATTGCATCTTGGAAGAAGATGACCCTACCAGTTTCAGGCAGGCCATTATCAGTAGGGACTCTGATAAGTGGCTGGATGCTATGCAGTCCGAAATGGAGTCCATGTACACCAATAAAGTGTGGACCTTGGATATTGCTCTACCTGGGGTAAAACCCGTTGGATGCAAATGGATCTACAAAAGGAAACTTGGTGTAGATGGGCAGGTGGAAACCTATAAGGCTAGACTTGTTACAAAAGGTTTTCGTCAAAGACCTGGTGTGGACTATGACGAAACTTTTTCTCCAGTGACTATACTCAAATCCATTCGGATCCTACTTGCCATTGCTGCCTTCCATGACTATGAAATCTAGCAGATGGACGTTAAAACGACTTTTCTAAACGGCTGTTTGGAAGACTGCGTTTACATGGATCAGCCAGAAGGTTTCGTAGACAGTGTGAGCAGCGAGAAGGTGTGCAAGTTGCTTAAATCCATTTATGGATTAAAGCAGGCAAAGCGGAGCTGGAACATCTGTTTTGATGAGGCAGTCAAGGAATTTGATTTCATCAAGAACGAAGATGAACCTTGTGTCTATAAGAAAATTGTAGGATGAACTGTCGTGTTCCTAGTCTTGTACGTGGACGACATTCTTTTGATAGGAAATGACATTCCTATGCTACAATCGGTCAAGCTATTCTTGTCACAACGGTTCTCCATGAAGGACCTGGGTGATGCCTCGTACATTCTGGGGATCAAGATCTACAGGGATAGATCCAAGAGATTACTGGGACTTTCGCAGTCCAGGTACATAGAGACCGTACTAAAGAGATTTAGTATGGAAGATTCCAAGCGCGGTAATATGCCCGCATTGCACGGAATCACCCTCTCCAAGAAGATATCTCCTAAGACTGACGATGAGAGGGTTCGCATGAGCACTATACCCTATGCTTCGGCGGTAGGATTTATAATGTATGCGATGTTATGTACAAGACCAGATGTAGCTTACGCACTGAGCGTGGTGAGCCGGTATCAGTCAAACCCATGTGAGGACCACTGGATGGCAGTGAAGAACATTCTCAAGTACCTGAGAAGGACTAAGGAGATATTCCTGATTTATGGTAATGGAGACCTCAGGGTCGAGTCCTTTACCGATTCAAGCTTCCAGAGTGACAAAGATGAAAGCAAGTCTGTCTCGGGTTTTGTGTTTACCCTCAACGGAGGGACGGTATGTTGGAGGAGTTCCAAACAGGATACCGTCGCAGACTCGACGATAGAGGCTGAATACATTGCTGCAAGCGATGCCGCAAAAGAGGCGGTCTGGATGAAGAAGTTTATTAGTGAACTTCAGGTGGTTCCGTCTATTGTTGACCCAATACCTTTGTATTGCGATAACAATGGGTCTATAGCTTTAGCAAAGGAACCAAGGTCCCTTCAGAAATCCAGACATATCTTAAGGCGGTATCACCTGATCAGGGAGATCATTGATCGCCAGGAGATCGGGGTACGGAGAGTGGACACAAAAGACAACACGGCAGATCCATTCACAAAGGCCCTTCTACAAACACAGTTCGAGCGACTTTTTGAGCTATTGGGTATGCGGTACGCCAGCAACTGGCCTTTGTGCAGACGTTGGGTATGCGGTACACCAATTACTGGCCTTTAGTGCAAGTAGGAGATTGTTGCATATGTATGCCCTAGAGGCCATTATTGTGTCGTACTAGTTTGTATAATACATTTTGGAAGCTTGGGATATATGCACGGGTTTACAACAGTCTTGCTCGATATAGTAGTATACTACTTGGTTTGTATCTATCTTAATATGTGTATATGTTTCTTTTAACATATCGCTAAAAACATATTGATGGAGCCCTTAGGATCTTTGCTTGACTACCGGCGTTGTGATGGCAATCACACTAGTGGGGGCTGGGTAGTCTATAAGCACATCCTTATTTTGGTCCCTAGTCGTAGGATTATCGAGACAGGGCATTGATACTCCAGAGTAGACTGGTGCACACGCTTCTCGTCCCAGCGGGGGAGATGGTCTGTCCCACAACCATCAGTACGTCGTACTGGAGATAGTATGCAAGTGCTCGTTCGGTTACGAGTACACTGGACAGGACTCGTCGGGAACCGTTGGTTGGTATTATACCTATCGTCAGTTAACAATTCCCAGGTGACATGAGTACAGCTTAGTCCGTTGACTTGACACTGTCACTTCGCCTCGAGTGTGTTCCCACTGTTCTTAGATTACTACCCTACCACGGCTCTACTGAGTCGTGCAAACAGATAGTAGTTGGGTGCAGTCCCGAAGCACTTGGAGGCAGTAACGGTTAGAAAGGATTCATCTCTCCCGGTATTGGGGGTTGATATCACGCTGTGTTTAGGAGAGCCATTACACATAGTCGTCCCTGGCCAGGGCAAGCGAAATTTGCTGGTAGTGTTACCAGTAGTTTCTCAGAGTGTTCTGGGCTACACTCCGACACGACTTGTACCGCTATTAGGGGACTGACGTTTACCGCCCCCTAGGCCCGCCATGCGATACTCTCAGACGAACAGACCGGACTGTACGGAGATTGTCACATTCAGGCTCAGTAAGAGTTCGGATGGGTTCACCTCATCAGTTTTCTTATCGGCATCTACCTGGGGACCGTTACGTACAGCTAGTACCGCTTGCGGCCTGTGGTTAAACCCACTGCCAGCGTAGTGTTGAGCCTTTAGAGTCTCACACAGAGGGTTATTCGCCTTTGGGCAAAACAGAGTAGAGGTCACATGGTTTTGCGACGGGGTTCGTTCACATCCGCGCACTTGTGCACGTTTGGTGTCCGGGCAGTTATTACTAGCGGGCTTTGGTTTAAGCCAGATCCTAGTATTTGTTTTGGGATTGGTTTTGTCTCATTATATTCGTGTTCCTCGGAACACGGATGCTGGTGTGTATGCACAGTTGACAGAGGCAGAGGCAGAGGATTCTCATTAGGGTTGTTGACCGTTGACTTTTTCCAAACCCTAATGAGAATGAGAAATATGATTAATAATATTAATTAAAGATAATTGTGCCATGGTTGAGCTGAACATTTGACTTTTGTTGACTTGTTGACTTTGTTGACCGGTTGACCATTGTTGACTTGTTGACCATCATCATTTCATTTCAAAGATGCTTCTTGTTTCTTGCAAAATCCATTTAATGTGAAATGATAATGGTCATTCCAAATGAACCATCACACTTTTTCTTTAATTATTATTGTTATTTTCATATTATCTCATATGTGAGCATGGTTGCAAAATGAGAGTTCATTCTATCATACTTTTTCTCTCTCTTGAAAAAGCTCTCCCTCTTCCTCTCTCAAAACTTAAGTGTTCCATGTGTTGGAAATCATAAGCTTTTGAGACTAAACCATCAAAGCATCACTCTACTCTTTCTAGGGTTCTTTGTCTAGCAAACCAGGCACTCTAGTTCCCTCTTGGTTGAGGTAGGAGCTCAAGTTCGAGACCTTCGGGTGGATCTATTTTCGGCAAAGAGAAGACGACGAGGAGGAGCCGTCTACGCCACTACAAGGAGCAAGCAAGAAGGAGAACCACAACAAGAAGAGAAGGAGTTCAAGATCTAGGTCAGATGCTACCTCAGAGGTGAGGCGTCGAGGAATGTCCCTCTTGCACAGTACTTATCTTAGCTCCGTAGATTTTATGTAGCTAGTTTGTACACGTGAAAGACCCGCCATCCGCTACGTGTCTTGATCGGAGGAATCCCTATTCGTGAGCACCATCATCTTTCAATATTAAGTTACTTTTTTTAGGTCTTTTAACTGAGCAGGATAAAATCATTTAATTGCTCAAAACCCAAACCTTCAATTACCTATGAACAAAAAAAATTCATTTCGAAAATAAATATAACAATAATATAATTTTGAAAAAACAATTTCCAAAATACCTGATCAGGATTTGACGCTTTTATGGGATTGAACAGTAAACTTATTCTCATTAATATGAGAATGTCGGATCTTATCTAAACATCCATAGTTTTCCTAAATGCATTAAAACAGCCCAATATTTCATGTTTCTTATTTCTGTCTAAACGACAAGATTTACTATCATATCAAACCTTACTTGTCAACAAATCGAAAACTATAATATCATCAAGTCAAAGGGATTGAATAATAGTTTGAAGTTTTCATCTCTACAGGTGACATATCCTAGAGAATTCAAATATGGTCTTGTACGACACATATTATTATATGACATACACCTGAAGAATTTCCATTTTTGGTGATTGAGACACATCACCATATCTCGCATGCCAGTGTCATGCATAATAAGCTGTCGCAACTCTAGCTATCCTATGCTAGTTTTATCTCCATGCAAATGATACATCACAGTGTATGATCTAACAATATAATTTCTAAGAATATTATTACAAATATAAATAAATAAGAATACTCACATTATAAATTATTAAGTGCAACTATAAAACTTTATTAATATTCAACTAATATTACATGAATTGTAATGGATGTATAAGAACACATATATCTACTCTAGCACTTTTATATAAAGACATCTGAATCAATTTGGTGATGCAAAACTAAATAATTTAGCTGTGTATTTCGACATCTACCTCGCAGTTAAAATGAAACTATAGTTTGTATTTCAAACCGAGACTTACATACGCAAAGTATGCTGTTTCTTTTACAAAGATGGTGGAAAATCCCCCTGCATTCCATTAGAATTACTTAACAAAAAAATACAATGTTCGTAAATAAAAATAAAATAAAATAAAATAAAAAGAACAAACCAAAAGGGAAAATACCAAAATAAAATAGGAGTACACAAATTTTGTGAGACCCACTAGCCTATTAGGAAAGTATTACTAAAGCTTGAAACTTTGCACAAGGCCGGTCATTATGGGGTTTCGGGTCTTAGAAACTTTTTGAAACGATAATTTGACAAATTCTATTTTGATTGTCAGATGGACCTGAGTTACAAATTTTGAAGTTTAGCCTTATAATCTAACCAAACCATGATCTTACAAACCATAATCCTGCTGCCAAATGAGGCCTTGAGAGCTGGATTGTAATCCACTGGAAAGAACAAGTTTTTAGCACTTAAATCCCTTAATTTGTTATTATGAAAAAAATGTCTCTCATTCATTCTGACTATGATATCATATCATTATTTGTACAAATTTTATAACAGATCTATTGGCTAAACATTTGATCTATAATACTGAGTTTAATTTAATATTAATAAAATTTTCACATCATTTGCTCCAAAACAAGAAATTTTACTATAGCCTTAATCTAAAACAAATTTGTGTGAGATATCTAATGAATGGAAATTCAAATATATTGAACTTTTTAAATAGCCTGTAAAGACATACAAGCCACCAATATAATTCTTAAAGAAGAAAAACTTGAAGAGAATCAATGAATTGTAGCAATGCATTTCTAATTTGAGGTTTGTTCGTTTCTTTGTATAGGTCAGAATCACGCAAATAAATTAAATATAATACTAGCGCCTAGGTCTTTTGACCCAGTGGGCCATTTCATAATGCTAGATTCGCTTGTGTTAATGGAGAAAGTTCAGAAGAAGAATGCTAGTCTTACTGATTTCTTACTTTCTATGGTGTTGAGTTTATTTTTTTGTTTTTAATTATTATATTTTTAAAATTTTGGGTCGGTAACTTTTTCCCCCCTTGAAAAATATCTGTGGAAATGCAGACAATGATTGTTGGACCGAAACATATATAATGAAGGGCAGAAGAGGTAGCAATCACATGGGGCATGCAACATGATGAGGTGACTAACAGAATGGGCAAAATCTCTCTCTCTCTCTCTTCTCTCTCTCTCTGTGGCTCCACTTATAAATTGACTCCGCAGTCCATTTTATTATATGCATATGGAACAAAATATACAGTTATCATCTTTTCCCTTGATAATTTTAAGTTTTATCTATTTTATGGTTTAGAATTTATAAGTTAATTGGCTCATCAAAATTCTAAGGATTTGAGGTAGAATACAAATTCTCATATTTTTTGTTTAGCTGGAATTTCCATTTCTTTCTTTGTTTGATATGAATTATATTTGTGCAATAGGATATGTATAGGTAGGAACAGTCCCAGGAATTTTGGTCACATGGCAAACACCCGTAACTAAAAACCATACTGTTTGCACAAAAAGTAATATTCGGTCAGACGGGCCGAATGAGATAACATAATTCGATCCAAATAGTTCCGGGCCGAATCGATACTTGAAGAAGCGGCCCAAGGTTATTGGAAGAGATGTAAAAAACTTAAAGAAAATCTTATCGGATATCAGTAGTTGCGAAATTTAAATACCAAGTAAGAGAAATCGACTCAAATATGGTTAATAAAAGTTACATATATCTATTTTTCATTAAGGGCCGATAGAGAAAGATACGAGCGATATTGATTATCGAAGGGAAAGATTCGTCTAGAATCTTAACAAAAGAAGAGAAAATCAAAGAGGATGTTACCTGAAGGCCAAACTGAAGCTAGAATTAAGGGACTATAAAAGTAAAGGGTTTGACTACGGAAAAAAAGCTTTCTCTCAATCAATCAACCGATTATCAATTTTCCAAGCTTTAAAACTTCTCAATCACCCAATCGTAGTTAATGTAACCTAGATTCCGGCGACTAACGCCATCTCCATCGAGGCCCTGTCGAGACCTAAGACGACCAACCCTCTTCGATTAGGTATGCCTCCACGTTCCTTTAGATCTACAGAAATCAAAGCATGAAGATGAAGGAACGCCTCTTGGCCCTCTTTTCAGTGCGTCAACACTCGTATAGCACCAATAAGGGTATAGCCGAGGACGCCGATAACCGAATAGGGGCCGTTATCATGATTATGAGAGGTTCAGACGTCCATTCCTACTCTCGTAACATGATAATAAAACCGATCTTGGCCTCTGACCGAATCCAATTTGGTGTTCACCGCACAAGGGATTTAGACGTCCATTCCTGCCCTTGTGTTGTGACTCCGAGATTGGTCTCGGTCTAGGTGAAATGATCGGCTTTTGCTGAAAATAGTCCTAGAGGGAGGGGTTGAATAGGACTATGATACCAAAATGCTCAAATTAAAAATTATACTACACTTGCTACAAGATATCACAATTGTAAAAGTTTACACAAATAGACTAAGCCACTACGGAAAAGGTGTAAGCAAGACTATAAGTGAATACAAAGCATATAGCAAGGACAATTAACAAGCACGAGCAATGAGCATATAGATTACCAAGCATGCAATTTCTAAGTAATAAATATAAAGCGATAGCAAAAGAGAAATATAACTTGCAAACTCAAACACAAGGGTTTATAGTGGTTCGACACCCCGATCACGTCTTGGTTCCTAATCTACGTTCTTTAAACGCTCAAGCCCGTTCCCTTTATCTTCAACACGTCTCCTTCGAGACTACATTTTGTTCGCCGCTACGAACAACCCATACTCTCCACTTCCGGTCGGAGTCGAACTTACAATTCACTTAACTTCCTTACAAAGCAACTCTTGTACTCAAGATCCTTCATACAAAGAAAGAAGAGGAGAAATACAAGCACAATTACTCTCAAAAGAGTTTCTCTCAAAACTTTATAATACTCAAGAAGAGTATGGATATAATCAAGTTACGCTCTTGAATCTATTGTGTGTGAGAGATGATAAAAATCAAATTTGAGTTTTTCTTCTAACAAAATATTGGTTGATCACATGAAGATGTTCAAGTTCAGTTTTGTAAAGTGATAACCATCAAAAATCCTTTTGAAAATATATATATAGCACCATAATAAAAACTAGCTGTTATTAGTGGGGTCAGCAGTTTAAAACAGCGACGGACTTCTGAAGTATAAATGGGTAGACGTCTGAAGTTCAACTAAAAATTCCCAACGGTTATAAATGGTAACATTTTTTGAAATCTTTTAAACTACAGGCGTCTGCACATATAGCATTAGACGTCTGACTCTCATTTTGAAAATATGCAAATAAAATACCAGAGAGTAGGTAGACGTCTTATATACAATGTCCAAACGTCTGAAGAACAAAAATCCATTTTCGAAAAACATAATCATACCCCTGTGAATTTGATCATCAGACGTCTGTATCTCATAAAAATAATGCAGATGAAAACACAGAGAGATTGCAGACGTCTAAAGAAGCATATGAAGATGTCTGAAGAACAAAAATCATTTTCCTGATATTTCTGATGTTTTGAAAAACTTAAAACCGCAGAAATATCTCAGATGTTTTATGCTTAAGATGCTGACATATGGGCATGCACAAAAACTCATATTGGGGTTTTAATCAAATAGAAAACTTGAAAATCGAAAACCCCGATGTTTATGCAATGTAAAACACTTGTGCATGCATGTATGAGTGTTCGAAAGCTATTTTATGATAATACCCATAATCAAAGAGTACTTATAATGATTCCTAATATGATGTCGCAATTTTTTGATTCTTGAATCTTCGACTCGTTTTCTCGAGCTCTCGAAACTTCACACTTCGCTTGTTCCACTCACGAGCGTCTTGAAGTCGATCTTTGATATTTAAATCTTGGACTATCTTGGACTTTAACTCTTGACGCTTCAAACTTGGACTTTGGTTTCTTAGCTTCTTCAATCTTGATTTTGGCAAATTAAGAAGCACTCATCTGTATCCTCCAACCTCCATTAGATATATCGTTTAACGCTCTATTTCCTGTTAGATATATATGCCCAAGAGGCCATTATTATATATTATAGTAGATACTTGGACATATGTATATACATGACAGTCTTGCTCGATATGACAGTATACTATTTGGTTTGTCTTTATTACTCATATGTATAGTTTTACTTGATATTGCTATCGCTAATATATGTTGATAAAGCCCGAATAATCTTTGCTTGTCTATCAGCACTAGTAAAATAAGGGGTTGCCCCTACGGATATTGACATCCGTAGGGGCAATTTAAGTTTGGCCCTACGGATTAATCCGTAGGGCTAAAAGGTTGCCCCTACGGGCATAGACGTCCAAGAATAAAAATATTAATTCTTAATTTGGTGTTTGCCCCTACGGAGCCGCAAACAAAGGACCTACGGGTATATCCGTAGGGGCAAGTAAATATCGATTTAACAAAATCCCAGATCGATCGCCTACGCTCGCTCACTTTCTCTCTCTCTCTCGATCGCGCGCGAAAAAATTCCCCAATTCGCCACGCCGTCGTCGCCAACGTCGTTCTCCTCGTCGCCACCGCCGGTTTCGTCGCCACCTCAGCTCTCGTCGCCACCTCAGCTCTCGTCACCACCGCGGTTCAGGTCGTCGCCCCAGCCCCAGCGCAGCAGTGGTTCAGGTGAGTAAATCTTTGGATTACTTCGGGCTTAGGGTTCAGGTGAGGTAAATTAAAGATTTTTGGGATTATTTTGGGCTTAGGGTTCATGGCGCGCGAGTTGGGGTGGGGCAGGGGTCGCGGTCGCAGTCGGGGTCGGGGTAGGGTTAGGGTTGGTGTTCGGCTGCTGTAGGTGGGGCTGGGGTTAGGGTTTGCCTTAGGGTTGGTGTTGGGGTTTAGCTGGCCGCACTGGGTTTAGGGTTAGGTTGGGGCTGGGCTGGGGTGGGGCTGGGCTGGGGTGGGGCTGGGGCTGGGGGCGGGGGCTGGGGCTGGGTTGGGGTTAAGTGGTGGGGAGTTGGAAAATTATTCTAGTATGTATCCTTACACTCTAGTTAGTATAGCAAGATGCCCAGATGTGTTCTTGTGTACTGCTGTGTAAACAATTCTTTCACCAACTAATTCGTAGCAAAACTGGCTTTGGTGTTGTCAATTGATGTAGCCTTGAAAACTGGCTTTGGTGCTGGCTTTGGTGTTGTCAATTGATGTAGCCTTGAAAACATTGTTATATCATCCGATCATATTTATTTCTTGTAGATGTTGTTTGGATATTGGATGCATTGTTCATATTTGATATGTAAAAATAAAAAAATAAAAAATTGTAGTCAGATTCATATTGAAAATGGATGTTAAGTGTTCTTTGGGCTCATATCGAATATGTTGGATGATTAGTGTCCTTGGGCACATGGATTCTCAAAGTCTTAAGGTTGATTCATGAATTTATGTGTCTTTTTTGTTTATTTTGTACCAAATGAAAATGAAAGATGATGGTTTACGAGTTTCTTATTCTTTTGTTTGGTTGTGCCCAAATTGTGGACATGGATTTTTTTGCAAATCCTTACTTTTTTCGACCGAATGGAAAGGGCTCCAAATATCCTAGTTGCATCAATCAATCCTAAAATCAAGTTTGCAAACCAAATAAAAAACTGGCAAGTTTTTAGGGATTTGATATTCCAAAAATCCAACTCCAATCCAAATCCACTGAGGGGTTGTTTGTTTCATGGAATTAGAGCGTAAGTATGGAGGGGACAATTACTGTAGTAACACCAATGTCATGTTTTTTCTTGTGGTGTTTTTCTTGTTCCTTCAGTGTGAAGTTTATGTTTGTTTCCTTGACATGAAACCATGACTTGAGTGCATTTACATCATCACACATCATCCACTACTACAATATGGTGTTGCCCCTACGGATGATGAAATCCGTAGGGGCAGATTTTTCGTGCCCCTACGGACTAAGCCGTAGGGCCAAATGGTTGTCCCTACGGTGCCCGACATTTTAATTTAAAAATATTAAATCTTAATTTGTTGTTTGGCCCTACGGAGCCGCAAATCAATAACCTACGGTTATGTCCGTAGGGGTATCTAAATGGGAATTTAATAAAAAAAGGCACAGAAATGCTCTACGCCTCGATCTCGATCTTTCCCTCTCGTTCCCAAAATTTTCTCTCGTTCCCGCGTCTCCAATTTTCTCTTCGTCGCCACCGCGCGCCCTCCGTTCTCAGCCCGCCACCGCCTTCCGTTCTCGGCCCACCACCGCCCTCGTTCTTCCTCGTCAAGTTCCTCGTCGCCGATTGCGTGCGTCGTCAACCGCCAAGCGTCTCCGTCGTCTCCTCCACTGTCTACAGGTAAGTAAATCTCCAATTAAACATAATTGTGATGATGTTAGGGCTAGTGTTCAGGGTTCGGGTAGGGATGAGGGTTAAGGTTAGGCATCGGGTTCAGTTTATGTTAGGGTTAGGGTTAGGGTTGGGGATCGGCTGGGGCTGGGGCTGGGGCTGGGGTTGGGGTTTAGCTGGGTCTGGGGTTAGGGTTAGGTTGGGGCTGGGGTTGGGGTTGGGGTGGGGCTGGGCTGGGCTGGGGCTGGGGTTAGGATTAGGTTGGGGTCGGGGTTTGCTGAATTTGGCAAACCTGAGAAGAATTTCCAGCAATTTTAGCCTAGTTTGATTACTATAATTATTGTTGATCGAGAAAATCTTGGGTCCTTCTACATCAAGGAATATCAGTCGCATGGCAGGATTTAGTCCGGTTTTGGCCTAACCGCATTTATGAATTTGTCTTTTAGATGTTTTCCTGAGTGTCACATCGTTCTCACCCAAGTTTGTAAGCCATGTTCATTATTCTTTCAATTCTTTTAACTTGAATTTGCCAGTTATTGTTCCGTTTACTATAAAGTTGCAACAAAGAGTCTCTGTTAGCACTTCCATGCACCCTTTACATGTTTTTATCATATCCACTCCTATCTATCCAGAAAGTCAACATCTTCTGGTATTTGTTTTCAAAAAGAAAAGATAAGAGAGGAAAAGATATTTGTCCGTCTCATATTTGAGCCATACTTTTGATTTTCTTGCAGATTCTGGGTTGATTTTCTGTGATAATTCATAAACATAGTAATATTTGTAATGTTTCTTCTTGTTAGTCTAGCTTTCCTCTTATGAATGCCAACACTGTTTTTGCCCTCCTTTTCTTCGTGGCACATGATATCTTGCACCTCTCCTCTCGAAAATTTATTTTCTCCTTTCCTAATCTATCTGAGGCTTAGCATAATCTAGTTGCGATAAACAATTCCATCTTCTGCTACTATGGTGGCACTGAGAAACTTCCATTTATAAATGACAACACGTATTTTGTGGAAGTACTGTACAGAAGTAAAACCACAACGGGCATGACAAATTTGTTGACCAGGTTCCGATTACTGTGTGAAAGTTGTTCGGATGAAATTCTAATTCTGGTGGAATTGAAACCGATAACCGGTTCATATGGTGATTTAGACTGCTTTAGTGATATTTGTGCCTACATTGATGCCTCAAGCAACGAATCAAATGATGTAGATCACAAACTAATTAAATAAATTTTGAATACCAATCTGGACTGGGATTTGAATACCAATCCTAGTTTGCAACATTTTTTTATATATAGTAGATGGTGATACTTCTTTAAGTAAAAACAACCCTACACTTAAGCGAAATCATAAATCGAAACACACATATATAGAATACAACTCACATTCCTTGTTCTCTGTTTCAGCATCAATCTTCTGATATGAACTAATGATGGCTTTCACATAGGCTTTTCCCTTTAGAGACTTCTTAGTGTCCAATGAAAAGCATACATCAGATTTGTGCAGGTCGTGTTCTTCTATGACTTTCAAGAGTCTCAACTGATTCTGTAAATTACACCCTAGTTGGGTGATACTTTTACCACTTCTCACTGCAGGTGCGCTCTCGATATTCAAAATGGATATTAGAGAGCGCACCTGCAGTGAGAAGTGGTAAAAGTATCACCCAACTAGGGTGTAATTTACAGAATCAGTTGAGACTCTTGAAAGTCATAGAAGAACCCGACCTGCACAAATCTGATGTATGCTTTCCATTGGACACTAAGAAGTCTCTAAAGGGAAAAGCCTATGTGAAAGCCATCATTAGTTCATATCAGAAGATTGATGCTGAAACAGAGAACGAGGAATGTCATTTTTTTCTTCTTCTGCCATATTACTGTCTTCTCCTTCTGCCACATTACTGTCTTCTCCTTCTTATTATGTGCGCGTGCAAATTCAATGACTATATTGAGAATATGGATTAATAGTGGGTAGGAAAAGTATTTCTCAAATGGCTTTTGCGTCTTAAAACCATAAACTACTAAGTAATGGCATACATAATTTTTTTAGTATAAAGGTTGTTATTTTAAGTTTTCCCTTATAGAGATATGATCTAACTGCATCTATAAACTATAAGTGTGCAGAAAATTATGATAAGAAACCATAAGAAAGGGTCGTAGCCATGCATAACCTTGAATCTACATACCAAATCATGCAAAAGCATGCACTTATTATCACCTTGCCTTGGAATATAAAATATCTTGGAAGACTATAAGCGAGCATTTAAATCTTGATAGCTTTTGACTTCAACATATATTTTTCTCAAGTACCATGAAATATACTTCCTCCGTATAAACCGTTTTTAGGAAGATGGATTAATAATGACAAATTATCCATTGTGGCTCACTAGGTTAGCATTTTCTCTTCTATTGACCATCTTACTAATCTGCTTGGTAAATTTATTCGGAACCGGCTGCGAATCATTAAAAGACATGCATAAGAAAGAAAGCTAAAATACAGATATATAGCATACCGATACATCGAAACTTCATAGTTGCGATGGCAATCCAGAGATATTTATTTCTACACACGTGGTGCGCGTGCGAATGCGTCAGGCATCATGGACAAATATTTCAGAACATGGAAAGTATTATTCGTATAAAGTAGTTAAAACTTTTAAACATCTTGGGTAGATATTTTCTTAGTTGATGCAATCATATCATGAGGACTAAATTTAAGCTATTATACATATGCATATGTATTTTTCTAACCTAATATATCTCACACACACACACCGAGAGAGAGAGAGAGAACACCCGTTTGGTAGAGAAATCAGCTAGCAGGACCCTAAAGAAATGGAGTCCATAGCATTGCTCATCATCATCATCCGTGATCCCTTTGAAAAAATATTATTAAAGGGATCATGGATGATGATGATGAGCAATACTATGGACTCCATTTCTTCAGGATCCTGTTACCTGATTTCTCTACCTACCTGGTGTTCTCTCTCTCTCTCTCTGTGTGTGTGTGTGTATGTGTGTGATATATTATGTTAGAAAAATACATATGCATATGTATAATAGCTTAAATTTAGTCCTCATGATATGATTGCATCAATTAAGAAAATATCTACCCAAGGTGTTTAAAAGTTTTAATTACTTTATACGAATAATACTTTCCATGTTCTGAAATATTTGTCCATGATGCCTGACGCATTCGCACGCGCACCACGTGTGTAGAAATAAATATCTCTGGATTGCCATCGCAACTATGAAGTTTCGATGTATCGGTATGCTATATATCTGTATTTTAGCTTTCTTTCTTATGCATGTCTTTTAATGATTCGCAGCCGGTTCTGAATAAATTTACCAAGCAGATTAGTAAGATGGTCAATAGAAGAGAAAATGCTAACCTAGTGAGCCACAATGGATAATTTGTCATTATTAATCCATCTTCCTGAAAACGGTTTATACGGAGGAAGTATATTTCATGGTACTTGAGAAAAATATATGTTGAAGTCAAAAGCTATCAAGATTTAAATGCTCGCTTATAGTCTTCCAAGATATTTTATATTCCAAGGCAAGGTGACAATAAGTGCATGCTTTTGCATGATTTGGTATGTAGATTCAAGGTTATGCATGGCTACGACCCTTTCTTATGGTTTCTTATCATAATTTTCTGCACACTTATAGTTTATAGATGCAGTTAGATCATATCTCTATAAGGGAAAACTTAAAATAACAACCTTTATACTAAAAAAATTATGTATGCCATTACTTAGTAGTTTATGGTTTTAAGACGCAAAAGCCATTTGAGAAATACTTTTCCTACCCACTATTAATCCATATTCTCAATATAGTCATTGAATTTGCACGCGCACATAATAAGAAGGAGAAGACAGTAATGTGGCAGAAGGAGAAGACAGTAATGTGGCAGAAGAAGAAAAAAATGACATTCCTCGTTCTCTGTTTCAGCATCAATCTTCGGATATGAACTAATGATGGCTTTCACATAGGCTTTTCCCTTTAGAGACTTCTTAGTGTCCAATGGAAAGCATACATCAGATTTGTGCAGGTCGGGTTCTTCTATGACTTTCAAGAGTCTCAGCTGATTCTGTAAATTACACCCTAGTTGGGTGATACTTTTACCACTTCTCACTGCAGGTGCGCTCTCTAATATCCATTTTGAATGTAATATTATAGATATCCATGCCTGTTTATGTCAAAATTACTTATATTGTCAATGTTTGATTGTCTAGTTGTTGGTGATGCGTCCATATCAGGGACAGAGGCCACTCCCGTTCCTCCAGGTATGTTTATATATTATATAGGGCATGTATATTGATTTAGAATGCTATATCATAAATATACACACATTCATTTTGCTCTTAGTCGTCCAACTCATTATCATGGGCTGCTTGATGAGATTAGATTTGCGCCTGATGATCTACAAGAGCTTGTTCACTCCCTGTCATATGTGTAAGCAGCGCTATATGCGAGTTTACCTTGTTAGTATGTATGTACTGAAATTAATTAATATTATTCAAATTTTGATACATGCAGATACCAGAGGAGCACATCTTCTATCTCTGTAGGTAAGGCTTTGAACTTGTTGATTTTGGTATTTCTTGTCAATTTTATAGCCCAGTATGTGCTAAATATAATGTTCTGACAGTTGCTAGGGGGAAGGCAGCATTCGAGGCTGCTGACCCCAGTCCTGGACGCCGCACAATGACGGCACCACGGAGGTTGGGAGAGAGGCCGAGGACTGGGCTCTAGCAGGGCCCATATGAGGTTGGACTCCACCCCGGTGGTTACTTCCTCCGTCTCCAGTGAGCGACGTATCCAGCAGGAACTGGAGAGCTTGAAGGACACCGTTCAGGAGTTGAATGAGATGCTGGTATGTATACTACTTAATAGTAAAATATAATGTCATATTATAGATATCAACATATCCAATATCAGTACATAGCCTGAGCTTATTTGGTTGTAGACTTATGTTTTATTAATCATACATGTACATATCTAATTAAAATAAACTACAGTTTTCCAAACTAGATATCCAAATGGGGTTTCGAAATAACTCGATAATGATAAGAATTCGAATGAGGGTGTAGGAGCTGGTGGTTGAGCAGGCCCAGGCCTCGGGGATCGATTTTACCGGACAGAACGATCCGAGGCTGCTGACCCCAGTTCTGGACGCCGCACACGGAGGGCACTACGGAGGTTGGGAGAGGCCGGGGATTGGGCCCTAGCAGGGCCCATATAAGGTTGGACTCCACCCCGGCGGTTACTTCCTCCGTCTCCAGTGACCGGCATGTCCATCATGAACTGGATAGCTTGAGGGCCAGCGTTCAGGAGTTGAAGGAGATGCTGGTATGTATACTACTTTACAGTAAAATATCATTTCATATTATATACATATCAACATATCCATAATTAGTACGTAGCTTGAGCTTATTTGGTTTTAGACTTAAGTTTGATTAATCATACATACATATGTAATTGAAATAAACAACGCTTTTCCAAACTAGATATCCAAACAGGGTTTCGAAATAACTTAATAATGATACGAATTCGAATAATCAACAGTTCTTACACGCTTCTTACACACGTTATATCCAGACGCGACAGGGTAGATCGGCCGAGCCTCCACACGCATCTCCTTCGGCTGCGGCTCCGCAAGCCACTACATCGGCTGCGGTTCCGCAGACAGCTCCTGTAGCTCCACCGCCCACTCAGACTCCCGCAGCCGCGGCTCCGCAAGCGACTACCTCGACGGCGGCTGCGCAGACCACATCGCCGGCTCCACATGCCGCTCAGACTCCCGCTCGCGACGAATTGCAGAGTTTATTGACCGAGGAGCAGGCGCGCGTTATTCTATCGTTATTCAGAGGTAGAGCTGGACCGAGCTAGGGTAGATTTTTGGTTCTTTTTTTTTGAAACATGTATTTATTTATATCATACACATTGTACTACATTTTGAAACGATATTGATATTGGTTTGTATTTATATCATATTCAGTTTTTGTGTTTCTTTTGTATATTATATATATGCGTGAGATGTGATTATGAATACTGCAATATATGATTTGATTGATGTATATATTATTGTGCACAGGGCGGGAAAAAATCAAGCAGCCCATTTTTTAAAAAAAATTACAGACAATATGTACCTACGGATTAATCCGTAGGCACACATGTTACCCCTACGGATATGTCCGTAGGGGCAAAATATCAGCAGTAACTGATATTTCCCCCAGATCTCAGTGCCAGGGGTTGGGAAAGCCCCTACGGATATATCCATAGGGGCCACTGACTCTCCGCTACGCCGTTATCCGTAGGGGCAAAATATCAGGAATCCTGAATTTGTGCCCCTACGGAAACGTACCAACGCATATATCCGTAGGGGGTAGTACATACCCCTACGGGTATATCCGTAGGGCCAAGTAATTTATTAAAATAAACCGTAAATAATATAAAATCTTATACCCTACGGCTTAATCCGTAGGGGCAACAGGACCTACACATATATCCGCAGGGGCAAAAATTTAACCGTAGGGGCAGGTTCAGACCCTCAACTTGCACCTGCGGCCTTTGCACCTACGGGGTATTTTTTCGCCCCTACGTATATATCCGTAGGGGCAACCCTTCTTTGTAGTAGTGCAGGATTATGATGGAGATTGTACTAGTAGGACCTGGGTAGTCCATAAGCATATCCTTAAATGTTCCCAGTCATAGGAGTATCGAGACTGGGCATCGATACTCCAGAGTAGACTAGCATATACGTTTCTTGACCTCGACCAGGGAAATAGCTGTTCCTACAGATATTGGTTTTTGACGCCAAAGATTGTATACAGGTCCTCATTAGAGAATGAGTATACCGAACGGACTTGCCGAGAACTCCTATATGATATTATATCTACCGTCAGATAGCAGACATGAGTACATAGTAGTCTGTACACCTGAGATTGTCATAGTGTCTTATGTGTTCCCACTGTGCTTTGATTATTACCCTACCACGGTTTTAAAGAGCCGTGCAAATAGGTTTTAGTTGGGTACAGTCCTGAAACACATGGAGATAATGAGCGATCGGAAGGGTTTCCTCTCTCTCGATATATGGAGTTGATATTGTGCAGTGCCTAATTGATTGTAACTATAAGTCCCTGGCTAGGGGGGATAAGATAAACTGATAAGTGTTATCAGTTGTATCTATTGTGGTTAAAGGTTACTGATTGGCATGACTTATCAAGTTATTATGGGTTTGACGGATACCACCCTCCAGACTTGATATGTGACACTCTCAGACGAAGAGACCGGACTATACATAGACTGCCACTTTTAAGGCTCTATTGGATTTCGGACGAGCTAGCTCGTCGATCTTCTTTTCGCTCAATACCTGGGTAGCCGTTACGTGCAGCTAGTACCGCTGATTTGCTTGTGGGTTATGGATATGATCTTGACCTATTGCCAGCATATTGACGAGTTTTTAGAGCTCCACATAAAGATTTTCCAGCACAGGCAAAACGATGTAAGGAACGTATAGGGATGCGCGAAGGAGATCGATTAAACACGTGTATTTGATGCACGTATTTTAATAGAGGGTTTTATGATATTAACCAGTATATATATTGATATAACCGGGTTATTAAATCAAGTGATGATTTAATAATTAAATGTATAATTATATATTAAGATAGATATACATTAATTCATATCATGCTTACTTTAATTTTTCTTCTCTTTAATTATTATTATTTGTTTATGATACAAATGGTAAATTATCATGTATGTTGATACATGAAACATGTGTCTATGAGACTCACATGGAATGAGATGAGAACAAAATTCTTTTCTTTATATTTTTAAAGAAAAGAATGAGTCATTTTATAAAGAAAAGTATAGAATTATTTGTATAATTCTTGTCTTTTCTTTGGATAAGAATGGCTAGTTATTTTTTATCTCATTCTTAACCTAATCTCATGATCATCTCTTCTCTTTCTCTCTTGAGTTTAGAAAAAGTGAGAAAATAAAAGAAAAAGAGAAGAAAATTATGAGCTAAAATTCCTACATCATCTCCTAACACTACTTTAGCAAATTAGTATTACAAGTTTATTCACATACTACTAGTTTATGAATTGGGAGCTTGTATTGTGCAAACTTCAAGAAGGATCATCTTTGACAAGGAGGCCTACACTCAAGCTCGATCCCGAAGTCTAGGAGCGTAGCCGGAGTGTAAGGAGTGAAGATGAACGTTCTACAAAGGTTGTAGTCTCCAAACTACTAGTTTTAGCTTACTAGTTTTTGTTAAGTTTTAGTTTTTAGACACATATCCTTGTTTGTTTGAATTTGCCTCTCTTGTAAAATTTTTAAAATCACTTCCTTGCATATTTTGATGGATCAAGAGAGCCTAAACAAACTTACATTTTCTCCATCCTACATTATAGAGCTTCGTCTCGAGATATCCTGAAACACAATCTTATAGACCAAGCTCATTATATACAGTGTTATAAAATATAATAAGTTAATAAACACAGATATATGAACATTCATTGTTTCGATATCACAAAATCTATGAATAAGAATAGTATATCAATATCATTATATAAATCAAATTCAATGCATGGTACACATGCACATGTTATGTGAAAACCAAGATAAAGAACACACATGTGTGTATGATGTCTAACAAATAGGCAAGATTACGGAATATGACATCATAGATAACTATTCATATTTGAACATCAAAACAATGAATGAGAATAAATATTAATATCAAAGTATATAACAAAAGTAAAGCATGAGATATTGATATATTACATGATATATACATGTTATTTGATATGCAAGCTAACAAATAAGTATATATAAGTTTGGTGTCGATAGATAAACAAGACAAAGCACGTGACACCAAACAACTATTCATATTTAAGCTATCATCAAAATAAAGCGAGAATGGATAATATTATCACATGAAAAACCATAAGCTAACACCTGCTCAGTCTGTTACTTTTCCTACGCTCGGGTATTGAGAGTAGGCCGAGCGGTGCAGCCGATTTATCATGATCCGGCTTGAGACTTGTTGTGCAGGAGATTTAGATGTCCATCTCTACTCTTGCACTTAGTCTTCAAGACGAGATCATGATCCAAGAGTTTGAGTGTTTATTATTATCGTCAAATCATATATAATAGTAATCCATATTTTGTCAATAATATGATGGATGGATGACTATTATTTTTACTTTATTATTTTTCAATATTATCCATGCAACCTAGCGGTCTGTTTATATTTTTATAGGAAGAATGTTCTACCCTTCCTCAAATGGTGGCCCATCATTCGAGGGAGACAATGTCTTCATTGATCTATTTGTCTTTAGTGCGGATCTGATTTTAGAGCGAACACCTTTTTGGCACGCTCGGTGGGACCCTGTTGTTGTATGGTACATACCTGATCTGGTACAAGCAAAGATCCCGATTTTCAACATCTTTCATTAGAAAAAGTCACTCGGCGGAGAACCAAGTGGTCAGAAAAGATGAATGATAGTGGTGTTAACCAGCCAAATGAAGTACTTCTGAATGAAGGCGATTCAACTGCATCGAATAGGGCTTCAAGTTTGGCGAATCCCTTACCGAACAAAAATGACCCGTCGACGAATCTTACCAATAGTGAAATGCTCGAAGGAATTAGTCGATGGATTGATCAAATGGCAGTGGCTTTTGGCCGTCAGATGATGGAGATGAACCAGCAGTCCTTCCAAGCCCTGCCAGCAATGTTGAACTAGGCGCAACAACCCTTGCAAGAAGCAAGAACACGACCAATAGAAGTTCTAATCAAATGGATGTGGCCATGGAGAGGCTCGCAGCGACTGCTGGATCCTGGGGAAATAATCCATAGTATTTTGGCATATCAAATCCGGCGGCTCCCACCATTGATTTGGTTCAGAATACACCAAATAATAATACTGGTGGACGTGCACAACGTAATGCTGCTACACAAGGTAATCCCCTATTCCAGGAAAAAAAATAATTCCTACCCAAACCATAATCATAGGGGCAATACCGTCCCGTCGCCCATCTTCCAGCCTGATATGCAGAACCAGACGAAGGTAAGGCTGGATGGCGGGTATGGAGCAATTCCCAAAGGATAGACATGGTATGCCCCAGTGGGCGGCCAGAATTTCGGCTGACAAGATCACAATACTCTAAAGCGGGGTCCAACTAATGGGCCGGCCACTGAGTTCGGATGGTTCGGAGAGGATTATGATCCTAATGAGGAGCCAATGTATCGTTCTCAACCGAACCGATAGGCTTTCCCAAATCCACCTCAGTCGTAGGATAAGGAGCCTGGGGAGCATTATTGGAAACCATATTCGGATCACTATGACCACATATATGAGTACCCGAGAGGTTTCAAAGTCCTCGATTTAACGTTGTTCTTAGGGGAAAACAGCTTATCGGTAGATGAGCACGTCGCTAGATTCACTATCCAATGTAAGAAGGTAGGAAGTTTTGGTATGTATAAGCTTCGACTGTTCGGGGGATCCCTCACTAGGATAGCTTTCGAATGGTATCGAAATTTTGTGCCAACTTCTATGCAAGACCGGCCAGTGTTCATACCAGAATATTGCATTCTACACCGCCCATTCTTACGCTCGTTTGTTTATAGGCAGGAGCTTTTTATCCGTGTTTGCTAGTAATTGCAGGATACAGGTTCTCGGCTCTAAACGGTGAAATTCATGAAAAAACACGGCAAAATCCGGGTTCCTGCCATTCACAGATAAAACACGGATCTCCGCTCTTTATCCGTCTGTTGCCACACACCAGTTTAGGAGACAAAATGGCAAATCGATTGTCACCTTCATGCACAAGGCTCAATGGCAACACAAGATCCAAGAAATCTACGCGGAGCTCGAGGAAATCATGACAAAAAGATACACATCAAATCACCTTTCTCTCAACAGAAATTCTGGAAAAATCGTGAAGCAAGTTTGAGAAAACACATATACCAGATTGAAGGGCACGACAAACCAGGGAAAATCACCAATTTTGGTGGCCTAAATCCCCCATAGGGCCGCGGAACCGCGGCCTAAGCATGCTTAGGCCGCGGAACCGCGGCCGTACGGCCTCCACAGAGCATCATTTTTCAGGGGTATTTGGGTATTTTTATGTAGGTTCTGAATGTTGCCCTAGATTTCCAGCTCCCTGCCTATAAATACTCCAGAACTGAGCTAAGCCAAGGGTCCAATTTCATGTTCATTCTTTGTGCCTCTTTTTGTTAGGATTTAGTCTTTTTCTTCTTCTTTTTCATTCTTTCTCCATGAAAATTGTAGTGAGAGCTTTTTGAGTGGAAGATCAATGAAGATGAGGGTTTTTGTATCATTCTCTTTTATTTAACTTCCCCTTGAGATCCTTGCTTTCTCTTGATCTTTCAACCTCTTCATTGAGCTTGAAAGGTTAAGGGTTTGTTATTGATCTCAAGGGTCGTATTTTGTTCTCTCCTTAGTGCTTCATTTCACATGAGTTCTTTACCCTTCTCTTGATCTTGCAACCTCTTGATTGAGCTTGCAAGTTTAAGGGTTGGCTATTGATCCCATGCTTGTTTTGAGTTCTATGGTTCTTGTAATTACTTTCTTGCATTTTTCATTCTTGTCTTTAATTACTTGCAATTTATTACCATGCACTTTAATTACTTGCTTGTAATCTTTTCTTTTCTTTTCTTTGTTCTTTTTATTCTCTCTTTTTGGTTCTTTTTGTGAATGAATATAATTATTATTGTTAAGAAGAAATACGATATTATAAGTTAACGTTTCTTTGCTCATTTTCTTTTCCCGTATTTTCCATTGAACTCCGCCCAAACGATATGCAAGCGCTCCGTTAGGCACCCTACCCTAACAAGGTAACGGTGATTCCTAATCGCGACCGGTTGCGTTCGGTTTGGCCGGAGGCGAAAGCAAGAGACAAGAACGGAAGGACAAGGGTAAATAAGCCGGATTCCACGAATACCGCGCTTAAATCCCCTAATCCACGTTGTTGCCGATTGCTCTAGCTTCAATTGGTCAAGGCTCGGCTCAAAGGTTTTGAGTACGGATTTTCTTAGCTTATAATCTCGTATCTTTTTCTTAACAACTTTATACTTGCAAATAATACACATAGGTTAGATTTAACAAACTCATACTCATTCTTTATTGACTCGTCTAAAACAAGAAAGGACATACAACCATCTCCCTGTGGATCGACCCGTGCTCAACCGGCTAGCTGCATAGCGACACCGTCATGATCGCGGTTATACTTTAGAACTTTGAACATCCGACACGCTTTTGGCATGCGATCAAATGGCGTCGTTGCCGGGAAAATGGTAGCGTATTTCTTTCTTGTTATTCGGGTTAATATTCTTTTTGTATATATATATATAAAAAAATATTCTTTTTGTTTTTTTTGATCATTTTTGTGGGCAAGAGTGCAGATTTTTGCAGATTTGCAAACTGCGATTGTGGGGAGCAAAGTGTACATTCAAGGCTAAGGTGATTGCAAAGTACAGTGCCAAAGATCCGGGTAGTTTGACCCGCGCAAGCGAACTTTTCAAGCTTACCGGATTTGATTCAACGGGGGTTTCCTAACCCAAAAACTTAACGGTACGTACTTTACTAACACCTTCTTCTCAAATCCGACACGTCCAATATACTATTCTTTGCAGGATTCTTTGCAAGTTCGCTAGCAAACGCTAAAAATTGACTAACCCGTATTTGTTGCAGTGCCGCGCTTAAACTAAAAAACGATTTTTTGATTCTTTATAGAATTTTTATTGAATTGCGCATTGCATCAATTAATACGGACTTAAGGGCAAGCGAACCCCACAACATACGGTAAAGGATTTCATCACCTTTTCCGTGGCCCACAAATCACGAACTTGAGCATAACGTTTACCCGCACAAATTTTAAAAGAAATTAGACTTTAAGCCTTAAGGACTTCGCGCTCACTAGGAGAAGTTAACTGTGTTTAGAACCTCGCTTAACGGTATATTGTTTATGGGGTGTCTAGGAAAGTGTTAACGGCGAAACCGCCAAAAGAGAAAGGGTTATTTAATTAAGGAACTTCGCGAAAGCGTTGGAAAACCTCCCCTTATCTCTGCACTTACCTGGCCTCGTGATCAGTGTATCTTGAGCCCGTTTCTCGACACAGTTTTACTTCGACAATCAAGTTCTGGAGCAGGTCTAGTTGACCTAGGTGAACCCTAGAACGATTAGGTGTGTGGTATTTTTTGTGTCGTGATTGTTTTTGTCCATATTCTTTTTTTTTGTGTATATTTCATTCTTTTGTTAATATCTAAAAAATAAAAAAAAATAAAAAAATCACATTCTTTTCCCCCTCCTTTTCTCTGCCTTTCTTTCTTTCTCTCTTCATATCATGGGTACCCCACCTCGCAAAACTCTTGCCGAACTTTGGTACCCACAACCAGACATTACTTCTTACGGTTCTTGCTTTGGCCGAACGTCAAACGATCCCTCCATGCCCAAAATCTCGTTGAAAGATCGGATAGACGCGTCTAGGACAAACACTTGCCCTTCGCAATCCACTTTGTATCAACCTTTTCAACCTCCCCCACCCGCTTATGTTGATACCCCTTTTGCAAGTCGTCCTTTGTCCATCGCTGAACGTATTGAACAATCCCGTAGCCGATCTTTCACTCCTTCAAATTCTTGGGATCAACAATTCCATTCACCTTCCTATCCAAATGTTGATCCTGCTCCTGTCCAGCCATTCAATTCCTACCAATCCTACCCTACTTTTTCACCTTCCCTAGACATTGCTTCAGAACCGCCATTTGGGAGTTTCCAGTATCCAAATAACTTCGTATCTTTTACTGAAACCCCATCACAACCTATGTCTAGTCTGGAACAGTCGTTGGAAGACTTTAGGGTAGCGTCATACCAACAGATGATGGATTTGGATGCGTCCATGGCCGCCCTCATACAACCTAGTGACCTGGTAGCTAGTTTTCAACTAGCTCCAAATTTTCTAATGTATGAAGAGGCGGTCGGACAGGCTGTGAATTTGAGTGGAGAGAGTGAGCTGTACCCCCTTCCAAATCAAACCTACCCGTTTCAAATTGAATCCCACAACTCCTGTGTTGAAAGTCTATCAAGTGTCCCAACTGCATTATCAATTGAAGATAGAATGTTTAATGAGTTGTGCGACTTTGTAGGGTTTGATTTGCCAGATTATGAAGGGACCTTGCCAAGTGAAACCACAAACAATCCTTTTGACCTCTACACCTCCATCTTAGAACCTGAATTGATTGAAATCCATGCTTTTGATGAGATGTCGGAGAAAATTGACTTTCACTTGATTAAGGATATTGACGCCGGGAATATTTTGGATGATGAACCTGTAGATCTGGTAGAATTTTTCTCTCCAATTCATCATCCCGAGTCATTGACTGTTTTTCCCGAACCCCATATGCGTCTGAATTTTGAAGAGAAATGCATGGATGTGCTAAATTTTGAGGAGAATTTTGAGGATAGCTTTGAGGATGAACCAGTTTTAATTGATGAGTCGGATTTTCTAATTCATCCTGTTCCTTTCATTGACAGTGTGCACCCTCCCGAAACCTTAACCGATACCCCTCCTCGATCACTTTCCTCCATCCTTTCCATCGTTCCGACAATGCAAGAAACCGTATAATTTTACTTCCCGTGTCTGGTTTACCAAGTTCGGCATACCCATGGTTTCTCACGAATCTTGAGGGATTTGACCCCATTTCTCGACGGGTAAATATATTAGCACAATCGCTTTTCACACATCGGTCATCACAAATTGTGCTAATCTATTTACTCCATTTGCACCCTCAAGTTCGTATTCCACTTCTTTTTCCCTTCCGCCATTCTTCTTCTTCTCATATACTGAGACCGTATATCTCTTCTATCTCCATACGGTCTCGCGTATTCTCCATCTCTTTTCTCTACGCCTTCTTTCACCAGCCACTGCTTTATCACGATAAGATCTTTGAATGGTTGGTGTTAACTTTTGGCCTGTGTAAGGCCTTGTATAGCTTGATACTGTTCTTTCCCCCCTAATCCTGAACTTCAACGCTTAACAGTGGAAACACTGTTTTACTTAAGTTTGGGGGGGACTCCTTTTTTGTATTTATTTTTTGTTTTCCTTTTTGTTTTGTATATAATTTGTTTTTAGGAAGCGCCGACAATTTTGACCCTCTTGGTGTAGCCTGACAGTGAGGACACTGTCAAGTTTAAGTTTGGGGGTGTGCTCGGTAAGCTTTCTTCCTTCGCATTCATTTGTATATTTTGCATTTGCATACCTTATTAAAAACCCAAAAAAATTAAAAATTTTCCAAAAAATAAAAACTTTGTCGTCAAGTTAGCTAATAGGGTAACTTAGATTTTTATTCCGAAAGTTTAGTTGATATGATAGAAATAACTAAATTCTAGGCTTAGGGATTGAAAACCCTAAAAATAACCCTCATTCTGTCTAACTTTGGTAAGTATACGTCCTTACAGTTTTTTCTGAGAAATAGGTAATCTTGAGTTCAGTTCTTGAGTTAAGTCAAGATGAAGGGAAAGTATTGATGCTTTACTGAAGGATAAGTCTGAAAAATAGTTTCTTTTCTCAAGTTCAAATTTAGAAAGTATATACCCTACAAACTGCACTTACACGCACCTTGAAACTTGGGATAGTAGAGGATACCTTGAAATACTCTTGCCTGAAAGCCTAGTATGAAAGAAAAAACGGTATTTAAAGCTAAACACCAAAAGAGCATATTGAAAAATATATCCGGTCTTGAAAAAGAAAAAGAAAAAAAAGAAAAGAAAAATAGAATAAAGTTAAGACCTGGAAACTGCTATTTACGCTTTTAAGTTCACACATTCAGTAATCGGCCATTAGTGCCTCAGGAAGCATTAATAGTCGCATAAAAGGTATATGAGCAAATCCGTCCATCCTTAATGAAAAGAAGTAGTATTAGGTATTAGGGCAAGGGTATTATAGCTTGAATTGAATTCTTGAGTGTAGGGGTGCAAATATACACACACGTAGGGGTGTACAATTGATGTTTGGATAAGAGATAGAAATAAAGAATAAGACTTGTGTTTTCTATAATGTTGATAAAAATCCCTGATTTGAGGCCGTACTTTAGAAGGAAAACTCAGGAGAACCAACATCTTTCTAAACTTTTTTGGAACGTATAGGATCTAAAGTTAAATAGATAGGAGGTGTGCAAGTTTAAGGGTTGGATATTTCTAACTTAGGATGATAGAGTTTCTAACATAAATACTAAACTGTAGGAGTAGAATCAATGTTAACTTATGATACTAGCTTGACGGGATTTTATGGGTAGTATCCGCTGAAAACCCTCAGGAGACAACACTCCTCCTACTAGGGACACCTAGAGCTTTAACGGCTTGTTGCACATCCTCAGTGCAATCGCGTTCCATGCGAAAGTGCGGTTAGGATTTTATTTTTGTGAATAATTGGTTTTGCTCGGGACGAGCAAAAGTTAAGTTTGGGGGTATTTGTTCGTACCAGAATATTGCATTCTACACCGCCCATTCTTACGCTCGTTTGTTTATAGGCAGGAGCTTTTTATCCGTGTTTGCTAGTAATTGCAGGATACAGGTTCTCGACTCTAAACGGTGAAATTCATGAAAAAACACAACAAATTCGGGTTCCTGCCATTCACAGATAAAACACGGATCTCCGCTCTTTATCCGTCTGTTGCCACACACCAGTTTAGGAGACAAAATGGCAAATCGATTGTCACCTTCATGCACAAGGCTCAATGGCAACACAAGATCCAAGAAATCTACGCGGAGCTCGAGGAAATCATGACAAAAAGATACACATCAAATCACCTTTCTCTGAACAGAAATTCTGGAAAAATCGTGAAGCAAGTTTGAGAAAACACATATACCAGATTGAAGGGCACGACAAACCAGGGAAAATCACCAATTTTGGTGGCCTAAATCCCCCATAGGGCCGCGGAACCGCGGCCTAAGCATGCTTAGGCCGCGGAACCGCGGCCGTACGGCCTCCACAGAGCATCATTTTTCAGGGGTATTTGGGTATTTTTATGTAGGTTCTGAATGTTGCCCTAGATTTCCAGCTCCCTGCCTATAAATACTCCAGAACTGAGCTAAGCCAAGGGTCCAATTTCATGTTCATTCTTTGTGCCTCTTTTTGTTAGGATTTAGTCTTTTTCTTCTTCTTCTTCATTCTTTCTCCATGAAAATTGTAGTGAGAGCTTTTTGAGTGGAAGATCAATGAAGATGAGGGTTTTTGTATCATTCTCTTTTATTTAACTTCCCCTTGAGATCCTTGCTTTCTCTTGATCTTTCAACCTCTTCATTGAGCTTGAAAGGTTAAGGGTTTGTTATTGATCTCAAGGGTCGTATTTTGTTCTCTCCTTAGTGATTCATTTCACATGAGTTCTTTACCCTTCTCTTGATCTTGCAACCTCTTGATTGAGCTTGGAAGTTTAAGGGTTGGCTATTGATCCCATGCTTGTTTTGAGTTCTATGGTTCTTGTAATTACTTTCTTGCATTTTTCATTCTTGTCTTTAATTACTTGCAATTTATTACCATGCACTTTAATTACTTGCTTGTAATCTTTTCTTTTCTTTTCTTTGTTCTTTTTGTTCTCTCTTTTTGGTTCTTTTTGTGAATGAATGTAATTATTATTGTTAAGAAGAAATACGATATTATAAGTTAACGTTTCTTTGCTCATTTCCTTTTTCCGTATTTTCCATTGAACTCCGCCCAAACGATACGCAAGCGCTCCGTTAGGCACCCTACCCTAACAAGGTAACGGTGATTCCTAACCGCGACCGGTTGCGTTCGGTTTGGCCGGAGGTTAAAGCAAGAGACAAGAACGGAAGGACAAGGGTAAATAAGCCGGATTCCACGAATACCGCACTTAAATCCCCTAATCCACGTTGTTGCCGATTGCTCTAGCTTCAATTGGTCAAGGCTCGGCTCAAAGGTTTTGCGTACGGATTTCCTTAGCTTATAATCTCGTATCTTTTTCTTAACAACTTTATAATTGCAAATAATACACATAGGTTAGATTGAACAAACTCATACTCATTCTTTATTGACTTGTCTAAAACAAGAAAGGACATACAACCATCTCTCTATGGATCGACCCGTGCTCAACCGGCTAGCTGCATAGCGACACCGTCCTGATCGCGGTTATACTTTAGAACTTTGAACATCCGACACGCTTTTGGTGTGCGATCGGCCAGCTATGGACCAGCGCTTCAGGGCCTAATTCATCACGGTCATAGTTGATATACCGGTAGCAGATATCCCGAGGATATTTCAAAAGAACAATGAACCAATAGAAGAGTTCATTGCCCGAATGCTGACGGCTAAAAATAAGTGCCGGGCCACTTTACATGACAAGGAATACATGAAGATGGCATAAAGAAACCTACTCGATGATAGCAGGAAACACTTCATGGGTGTGAGATTCGAAAACATGAGTGACTTGGTAAATCATGTGGCACCGTACGATTGAATGACCCGTAATGAAGAAACAAAAAGAAATTCCTCTAGGAACTCCGGATTCAAGAAAAAGTTCAGCGTAACCATCACCGAGATTCAAGAGGGAGAGGAAGCCGATCTCGATGCTAAAATAGAGGCTAACGTCAGTATCGCTGAATTTCTCCCAGGGAAGACTTACACTTGCACCATGCCTAAAGAGTCTATGGATTCGATGCCTAAAAAGGGATCGGTTAAAAGGAAGTATTTTGAAGGAAACCGGGACTATGACTATGACATAAAGAAAGCCGAGGTAATCTTCAATATGCTCCTCAAAGACAAACAGCTCAAGGTAACTCGCCGAATCCCAAGCGCCGATGAGATCGCAAAGAAAAAAGACTATTGCAAGTAGCATAATTTGGAGTCCCATTCAACCATTAATTGCGTAGTTCTCTACATTGCTCTGCAAGAGGATTTTGATGAAGAGCGGATAAAGTTCAAAAAAGCAGCGTCAGAGGTTGAAAAGAATCCTTTCCCTATGACGACGTCGGTAAATGTCGTTAGCGCTGACATAGGAAAAGGGGCTTGCGAGGCTGCACCGTCTTCAGGAACTGATGGAGAATCAGCCAATCATGAAAAGGATCTTACAGGATCCGTCATAATTATCAGACTGCTAAATCCAGACAGTGCTCAGACGTGGTCGGCCGAACTAGAAAGTTCGGTCACATAGACCCTCGTGAAAACGGTGTGCGGAAGTAAGATGGGAGATTATGAAGTGAAGCAAAATTTTTGTAATTCCTGTATGGTGCATGTAAGTCTATATGTGCTCCTTGCCGTGTCAACTACGGCTATGCGGAATCAAAAACTTTAAAATCTCGAGCAAAAAACACTAAATCCCTAGGATACAAGCCCAAACACTATACGAAACAAATCCTAACTAGAGTTTTAACTACTCGGTTGAGAATTCAACCATTGTAGACGGTACTTCAGGTCTTCAAAGGTAGACTCAACAAGCTCCTTGGATTGATGGAACGAGCTCTCAAATCCGATCTTCCGTGTCCAAGACGATCCACCCAAGGATTCCGATTCAAGCGATAGTTTCGTCCGAAGCAACTAAAGATCAAGTCTTGCTAAGACAAGATACTTAGAGTGGTGTAGTTTATAAACTAGATTCTCTCTTTTAATTCTCACAAATCAAGTGAAGAAAATGAGGAGGAGGAAGAAGATGTAACAACTCAAGAATTTCCTCAAGTCATGAAAAAAAAATCAACCATGAAGCTTATGTCACAAAATATCTCTCACTCTCATCTTATCTCTTCATCACAAACAAAAGAGTGGGTGGGCTTGGTGACTCACTAGGGTGAGTCACAAGCCTGTACACTTCCTCATTAAATGGTGAAGAGATAAGTGAGAGAGTGTAGCCACCTCATAAGTATACATATACACACACTTATAAATAAATACAAATGCATGCATAAAAACAAGTATACTCAAACCCGTATAAATATTTATATCGTATTTCTACAAAATATGAATATTGTATTTTTACCGAAAATAGAAAATACGCATATTTATATTTAGAAAGAAATACATGTATTTGTATCAAAGCACAAATACGCATATTTATACAAATACACGTATTCGTATAAATACCATATTTGTGTTAAAATACAAATACTCAAAAGAGAGCAATATAATACTAGCATCAAAACTGGATATCTTTCAAACCTGCTAGTACTACTAAACCGTCCGATTAAAACACGTGTATAAATACACGTGTTCAATCGAACACCCCGACGTAAAACCATACGCAAACTACACCGTTTCGCCTGAACCGGAAAACCCTCTATGTAGAACTCTAAAGACTCGACAATATGCTAGAAGTGGGTTTAACCACAAGTACGTCAGTGGCACTAGTTGTACGTAACGGCTACCTAAGTATCTGTCGAAGGGAAGATCGACACGATAACTCGTCCGAAAACCCTACTGAGCCTATAGGTGACATTCTCCGTACAGTCGGGTCTGTTTGTCTAAGACTATCGTATATCGGGCCTAAGGGGGTAGTAAACGTCAGACCCCTAATAGTACAATAAGTCGTGTCGGTGTGGAATCCAATACACACTGAGAAACTACTGGTGTACTTACCAGTAAATCTCATTTGCCCTGTGTAGGGACTTTGTGTATTGGCCAGCGTACTGTCAGTGATATATGCCCTAGAGGCCATTATTGTGTAGTGCTTGTTTGTATATTACATATTGGAAGCTTGAGATATTCACAGTTATAATAACAGTCTTGCTCAAAATGGTAGTATGCTACTTGGTTTGATTCTATCTTAACATGTGTATATGTTTCTTTTAGCATATCGCTTATACATATTGATAGAGCCCTTAGGATCTTTGCTTGACTACCAGCGTTGTGATAGAAGTCACACTAGTGGAGGTTGGGTAATCTATAAGCACATTCTTATATAGGTCCCTAGTCGTAGGATTATCGAGACAGTACATCGATAATCTAGAGTAGACTAGTGTATACGCTTCTCATCTCAGCAAGGGAGATGGTCTGTCCCACAACCATAAGTACGTCGTACTGGAGATAGTATAAAGGTGCTCATTGGGTTATGAGTTACACTGGACATGACTCATTGGAAACTGCTGGTTGGTATTATACCTATCATCAAGTAGCAGTTCCCAGGTGACATGAGTACAGCTTAGTTCGTTGACTTGACATCACTATTCGTCTCGAGTGTGTTCGCACTGTCACTACTATAAATAAGAGTTGCCCCTACGGATATATGCGTAGGGGCGAAAAAATACCCCGTGTTTCCTGATTTAAAATCAGGAAAGCTTATGGAAAAAGCTTCAGAAGAGGGTCACGTGCTTACACGTGACCAGCAGTCACGTGTTGGCACGTGACACCCAAAAGTACCGGCAAAGCAAGTGCAGTTTCCTAACTACATCAAAGAGAGGGGCTTCAGTAAGGGTCACGTGCTCCCACGTGACCTGGGTCACGTGTCGGCACGTGACATTTAAAAGCAGCAGCAAAGACCCAACGCTTCCTGATCAAATCAAGGAAAAAGCTTCAGAAGAGGTCACGTGCTCCCACGTGACCAGGGTCACGTGTGGGCACGTGACGATCAAAACATCAGAATTGTTCTCCAGTTAAATCAAGAAAAAGAGTCCAGACAAGGGTCACGTGCTCACACGTGACCAGGGGTCACGTGGTGGCACGTGACGGTTAAGCAGCAACCAGAAGACAGAGCGCAAAAAGAAAGAGGAAGGCTCATTCCAAAGGGGTCACGTGCCCACACGTGACCATGGGTCACGTGGTCACACGTGACCGGCTTTCAAAGCCCATTTCGTTGACAGAATTAAATTCTGAAAGAGATTCGAATCTTTCCTAAGGAAAGCGATTATCTGGAACCAATCGAATTAAAGATTTAAAGATGATTGAATTTCATTTATTCATGGGAAAATCTCGGGTTTGGAAAGATTTCCCCTTTAAATCTAACCGAGATAACAAAAGAGAATCCCTGGATTTGAAATCCAATGGTGAATAAAATTCACCTAATAATCCAAAAGTCAAAAACGAATGATGGATGCAAATCAAACCTCTCAATGAAGATTCGTCAAAAACTAATTGATTCGGCTGCTTCTCCTATAAATAGGAGCCAAGAGACACAGAGAGAAGAAAGGGAGAGAGAGCCTTGATACTTCGAGGAACTTGGATCTTCTGCAAAAGAAAACTCTAGGTAAGAAAGGGAAGGCTCCTTGAAAGAAAAGAGAATTTAATTCTCAACAGAGTTTAACTCTGATATATAAAACAGAAGAACATATTTCTTCTCTCTTTGATAGAGGATCTGCAATGTGCACATCTCCCCTTGAAGCTGAGAATTTAATTCTCAATGGGTTGAGATCCTGCCATGCAGATCCAAAACATAGAGAGGGAATGGAAGCACGAGAATTTAATTCTCACAGAACTATAGGAATTTAATTCCTTTAAAAATAAAACTAGGGCTTGACCCTGTGTTATGGGAATTTAATTCCTTCAGAACAAAAAGAAACAGGGTTTAACCCTAATTAAGAACCTAGTTCTGTTAGAACAGCAGGGATTTAATTCCCTTGATCATAATTTAACAGAGAATGGGAATTTAATTCCTCAAAAGCTTTTATTAGGGTTTAACCCTATTTAGTTCTTCACATGTATGAGGAATTTAATTCCTACGGAAAATTCAGGGTCCAACTCTATTCAGAATATAAATCTTCAAAAGGAAGTAGGAATTTAATTCCTCTGAAATTATTGTCAGGGTTTAACCCTACAAGGAATTTAATTCCTGGAAAAGATTAATAGATCCTCTAAACAACATACATAGAGGCAGGGTCACGTGCCACCACGTGACCCCCCTAAGAGATCTACAGAAAGCCCCTTTGAGGCAGCACCCCACGTGACCCACGTGACCCTCGGCAGAAGCTTTAACATATAACCATTTGAATGCCCGTCACGTGATGGCACGTGATGCTCTGAAAGATGCGATAATCTCAGCAGAATAAATGAAGGGAGGGCGCCCTCACGTGTTGCCACGTGACCCCTCTTGCCTTAGTGTTCAACACTGACTACCTTAGTGTTTAACACTAATTTGAGATCTCTGTTGCCAGTGCTTGATACTGATCTGTTTTAGTGTTTAACACTAATTTGAAAGCCCTGTTGCTGGTGTTTAACACCAATTATCTTTTAGTGTTAAACACTAACTTGTCAACCTCATTCCCAGTGTTCAACACTGATTGCTCTGTAGTGTTTAACACTAGGCTTTGGCCCAATTGGCCGAATGGATAGAGGCAAAGCCTCTCCTTCAAGAGACCAACAGGAAGTCAATATTCCAAACATGATTGGACTTAGCCCGAGCTGGCCATAAGTCCTCAATTCGTGATCAACTGGGCTAATGGGCTCATAACATAATTAATTGGTCTTGATCCCAAATTGGGCCAAGGAATATTTGATCCACTCCGGTTCTAGGGTACATCTCTTCACTCCTTTGATATTTGGCATTGTAATCCCTCAATGTCTTCAAAGAGTTGACGGGTCCTGACGACCACACATTGATATGGACTGCGGGGTCCTTAAACCCGTGCCTAATGCAAAATTCCTGGTTACGTGGAATGCGGATAACGTCACTCTTTGACCCCGCGGAAAACGTCCAGAGCGGAGCCTGGTCCTCGCCAAGCACGGCAGTGAACCCGTGTGAAGCATCCAGAGCACATACCGGACTATGGAGTCCTTAAACCCATGGACTACGACGTCCTTAATCTTGACCGAGATGTCTTAAAACTAACAATGGACCGCAACGTCCTTAAACTACCCATGGACCGCAATGTCCTTAAACTAGAACAATAGAGCCCCCGCATGCTCTTTTGTCGGATCTAAACGGTCTCGTTTAAGTTGATCTTAGCCTCAAAGATGGCTAACGTATCCTTAAACCTTCAAACAGAGTGGACTATAAATCCCCCCAATTAACTCTGGCTCGAGGGTACATCCCTGAACTCCTCTGACATCCGTCGTTGTAATCCTTCAACGTCGTCAGAGAGGTGACGGGTCCCGACGGCCATTCATACGATGGACCACTATGTCCCTAAACTGGAACAATGGAGCCTAAAACGCTCCTTTGTCGGATCTAAACGATCCCGTTAAGTTGATCTTAGTCTCAAAGTTAGACTAACGTATCCTTAACAAACGTTTGAGTTGATCTTAGCCTCAAGTATGGCTGACGTATCCTCAAACCAAACCCCCAAACCCAAATCTAAGATAATACAGATTTGGACTAGTCCACGCCCTACGGGCGACGACATAACTCAGTCTCCGTAAACAATCCACGGGCAACAAAACACAAAACAAATATCCACGACACGAAGTGACCATCTGGAGAAGGAGAAAGTTGTTACCGCAATGCGGTAGCGTAATTAACTGCAGGGGCTTGCGACTGCAGGGAAGAGCGTCCCCACAATCAAAACCCCCTCAAACGAGGGGGAATCTGACGAAGTCTGCTACATCGGCCGCATCCGTCTAAACCTTCGATACATGGTGCCATAAATCAACTTGGCATCTTCGGAGAGGTGGACGGATAGCACCAATTAGCATCTGCCCTGAGTCTCAGTGCCAGGACATCGCAGTCCTGCGCGCCGCCATTCGGAGGGGAACAGATTCTGGCACGCCCGGTGGGACTTTTTCCTCTTTCCACTCCACACTTCGTGTGTCGTGACTCGCGAACCAATCGCGGTTCGCTATTGGTTGCCCTTGGGTTTCAAGATACTAAGAATTGGCGTCTCGCTTATTGCAGAAAGCAAAGGATCAATGGCTTCTACTTCTGCGAAATTCTCCAACTGCTCAGACTGCAATTGCGACCAACGCTCTGCCTCGCCAGGAGGTATAGCCTACGGACCCCAAGCTGCTTCGCTATTCACAATGCCCGTGGAACAGGTCACTCGCGCCACCACAGGATTGTTCTTTGGGACCATGCTCCCGCCGACAACCTTCACTGCTCCAGTGCTGACAACGGAAGCTCTCAAGAAGTCGGTCTTTGATCGTCTTACCCCTGCCGCGGCTCCTCTCAACGAGTCACCCAACGTCAACGCCTCGGTCTTCTCTAGATTGGGCCAGAAATCCTGCGGACCCATCATGGGGCCTACAATCTCAGAGAAGGATGCTTCTAAGAAGGTGGCCGCTCCTGCCCCCGAAGTTGTCAAGGCAGCTTCTCCGGCCAAAAGGTCGGTCTTTACAAGATTGACGGCTTCAGCTCCCGCTCCCGCTGCCCAAAGGACATCGGTCTTTGACAGGCTAATACCAAAAGCGACCCCCCACCCAGACAGGGGGCAAGACAAAACCATTCTTACCGCTGACCCTACGCCGGCCGCTCGACACGCTCGACGTCGCCACTGGCGCCGAGTAAGGAAGGCTGGGGGCAACTTCCCCTCCGGGTTGACTCCATCAGCCCCGGTGGCAGAAGTTAATGCTGCTGTTCCAACTGGGAACAGCTTCGAAATGCTAAATAAGGTGCGAAGGAATTCTCCTACTGCAGTGCTGAAGAGGTCTCCTCCCCCATTAAAAAAGGTTGTGGAAATAAAACCAGAACAGCCCCGATCCCCTCAACGGCTGTCTTCCAAAATCTATAAGGTTTGGCGGCAGGCCCGAGACTCGATCATCGATCCAAACTTCTCCCGCCGGCACAAGAAGCTGAAAATCCAACCGGAAGCTGGTCACCAGGCTAAACCCCAAAAGGCTGTTGATCAACTGGCTCATAAAAGGAGGAGGCCAGAGAAGACCCCCCAGCATGCAACGATGACTAAAAGCACTGAGCTCAGACGCCCTAAGTCTGGGGGCATGGTGGTGCACACTGTTTACATGGCCTCTGGAAAGGAGGAAAGCCGCACTTCTACGGGCCACCGACCGCTAACCCGATCCGTGACGAAAGCCCAGGAGCAACAACAAAAGCTTCAGGAAATGATGAATGCTATGGCCGCACTCACCGGGCCAAAAGAAAACCCAGAAACGTCCTCAGACGCGTGCCAGGAGGAAGAAACCGACGCTGAATTCCTTCGCCGAATACTGGAGAAAAAGGACAAAGAGGCTGCTGAACAAGCGGCCAACATACAACGTATGGGCCTTCTCTTCCAAGATATGATAGGAATGATGATCCAGCAGGACTTACCCGCCGAGGATCCCCCAATCGTTCTTGAAGACGACCGAGGAGAAACGTAAAATCCACCACCAGCCCTCTCAACGGCCAAGGAGGAGGCAATCTCTAAGGCGGACTTGGTTAACTACATAGCCCAGCAAATCCGGGTTCATCACGCGACTGAGGCAGCTGGTCAAGTCGTGAAAACGGGGCGGCCGTATCCAAGCTGGTACGACCAAATCAAATACCCGCAAGGCTATACGATACCAAAATTCCACGTGTACAAGGGGACCGGCAACCCCCATCAACATGTCGCCCAGTTCCGGGCCCTCTGCGGTAACACCGGTGGTGATGATAAACTGTTGCTCCGCCAGTTCGTGGGCAGCCTATCAGAAACTGCGTTCGAATGGTATTCGGAACTCCCGAACGATTCTATCAAAACGTTCGCTGAAATGGAGTTGTTATTCACTCAGCGATTCGCAAGTGCCAGCGAACGCACTCCAATAACTGCACTGATTAACGCCAGGGTAAAACCAGGCGAAACCTGGGTCCAGTATGCTATACGCTGGCGGAACTTGTGGTCGAGATGTGAACAACGCATTGAGGAGGCACCCGCAGTGGGCATGTTCGTGGGAACCCTAGACCCCCACGCAACTATCTCCCAGTTTATGATGTTCTTTAAGCCAACCACATTCCAGGCTTTAATCGACAAGTTGGCTCAGATGGACCAGATGGGTCATAGGCCACCTCCCCCGAAGTCGGAACTTCGGAATGACAAGGGTAAAGGAAGGGCAACCTTTGTTGCGAATGCCCAACAGTAACTTAACGCCCCGAAACCGGCAGATCAACTGGAGGAAAGACGTCGGTATTATAATGAGAAGATGAAGCGTCCCTACTCGTTCCCATGAGACAAGACGAAACGGTTATTCGAGCTGGCAATACGCAACAGATTTATAAGCCTACCAAATCCAAGGCGACCGCCGCAACCCACCGAGGTGAATAACCCTAACTATTGCCCTTACCATCAAACGGTAAGCCATCCGATTGAAGATTGCTTCGTCTTCAAAGGATGGATTGAAGATCAATACCTCCAGGGGAAGTTTGTACTGTCCGAAAAGTGGAAGGTGAACCCACCACAACCGCATACTCCTAAGAAAGCAGATACACCGGGGGCAACCTGCTCCTTTATTGAAGAAGCTCCATGGGAGGTCGTGCTATCAACTAAAACCAAAAGAATGCTGAGAGACCTTCATGCGTGCCCTGCGATCGAATGGAAGGACCCTCTTGAACCTCAAATTATCGAAGGGATGCTAAGGCGCCACCCAACTACGAAGACTCGCGATAAGAGCCCAAATACTCACGCCCAACCGTCAAAATCTTCGAAGAAAAAGAAGAAGAAATCCAAGAAGTCCGTGAAGCTTGGAAACGAGCACACGAACTTGCAAAAGCAAATCGACGCGCTGGAAGAATACAATCAAAAGGCGCGAACTCCTGTCACACTGCAAGAGTTCCTCAATCACATCTTTCAAGAGGAAGATGATGGAGAGAGCTCGTCGGATGAATCCGAAGGATATGTGGCGAGTTGTAACGTAATCTCCCACTCGTTTACCGATGATGGGAAAACTCCCGGCATTAAGAAGCTGGAGGCAGAGCCTGTACCAGAGCGTGCATGGCCAACAGACGAAATGATCGACGCTTTTCTAGACGAGATTCGCCTAAAAAGTAAAGCGGATCAGGAGCGTAAGATGGACGCTTCAGAAGGAGCCAAACGCAGGCGACTGAACAAAAGAGTTGAACTGCCCCTGCCAGAGCGAAAAGCATCCAAAGTAGACAAGAAGATATTCAAGACGAGGAAAAGGTTTGCCAAGGCCATGTCAAGGGGGATGAAGCTACCACCCTCGGAAGGAAACACACATGATGGGGTGGAGAGGCACCCTGATTATTGCGCATATCATCGGAAAATCTCACACCCCACGGAGGAGTGCGACGCCTTTAAGATATGGTGGCAAGGATATGTTGCTCATCGGCAACATTTTAAGCGCATGAAACGCAAGATCCGTCGGGAGCGAAGAAGTACCGTCGATGGGCACAACAGAACTACTGGCAACTGTTACATGGTTAACACCAGGGGGTCACAAGTTCTCACTTTTGGGAGCGACTCTGATGAAGAAATGGCTCTGGGCCCTCTCTTTAAAGAATCTGTTTCAGGGAAAGAGGAGAAATCGGAGGCCTGCGAGAACATTCAGCTGCGCAATCGCACACTCCCAGAAAAGAATCTCGGGCCCGCGAGTAGAAAAGATAAGGGAAAGGAAAAGGTCACTGAAGATATCACTTTGGATGACCAAGTCATGAGAGAGCTGGCTGCCAAAGACCCTCCTAGAAAGGGTAAAGTGGACTATAACATCCTAGCGCACCTAAGGAAGCTACCTTCTCAGCTTAGCATTCTCGATGCCCTCCTATTATCAAAAGAAGCGCGAGACTCACTAATTAAGGCGTTACAAGAACCTGAGCAATTCCAAGCCTTCCTCGCCACTGAAAAGATGAAGGATGAACTGGAGGAAGTGCATACGGCCGACATCACTTTCGGTGATGAAGACCTCCTTCTCGGGACGTGCGACCACAACCGTCCCCTATATGTCTCCGGATACTGCCATGATATCAAGATAGGCAAGATCCTGGTGGATAATGGATCCTCCGTCAATCTCCTTAATGTTCGGGTGTTGAAGGAAATCTGCATGAGTGTGCAACACCTCGCTCGTGACAAAATTACTATCTCCGGTTTCGATTCACAATCGTCACGGACTCTCGGATCTGTGATACTAACATTACGCTTTGGACTTCTCATCACAGACATCAAATTCCATGTCATTGACGCCAAGACCTGCTACAACGCCTTGCTCGGTCGTCCTTGGTTACACGAATACAACATCATCCCTTCTACACAACATCAGTGTATGAAGTACTTCAATGATGGTTTCGAGTACACCGTAACGGGTGAGTTAAACCCATTTTCCGTGAACGAAGTCCGCAAATACGAAGATGCGAAGTACTTTTTGCCAGATTTCGAGGATACAGAAAGATGTCGCAACCCGGAGAACAAAACCGCCGCCACCATCCCTGTTTTCGGAAGCGATACCGAAGAAGAGGAAGAGATAGTTTATGCAGGGCCATCTCAACGCAACAACCTGGGGACGCCCGCCCCCATGTTGGTCTTCGGAAGTGATTCAGAAGATGAAGTTAATGCCGTGTTCTCCAATCGGCTGTCAATACAAGCACCCCCTGGCGATGACCATAGTTTGCAAATCACCATGGTACCGCGAGAACACTATAAGGATCTCGACACGTTTCAGGCTCATAATGTGCAGGACCTGCAAACATTTTACGTCCCTCCCAAGCAAAGGGGTGAGAAGGTGATCCTATTCTACCGATCCTCAGAGTCGAAAATAGAGAAAGAGATCTGGCATGGCGCGGATGCTGCACTTGACAGGCTCCAACCCATCCGTCTGCCCAGATAATATACAAATGGATTAAAGAAGCTATTGAAGCGCCAAGGAGTACCCTTAAAACAGACTGTTCGGCAGGCTCGGTTCTACAACAGGATCTGGGATGTCCCCGGGACTCAACGCAAATTGCCCAACGGGAAAATGGAAATACTCGGGCTTGGATACACAAGAGCCGGAAAACGGGAACGGGCTCACAGCAGCTACGCCATATATACCTTTGATGAAGAGGAGGATGCCTCATCGGGAGATGCCAACCCCTCATCAAAACTAGACCCCGCGATTGAAGCGCCGATTCCGTCGTTTGAAGAACGAATGGGCAAGCCTATCAGGAAAGTGGGTCAGAAGGCTCGGGAAGACCACAACCACGAAATGGCCATCTACGAAAAGGCCAGGACGCAACGTCTATTTCAACATGTTGCAAAAGACAAAGACGCTTATCCTCGTCAATCCGTTGTACGAAAGGCCCGACGCAGAGACGGAAGTAAATCAAGAAGCGGAAAGAGGAGCCGACAACAACGACGCAGGATTAGAGGGTTACGTGGTCGGGTATTGCACGGCTCAGATTTGTCCCTCATGAAGAAGATGAGTCGAGCGTACTCCTTCCCCCGAGACAAGACGGAGAAGTTACTCAAGCTCGCTATAAAACATCAAATGATCGCGCTTCCAGAGTCTAGACATCCTGAGCAAGCTAACAAGGCTTCTCATCCGGGCTATTGCTCTTATCACCGAGCCATAGGACATCCTATCGAAGAATGCTACACCTTCAAGAACTGGGTCGAGGACCAATACTAACAGGGCAGATTCGCTTTATCCGACGGCTGGAGGGTAACGCCGCCATAAAAGCATGAACCCAAGGCCGCAAGAGCAGAACCGGGTCTACCTCAGTCCGGGGAGCGGGTTCGCACCTGTTATACGATTACGATATTAAGAGAAGAGCCCGAGAACGTAGATGACCTTCCCCGGTACTTTGAGAACAGCGATGATGAGGTGATCTCAGAATTTCCGCCCGCTCCGAAAGAACTGGAAGATGGTATACATACTACTGCAGATAACCTCAAGAAGATTGAGTTGGGATCGGCAGACGACCCGCGACTGACATTTGTCAGCGAGCTGTTATCCGAAGAAAGTGTGGCTGCGTTAAAGAACGTGCTTCTACGGCATAAAGACTGCCTCGCGTGGAACTACTCCGAGATGCCAGGATTAGATCCGGAGATTGCTGTGCATAAATTAGCAATATCCCCAGATATCAAGCCAGTCAAGCAGGCGCCAAGAAGGATGCGACTCGAGCTTGAAATGAGCATCAACGCCGAAGTCAAGAAGCTGATCGATTCTGGATTTATCCAAGAAGTCCAATATCCCGACTGGATCGCCAATATCGTCCCGGTAATGAAGAAGAATGGGACGGTACGCATATGCATGGATTTCAGGGATCTCAATAAAGCCTGTCCAAAGGACGATTTCCCGGTGCCGGTAACCGAGCTAATGATAGATAACACGTCCACTCACGAGGTTTTCTCCTTTATGGATGGTTCGTCAGGATACAATCAGATAAAGATGCATCCCGAAGACCAGAAGCACACCGCTTTCCGGACCCCTTTGGGTATATTCTGCTACAGGGTTATGCCCTTTGGTCTAAAGAACGCTGGCGCTACCTATCAAAGGGCCATGACAAAGATCTTTGATGACCTCATACACGACGTCGTCGAGTGCTATATCGATGACCTCGTAGTAAAGTGCATGCCATACGAAGATCATTTAAAGCATCTGGAGACTGTATTTCGACGCCTTCGGCAATATAATTTGAAAATGAATCCCCTCAAATGCGCGTTTGGAGTCTCCTCGGGCAAATTCCTGGGATTCATCGTTCGGCACCGAGGTATTGAAATAGATCCGTCAAAGATTAAAGCGATCATGGAAATGCCTCCGCCAAGAACCCTCAAGCAGTTGCGGTCTCTCCAGGGGAAGCTCGCATACATCCGGCGGTTTATCGCTAATCTTTCGGGCAAATGCCGTCCTTACAGTCACCTGATGAAAAAGGGAACTCCATTCGTTTGGGATCACAAATGTCAAGGTGCACTAGACGAGATCAAGCAGTACCTACAGAACCCTCCGGTGTTGGCCGCGCCGGTCAAGGGAAAACCCCTCATTCTTTATACGACCGCCCTCGAAGGTTCCTTGGGCGCGTTATGGGCACAAGAGAACGATCAAGGGAAAGAGAGAGCACTCTACTACTTAAGTCGAGTTCTGCTGGGGGCAGAAAACAACTACTCTTCCATTGAAAAGCATTGCTTGGCGCTAATCTTCGCAATAACAAAGCTCAGGCACTATGCGTTGGCACATGAAGTCCGTCTCATTTCAAAAGTGGATCCCCTTAAGTACTTGATGTCGAAAGCCATATTGACGGGACGACTCGCTAAGTGGGCCCTGCTCTTGATGGAGTTCTCGATAACATATCAACCTCTTAAGGCAGTGAAAGGCCAGGCCATTGCCGATCTCCTCGCTGAGCACCCGGTACCGGCCGATTCTCCTCTGAACTGTGATCTGCCGGACGAGCATGCATTTGATGCGATTGGCGGCGGTAGCGCCCGATGGGAACTCTATTTCGATGGAGCGTCCTCCGTAAAGAAACAGAAACAAGGTATCCCAATAATCAAATCGGGGATAGGCCTCGTCTTTGCAACCCCACAAGGAGGGATAATGTGCTTCGCCTTCTCTTTAACAGAGCCGAGGACAAACAATGAAGCTGAATACGAAGCTCTGATAGCAGGCCTCGAAATCGCCATCGACATGGGAATTGAAGACCTCCTTATACACGGGGATTCTCAGCTGGTCATTAGTCAAGTAAATGGCGACTACCAGACGTGCAAACCGGAGTTGGTGAAGTACGGCGAAAGGGTGCAACAACTGTTGACCCAAATTCCCTCCTATACTTTGGAGAACATACCGCGCGCGGAAAACAGCAAAGCAGACGCGTTGGCTAAACTTGCTAAAGAACTGGCTGACGAGAACCTCGATGATGTCAGAATCGTGGTACAAAGCCGTCGAGTGCTCGCCCCGGCAGAAATATCTCCGGAATCATGCGAAGAAAAGGGGGCGACTGGGCAGACGACCCTACAAATAAAAGACCATGAGAAGGCCGAAGACTGGAGGGAAGTCTTCATAGACTACTTTAAGTCCCACCGAATGCCCAAAGAAGCGTCCTCAAGACATCAGCTCATGAAACGAGCTCTATCTTTCGCTTTCGTCAACGATATTCTATACAAGAGATCGTTTGATTCTCTATGGCTGAGATGCTTAGGACCTGACGAAGCAGAAAGAGTCATTCAGGAAGTTCATGACGGACTTTGCGGTTCTCACCAAGCAGGCCCAAAGATGAAGTTAAAAATTAAACGGATGGGTTACTACTGGCCCACGATGATCCAGGACTGCCTCGAGTATGCAAAGCAATGCCACTCATGCCAGATTCATGGAGACTTCATCCACCAACATCCGAATCCACTGCACCCAACGGTGGCTAGTTGGCCATTCGAAATGTGGGGGGCTGACATAGTCGGCCCCATTGAGCCAGCATCATCCCCGGGACACCGTTTTATCCTGGCGACAACTGATTACTTCTCCAAATGGGCAGAAGCAGTACCACTGAGGGAAGTGAAGACGGAGAATATCCTCCATTTCTTCAAGACGCACGTCATCTATCGGTTCGGAACTCCACGGCGGATTATCTCCAATAATGGGCCGGCCTACCGAAGCCATAAGATTAGCCGCTTCGCACAGCAGCACAATATAGACTGGAGATATTCTTCGGTTTACAATCCACGAGCTAACGGTCTGGCCGAGGCCTTCAATAAGACCTTGACGAAGATCATAAAAAAGACCGTTTCCAGGAATAAGAGAGACTGGCACGAAAGGCTGCAAGAAGCCCTTTGGGCTTATCGAACTACATTCAAGACGGCCACGAATACAACGCCGTACGCTTTGGTATTTGGGACGGAAGCAGTGCTCCCCCTCGCGATAGAGTTGCCCTCTCTGCGAGTAGCAGTCCACCACGAGCTGACGAACGAAGAAAATGCTCACCTTCGGCTTGAGGAGCTTGATGCCCTCGACGAAACCCGGCTCATAGCGCAACAACATCTAGAGGCCTACAAAGCAAAGATGACGCGCTCGTACGAAAGATTGACCAGACCGAGGACATTCCGCCAAGGCGAACTCGTACTAATGGTCAAAAGACCTATGATCCCCAATCGTGCCAAGCGAGGAAAATTTGAGCCAAATTATGAAGGCCCGTACATCATAGACAAGGTCTACCAGGGTGGAGCCTACCTACTCATGGACATGCACGGTGAAAGGCCTTTCAGGCTAATAAACGGCCGCTTCTTAAAGAAATACTACGCATAATAAGCCACAGCCTGGGTCAATGATAGATGACGACGACTATGTCCGCTCACTATCTTCCTAGGCTCAGACTTTACAAGCAGCGGTCGGCCTTCCCATAGCGACGGACCGAAACGTCCTTAAACTAACGACGGACCGAAACGTCCTTAAACTAACGACGGACCGAAACGTCCTTAAACTAACGACGGACCGAAACGTCCTTAAACTATCGACGGACCGAAACGTCCTTAAACTAACGACGGACCGAAACGTCCCTAAAACTACTACCGCAGTTTCTTTAGGCTGACGAGATAAAAAAAAGGAAAGAGAAAGAAAAATATAAAAAAAAATATATGAAAAAGAATAAAAAAAAACGGTATGTCCATAAGCAAAATGGGCACGGATGAAAACCCGAAAGGGCTCCGTGAGTAAAAACAGCAGGGCTGCCGGCAAGTGTTCGTGAAAACCCGAAAGGGCGCGACCTTGTAAAAAAAAAGTGAAAAAGAATAAAAAAAAACGGTATGTCCATAAGCAAAATAGGCACGGATGAAAACCCGAAAGGGCTCCGTGAGTAAAAACAGAAGGACTACCGGCGAGTGTTTGTGAAAACCCGAAAGGGCGCAACCTCGTTAAAAGACACTTGTAGGGTCCTCTCGACCTTGTAAGGAGAAACCACCTGCGTGAGATCCTTACGACTCACAAAGGAGCAACACACTTAGGGATCTTCACGATTCCTAAGGAGAAAATACACTTACGAGATCCTCACGACTCGTAAGGAGAATTCTCTTATGGGACCCTCACGGCTCATGAGATTTGAAAGTCTTAAGTTACAGAAACCTAAACCTGTTCTTAAGCAAATCCTCCACAACCTTCGATATTGCCCTACAAGAGGCTCAATACTGACCCTTGTATACAATCCACGGGCGTGAAAAAACATTTCCCCAGCAAAGTCACACCCGTGACTAGGGACATGTCCATATGATGAGCAACCCTTGTAGGTCCTCTCGACCCATAAGGAGAAAACCCTCTTGTAGGATCCCTACGACTTACAGAGGAACATACACTTAGGAATCCTCACGATCCCTAAGGAGAAAATACACCTGCAAGATCCTCACGACTTGTAGGGAGAAATACCCTTGTGAGACCCTTACGGCTCATGAAGTCAAAAGCCTTGGTCGACAGGACCCTTAACCCTGTTTACTAAGCCACCTTTGTTCAATATCGACAGAGGCAAATGATGATTCGCTCCTGGCAGCATCCCAGTTGCAGCGGTGCTGATACCGAAATCGGTGTCTAGAATCCAAGCTTGCGGCGAAAAAGCTAACAAGCCACACATGCCTACGAAATAGCCGAAATGATGGGGCAACTTGCAATAAAAAACAGCAAGTAAAAATGTATGCATGAAAAATAGCCGAAATGATGGGGCAACTCGCAATAAAAAACAGCGAGTAAAAAAAAAAAATATAGCCGAAATGATTGGGCACCGCGAAAAATAGCCGAAATGATGGGGCAATCGCGACCTTCGCGATATAAAAGCTGAAACGATAGAGCATCGCGGAAAAAGAAATAAAATAAAAAGAAAATGTATGCCTTACAGGTGATGTTCCATCACACCCTGTATACAATCCAATGGCATAAACAAAAAGGGAACATACCTCCCTCCCCCAGGTTTCACCAAAGAAAGAAGCTAAATCTCGACGGGCCACAGGCGACCTAGAGATCATCCCAACACTCGTCTCGTAACAACGGACACAACTTCAAGCTAAGCGGAACAGCGGCAACTCCCAGTTCCATGGCTCGGTGGTATACATATCGCCAACAGTCAAACCTCCATCCCGTGAAATGCGGATACAATCAGCAAAATTCCTGGTTACGTGGAACGCGGATAATGTCACTCTTTGACCCCGTGGAAAACGTCCAGAGCGGAGCCTAGTCCTTGCCGAGCACGACAGTGAACCCGTGTGAAGCATCTAGTGCAAAATTCCTGGTCACGTGGAACGCGGATAATGTCAGTCTTTGACCCCGTGGAAAACGTCCAGAGCGGAGCCTAGTCCTCACCGAGCGCGGCAGTGAACCCGTGGGAAGCATCTAGTGCAAAATTCCTGGTCACGTAGAACGCGGATAATGTCACTCTTTGACCCCGTGGAAAACGTCCAGAGCGGAGCCTAGTCCTCGCCGAGCACGGCAGTGAACCCGTGTGAAGCATCTAGTGCAAAATTCCTGGTCACGTGGAATGCGGATAATGTCACTCTTTGACCCCGTGGAAAACGTCCAGAGCGGAGCCTAGTCTTCGCCGAGCACGGCAGTGAACCCGTGTGAAGCATCTAGTGCAAAATTCCTGGTCACGTGGAATGCGGATAATGTCACTCTTTGACCCCGTGGAAAACGTCCAGAGCGGAGCCTAGTCCTCGCCGAGCACGGCAGTGAACCCGTGTGAAGCATCTAGTGCAAAATTCCTGGTTACGTGGAACGCGGATAACGTCACTCTCTGACCCCGTGGAAAACGTCCAGAGCGGATCCTGGTCCTCGCAGAGCACGGCAGTGAACCCGTGTGAAGCATCCAGAGCGGAGCCTAGTCCTCGCCGAGCGCGGCAGTGAACCCGTGTGAAGCATCTAGTGCAAAATTCCTGGTCACGTGGAACACGGATAATGTCACTCTTTGACCCCATGGAAAACGTCCAGAGCGGAGCCTAGTCCTCGCCGAGCACGGCAGTGAACCCGTGTGAAGCATCTAGTGCAAAATTCCTGGTCACGTGGAACGCGGATAATGTCACTCTTTGACCCCGTGGAAAACGTCCAGAGCGGAGCCTAGTCCTCGCCGAGCACGGCAGTGAACCCGTGTGAAGCATCTAGTGCAAAATTCCTGGTCACGTGGAACGCGGATAATGTCACTCTTTGACCCCGTGGAAAACGTCCAGAGCGGAGCCTAGTCCTCGCCGAGCACGGCAGTGAACCCGTGTGAAGCATCTAGTGCAAAATTCCTGGTTACGTGGAACGTGGATAACGTCACTCTCTGACCCCGTGGAAAACGTCCAGAGCGGATCCTGGTCCTCACAGAGCATGGCAGTGAACCCGTGTGAAGCATCCAGAGCGGAGCCTAGTCCTCGCCGAGCACGGCAGTGAACCCGTGTGAAGCATCTAGTGCAAAATTGCTGGTCACGTGGAACGCGGATAATGTCACTCTTTGACCCCGTGGAAAACGTCCAGAGCGGAGCCTGGTCCTCGCCAAGCACGGCAGTGAACCCGTGTGAAGCGTCCAGAGCAAATACCGGACCGTGGAGTCCTTAAATCCACGGACTATGACGTCCTTAACCTCGACCGTGATGTCTTAAAACTAACGATCAACCACCCCGATCCCCTACGGATTCTGCCTTGGTTTAAGGGTACATCTCTTCACTCCTTTGATACTTGGCGTTGTAATTCCTCAACGTCTTCAAAGAGGTGACGGGTCCCTGCAACCAAACATCGGACTGTGGAGTCCCTAAATCCACGGACTATGAGGTCCTTAACCTTGACCGTGATGTCTTAAAACTAACAGCGGACTGTGGAGTCCTTAAATCCACGGACTATGAGGTCCTTAACCTTGACCGTGATGTCTTTAAACTACGATACCTGGAGAGACCCCTGACTCTGTGAAACACGGATAAGGACGATCACATCCGACACTTGCAGGTCCTCACGACCTGTAAGGAAGAAAAAACTCTCTTGTGAGATCCTTACGACTCTCAAGGGAAACCCGCTTGAGGATCCTCACGATCTTTAAGAAGAACTCACACCTATGGGATCCTCTCGACCTGTAGGGAGAAAAACTCTTTATGAGACCCTCGTGGCTCGTAAGATGCAAAAGCCTTAGGAAGCAGATCTTAACCCTGAGTCCTGAGCCATTGCTGTCCTGCAAGGAGATCAAGATAGAATATCCGCAGAATACATTCAATGAAAAGGAGACACATCATTAAGAAGAAAAATGTATCTTTTATTCATAAACCAAAATGGGTACAAAGTACAATTCATGAAAGAAACAAAAAGAAAACACTCTCATCCATGAGTATGTACAAAAAAATAGGAAAAGATACAAATGTTTCAAGCCGGCGGGCGATTCAGCAGCTTGGTCAGCTCATCCTGCTTTTGTTGGACCACGGCTTCATGACGCAAGATCTCCAAAAGACGAGCCTCCGCCTGAGCTTGTTGGGCCTGATATGAAGCAAGACGGGCTTCAAGCTCCTTCTCAGTGGTCTTATGAGCCTCGACCCTCTCACGAGTGAACATGGCAGCTTTATCGAGAGCCACCGCCTCTTTTATGGACTCCTGAAGCGCCCGCCAGAGTTCGTATGCTTTGTTGGCCTTGGCTGTGAGGCTGGCCTGAAGCTCATTCAACGCCTTAGAAGCCAATTCCCTCTCCGAAAATTTGCGGCCGAGCCCTTTTCTCGCACAACAATATGTTCTCTACGTGTCGCTCTATCAGGCCACGTAAGCTCGCTTTCGTGACCGCGGCCTTGGAAACAAGACATTTACAAGACCGTATAAATGGGCTTCCAGTCGACGGGAATAATAGATCTAAAACGCGCTCACATCACCTGACGTGAAAGGCAACAAGAAAGGTTTCCGACATATTTCAAGCATGCGTTCGCAATCATATGAGTATTCAAAAAAAATAATAATAGCATTTGCAATCGCATGAACATTCATAATGCCTAAAAAGGTCTGATGCGCAGGAAAGTGATGGTAGCATTTGCAATTAAAGAAAGTTCTCATGAGAAGAATACAAAGTTTATTTATACAAGCGGAAACATACATACTAGCATCAAGCCTACATGGAATTTCGGCATAAAGCGTAAAAAAGGAGGGATTAATTTAAAAATGTTCTACGCTAACGGAAAAGGTCACCAAACATGGGATCAACGGCACAAGGGTTAATGAAGCAGAGGACAAAATTCTCCATCTCTCTCTCTGCTTTCTCCAGCACGTCAAAGCGACGGTTCTCACGAGGAGTCGCTCCCCATCGATTGGCGCCGTGTTCGTCCGCAAAAGCAGACATAACAGCCCGTCGGGCTCTTATCTCGCTCAGCAGATGAATTGAGCAGTCCTTCAAAGCCTGAGTAATCAGGCACGCCTCATGAAAGCCCTCGAGCTTTTCTTCCGCCGCATCAAGCATCGCCAGGGTCATCTCTGCCGGGTGAGGAGGGATGTCGGCGAGCACGGCCGTGAGGATCATCCGGAGCCAGAGAGAACCCATCGGGAGGGGGGACCCCCTACGGATCGAGAGTTCATGCATGGCTGAGTCGCATTCGTTGTCGGTAAGGAGGGGATCCACCAACCGAGCAGCAAAACGGGGGAGCATCTCCTCGATAGGAACTTCCCATGGCTGTCGACGAGCGTGCGGACGATTGCAGGCCATGGCACTCGTTTGTCTCTCAAGACAAGTTACAAATAATAATAATAATAATAAATCTCTCCGTAAAGGGAAAAGAAAGCTATAGCCTCATATATAAAGAAGTGTATTAAGTGTTGTGCGCGGAAAATCTTGCATGGTAAAGCTATTTCCAAGGCCAAAAAAAGGAAAGGCATCTAAAATCAAGGAGATGCAATTATTTCCAAGGCCCTTTCTCTGCACTGAAAATACGGCATGGGAAAATTTTGTGAACAGCCCCATCAAGGGACCCCACGTGCAGAACACGTGAGGCCTAAACCTGATGTACACTTAAAAGAAAATATATGGAGTAGTACCCTGCATATTAAAAGCACAAACAACAACAGTAGCAAAATGATAAAATCCCAGAGAAAAGGCATGCATATTTCAAGAGGTTCATACAAAATATAGAGGACACATTTACAATGGTAAAACTTCAGATGCGGGGCATGGGTTGGGAAACTCAAAATTAACTTTATTCAAGATCTTCCAAGCATTTTGAACCTCCCGAGTATGCTTCCTCTCACGATCACAAGTATCGGGGTCCCCGCGGATGTCCTCTACCCTCCGGTAGGCGGCAAGTATGGCTGATTGCTGAAAAATCTGATGCAGGAGATCAATGAGATTATCCCGCCTTCTCTTTAAGATCAAGTGCATCAGATACACCGAGTGTACTTTATCCTCGGCGGCGTCCAACGCCCAAAGCGGCACACCAGCACAGAATAAAGGGAGAGCCTCCCTGATCGCCAGCACGATCAGCCTCAGAAGAGAAGAGCGACGGGGGAGTAGCCGATGGTTGTACTCGTCAAAGCGGCTCATGATCTCGGCACATTGAGCATCGGTGAACTCCTGGTTTTGACTGCGGCCCAGTGCACGAATATTCCCGTAGGAAATGATCTCGTCAAGACTATACAGATGGGCAGCCATGATACCTGAAATAAAGATCATGAGAATCATTAGAAAATCACCATTTCATTAATTACAGAAGAACAACCTCGGGCCAAGAGACCCCAGGAAGCCTCTGTGTGAAGAAATCGAGTTCTTCATTGGAATTAAATTCCTTATGAAGAAAAGGGAATTAAATTCCCAGAAACATTTTTGGATGGAATTAAATTCCATGGAGTTGAAACGCCATCATCATCTCCCCAAACATCATCTAGATCCCGAGAGATCTACAGTTCGAAGGTTAGGCGGTTTCAGGTTCTTATGGAAAAACATGAGGGAAAATGGATAAAAACCCTTGTTTTGGATTTAAGATCCAGAGGAATATGAAGGTCCATCGTTTGTCCAAGAACATTACCTGAGGAAAAGAATTCTTTTCGAACAGAGTTAAACTCTGAAAATTGTTTCAAGACAGAGAACTAAGCTCTGGAAGCGAGAATTAAATTCTCAAGGGAAAAGTTCTCAGAAGAAGAAGATGAGCAAAGTGAAGGCTCTTCTGAAGAGACAGTGGTATTTATAGAAGGCGATGGAAACGCTTCATCTCCCTAAATCCCTAAAGGAATCCAACGGTCACAAAAGGTGACAGCGTTGCACTCACGTGCTGACACGTGAGAACAACGCTGTGGGGGCATTTGTTTCCTGATTTAAAATCAGGAAAGCTTATGGAAAAAGCTTCAGAAGAGGGTCACGTGCTTACACGTGACCAGCAGTCACGTGTTGGCACGTGACACCCAAAAGTACCGGCAAAGCAAGTGCAGTTTCCCAACTACATCAAAGAGAGGGGCTTCAGTAAGGGTCACGTGCTCCCACGTGACCTGGGTCACGTGTCGGCACGTGACATTTAAAAGCAGCAGCAAAGACCCAACGCTTCCTGATCAAATCAAGGAAAAAGTTTCAGAAGAGGTCACGTGCTCCCACGTGACCAGGGTCACGTGTGGGCACGTGACGATCAAAACATCAGAATTGTTCTCCAGTTAAATCAAGAAAAAGAGTCCAGACAAGGGTCACGTGCTCACACGTGACCAGGGGTCACGTGGTGGCACGTGACGGTTAAGCAGCAACCAGAAGACAGAGCGCAAAAAGAAAGAGGAAGGCTCATTCCAAAAGGGGTCACGTGCCCACACGTGACCATGGGTCACGTGCCCACACGTGACCATGGGTCACGTGCCCACACGTGACCGGCTTTCAAAGCCCATTTCGTTGACAGAATTAAATTCTGAAAGAGATTCGAATCTTTCCAAAGGAAAGCGATTATCTGGAACCAATCGAATTAAAGATTTAAAGATGATTGAATTTCATTTATTCATGGGAAAATCTCGGGTTTGGAAAGATTTCCCCTTTAAATCTAACCGAGATAACAAAAGAGAATCCCTGGATTTGAAATCCAATGGTGAATAAAATTCACCTAATAATCCAAAAGTCAAAAACGAATGATGGATGCAAATCAAACCTCTCAATGAAGATTCGTCAAAAACTAATTGATTCGGCTGCTTCTCCTATAAATAGGAGCCAAGAGACACAGAGAGAGATAGAGATACACGCAGAGAGAAGAAAGGGAGAGAGAGCCTTGATACTTCGAGGAACTTGGATCTTCTGCAAAAGAAAACTCTAGGTAAGAAAAGGAAGGCTCCTTGAAAGAAAAGAGAATTTAATTCTCAACAGAGTTTAACTCTGATATATAAAACAGAAGAACATATTTCTTCTCTCTTTGATAGAGGATCTGCAAAGTGCACATCTCCCCTTGAAGCTGAGAATTTAATTCTCAATGGGTTGAGATCCTGCCATGCAGATCCAAAACATAGAGAGGGAATGGAAGCACGAGAATTTAATTCTCACAGAACTATAGGAATTTAATTCCTTTAAAAATAAAACTAGGGCTTGACCCTGTGTTATGGGAATTTAATTCCTTCAGAACAAAAAGAAACAGGGTTTAACCCTAATTAAGAACCTAGTTATGTTAGAACAGCAGGGATTTAATTCCCTTGATCATAATTTAACAGAGAATGGGAATTTAATTCCTCAAAAGCTTTTATTAGGGTTTAACCCTATTTAGTTCTTCACATGTATGAGGAATTTAATTCCTACAGAAAATTCAGGGTCCAACTCTATTCAGAATATAAATCTTCAAAAGGAAGTAGGAATTTAATTCCTCTGAAATTATTGTCAGGGTTTAACCCTACAAGGAATTTAATTCCTGGAAAAGATTAACAGATCCTCTAAACAACATACATAGAGGCAGGGTCATGTGCCACCACGTGACCCCCGCAAGAGATCTACAGAAAGCCCCTTTGAGGCAGCACCCCACGTGACCCACGTGACCCTCGGCAGAAGCTTTAACATATAAGCATTTGAATGCCCGTCACGTGATGGCACGTGATGCTCTGAAAGATGCGATAATCTCGGCAGAATAAATGAAGGGAGGGCGCCCTCACGTGTTGCCACGTGACCCCTCTTGCCTTAGTGTTCAACACTGACTACCTTAGTGTTTAACACTAATTTGAGATCTCTGTTGCCAGTGCTTGATACTGATCTGTTTTAGTGTTTAACACTAATTTGAAAGCCCTGTTGCTGGTGTTTAACACCAATTATCTTTTAGTGTTAAACACTAACTTGTCAACCTCATTCCCAGTGTTCAACACTGATTGCTCTGTAGTGTTTAACACTAGGCTTTGGCCCAATTGGCCGAATGGATAGAGGCAAAGCCTCTCCTTCAAGAGACCAACAGGAAGTCAATATTCCAAACATGATTGGACTTAGCCCGAGCTGGCCATAAGTCCTCAATTCGTGATCAACTGGGCTAATGGGCTCGTAACATAATTAATTGGTCTTGATCCCAAATTGGGCCAAGGACTATTTGATCCACTCCGGTTCTAGGGTACATCTCTTCACTCCTTTGATATTTGGCATTGTAATCCCTCAATGTCTTCAAAGAGGTGACGGGTCCTGACGACCACACATTGATATGGACTGCGGGGTCCTTAAACCCGTGCCTAATGCAAAATTCCTGGTTACGTGGAATGCGGATAACGTCACTCTTTGACCCCGCGGAAAACGTCCAGAGCGGAGCCTGGTCCTCGCCAAGCACGGCAGTGAACCCGTGTGAAGCATCCAGAGCACATACCGGACTATGGAGTCCTTAAACCCATGGACTACGACGTCCTTAACCTTGACCGAGATGTCTTAAAACTAACAATGGACCGCAACGTCCTTAAACTACCCATGGACCGCAATGTCCTTAAACTAGAACAATAGAGCCCCCGCATGCTCTTTTGTCGGATCTAAACGGTCTCGTTTAAGTTGATCTTAGCCTCAAAGATGGCTAACGTATCCTTAAACCTTCAAACAGAGTGGACTATAAATCCCCCCAATTAACTCTGGCTCGAGGGTACATCCCTGAACTCCTCTGACATCCGTCGTTGTAATCCTTCAACGTCGTCAGAGAGGTGACGGGTCCCGACGGCCATACATACGATGGACCACTATGTCCCTAAACTGGAACAATGGAGCCTAAAACGCTCCTTTGTCGGATCTAAACGATCCCGTTAAGTTGATCTTAGTCTCAAAGTTAGACTAACGTATCCTTAACAAACGTTTGAGTTGATCTTAGCCTCAAGTATGGCTGACGTATCCTCAAACCAAACCCCCAAACCCAAATCTAAGATAATACAGATTTGGACTAGTCCACGCCCTACGGGCGACGACATAACTCAGTCTCCGTAAACAATCCACGGGCAACAAAACACAAAACAAATATCCACGACACGAAGTGACCATCTGGAGAAGGAGAAAGTTGTTACCGCAATGCGGTAGCGTAATTAACTGCAGGGGCTTGCGCCTGCAGGGAAGAGCGTCCCCACAATCAAAACCCCCTCAAACGAGGGGGAATCTGACGAAGTCTGCTACATCGGCCGCATCCGTCTAAACCTTCGATACATGGTGCCATAAATCAACTTGGCATCTTCGGAGAGGTGGACGGATAGCACCAATTAGCATCTGCCCTGAGTCTCAGTGCCAGGACATCGCAGTCCTGCGCGCCGCCATTCAGAGGGGAACACCCCGTAGGTGCAAAGGCCGCAGGTGCAAGTTGAGGTCCTGAACTTGCCCCTACGGGCAAATTCTTGCCCCTACGGATTTATGTGTAGGTCCTGTTGCCCTTACGGATTAATCCGTAGGGTATAAGATTTTATATTATTTACGGTTTTTTTAATATATTACATGTACCTACAGATATAACCGTAGGTCCATGTACTACCCCCTACGGATATATGCGTAGGTACTTTTCCGTAGGGGCAAAATATCAGGATTCCTGATATTTAGCCCCTACGGATAACGCCGTAGGGGAGAGGCAGTGGCCCCTACGGATATGTCCGTAGGGGCACTCCCAACCCCCTGGCACTGAGATCAGGGGGGAAATATCAGTTACTGCTGATATTTTGCCCCTACGGATATATCTGTAGGGGCAACATATATACCTACGGATTAATCCGTAGGTACATATTGTCTGTATTTTTTTTTTAAAAATGGGCTGCTTGATTTTTTTCCCGCCTTGTGCATAATAATATATACATCAATCAAATCATATATTGCAGTATTTATAATCTCATCTCACGCATATATATAATATACAAAAGAAACCCAAAAACTGAATATGATATAAATACAAACCAATATCAATATCGTTTCAAAATGTAGTACAATGTGTATGATATAAATAAATACATGTTTCAAAAAATAAGAACCAAAAAGCTACCCTAGTTCGGTCCAGCTCCACTTCTGAATAACGATAGAATAACGAGCGCCTGCTCCTTGGTCAATAAACTCTGCAATTCGTCGCGAGCGGGAGTCTGAGCGGCATGTGGAGCTGGCGATGTGGTCTGCGCAGCCGCCGTCGAGGTCGTCGCTTGCAGAGCCACGGCTGCGGGAGTCTGAGTGGGCGGTGGAGCTACAGGAGCTGTCTGCGGAACCGCAGCCGATGTAGTGGCTTGCGGAGCCGCAGCCGAAGGAGATGCATGTGGAGGCTCGGCCGATGTACCCTGTCGCGTCTGGACCTAACGTGTGTAATAAGCGTGTAAGAACTGTGTATTATTCGAATTCATATCATTATTAAGTTATTTCGAAACCCCGTTTGGATATTTAGTTTGTTGTTTATTTTAATTACATCTGTATGTATGATTAATCAAACTTAAGTCTAAAACCAAATAAGCTCAAGCTACGTACTAATTATGGATATGTTGATATCTATATAATATGACATGATATTTTACTATAAAGCAGTATACATACCAGCATCTCCTTCAACTCCTCAATGGTGGCCCTCAAGTTCTCCAGTTCCTGATGGACACGTCGGTCACTGGAGACGAAGGAAGTAACCGCCTGGGTGGAGTCCAACCTCATATGGGCCCTGCTAGGGCCCAGTCCCCGGCCTCTCTCCCAACCTCCGTGGTGCCCTGCGTGTGCGGCGTCCAGAACCGGGGTCAGCAGCCTCGGATCGCTCTGTCCGGTAAAATCGATCCCTGAGGCCTGGGCCTGCTCAACCACCCGCTCCTACACCCACATTAAGCAGTAAAGTATAAGTATAAGATTTAAACTTGAACCTTCCAAAACTAAAATTTCAAATTTGGGTAGAAAAAATATTAACACTTACGCAGTACTCCTGGGTAGCGACGTCGGGATATCGAAGCTCGTCCGTGGCGGGATCTGTCGAGGTGCCATGGACGGCAAGATATGCGGACAGCACGCTCGGTGTACCACCTGACGCCACGGTCCGAGATGTCTGCAATATTAGAAAGTAACTCTTAATATTAGAAATATTAGAAAATAACTCTTAATATTGCAGAATATCACAAAGGTCGGTCTATTGTAATTTACCGATAACTCCATGGCTCGAGTAATGTTCCTCGAGCCACCTGTGTAAGTGGGGCGACCCCTCTTCGCCGACTTCCTGTTCTCTGTATTCTGAGCGGCCTGTTTCTGCACAACGCATTAAAATTTAGTTTTCTAATTAAGAAACACAAAGAAATAAATTATATCATAAATAATGAATTACATTAAAAATACATACCTATTTGCGTTGGGAGTCGAAATAAGCGCACAATAGAGGCCATGTCTCTACGTCGACTCTCGCAAACGCCGGAGTAGATAGGAGGGCCGCTCTCTCTGCCTCGGGGGTCGCCATCCACAAAGAGTAGCAGTCGGCCTTCAGCTCATTCCTGTTGTATCGGACCTTGGCCTGCATGTTCTTCATCAGGCCATTGTACAGAGCATGAAGGTCGAGCACCCTCCCCGGGTGATCAGGGTCGGCTACAGGCTGAAAATCGTAATCCAACTGAAAATACAAAAAAACATTGTTATTAGATTGCAAGTGTTAATAATAAATATATTGGATAGATCAAATGAAAATATATATTAATACATACCCAAGCCTGATCAAAGAAGAGGGCGAATGAGCGCTGGTGCTGCTCGCCCCACTCAACGTGAAGTGGATAGTTCTTTACGAGCCGGCTCTCGTCCCCCAAATACCGGCCGAACCTCTCGGCATGAGGACCGGTATAGCGATAGTCAAGGGTAAAAAAAAGGGGGAATGCTGCCTCCTCCCTAGCTCTGTCAGGCCTCAGCCTATGGGACTGATTCGGGCCTCGAGTCCCCCTCTGGGGATGGGGAGGCCCTACGTATGCACGAAATATCAAGACAATCAATAATAAGACAAAGTTGTATTAAGAAATCAAGGTTAATCGAAAATTCAAGTGTGATATATACCTCCGGTGACTATCGCACGAGCCTGGGCCCGGGCAGCAGCACGAGCGGGACGATAGTTCCTCCGGTGAGGAACAACCGGGGTCCCGGATGCGGACGCATCCCCTCCAACTAGAAAATAAATATCGACGCTAAATTTCCATGAAGTTCATATTTATTCTATAGAGCATATGTAAAATGAATAAATATTTTAAATTTATTCATACTAACCTGCAGACGATGCGGAGGGTATGGAAGCGGCAGGAGTGGCCCCTGCGGAAGATGTGGACGCACCACCTATAATTAGACAATTAAAAATAGATTATATAAGTAATTGAAAAAAGAATGTGTAGATCAATAATATAACGTTCTAAATCAATATGCATGCACTATAGGATATATAAACATACCCGCAGGTGCGGTGGTGTCACCACCTACAGCTAGACAATAATAAAAATTGCTAAGTAAGAGCAAAAGGAATGTGTGTATTTATAATATAGCATTCTAAATCAATATACATACACTATATGATATATAAACATACCTGGAGGAGCGGGGGTGGCCTCTGTCCCAGATGTGGACGCATCACCAACAACTAGACAATCAAACATTGACAGTATAAGTAATTTTGACATAAACAGGCATGAATATCTGTAATATTACATTCAAAATGGATATGTGTGCAGTATACCTGGAGGTATGGCAAAATCCACACGGAAGGAGGCATCCGAAGGGGTCTTCGATCTAGGTGCAAGACCGGCCCTCTGAAGCTCCCTACGGAGCTCTCCGGGCGGCAAAACCGCTCTGCCTCTGCCTCTGCCGCGGCTGGAGCTCCTGCCGCCCCTCGCTGCTCCCGACATCGTCATCAAATCTAGATAAACGTTTCGTGGACGTATTAGACAATCATTAAAAGTATTGACTATATATGTATAGAGCGTAAAATGTGAAGTAATAATATAACATTACTGATAACCTTTTTCGTTTCGTTGGCGCATCATACATATCTACTTGGATTTCATCGTCGATGTCATTTCTAACCCACGTAACTTCATGATCGGTCGAAGACAACCCGTCCTTCGAAACAGACGGTCGGAGCACTTTAAACCTTCTCTCTTCTTCGTCACCATCGCTGTCCTCGTATTCTGGGACATCGTAGACATCTCTGGGTTTCCATCGGCATACAACACTCCACCCCGGATGCTTCAAACACTGTGAGTAGTATACTTGGAACGCTTGGTTCGGAAAGATCAACGGATCGTCCTGACCGTAAAATCGAAGTGTGTTCACACTGGTCAATCCATATTCATCTTTCCAAGTCCCAACACTGCTTCTCCACCTGTCCGTATCGGTTCGCGGATCGTTCCAAGTACACTGGAATATATAAAAGGGTTCTGATCGTCCGGGATAGTGGATGCCGAGTATACAATTTAAGTACCCATAGTAAATCACACCGTCCGATCCTACCGTCGCAATCCCACTATTCTGATTGGTTCTAGATGTTTCTATGTCCTTAACTTCGAATTTGTTTCCAAGGACACCAAATCCATTGTAATATGCAGCCTCCATACTAGGAAATTGAGCTAAACATCTTGAATCACTCTCAAATGATGCAGAAAAGTTCGGATCGTGGATCTAACAAAACAAATTTTACGACAAATACATAACGATACAAGTTTAGATTAAAACTGATAGCAATAAAATGTTATTCGAATAACTTACATGATCTGTGACCCAATCACAAAAATTATCCTAATGGTATTTTTCCAAACGTTCTTCGTTCCAATCAGGATGCCCCTCACGTACCTCGTTAAAATGAGTTCTGTTTTCGATAAATAATTGTGACATTAATATTATGTCATTTCATACACACACAAACACAGATATAACAATTAATCCAAAAGAACTTACTCTCTAATTTGTTCAAGACATGCGCAATTAAGCAAGATAAACCGGTATATCTTGTTGATAAACATAGTGTCTACCCTCTTATACTCGGCTTTACCATATGGCCCGTCTTGAATTCTTCGTGGTCGGTTAAGCCTTGTCTCAATTTCTCGTCCAGATAGCGGGAACAAAATGTGATTGCTTCATCAAGAAGATAACCATGCATGATAGAACACTCTGGTCGATTTTTATTGCGTATATACTTCTTAAGAGTGTAAAGGTACCTAATGAGAATATGTTGAATAAATAAATACGGGCATACAGGACAACACTAAATTTATAAATTGCGCGAAACGAAAAATTACACGTACCTTTCGACGGGATACATCCATCGATATTGTACCGGTCCGGCTAACTTCGCCTCAGTTGCAAGATGAACCATCAAGTGTATTATGATATCGAAGAATGACAGTGGGAAAATACGCTCAAACTTGCAAAGTATCAACGCAATAGAATTTTCTAGTTTATCCAGCGTCGCAACCTCCAGTGTTTTAGCACACAACTCCCTGAAAAAACAACATAGGTCGTTGATTACTAGACCAACCGAGTCGGGGAGAGAAGTCCTGAGGGCTAATGGAAGAAGGTGCTCCACGATAACATGGTGATCATGACTTTTCAGCCCATCGATCTTGCCCTTCACAATTTTTATTTTCTTGCTGAATGATCCTGAGAAACCTGTGGGGACATTCAAATCATGCAACACCTGTAGAAATCTTTTCTTCTCCGGTTGTGACATATGATAAGCGGCATTGAGAAGTACAAACTTGCCCGGTTTACCCGCTACTGGTTTAGGGTGCAATTCACTTCTTATTCCCCACTCTTGTAGATCCATCCGAGCATTCATGTTGTCTTTCGATTTCCCGTCTTTACATAGAAGCAAGTTAAGTATGTGCTCTGATACTCCCTTCTCTATATGCATGACGTCCAGACAATGACACACTGAATTTGTAGACCAGTACGGAAGCTCGAAGAAAATGCTTAACTTGTTCCAATATTGTGGTTTGACCTGTTTCGTCGGATCCATCCCGAAGGTCACGTTATTGTAACCATCCCATTTAGCAGTCACGTCCTCTCCGGACAATGGGGATGGAGGTCCAAGAAGCTCCTGATGACCATCAAAGTGAACCGTGTCTAACCTATAGGGCTGGTCTGGAGGCAGAAAACGTCGATGGCCGCAATAACAAACCTTCCTGCTAAAATTCAAAAATTTTGATGTTGTGTGTTCATGGCAATGAGGACATGCTTTGTGAACATGTACGGACCAACCTGATAGCATTGCATACGCAGGAAAGTCATTAATTGTCCACATTAAAGCCGCACGCAGTATGAAGGTTGTATTTGTGTTTGAAACATATGTCTCTACACCATCAATGAACAAAGTTTTCAGCTCCTCAATCAGAGGTCGGAGATAGACGTCGATATTGTTCCCCGGTGAGTTTGGTCCGTCGATAAGAAGAGGCATCATAAAGTATGATTGGTCCATAGCCAACCAAGGCGACAGATTATAAATTATCATTACAACGGGCCATGTACTGTGACTTCCAGCCATATAGTTGAATGGGCAGAAGCCATCGGTAGCCAGTCCAAGCCGGACATTGCGAGGATCGCTACTGAATATTGCGTGCCTCCTATCGAAATCCTTCCATGCCGGTGAATCTCTTGGATGGCTCATTTTTCCATTTTCGCTTGGAGGAGCATGGTGATGCCAAATCATTGCCTCGGCTGTTTTCTTGCACCTGAATAGCCTCTGTAGCCTCTGTGTTATGGGAAAGTATCGTGCTATCTTCACAGGTATATCAGGCTTCTTATCAGAATCTTTCGGCTTATACCTGGCCTCTCCGCATGTTGGACACTCTTTCAAATCTGAATTCTCTTTCCGGTACAACACGCAATTTTTAGGACATGCTTGAATCTGCTCGCACTTTAGACCCAAATCAGAAATCATCTTCTGGGCTTCGTACCAGCTTTCGGGCACATTATTTCCCGGAGGCATAGAATCTTTCAAGAACGAAAGAAGCATTGTGAATGACTTGTTGCTCCATCCATTTAGGCACTTAATCTGGAAAAGTTGGACGAACCATGAGAGGGTGGAATACTTCGCATTCTCATAAATTGGTTTCCTAGCATCTTTCATGAAATTTTCATATTTATCCGCACGCGGTCCTTGACCGGAAGGAATGTCATCTTCAGCACGAATAGATTCACCTAGGGCAGGCTCTACCATATCCTCCATTTCTTCTGATGGAAATAAATTTCCGTCTCCTGCCGTATTACCGAATTCTTCTTCTTCTCCTGCCGTATTATCGTGTTCTCCTTCTTCTTCTACCGCAGTACTGCATTCTTCTCCTTCCCCGTGATATTTCCAAGTTGAATAAAGTCTAGTAAACCCATATTTTACAATATGAAGCTCTGCCAATTCTACCTTCTGCCAGTACTTATTGCCACATCTATCGCACAGACATAGAATCTTCTCTATTATGATCTTATTATGTGCACGTGAAAATTCAAGGAAAGCAGCAACTCCTGCGACAAACTTAGGTTGCATACGTTGTTTCCAATCCACATACATCCAGTCCTTAACTCTGACGTACTCATGGGCCATGTTAGACTGAATAACATATAAATTGTAGGTTATACTGACTATCTTGAGAAATATAAGAACGGGATAGTTACTGACAAAGGAGAAAATCCGTGTATATGCTTTGTGTGTGCGTTTGTTGTTGAAAAGAATAAATTATCGCACGTATGTTAACCGATAGACGGGGAATAAGTGGCGCTTTTAGTTTCATATATGAGTATCGATGGGAATATGAAGGTTTCATATTATCATATATTGGTTTTAACCCGAACATCTCGAATCGCTCTCTAATTATGCGTTTGTATGTGTGTGTTCCGGCTGTCGGGGGTAGGCTTCTATCCCATTAAGAATGTATAAAGCGAACGCCCATCACTTGTGCTTTCAACCGTTTCGAGTAAATTTCGGCAGCACCTCCCCGCTGTTCTCCGAGTACACTGTAATAGAATAGATAATCATTTCAAAGCTGTGAAACAACGTTGAAATGAACATCTAATCTATCTTTGTACACGGAGAACCAGCGGAAAGGTACCGACGAAATATCTCGAAACGGATGAAAACACAAGTGAATGAAGGCGTTTGCTTTATACATTCTTAACTTGTCTACACGGGACAAATCTATGGGTTACCATATGATTGAATTTTCTCATCGCGTAGACTATACGACGGTTGTTAGTATCGAGCTATACTGTCCGATATTTAACAACCTTCGTATAGTTCTAGGTCACGACGAGCATCGCACGTATGTTAACCGATAGACGGGGACTAAGTGACGCTTTTAGTTTCATATATGAGTATCGATAGGAATATGAAGGTTTCATATTATCATATATTGGTTTTAACCCGAACATCTCGAATCGCTCTTTAATTATGCGTTTGTTATGTATTCTTGTTGTATGTGTGTGTTCTGGCTGTCGGGGGTAGGCTTCTATCCCATTAAGAATGTATAGAGCGAACGCCCATCACTTGTGTTTTCAACCGTTTCGAGTAAATTTCGGCAGCACCTCCCCGCTGTTCTCCGAGTACACTGTAATAGAATAGATAATCATTTCGAAGCTGTGAAACAACGTTGAAATGAACATCTAATCTATCTTTGAAATACACGGAGAACCAGCGGAAAGGTACCGACGAAATATCTCGAAACGGATAAAAACACAAGTGAATGAAGGCGTTTGCTTTATACATTCTTAACTTGTCCACACGGGACAAATCTATGGGTTACCATATGATTGAATTTTCTCGTCGCGTAGACTATACGACGGTTGTTAGTATCGAGCTATACTGTCTGATATTTAACAACCTTCGTATAGTTCTAGGTCACGACGAGCATCGCACGTATGTTAACCGATAGACGGGGACTAAGTGGCGCTTTTAGTTTCATATATGAGTATCGATGGGAATATGAAGGTTTCATATTATCATCGAGTATCATATATTGGTTTTAACCCGAACATCTCGAATCGCTCTCTAATTATGCGTTTGTTGTGTATTCTTGTTGTATGTGTGTGTTCCGGCTGTCGGGAGTAGGCTTCTATCCCATTAAGAATGTATAGAGCGAACGCCCATCACTTGTGCTTTCAACCGTTTCGAGTAAATTTCGGCAGCACCTACCCGCTGTTCTCCGAGTACACTGTAATAGAATAGATAATCATTTCAAAGCTGTGAAACAACGTTGAAATGAACATCTAATCTATCTTTGTACACGGAGAACCAACGGAAAGGTACCGACGAAATATGTCGAAACGGATGAAAACACAAGTGAATGAAGGCGTTTGCTTTATACAGTCTTAACTTGTCCACACGGGACAAATCTATGGGTTACCATACGATTGAATTTTCTAGTCGCGTAGACTATATGACGGTTGTTAGTATCGAGCTATACTGTCCGATATTTAACAACTTTCGTATAGTTCTATGTCACGACGAGTATCGCACGTATGTTAACCGATAGACGGGGACTAAGTGGCGCTTTTAGTTTCATATATGAGTATCGATGGGAATATGAAGGTTTCATATTATCATCGAGTATCATATATTGGTTTTAACCTGAATATCTCGAATCACTCTCTAATTATGCGTTTGTTGTGCATTCGTGTTGTATGTGTAACATGATTTTAAACCATTGAGATCAAGATTGATAGAACTGATCATCCTACATTGCAATAGCATTCATCAACCAAAAACTATTATTGCAATGGTATTCATCTATAACAATCAACAATTAAAACTACAAATGTAGGATACTGATATCATAAAGCGTTATACGCAACATTGATAGAACTGATAAATAAAAAAACGAAACACAAACCGTATCAAGATTTAACAACTTTGATTATATCATATACGCGGGCCGATATTTTCATATTAGCCAATAGGCAAAAATAGATTGCGGTCTGGATATGGCATATTGGCAGATGTTACCTATATGCATACATGCATGTTGTCTCCCCATTTTTTCATAAATCAAACCAACTACATACATTAAACTAGTCCATACCACCAATCGGAAACTCCACTATGTTTTTGAATTATTATTTTTCCAAATAGCATTGAGCTCCTATTGACATTGTCCCATCCAATAAATTTGTTGTGCTTACCTCGACCTTCATCTTGCTTTCACATGCCATGCACATTAGATGAGTAATATAGTTATAAATTATGGTATTTTGTTGTCATCAATCCACAAAATAAGATTTCTTAGTAAACACCTAAGCCAATACTTCGAGTTGTAAATAGAATATCCTCCACGTTAAAGTGACAATAACAAAAAATGGTATTTCTAGCATGACTTCAAGCTGGGGATGATTTTTTTAACTTTTCTAGGCACATTCCTTCCATGATCTTAGCCTCTTAGGGCGTGTCTGGTTGGTTGTAGCTGCCAAAAAAACAAGTATTTAAAAGTACAAGTAAATCCAACTACAGATGTTGCAGCATTATTCCTTTGTTTGGTTAAATGTAGTTCTAACAACATATTTTGCAAAATTTGTGTATGGTTGGGTGTAACTGCAACGAAATAGCAAAATTTCCCTTTGTTTGTGTATCCCAAAGCCGGTAGCTGCAAAAGCACTCAATTTTGAGGCCGAGAATAGTTGCAACTACATATCAAATTGTTGTTCCAACTACGTGTTGGAACAACTACTAGCAACCAGACACCAACTTTTAGATTTCCATGTAGTTGGAGCCCTTAGTGTGTCTGCTTGAGAAACCCTGCAATTATACTTATAATCATACAAGTAGAAGCCATTTTTTGATTTAGTTTAAGACCTTACTGGGCCTGTGGAGCTCCACAAGCCCTAACCCCAACCTAACCCTAGCCCCAGCCCCAGCCCCAGCCCCAGCCCCGCCCCAACCTAACCCTAACCCCAGCGTGGCCAGCTAAACCCCAACACCAACCCTAAGGCAAACCCTAACCCCAGCCCCAGCCCCAGCAGCAGCCGAACCCCAACCCTAACCCTAACCCTAACCCCGACCTCGACCCCGACCGTGACCGCGACCCCTGCCGAACCCCAACTCGCGCGCGCAACCCCAGACCCAGCCATGAACCCTAAGCCCAAAATAATCAAAAAATTCTTTAATTTACCTGAAGATTTACTCACCTGAACGGCGGTGGCGACGACCTGAACGGCGGTGGCGACGACGAGAATGGCGGTGGCGACGAGAACGGCGGTGGCGACGAGGAGAACGGCGGTGGCGATGACGAGAACGGCGTGGCGATTTGGGGATTTTTTTCGCGCGCGATCGAGAGAGAGAGGAAGAAAGTGAGCGTAGGCGATCGATCTGTGCCTTTATTAAATCGATATTTAGTTGCCCCTACGGATTTGACCGTAGGTCCTTGGTTTGCGGCTCCTTAGGGCAAACACCAAATTAAGAATTAATATTTTTATTCTTGGACGTCTGGGCCCGTAGGGGCAACCTTTTAGCCCTACGGATTAAACCGTAGGGCCTAGTTAAATCTGCCCCTACGGATTTCAATATCCGTAGGGGCAACCCCCTATTTTACTAGTGTGTAGTTAGATCACTGCTCTACTATGGATCAAACGAGTCATGCAAACAGGTAGTAGTTGGGTGCAGTCCTGAAGCATTTAGAGGCAGTAGCGGTTAGATAGGATTCGTCTCTCCCGGTATTGGGGGTTGATATCGCGCTGTGTTCAGAAAGCCATTACACAAAGTCCCTGGCCAGGGCAATCGAGATTTACTCGTAAGCACTCCAGTAGTTTCTCAGGGTGAATTAGGCTCTATCCCGACACGACTTATTATGCTGTTAGGGGTCTGACATTTACCATCCCCCTAGGCCCGATATGCGAGTATCTCAGACGAACATACCGGACAGTACGGAGATTGTCACAGATAGGCTCATTAGGAGTTCGGATGAGTTTGCTCATCGGCCTTCTTATTGACAGATACTTGGGTAGCCGTTACGTGCAGCTAGTACCGCTGACGTGCTTGTGGTTACACCCACTGCTAGCGTACTGTTGAGTCTTTAGAGTCCTACACAAATGGTTTCCCTGCTTCGGGCGAAACGATGTAGAGACCGTATGGTTTTACGGTAGGGTTCGATCATATATGTGTACTAGCTACACGGATCATGATTCGGACGAATAATACTAGCGGGCTTTGGTTTAAGTCGGATCCTAGTATTAGATTATTAGATTATTTTTGTCTCTTTGTATTCGTATTTTTCGGAATACAAATATGGGTATGTATATACGGTGAGTGGTATTCTTGTAATTTTATAAGAGTGCTTTTAGAAGAAGACACCTCATTTGTGGTTTTATCCATTTTGTTAAATGGATAATGTGGTGGAGGTATGAGGTGTAATCTTGGACATGATTGAAGCATGGCTATTTGGTGACTCATTGTTTTTGTGACTATTAAAGCATGGTTGATTCATTATTTGATTTATTATATGCTTCATTATCACAAACCCTTAGCCATTCTACACTCATTCTTGTCACAACACTCTCTCACCTCCAAGGCTCTCTTCTTCTTCCTCAACCGTAAAAAGCTCTTATGTGTTGAGAAACCTAGGGTTCTTGAGACAAATTAATCCATTATCATTCTCTATATCTTCTAGGCTATCTAGTTTAGCGAACTAGGTACCCTAGTTACCTCGGTTTAGAGATGGAGCTTGAAGTACATACTCTCGGGTGGATCGTCTTTGACATGAGGAGGCCGACGTTGCAAGCTCGATCCGTATACTTGAGGAGCTCAAGAAGAGGATAAGAAGACTCGAAGGACTTGTACATGGAGGTATAAAACTCTTGCCGAGTAGGTAAACCTCCAAGTAGTTAGTTAGTTAAGATTCCGTAAAGATCCTAGAGTTTAAGTCGGTGTTGCGAGCTTTGCAAAAATCGTTTTTTGTGTATTCCGCCTCCCCGCGAACCCGCAGGGTGCACGACATTGACTTACAGTAGTATCAGATCCTATTAAACCTTAACTAGCAGTTTAGACGATGTATAGAATTACGAAACCGAAATAACTCCGAAACATCGAAACCAAAATTCAATTTTTTGTCGAATTTTTTAGAGGCTCTAAAAATTATTTAAACAGTTGCAAAGTGCTCTTCTTGTTGTATGTAGAACACTAAAGAAAAACGAGCACTAAAGACCTAACTTTGGCCGGCCAAACACCACATTTTCGCGGCCTGGCCGGCCCAAAGAAGGAATTTTGTCTCGTGTTTTGTTTGGTGTTATGGTATCTTGGAATTATGGTTTCAGGTGATGTTTGATTTTGCCCAGATTTCATATACTATTATCTTTGTGTTGGGGCAATATAGAGTATTTCGAAGTCGCAGTTTTAACTTCGTATATATGATACTAAACATCTGCTAATCTCTATACATCGATTAGTGGGGGTTGCACATATCTGTGATCTGTTGATGGTTTGTGTATATGGAGTATTGGATTGTCGTAGATAAATAGACGGGGGGATGTGAGAAGAGTGTTTTCTTTTCTTTCATTCATGTAATTTGTAAATGTGATGTAATATTATTTTGCGGGGCACATCCGGGTTGAGGTTGTAGCCACTGTTGTATTATTTCATTTACTATTTCTTGCACCTAGGATAGACCCAAGATGGGGTGCACAAACTACCAGGTTCTTGAAGTGCCGAGTGGCCTACTCATTTTATTGAGGGAGGTTGCTTCACTTCTGGAATTTGGCGGGTAGTTTGCCGCACCCGTAAGGGTCAAGGGTGGGGTTTGGCTATTCATCACGACCGTGGAATCCGTCTTTCGTTCTTGGTTTAAGCGAAACACGAAATTCTTAGTATATCCAATATATTCATCTATGATCTATGATCTGGAATGCCTTTTATTGCGTGAGATGAATGGATATATATATGATATATAATAAACGTTGTTTATGTTTTGCACCCGCGCTAGTCCAGCCCCCGCTCTGCCGTTAGTTAAGTAACCTAACGGTGCATGACGAGGCCCCATGGCGAATGCGGATGGCATAAGTGTACGTTGTATTTTCATTTCTTTTCTGCAATGATAGGGTTAAATGATGGGACCACATTAACATTGATTAATGCAAGGAAAACAAACCAAAGTTTAAATCGTTGGAACAATTTCAAAACCACTCGGTTTTCTTCAAAAAGCAACTTTTAAATGCGGAGCCTAAATCACTCATTTTAAAAGGTATCATCGTTCCCTCGACTATATCAAGTTCATTACGTTCACGGTTTCACCAAAACCATTCGTTGCCCTACGTCATTTTAGATGGGTATTCAGTAGTATTCAAGCTATGTATTTTAACTTTCACCAAGGCATAGTGATTGGTAGTTGCTGGGTATTCATCTGTAGCTAAATATATGCGTTGTTTTGGGACAATCGTACTACTGTTTTGGCCTTCGTCAAGGGTATGTACGGGTGGGTTCAAATAAACCTGGACAATGACGGGTAGAACTTGACTTGCGACTTATGATATGCTGGCCTTCGTCATGGTCATAAGAGATTGGGGCAAAAATCCACATTGGGAGTTTCTAAGGAAATTGAAACTTGCTAGTGTTGCATACCATTTGGAGTGTGATAATTTTGGTAGGATTTCTTCAAGGTTGTTACACGATGATATTTAGATCCCGGTCCTACTGTGAGTATCCGCTACTCCTCGGGAGATTTTTTCACTAAACAATCAATGCTACAAACCAAATAGGAGCCTAGAACGGTGTTAGCGGGGCTACGCCTCCAGGGAAAAAAGGTTATGTAATTAAGGAATTTCGTTAAAGTGTTGGAAACCTCCCTCGAAGTATCAACACTAGCATGACCGAAAGGTTAAGCAAGAATTGTAGGGTGAGATTAATCCTGACTAATTCTTCTTTTATGGTTTGAAGGAGGATTCGAGAAATAGTGCGAGCCATCCTGTTTAGATAAACTAATAGACAATCTAAACTTGCAAGAGTATCATGCTGAGTATTTCTCCTATCTTTCTCTTGACTGCAGCGATGGAATGATTGGGCTTAAATTACTACTAGATAAAAATAAATTGACTAGGCCAAACTATAATGATTGGCTAAGAAATGTCCAAATGGCCATAACCTATGACAAGCTGGGCTACCTCCTTACTACCAAATCCCCCGCCGTCCCAGGTCTAGATTCCACCATCGCGAATATTGATATCCGTAAGACATGGGAAAAAGTCAGTGCGAGAGCCAAGTGCCTCATGTTATTCTCAATGGATTATGAACACCAGAGGCGGCACGAGAATATGGACTTAGTTTCCATCTTCCACCATACCAAGGATTTATACGGAGAGCAATCTCGTATCGCAAGATATGGGATCACGAAAAAATTGTTTCAGGCGAGGTTGGCTATCGGGCCATCTGTAGGGGACCACGTCCTTACGATGATCAGCTAAATTGAAGAGCTCGCGGACCTTGGGACTATGTGGGAGAACGAGTTATATACTGACTTGATTCTACAGTTCCTCCCCTCTACTTACGCCCAGTTTATCTTGAATTTCAACATTCAAGGGAAGGAAGTTTCACTTCCAGGACTCCTTAACATGTTAAGGAGCACTGAGGGCACCCTGCAGAAATCTGAGGATACACCCGCTCTGCTAATTGGGGAATCTTCCTCTTCTAGATCCAAGGCGAAAGCCAAAAGAGAGAAGAAGAAGGCCTCCACCAAACCGATACGCGTTGTCAGTAAGGTAGAAGGAAAGGGCAGGGCAAAAGTTTCAGGACTAACAGTAGGGAAGGAGGAAAGATTTTATTTTCATAGGAAAGGCCATTGGAATAAGGATTGGAGGGTTTAGAAAACCTGTAACCAGGATTCGATGCACGTTGTGGCTTCGGTTTCAGGTGTGTTTATGATTGAAAATTGTTTGTCAATTAACTCTACTTTCTGGGTACTAAAGACCGGATCAGGATCTTATATATGTAATTCATTATAGGCTCTGAGAAACCGTAGAGTTATCAAGGCAGGTTATATGACTCTTAGGGTTGCTAACAGAATGAGCATGGACACTGTATCCGTAGGGGAATATCACCTAGGATTGACAAGTGGGCAGATTTTGATTTTGCGTAACTGTTTGTATGTACCTAGTCTGGCTTGTAATATCATTTCTGTATCTTTACTTTCTAAAGAAGGTTATGATTTTACATTTCTAAGCGATGTTGTCCACATCCACCTTAATCAAAATTTGAATGGGTTAGGTATACTAAATAACAGTATATACGTATTAAATCAAGCTCAGGTTTTCAACGTCCAGAACACACTCAAAAGAATGTCTCTAGAATTAAATCAGGCTTTCTTATGGCATTATAGACTGGGTCACATCAATGAAACACGGTTGACGAAATTACATAAAGAGGGATATTTGGATCCGTTCGAATATCGGTCTTATGCAACTTATCAATCATATCTTAAAGGAAAGATGACAAAGACTCTGTTCACTGGACACGGGGTAAGAGCGAGCGAGCTCTTGGGACTCATATACAGCGACGTGTGTGGTCCAATGTCTACACATGCAAGAAGTGGTTATTCCCACTTCATTACTTTTACGGATGATTTCTCAAGGTATGGACATGTATTCTTGATGAAATATAAATCCGTGGCCTTTGAGAAATTCAGAAATATAAGAATGAAGTAGAAAAACAAACAGGTAAAAGTATCAAGACACTTAGAACTGATCGAGGTGGTGAATACTTAAGTGCCGAGTTCTTAGATTACTTAATGGAGAATGGAATTCTCTCTCAGCTTACTCCTCCATACACACCTTAACACAACGGTGTATCGGAAAATCAGAACCGAACCTTATTGGATATGGTACGTTTCATGATGAGTAACGCTGAGTTACCGCGATCCTTCTGGGGTTATGCACTAGAATCGGCTGCATATCTTTTGAACAAGGTTCCTACTAAGTCAGTGCCTACAATACCATATCAGATGTGGAGTAGGAAGAAACCCTATCTTAAATATCTGAAGATATGGGGATGTCCAGCTTTTGTATAAAAGCAGCATACGGCTAATCTTGAGGCATGCTCAGTACTGTGCAATTTGTGGAATACCTAAATAACTCCAGAGGGTATCTTTTCTATTACGTGGAGGAACAAAAGGACTTTGTTTCTCGGCATGCCCACTTTTTGGAAACTTAATTTCTTGAAAAAGAAATAATTGGGAGCGCAATAGAACTGGAAGAAATTCCAGAACCACAATCTATTACTGAAAATATGGTGGAACTAGAAGTTTCGAAAGAACCGGACATCCCCTCGCCACTCCGCAGGACTAGTAGGCAGTCTCATCCGCCTGAGAGATACTACGGTTTTCTCATAGACGAGGATAGAGATGATTGCATCACCGACGATGATGAGCCAACTAGCTTATAGCAAGCCATTTAGAGCATAGACTCGATAAAATGGCTGGATGCAATGCAGACCGAAATGGAGTCTATGTACACCAACAAAGTATGGACTTTGGACATTGCTCTAGAAGGGGTAAAACCCGTAGGCTGCAAATGGATCTTCAGAAAGAAGATTGGTGTAGATGGACAGGTTGAAACCTATAAGGCTAGACTTGTTGCAAAAGGTTTTCGTCAAAAACCTGGTTTGGACTATGATGAAAGCTTTTCTCTTGTGGTTATGCTCAAATCTATTCAGATCCTTCTTGCCATTACTGCCTTCCACGATTATGAAATTTGGCAGATGGACGTAAAGACCACTTTTCTGAATGGAAATTTGGAAGAGTGTGTTTATATGGATCAGCTGGAGGGTTTCATACAAAGTGGGAGCAGCGGAAGAGTATGCAAGTTGCTTAAATCCATTTATGGATTAAAGCAGGTATCACAGAGTTGGAACATCTGGTTTGATGAGACGGTCAAGGAATTCGATTTTATCAAAAATCCAGATGAACCATACATTTATAGTAAGATTGTAGCGAGAATTGTAGTATTACTCATCTTGTATGTGGATGACATTCTCCTGATAGGAAATAACATTCCTATGCTATAATTAGTCAAAGGATTCTTGTCACAAAGGTTCTCCATGAAGGACCTGGGTGATGCCTCCTACATTCTGGGAATCCAGATCTATCGTGATAGATCTAAACGGATGTTGGGACTTTCACAGTCTAGGTATATCAACACCATACTAAAAAGATTTAGTATGGAAGATTCAAAGGACGGTAATCTACCGGCTTGTCACGGAATCACCTTCTCCAAAGAGATGTCTCCCAAGACTGATTTGGAAAGGGATCGCATGACTATTATACCCTACGCTTTTGCGGTAGGCTTTATAATGTATGCGATGTTGTGTACCAGACCAGATGTAGCTTACGCACTGAGCGTTGTAAGCAGGTATCAGTCAAACCTATGGGAGAAGCACTGGATAGCAGTGAAGAACATTCTCAAGTACATGAGAAGGACTAAGAAGATGTTCTTGGTGTACGGCGGAAAAGACCTCCAGATCGTTGATTGCCGGGAGATCGAGGTGCGGGTTGTAGAGATAGAGAACAACACTGCAGATCCACTCACAAAGGCCATCCCTCAGACACAGTTCGAGAGGATAATCGAGATAATAGGTCTACGATATGCTAATACATGGCCTTAGTGCAAGTGGAAGATTGTTAATGATATATACCCTAGAGGCCATTATTGTATAGTACTAGTTTGTATATTACATATTGGAAGTTTGGGATATTCATAGTTATAATAACAGTCTTGCTCAAAATGGTAGTATGCTACTTGGTTTGATTCTATCTTAACATGTGTATATGTTTGTTTTTGCTTATCGCTTATACATATTGATAGAGCCCTTAGGATGTTTGCTTGACTACCTGCATTGTGATGGCAGTCACACTAGCGGGGGCTGGATAGTCTATAAGCACATCCTTATACAGGTCCCTAGCCGTAGGATTATCAAGACGGGGTATCGATACTCGAGAGTAGACTAGTGTATACGCTTCTCATCCCAGCAGGGGAGATGGCCTGTTCTACGACCATTAGTATGTCGTACTGGAGATAGTATACAGGTGCTCATTGGGTTATGAATTACACTGGACAGGACTCGTTGGGAACTGCTGGTTGGTATTATACCTATCATCATGTAGCAGTTCCTAGGTGACATGAGTACAGCTTAGTCCGTTGACTTGACATCACTATTCGTCTCGAGTGTGTTCTCACTGTACTTAGATCACTAACCTACCACGGCTCAAAGGAGTCATGCATACAAGTAGTAGTTGGGTGCAGTCCCGAAGCACTTAGAGGTAGTAGCGGTTAGATAGGATTCGTCTCTCCCGGTATTAGGGGTTGATATCGCGCTGTGTTCGGAAAGCCATTACAAAAAGTCCTTGGCCAGGGCAATCGAGATTTACTGGTAGGCACTCCAGTAGTTTCTCAGGGTGTATTGGGCTCTATCCTGGCATGACTTATTGCGCAGTTAGGGCTCTGACGTTTACCATCCCCCTAGGCCCGATATGCGAGTATCTCAGACGAACAGACCGGACTGTACAAAGATTGTCACATATAGGCTCAGTAGGAGTTCAGATGAGTTTGCTCATCGGCCTTCTTATCGACAGATACCTGGGTAGCCGTTTCGTGCAGCTAGTAACGCTGACGTGCTTGTGGTTAAACCCACTGCCAGTGTATTTTCGAATCTTTAGAGTCCCGCATAGAGGGTTTCCCTGCTTCAGACGAAATGATGTAGAGACCGTATGGTTTTACGGCAGGGTTCGATCATATACGTGTACTAGCTACACGGATCATGATTCAGACGGATAATACTTGTGGGCTTTGGTTTAAGCTAGATTCTAGTATTAGATTATTGGATTATTTTCGTCTCTTTGTATTCGTATTTTTCGGAATACGAATACGGGTATGTATATATGGTGAGGGGTATTCTTATAATTTTACAAGAGTGCTTCTAGAAGAAGACACCTCATTTGTGGTTTTATCCATTTTATTAAATGGATAATGAGGTGGAGGTATAAGGAGTAATCTTAGACATGATTATAGCATGGCTAGTTGGTGACTCATTGTTTTTGTGACTATTGAAGCAAGGTTGATTCATAATTTGATTTATTATATGCTTGATTATCACAAACCCTTAGCCATTCTAAACTCATTCTTATCACAACACTCTCTCACCTCTAAAGCTCTCTTCTTCTTCCTCAACCCTAAAAAACTCTCATGTGTTGAGAAACCTAGGGTTCATGAGACAAATTAATCCATTATCATTCTCTATATTTTCTAGGCTATCTAGTTTAGCGAACTAAGTACCTTAGTTACCTTGGTTTAGTGGTTGGAGCTTGAAGTATATACTCTCGGGTGGATCGTCTTTGACGCGAGGAGGCCGATGTTGCAAGCTCGATACGTAAACTTGAGGAGTTCAAGAAGAGGTTAAGAAGACACGAAGGACTTTTACACGAAGGTATAAAACTCTTAACGAGTAGTTAAACCTCCAAGTAGTTAGCTAGTTAAGGTTCCGTAAAGATCCTGGAGTTTAAGTCGGTGTTGCGAGCTTTGCAAAAATTGTTTTTTTTGTATTCCGCCTCTATGCGAACCCGTGGGGTGCGCGACATCGACTTACACGTACACAGCGCGATATCAACTCCCCATACAGAGAGAGGCGAATCCCTTCTAACCCCTAGCGCTTCCAAGTGCTTTGGGACTGCACCCAACTACTACCTGTTTGCACGACTTATTTGAGCCGTGGTAGTGTAATAATCAAAGTATAGTGGGGACACACTCGAGACGAATAGTGATGTCAAGTCAATGGACTAACCTGTACTCATGTTACCGGGGAACTGCTAACTGATGATACGTATAATACCAACCAGCAGTTCCCAGCGAGTCCGTCCAGTGTAACTCATAACCCAATGAGTATCTGTATACTATCTTTGGTACCGTATACCAATGGCTGCGGGACAGGCCACCTCCCTTGACGGGGCGTATACACTAGTCTACTCTGTAGTATCGATGCCCAGTCTCGATAATCCTACGACTAGGGATACGTTTAAGGATGTGCTTATAGACTACCAGTTCCTACTGGTGTGACTTGATTGATAGCGCTTTCGCACTTCGTATTTTAAGTTTTAAAGTTAACCGCAATCAGGACGACATTGCGTGCAGCTAGCCGCGATGAGTATGGGTCGTCCGCAGAGAGACGGTGCGTTTTGCGTTCTTGTTATCACGAGTTAATGCGAGGTTCGGAGTGGAGTGATTCTAACCTACGTGTATATATGCAAAGTATAAGTTGTTAGGATTAGATAGGTTAGTGTAAGTTAGTGAAGTCCGTACTCATTCCTTTATGCCGAACTTAACCATTGAAGCTAGAGCAATCGGCAACAATGTGGATTAGGGTACTTAAGCACGGTATTAGTGAAATATGGCTTATTCACCCTTGTCCGTCCGTTCTTGTCTCCGGCCAAACCAAATGCAACCGGTCACGGTTAGGGATCACCGATACTTTGGTAGGGTAGGGTGTCTAATGGAGCACTTGCGTAAGATTTGGGCGCAGTTCAATTGGAAAATATCGGGCAAAGGAAATGAGAAAAGAAAACCTTAACTTACAACACCATTCTTTTTCCTAACAATCACTATTATTCACAAACCATCAAAACCACAAAAGAGAGAGCAATTGAAATGATAAAAGAAAAGAAAAGAGCAACAATACAAGAAAGTAAATGGCAAGGTAATAAAAGAGCAAGTAAGTAAAGGGTAAGAATTAAAATTGCAAGTAAGTAAAGTAAGAGAATACTAAGAACCCAAAAGTGCAAAAGAAAGCTTCATTAACTCAAAGTAACAATACAAGCCATGGGTTCAATAACCTAAATTCAAACTTGCAAGCTCAATGAAGAGGTTGCAAGATCAAAAGAAGGTAAAGAACTTAAGGTGAAATGAAGACAAAATGAAAGCTTTATTGATTCCAAGTGAAGATACAACCATGAGTTCAATAACCAAAACTTAAACTTGCAAGCTCAATAAAGAGGTTGCAAGATCAAGAGAAGGCAAAGAACTCAAGGCAACTAGCTATGTACAAGAACAAAATGAAAACGAGAAAAAGAGTTGTGTCCAAGTATAGTGTATGAACCCCTCATCCCTTGCTCACTGATATGCTTTTATAGGCACAAAATGAGATTAAACAAGTAATAAAATATGGATGATGTGTCAGCAAGGGATGGGCGGAACAAAATTGGAGCACTTTGGCCACAATAAAACTGGTGGTGCTGGTCATTAGGGACATGTCGCAGGTCCAAGTGAAGGTAAATAGGCTCGTGTTGGTGTGGTGGTCTAGTGTTGTCTCCATAATTCCACTGGTATTACCTGATTTCTTTGTAGAATCCTGTGTTGTATTCAGCAGATTGGAGAGAAACTTGATGCTTTAAATCATATCACAACTTTTTGCATTTATAACACATCACCCTCACTTATGCTTTGGGCAGCCCCCACTTAGGTCCAAGCATCAAAGAGCTAGAGCACACTTGCTATGTGTTGGACCAAAATGTGTGTACACTAGTTTATTTGCAAAAACTCTTTGAATATCGATCGGTTTGCAGTTCCGATTACAGTGTTGACTCACAAATGTTATATCCATGAATTTGAATGTGTTTCCAGTATTTTGTCATGGATACCTGTAATCTGTAATTACTGAGCAGAAACTGGTTAATAGTACTGATCAATAACAAAACAGATAATGAATGAGTGGTATTGAAATGCAGTTTTCAGTGATAAACATGACTGCCATCACAGCGCTGGTAGTAAAGCAAAGATCCTAAGGGCCTTATCAACATGTATTAGCGATATATTAAAAGAAACATATACACATGTTAAGAGACTCAAACCAGATAGCATACTATCATGTTGAGCAAGACTGTTATTATATCTGTATATATCCTAAGCCTCGAAAATGTAATATACAATCCACCACTATACAATAATGGCCTTTAGGGCATATATCTCTAATAATGTACCGGAACAAGGAATGCAGATCTTCCAGCGGTGCTGAAATACCCTTCGGAAAAATTGAAACAGGAGAAGTGGAGAAATTGAAATCAAGTGCGTTTGACGCATTTGTAAGCACATTGTTTGGATCTGGAATTGTTGGAAAGGCCAAGAAAGCGAATATTCCTACAGTTGATGTTAGTTATATGTATGCCCTAGAGGCCATTACTGTACATGAGATGTATATTGTAGTGGATGCTGGGACATATATAAGGAGGACTTTCTTGCTCGACATGATAGTACACTATCTGGTTGCTCTTTATCTTAACATATATACTTACTGTCTCTCTGTTACATGTTGATAAAGCCCTTAGGATGTGTACTCGACTTCTAGGACTATGATGCAGATCATACTAGTGGGGCCTGGGTAGTCCATGAGTACATCCTTCAATGTTCCTAGTCGTGGGAATATCGAGACGGGGCATTGATATTCCAGAGTAGACTAGCGTATATCTTCTCGACCCATGTAATGGGCGATGGATGATCCCATATCCATTGGTGTTTTACATCAGAGATGGTATGCGGGTGCTCAGTGGAGACTGGGTACACTGAACGGACTCGCCGAGAACTCCCAGATGGTATTATACCTCACGTCAGATGGCAGTTCTCTGGTGACATTGGTACAGCTTAGTCTGTTGACCCGAGATCGTCATAGAGTCTTGTGTTTCTCCCACTGTACTTTTATTTCCACCCTACCATGGCTCTACTGAGTCGTGCAAATAGATGGTTTTTGGGTACAGTCCCGAGTCACATGGAGGCAATGAGCGATAGGAGGGGATTCGTCTCTCCCGGTATTGGGGGTTGATGTTGCGCTATGCCCGACTGGCCATAACTGGAAATCCCTGGTCAGGGTTGCTGTGATTTACTGTTAAGTGTTATCAGTAGTTTCACGAACGTTATAGACCTTACATCGGCATGACTTATCAAGCTACTGCGGTCTGACGTTTACCACCCCTAGGCAAGATATGCGACATATCAGACGGACAGACCGGACTGTGCTGTAAGTGTTATTGATTGGATTCGCAGGAGTGTGAGCAGGTTTGCTCGTTGATCTTCTGATCGCTCAATACCCGGGTGGCCGTTACGTTTAGCAGACCGCTTGCGGCTTGTGGGTGACTGATATGATCACCACCTACTGCCGGCGTGTTGACGAGTCTTTAGAGTCCTACACAGAGGTTTCCTGGCTCAAGCGAAATGAAATAGGAGTGCATATGAGATATGTTCGGGACCGAGAATAATACCAGTATGTGATACTATATTCTATTCTCGCGATTTGTATCATCGGTCGGTTATATGAGATATAACCGGGTTAACGAATCAAGTGTTGATTCGATATATTGATACACCAGATATTAGTCGGTTATATGCGATATGACCGGATCATTAAATCAAGTGTTGATTTAATGATTTAATGTATAATTATATATTTGATATATTACTTTATATTAACTAATATTTGTTCACTTAAGATTGATTTTCTCACTTTATGTGCACATGTTGTATATGTGATATATGTTTGTGCACTACATTGTATCATGCTTGATGATACATGCAAACTTGGGTGTATGAGTGACTTATACCTTATTTAAGTTAGTAGAAATGGTTTATATTTATTTTGTAATTCAAAATTAGTGTGCACTTTGTCATGCTTGAAGTTTCATGAAGCTTTTAGCATCATTTGATCAAGTCCACTAATTTTGTCTCACTAAAGATATTTATTAACCAAACCACTAACTTAAACTATGGTTTAGTCTCTACAAAGGTTAACTCACCCATGGTTGCATTATGAAAAACTTCACTTATTATTCTTTTATTTTCATTATTCATTTTCTTTTTTCTTCTTCTTCTTCATCAAGAAGAAAAGCTCTCTAGAATTTCTCAAGTGAAGAAATAAAGTGAGAAATCAAAATTTAAAGTTAACCCATATCCTATTTCATCATCCTCTACTACTTGCCATTTATTTTAGTGTGTTCTCTTCAAAAAATTCTTGACCTAGTGAAGATGGAGCTTGAGTTTGAGTCTTCTCGACGTAGATCATCTTCGGCCTCGAAGTCAACGAGCTAGCCCGTTCATTTCTCCAAGAAAACCATCACTAGAGTCCGGGATCTCGATGACCGCAGTGAAGGGACGTCAACACGGAGCTTTAGAAGTGAAGGACCGGATCTACAAAGGTTGTATTTTCATTCACTTCCTTTTGTAATGTTATATTACATGTTTTGCTACCCTAGTTTTCTAGTATGATCTTTAGTTAGACTGCTTAGCACACCCTAAAAATTTTGTTATGGCATGAGTGTTGCTTGCAAACCCTAGGCTAGGTGCTAAGGAATCCCAACATGGTATCAGAGCCTAACTAGAAACTTAGACGATGCTAAGAAAATACGAAACCGAAAAAACACCGCAAAATACGATTTTGGAAACCCCATGAATTTGCTCTCTGGAAATTTTTTTAAAAGTGTTCTGAAAATTATTTAAGCAACTGCAGAGTGATGTATTGGAGATTATAAGAACACTGGTGGAATACGGGGGTGGGGGCTCGGACAAAAACCGGCGACAATGCCATTTTTTCTGGCGATGCCAACCGTACTAGGTCCTTCCCTCCTCGTATTGCACCAGTGCTCTAGTCTTCATAATTTAGGGTTTCTGGTATTGTTTTGAAGTCCAAATTTGCATGTGATGTTAGTTTGGAAATGGACTCTTTGCGGAGTATTTCCTATTCGTATTTTTTTAGCATTGTATTGGTAACCTAGACCATGTTTAACACTTCGGACGAAATTGTAATTTCACCCCATGACCCCCTCTGAAATTTCCAAGTGTTGGAATTTTTCTAAGTTAGTTATATTCAATGTTCGTGCAAGTAACTCTATGGACCCTCTAGAAGAACATAGACCTTAACTCGATTCTGTGCCCTCGGAACCGCGGTTTGAACCTTAGGGTTTACCGTGGTTCCGCGGTGTCACAGGTGAGGCGTTGGTTTGACCCTTCTACGGCTGGATCGTAGGTACTGTGGCACGTTTTGGGTACTTTAACTTTTCTCAAGTGTTGAGCTCATTGGGAGTTGTAGGGATTTGTTGATTCGATCGAAACGTTTAAACATAGTCTAGTATATTGTGATACAATACTTGGAATCAACAACATTTGAATTTTATAAGTCTAGCAATTTAGTCTCATTTGATCGGTTTCCACGGGATTTTGATGCGATCAAAAGTCCGTCGCAATCACTTTGTGTATTCGGATACTCGCCGGGTAACATTACTAGATAGCCACGCCCCATATCCCCGACCAAGTGACTGTAGAAAAACTCCGTTGCCAAAAAGCATCCATCCGGGTGCTCATGGCCACGGTGTTCCGACTAAGTGCACTTTGTCGTCGGTATCGGGGGGTGCAGCCGTCTACTGAAGTTTCCGACGAGCATTCGATCGGAATGTCGGGAATCTTGTTGAATTGCCCGACTGATTATTGGAAAGTGTTTTCAATATCGAGACTAAAATGCGGGGTTTATAATTGTTAGGCATGCGATGTCTAAGGAATTCATTTGTTAGGCATGAAATCCGCAATATGAGATATTACGGGATTATGATGTCTAAGGTTGTTGCGGATTCCAACTGTTGTAGTTTTTCCCTTTTTTTTTTCTGCGACCGTAAGTGTAATATGTGGAGTATCTCCGGTTTCGTTGCTATACGTCAACGACAATTAGGATACACATATTTACTTACGTTGATGACATGTATTGTTATGTGTTGCTGGATATGTTATATTGGATCATCGTGTTTGAATAGCCGGGTTTTTTTTATGTAAGATGAGAGTTTTTTCATTTTCATTCATGTAAAAACTTGTATGTAATATTCTTTTATTGGGGCACTTCCGGGTTGAGGAAAATGTCACCGTTGATATATATTATTTACTTTTCCGCATTAGGATAGACCCAGGAGGAGAGCACAAGTAACCGGGTTTTAGAGTCCAGTGGGAGACCATCTCGAGGAGTCGAGTCCGGGTCTCCTAACTCTAGAATTGGTAGGGTTGCTTGCCGCTCTCGTAGGGGTCTAGGGATGTGGGTTTGGCTATTCATCACGACCATGGAATCCGTGTTTTATATAGGCTCAAAATAAAACACGGACATTCTACTATATCCAATATTTCATATGTTGTTTTCTGCTGCGTTATCTGTGATGTGATCATGTGATATGTTCAGATAGATACTGTATATAGTACATATGATATATTATATAGACGTTGCTTATGTTTTACACCCGCGCTAGCCCTGCCCCGCTATGCCGTTAGTTACCTAACCTAACGGTGCATGACGGGACATCGAGGCGAATGCGGATGGAATAAGCGTACGTTGTTTTTATTTGTGATGTTTAGGTGATTTAAATGATGGGACATTCATTAATGAGATTAATGAAAGAAAATAAACCTAAAAGATGTTGTGGAATAGAATTTCAAAAATTAGGTAGCTCTAGTTGTTGCTTTGCATAGTGGTATTCCTTGTAGAATATCCAGCACCTCATTCGACGAGGAAAGAGCCGAGATCCCCTCACCGGGAGTGACCTCTTTAGAAATAATTAGCAGATGCTACAACCTTCGGTTTGTCTTTTGACTGCTTTTCTAGTTGTTGCCTTGCATAGTGGTATTGTGAATATCCTGCACCTCATTCGACGAGGAAAGAGCCGAGATCCCTTCACCGGGAGTGACCTCTTTAGCGAAACTAGCAAAAGCCTCAAAAACACTCCATTTTAAAACCATTTGATTCTGCAACGATATCAAGTTCAAAGCGTTAAAGGTTTTCTTAAAAACCATCCGCAACCCTCCGTCATTTTAGGAAGTAGAGTACTTAGTATTCGTGCTGCGTATGTTGATCATAGTCAAGAAGCAGTGTACGGTAGCTAAGTGATGTCTTCCTACACAGCATATGATGCGATTAGTTAGGAATGTCATATGATATGTTGATCATAGTCAAGGTCATATGGGTGGGTCTAATTAATCACGAAATGACGGGTAGAACTTGACTAATACTTATGATATATTGATCATAGTCAAGGTCATAAGTGCTAGGGGTAAAAACCATTATCAAGAGTTTCAAGTGTTGAAATTTGCAATGAGATTGCATACCTTCTATATGATAGTTGGATCCTGATACCCACTACGAGTAATTGTTACTCTTGGGAGAGTTTTGCACTTTACAATTAGCCGATCAAGTAGGTGTCTAGAAAGGTGTCAATGGGATTACGCACCTGGGAAAATGAGGTTTATTTTAATTAGGTCCGTGCGAAAGCACGGGGAACCTCCCTCAAAATACCGGCACTGGCCTGGCTGAAAGATTGGCGAACTTGTAAAGTGTAATTAATCCCGGCTAGTCTTTCCTTTTAGGGTTTGAAGGAAGATTTGATAAAAACAGTGGGAGCTATCCTGATTAGATAAAATATATAACCAATCTAATCTTGCAAGAGTGCACGCAGAGTATTTTCTTCTCTCTCTCTCCAGGTAGCAACCATGTCATGCTTTAATCAAGATAATAATATGGATGTATTGACCGAACCCGCTTGTTATACTGAGCTGGGGAACGTTGGTCCCGCTCCAACTTATAATTGTTATAAGACCGAGTAGGAATTATGGGAATACCAGGATTCCCATGCCGCCCAAACGAAGAAAATGCATGATGATGCATCTCCTTCGGGTGTGTTCATTACATAGAACTGTTTCTCAGTATCCTCTACGTCCTGGGTATTTGATACCGGATCAGGATCCCGAATATGTAATCTGTTACATGGGTTACAGATAGGCAGAGAACTGAGAACGGGTGATAAGTTTCAAGAGTTGAAAATGGTGCAATTGTTGCAGCCAAGGTGTTAGCAGTTATCACCCTGTATCACCAAATACATTGATTCTGAACGAATGCTATTAGATACCGAACCTGATATACAACATCATATCAATCTCTTTATTTAGTAAAGAAGGATATAATTTTGTATTGTTGGATAATGTTTTGAACATTTCCTATATCAAGAGTTGATCGGTTCAAGCACGTTATCTAAAAGCATATACATTCTAAATCAAACCACGGTTCCTTACGTACAGAACACACACAAGAGGAAGAGTTCAAAAATGAACGAATCCTTCTTGAGGTATTGTAGACTAGGTCATAACAATGTGACCCGACTAGCTAAGTTACATTTAGATGCATATTTAAATCAGTTTGAATTTACATCTTGTGAAACTTGCCAGTCATGTCACAAGATAAGATGACCATAGCTCCGTTTATTGGAAACAGAGAAAGAGTTAATAAACTCTTGGGACTGATACATAGTAATGTATGTAAGTCCCCTGTCTATAGATACCAGGACTGGTTCTTTATACTTCCTTACATTCTCTGATGATCTCTTAAGATTCGGACACATGTTTCTTTTGAAACACATATCTGAAGCTTTTGAGAAATTCAAAGAATATAAGTCAGAAGTAGAGAACCAAAATGGGTATAAGTATTATGTCCTATGATGAGATCAGGGAGGAGAATACTTGTGCATGGAATTCTTGGACTATTCTAAAGGAGAATGAGATTCTCTCTCAGCATTACTCCTCTGAATACACCACAGCACAACGGTGTATCGGGGAGGAGCAATCGCACCCTATGAGATATGGTGCGTTTTATGATGAGTATTACTGAGTTACCTGTTTCCTTTTAGGGGTTATGCAATTGAGAAGCTGCATACTTATTGAATTGGGTTCAAATCAAATCAGTGCCTACCACTCTATATGAGATATGGTATGGGAAGAGCCCATGTCTTAAGCAAGTTAAGATTTGGGGTTGTCCGGACTATGTCCAAAAGCAAAATCTGGACACGCGAGGCAAAGTCAGTTCTGTAGAACTGGAAGGAGTTCCAGCTATACAAACTACAGCTGATGATTTGGTAGAACCGTAGGATTCAATAGTCCCCGACGAACCTCGGCCTCTCTGGTGATATAGCAGGGTTCCTCATCCGCCTGAGAGATACTTCGGTTTCTCGATAACAGTGGGAGCGAGGATTCATCATGAGATGATGACCCAACTAGTCTCGAGCAGGCCATCAAGAGTGGGGACTCTGTAAGAATGGCTGAATGCTAAGCGATCTGAGATGGAATCTACATACACCAACAAAGTATGGACTTTGGTTGCTATATCTGAAGGGTTAAATCCCCATCAGGAGCAAGTATATCTTGAGAAGATTACTTGGTGTTGATGGAATAGTTGAGACTTTCAAAGCTAGACTTGTTAAAGGTTCTTGTCATTGACCAGGCATGGATAATGATGAAACCTTTTCCAGTGGCTGTGCTTAAGTCCATCCGGATCCTACTTGCCATTGCTACATACCATAACTACGACATCTGGTGGTTGGGTGTCATGACTACTTTTCTAAATATTGATTTAGAAGAGAACGTCTATAAGAACACAGCCAGAGGGCTTCGTAAACAGTGGGAGCAGCGGAAACATATGCAAGTTGCTTTAAAGGATAAAGCAGGCATCACGGAGTTGGAACATCTGTTTTGATGTGGTAGTCAAAGAGTTTGACTTCATCAAAATGGTAGATGAACCTTGTATATACAAAAAGGTAGTACAGAGTATGGTGGTATTCCTCGTACTGTACATGGATGACATACTCTTTATAGGAAAAGAGTTTCCTATGCTACGCACGGTCAATCTCCTCTTATCACAAAGATTCTCCATATAGGATCAAGGTGATACATTCTAAATCCTGGGTTTTTGGATCTATGAGATAGATCTAAATGGATGTTAGGATTCTCACTAGGTGTAGTAAGATGGTATCAATCGATCCTGGGGGAGAATTACTGGATAGCTTCCAGATTAGTAAGGACGACTGAATGTCAGTCACAAGCATTGTCTTTACCCTCAGTGGAGGGATAGTATGTTGGAAGAGTTCCAAGCTAGATATCGTGGCAAACTAGACCATAAAGGCTGGTGATATCGCTATCAAAGATACTACCTAAGAGGCAGTTTGGGTGTATATTAGTTCATGAGATGAACAAGGTTCCTACCATTGTGTGACAATGGAGGTGTGGCTTTGGCCCAGGAACCCCGGTCCCATCAGTGACCCAGACATATTCCAAGGCAGTATCACCTGATCATGGAGATTGTGGATCTCCAGGGAGATCGAGGTTAGGAGTGCAAACTCAGAGGACAACACGGCGGATCCACTCACAAAGGCCTTTTCCCAGAGAGAGACTTTTATGGGATGGTTGAGTATGAGATACTGCAACCACTGCTACAGATGTCCCCAGTGCAAGTAGGAGATTGTTAGTTATATGTATGCCCTAGAGGCCATTACTGTACATGAGATGCATATTGTAGTGGATGCAGGGACATATATAGGGAGGACTTTCTTACTCGACATGATAGTACGCTATCTGGTTGCTCTTTATCTTACATGTATACTTACTGTCTCTCTATTACATGTTGATAAAGCCCTTAAGATGTGTACTCGACTTATAGGACTATGATGCAGATAATACTAGTGGGGCCTGGGTAGTCCATGAGTACATCCTTCAATGTTCCTAGTCGTGGGAATATCGAGACGGGGCATCGATATTCCAGAGTAGTGTAGCGTATATCTTCTCGACCCATGTGATGGGTGATGGATGATACCATATCCATTGGTGTTTGACATCAGAGATGGTATGCGGGTGCTCAGTGGAGACTGGGTACACTGAATGGACTCGCCGAGAACTCCCAGATGGTATTATACCTCACGTCAGATGGCAGTTCTCTGGTGACACTGGTACAGCTTAGTTTGTTGACCCGAGATCGTCATAGAGACTTGTGTCTCTCCCACTGTGCTTTGATTTCCACCCTACCAAGGCTCTACTGAGTCGTGCAAACAGGTGGTTTTTGGGTACAGTCCCGAGTCATATGGAGGCAATGAGCGATAGGAGGGGATTCGTCTCTCCCGGTATTGGGGGTTGATATTGCGCTATGCTCGACTGGCCATAAGTTGAAATCCCTGGCCAGGGTTGCTGTATTTACTGGTAAGTGTTATCAGTAGTTTCACGACGTTATGGACCTTACATCAGCATGACTTATCAAGCTACTGGGTTCTGACGTTTACCACCCCTAGGCGAGATATGCGACATATCAGACGGACAGACCGGACTGTATGGTAAGTGTTACTGATTGGATTCGCAGGAGTGTGAGCAGGCTTGCTCGTTGATCTTCTGATCGCTCAATATCCGGTTGGCCGTTACGTTTAGCATACCGTTTGCGGCTTGTGGGTGACTGATATGATCACCACCTACTGCCGGCGTATTGACGATTCTTTAGAGTCCTACACAGAGGTTTGCTGGCTCAAGCGAAACAAAATAGGAGCGCATATGAGATATCTGTGGGACCGAGAATAATACCAGTATGTGATACTGTATTCTATTCTCGCGATTTGTATCATCGGTCGGTTATATGAGATATAACTGGGTTAACGAATCAAGTGTTGATTCGATATATTGATATACTAGATATTAGTCGGTTATATGCGATATGACCGGATCATTAAATCAAGTGTTGATTTAATGATTTAATGTATAATTATATATTTGATATATTATTTTACATTAACTAGTATTTGTTCACTTAAGATTGATTTTCTCACTTTATGTGCACATGTTGTATATGTGATATATGTTTGTGCACTAGATTGTATCATGCTTGATGATATATGCAAACTTGGTTGTATGAGTGACTTATACCATATTTAAGTTAGTGGAAAAGATTTATATTTATTTTGTAATTCAAAATTAGTGTGCACTTTGTCATGCTTGAAGCTTCATGAAGCATTTAGCATCATTTGACCAAGTCCACTAATTTTGTCTCACTAAAGATATTTATTAACCAAACCACTAACTTAAACTATAGTTTAATCTCTACAAAGGTTAACTCACCTAAGGTTGCATTATGAAAAACTTCACTTATTATTCTTTTATTTTCATTATTCATTTTCTTTTTTCTTCTTCTTCTTCATCAAGAAGAAAAGCTCTCTAGATTTTCTCAAGTGAAGAAATAAAGTGAGAAATCAAAATCTAAAGTGAACCCATTTCCTATTTCATTATCCTCTACTACTTGCCATTTAGTTTAGGGTGTTCTCTTCACAAAATTCTTGACCTAGTGAAGATGGAGCTTGAGTTTGAGTCTCCTCGATGTAAATCATCTTCAGCCTCGAAGTCAACAAGCTAACCCGTTCATTTCTCCGAGGAAATCATCACTAGAGTCCGGGATCTCGATGATCGCAGCGAAGGGACATCAACACGGAGCTTTAGAAGTGAAGGACCGGATCTACGAAGGTTGTATTTTCATTCACTTCCTTTTGTAATGTTAGATTTCATGTTATGTTACCCTAGTTTTCTAGTATGATCTTTAGTTAGATTGCTTAGCACACCCTAAAATTTTTGTTGTGGCATGAGTGATGCTTGCAAACTGTTCAGTCGATAAAACTGCACATTTGTTATTACATTTTTCCTACCATTTCCATATTAAAAAAGGTCTTTATTATAATATATCATACATATGAGGGTTTATCTGTAAAAATAATATTTTCCATGTGTTGATATATTATAATTAGAATTTGGTAGGAAAATGTACGCAAATAATATCATTGACCAAATCCTAGTAAAACAAAGTCTGCTAAATATTATTTGAGTTGTTGTGCAGAATTTTTCCAAGTTGTGCAGAATTTTTCATGACTAAAATCAAGGAAATCAAGTTGTTAAAGAAAACTTGCCTAATTAAGAAAGCAAAACTTGGAGACCAAGTCTGGCAGCAACCACGAGAAGATTTCCATGTTACAAAGGTTCCAAGGATCGCCAAATGTCACAAAGACAGAACCCCTGAAGTTTGATGAAGGGGTGAGATTTAATGGCCGCGGATCCGCCGCAATCTTGAGGAGATTGAGGCTGAAAATTTTTGGCGAGAATCTCTACAGTTAGTTTCCATATTTGGAAGCAAAGGTTTCTGGCTTTGGACTATAAATATGGACCGAGAGCCTCTTGGAAAAATTATCAATCCGATGAGATCACGAAGTCCCAGACGGCTCACGCAACCAGGCTGATCATCAACTGTACGTCTACCTCTTTAGAAGAGATCGAGAAGCAACTAGAAATTGTAATCATTTTCTAAGGATTCAAGTGTAATGAATATTGTTGATTAATAAAGGTAACTTTTTTTTCTTATTCTATTTCTTCGTAGTTTAATTATGCAATTTCTTTCCATCTCTTTTTCTCCCAACATGCGCGAGTAATTCTCCGCTTGTCAGGATTCGTAGGATTAGGGTAGGCTAATGGATGATGAATATCCCTAAACCCTTTTTAAGTCCTATAAAATTTATGAACTTTATCAAAAGAATCATTAATATCCTAATCGGGCGCGCTAACAATTCTTTCTTAGTTCCGACCGCGATTAGAGATTAGATTAATAATTGTTTTGGTAAAGGCTAGATATGAACGGAGTTCCGTGTCGAGATAAGGGTTAAGAGTGGGATTCCTTTTCCCCCCAGAAACCCTAATCTACATGCATCACCGTCGTTCTAGTTTTAAATCTATTAAAGGATAAAAAGGGTAACTTTTAATTAATCGTCTATAACTACTAAATCCTAACGAACCCTACAAGCCTCCTTATTATATTAGCTACATCCATAAATAATCTAGATCAATATTCTGCATTAGTGCTTAACGTAGTTCTAGAAACCTTTCCACAAAATTCTTTATCCCTCCTCTCTTTTTCAACACATCTAAACTAAGAGTAGAAGATTCAACGTTTCCCTGAGGACGACCCGTACTCATCTCGGTCTAACTACGCGCGACACCGTTATTGATTGCGGTTATTCTACAAACACTTTTTCACATAAATCAAATGGCGCCGTTGCCGGGGATACGTGCGTAATTTTTTTATTCTTACTATTTGTGGTTAATTCTTACTTGATCCATATCATAATTAACACAAAACTGCAAATTGCATATTTAACGATTTGTGCGTGAATTTTGCAAGGAGATCCGGAGTCACAGAATTAAGAAAAACAGAAGACAGAGACATTCATCGAGATCCAGAGGAGTACAGGAGGCCAAAGAAAATTTTTCATCACCTGATCCCTCCATCCCGCGGCGGAACCGCGGCTCAATTGGGGGATCTAGGGTTCACACTTCTCTGGTATCTTTCTCAACTCCTTCTCTCTCCTCTCAAATCCAATAAAATCTATTTTCTACAGGATTCTTTGCAAAATAGCGCCGCTCAAAAATCTTTTTACAAAAGTTTTATGATTGGTTTTGTTTTGCATATTTTAATACGGACTTTAAGGGGCAAAGACCAAATCCAGATTAGGTGGGGATTTCATCACCCTTCCTAAGCCCCACAAATCACAAACCGAGCATCTGCATCAACCCTACATTAATTTAAAAAATATCTAGACCAGACTCTAAGGACTGTCGCGCTCAATAAGGACAGAGGAAGGTCGTGGGTAATCTATCGCTTATCCGCATTACTTTTGTGGTGTCTAGGAAAGTGTGTCTAAGGCTAGTGGTTTTTAATTAGGCCCACTACTGTAGTTCCTTCCCACTTACCTGGCACTTACCTGGCTACAAAGGTAGTACAGAGGCGGTAGAGGATTGATCCTGCGACTTGTCCTTTGGAAGTCTAGGAGCGGTCTAGAGACTGGACCTAGGTGACCTTAGTTTTAGGGTTGCTTGTGCATTTTAGAGTGATTTGTATTGAGTCCCACTTTTTTCAAAACAAACCAATTTTAAAATCACACACACGCTGCCACTTGCACTAAACCCGCTTAGTGCATGCTCGGCTGGACACGGGATCCTAGTGCCCGTCTTGTCCGCGTTCCTGCTATCGACGCCGAAGTCGGTGCTTGTTCATCTTCTTTTCCCCCACTACACACCACGACCGAGATGGACGACACTCCATCAGAATATAACACCACGCTGCCACTGCCCGTAGGTGCGCAGAATCCACCGCGCATCTCTCTCCAAAAGAGATGCTATCCTATCCGTGGTCCCCTTCCTACTTGTCTATCTCTTCCACCAGCTAACGGGGATAATTTCGAAATTAAACCCCACTACATCAATCTGCTGTCCAAATTTCACGGCCTTGAGTCAGAAGACGCGTACGTTTTCATCACCAAATTCGAAAACGTATGCGCAATGATGGGTAGTTCACAGTTGACTGTCGATGCTATGCGCTTGCGTCTTCTCCCATTCACACTGTTCGACTTGGCAGAAAAATAGCTTTATAATACTGCCGCACACTCTATCACTAATTGGGATGAATTCGTCATAGCATTTCTTAAGAAGTTTTAACCAAACCATAAGACTGCCCATATTAGGAGCGAGATCAACCAGTTCACCCAGCTTCCCAATGAACCATTTTGGAAGTGCTTTGAACGTTTCAAGGATCTGCTTGTCCAATGTCCTCATCATGGAATACAAAGATGGGATTTATGTCGGATTATATATGAGGGCATTAATCCAGCGAAAAAGCAGATGCTTGAAACAATGTGTCAATGCAATTTCATGTCTAAAGATGATGGTGAAGCATGGAAATATCTGAAAGATCTCGTAGAAAACACTTTGCAGTGGGAAAGCGTAAGACCACCTTCAATAGGGAAGGTATTCACCAGATCGATATTTCCATCGCAGTGAAAGCCGAAATGGCAGCGATGCAGAAGAAACTCGATGTTATTGAGAACAAACTTTCACCAGTCTCCCTAAATCAGGTCACGCTTCCCAAGACCGTCTGTGGTTGTTGTTCGGATCCTTCACACTTAACGGAAGAATGTCCTATGAATGCATCGTTTCAAACTAATGCTGCTTTTTAGCAGCGACCTAGAAACGATCCTTATTCTTCCACTTACAATCAAGGATGGAGGAATCATCCTAACTTTGCTTGGAACCAAAACCAACAAAGCAATTATCAAAGACCTCCTCTACAGCAACCACAACCACAGAATCAGCTCTCCTTTCAGTCACAGAATTTTCAAAATCCGGCCAACACTTCTACACCACAAGTGGTCGATACTGACAACTCTTCACTTGCACAAACTTTGGATATGTTTATGAAACATTCCATGCAATTGTCGGCTGAGATGAAGTCTTCTATTGATACTATACAGAAAGACTCCGCCTCCCACAGAGAGAGTATTAAATCAATAGAAAACCAATTTGCACAGTTAAACGCCGCAATGAGTGCGAGAGAGAAAGGGAAACTCCCATCTCATCCCATACCTAATCCTGGCCACTCACAAAATTATAATGTGAGTGCCGTTACTACGTTGAGATCAGAAAAAGTACTGAATAACCGAGTGGGTGAGCAATGTGATGATGTTAGTGACACCAATGATACCCCAGCTTCTTCTTCTTCCCCTAATTCGTCTAATCTCCCACCTTCACCCGAGCCTATTCTCCGTTTTCCCCAAGGCTCGAACCCTTCGCCCATTTCCTCGAATCTACCTAAAACGATCCGCACTCCAATTCTGGGATCCATTCCATCCCCATAATCCTCTCCAATGTTAGACCAAACCCTTATTGATAAAGCATCTTATCCAAACAGGTTAAGGGGCAACGGATCAAGTCCACAAACGGAGAAGATTGTGGAAATTTTTAAGCAAGTTAACATAAACATTCCTCTCCTAGATGCTATTCAGCAAGTTCCGTCATATGCGAAAATCCTAAAGGACTTGTGCACTAGGAAGAGAAAAGTTCAAGTACCTAAAAAAGTTTTCCTTGCAAGTAATGTGAGCACTGCTTTTACACAACAACTACCGAAGAAACGAAAGGACCCCAGAAGTCCTACAATTTCTATTTCCATTGGGGGTAAAAATATCAATCGTGCTCTACTCGATCTAGGTGCTAGTGTTAACTTGCTTCCGTATTCTGTTTATGAGCAATTAGGGATCAGAGAGTTAAAACCTGCGCATTGCACTCTTCAGATGGCCGATCGATCTATCACCCAACTTAGGGGTGAGCTAGAGGATGTGTTAATCAAAGTCGGGGAATTCATATTCCCTGTAGACTTTATCGTTATAGATACACAATCTGTGGCAAACCCACGCAATCAAATCCCGGTGATACTCGGTCGACCCTTCTTGGCCACTTTCAACGCAGTAATCAATTGTAGAAACGGCTCTATGACCCTATCCTTTGGAAAGAAGTCAATTGAGCTTAACATTTACAAGTTGGGAAGTAAACCCTTCGAACCCTATGCTCATGTGTGTTCTGTTAAATTAATGGATGTCGACAGCAGCGAATTTGTTCAACCTCATGATACTGACTCTTTTCATATGTTGTTGTTTGACCCAACCATGTACTCTTCCACCGAGTTGTCCGGGTCAACATCTAACGCTGATGAGGAACTTTTTATAGAGTCTGACGATCACCCCATTTTTTCTGATGACATTATTCTTCGGGGTATCGATGAAAGCTTTGAGGAAATTTTCGCTGATGAACTCGCATTTTTAAAAGATACGGGTGTTGAGATGAATCAACTCCAAGATGAAGAAATTGAACCTCCACCCCTTCTTTTAGACAATCATGATAATGCAAGTAATCCATCATTACTACCACTGTGTTGTCTCTCCAAATTGAGATGCAATCCCTTTCCATTACACCTTTTATCACCTCCCCACTTCTTCTTGTCGAAAGGTGGCATGTTCTTCTACCAACCTTGGTACTTTATCGATAAAATTTTTGAATGGTTGGTGTTGACCTTCGGTCTTTGCAAAGCTTGGCATTGACCAATAACCTTGACCCTCTCGTGTGATTTTAAAAGATTAAAATTGTTTAACTCAAGTTTGGGGGGATGGTATATTTTGGCTCTTGAAAGAAAATGATTTTTACAAAATTGTGAGCCTAAAATAAGTTTGGGGGAGGATTTTCACTTTCATATATTCTTGCTCCCATTAATAATTTCCTCCCATGTCTACAGGTTTTTGAGCTTAACAGATGACATCAGTGAGGACACTGCTGTAAACAGGTTTGGGGGAAGTTTGTGCTTATTTACACATCAATTTGCATCATACTTTGCATAAGCACAACATTTTCAAAAAATTTTAAAAAATTTCTTTTATAACAAAAGAGTAGAAAGTGAAAAATTACATCCAAAAGATAGGAATAGTTTAAGAAAACCAAGAAAATTAGAAGTTTTCTTAAACGAACTAGTAATAAGTTTTATGAGCTGTTGTCCCAAGGGTTAGTAAGATGAAGGAAGTCACTAATCTGAGGATGAAAATAAGTCTGAAAAATAGTTTCTATTCTGAAAGACAAACATTTGAATGTTGATACCCTACTATTTGCACTTACACACGTCTTGAAACTTGGGATAGTAGAGGATACCTTGAAATGCTCTTGTCTAAAAGCCAAAGTATGAAGGAAATAAAAAATGAAGAAAATATAAAAATGGTGAAAAGAAAAAAATGAACACTAGTTTTGTTATCACCAAGACAGCAATAAAAAAATATAGCGAGGGTGCTTCATCACCTAGTGCCTTAGACCAACTGGTTTGGGAGTCACTGCTAAGCCTTAGGTGGTGCAAGACGAGAAAAATACTATCACCTAATCAGCAAGCATATAAGTAATCGGTCGGTTAGTACCTCAAGAGGTATTAACGGTCGCATGAAAATGTGTGAGAAAAATCTTAAATATTCATCAAATTAAAAAGTACTGAGGTAGATGGACAAGAGTATGATAACTTGAATTGAATTCTCCGAGTGTAGGGATGTCCATTTCACACACGTAGAGGTATATGATCGATATTTGGATGAAAGGTAGGAATGAAGAATAAAAACGATGTTTTATTGAGAGATGATGTGATTTCTAACATTTTTTCATGACTATTAAGATAGGGCTTATGACAACTGAAAAGCTAATGTAGTTGGAAACTCTTATTTTCAAAGTATTTCTTTTATGATTCTTATCTTTATATGTAAATTTCATCATCTCTCTTTTATTATAGGATTTTGTGGGTGTAATCCGCTGAAAAACCTCAGGAGACAACACTCCTCCTACTAGGGACACCTAGAGGTTTAACGGCTTGTTGCACATGCTCAGTGCAATCGTGTTTGCCTACGAAAGTGTGCTTAGTTTTCTCCTTTCTTTTTCACCTTCTCTTGAATAAACTAGTTTGCACGGGACAATCAAAGATAAGTTTAGGGGTATTTATTCAGTTGATAAAACTGCACATTTGTTATTACATTTTTCCTACCATTTCCATATTAAAAAAGGTCTTTATTATAATATATCATACATATGAGGGTTTATCTGTAAAAATAATATTTTCCATGTGTTGATATACTATAATTAGAATTTGGTAGGAAAATGTATGCAAATAATATCATTGACCAAATCCTAGTAGAACAAAGTCTACTAAATATTATTTGAGTTGTTGTGCAGAATTTTTCCAAGTTGTGCAGAATTTTTCAAGACTAAAATCAAGGAAATCAAGTTGTTAAAGAAAACTTGCCTAATTAAGAAAGCAAAACTTGGAGACCAAGTCTGGCAGCAACCACGAGAATATTTCCATGTTACAAAGGTTCCAAGGATCGCCAAATGTCACAAAGACCGAACCCCTGAAGTTTGATGAAGGGGTGAGATTTAATGGCCGCGGATCCGCAGCAATCTTGAGGAGATTGAGGCTGAAAATTTTTGGCGAGAATCTCTACAGTTAGTTTCCATATTTGGAAGCAAAGGTTTCTGGCTTTGGACTATAAATATGGACCGAGAGCCTCTTGGAAAAATTATCAAGCCGACGAGATCACGAAGTCCCAGACGGTTCACGCATCCAGGCTGATCATCAACTGTTCGTCTACCTCTTTAGAAGAGATCGAGAAGCAACTAGAAATTGTAATCATTTTCTAAGCATTCAAGTGTAATGAATATTGTTGATTAATAAAGGTAGCTTTCTTTTTCTTATTCTATTTCTTCGTAGTTTAATTATGCAATTTCTTTTCATCTCTTTTTCTCCCAACATGCGCGAGTAATTCTCCGCTTGTTAGGGTTCGTAGGATTAGGGTAGGCTAATGGATGATGAACATCCCTAAACCCTTTTTAAGTCCTATAAAATTTATGAACTTTATCAAAAGAATCATTAATATCCTAATCGGGCGCGCTAACAATTCTTTGTTAGTTCCGACCACGATTAGAGATTAGATTAATAATTGTTTTGGTAAAGGCTAGATATGAACGGAGTTCCGTGTCGAAATAAGGGTTAAGAGTGGGATTCCTTTTCCCTCCAGAAACCCTAATCTACACGCATCACCGTCATTCTAGTTTTAAATCTATTAAAGGATAAAAAGGGTAACTTTTATTTAATCGTCCATAACTACTAAATCCTAACGAACCCTACAAGCCCCCTTATTATATTAGCTACATCCATAAATAATCTAGATTTATATTCTGCATTAGTGCTTAACGTAGATCTAGAAATCTTTCCACAAAATTGTTTATCCCTCCTCTCTTTTTCAACACATCTAAAGTAAAAGTAGAAGATTCAACGTTTCTCTGAGGATGACCTGTACTCATCTCGTTCTAGCTACGCGCGACACCTTATTGATTGCGGTTATTCTACAAACACTTTCACATAAATCAAATGGCGCCATTGCAGGGGATACGTGCGTAATTTTTTTTATTCTTACTATTTGTGGTTAATTCTTACTTGATCCATATCATAATTAACACAAAACTGCAAATTGCATATTTAACGATTTGTGCGTGAATTTTGCAAGGAGATCTGGAGTCACAGAATTAAGGAAAACAGATGATAGAGACATTCATCGTGATCCAGAGGAGTACAGGAGGCCAAAGAAAAAATTTCATCACCTGATCCCTCTACCCCGCGGTGGAACCGCGGCTCAATTGGGGGATCTAGGGTTCACACTTCTCTGGTATCTTTCTCAACTCCTTCTCTCTCCTCTCAAATCCAATAAAATCTATTTTCTACAGGATTCTTTGCAAAATAGCGCCGCTCAAAAATCTTTTTGCAAAAGTTTTGTGATTGGTTTTGTTTTGCATATTTTAATACGGACTTTAAGGGGTAAAGACCAAATCCAGATTAGGTAGGGATTTCATCACCCTTCCTAAGCCTCACAAATCACAAACCGAGCATCTAAATCAACCCTACATTAATTTAAAAAATATCTAGACCAGACTCTAAGGACTGTCGCGCTGAATAAGGACAGAGGAAGGTCGTGGGTAATCTATCGCTTATCCGCATTACTTTTGTGGTGTCTAGGCAAGTGTGTCTAAGGCTAGTGGTTTTTAATTAGGCCCACTACTGTGGTTCCTTCCCACTTACCTGGCGCTTATCTGGCTACAAGGGTAGTACAGAGGCGGTAGAGGATTGATCCTGCGACCTGTCCTTTGGATGTCTAGGAGCGGTCTAGAGACTGGACCTAGGTGACCTTAGTTCTAGGGTTGCTTGTGCATTTTAGAGTGATTTGTATTGAGTCCCACTTTTTTGAAAACAAACCAATTTTAAAATCACACACACGCTGCCACTTGCACTAAACCCGCTTAGTGCATGCTCGGCTGGACACGGGATCCTAGTGCCCGTCTTGTCCGCGTTCCTGCTATCGACGCCGAAGTCGGTGCTTCTTCATCTTATTTTTCCCCACTACACACCACGACCGAGGTGGATGGCACTCCATCAGAATATAACACCACGCTGTCACCGCCCGTAGGTGCGCAGAATCCACCGCGCATCTCTCTCCAAGAGAGATGCTATCCTATCCGTGGTCCCCTTCCTACTTGTCTATCTCTTCCACCAGCTAACGGGGATAATTTTGAAATTAAACCCTATTACATCAATCTGCTGCCCAAATTTCACGGGCTTGAGTCGGAAGACGTGTACGTTTTCATCACCAAATTCGAAAACGTATGCGCAATGATGGGTACTTCACAGTTGACTGTCGATGCTATGCGCTTGCGTCTTCTCCCATTCACACTGTGCGACTTGGCAGAAAAATGACTTTATAATACTGCCGCACACTCTATCACTAATTGGGATGAATTCGTCATAGCATTTCTTAAGAAGTTTTACCCAAACCATAAGACTGCCCATATTGGAAGCGAGATCAACTAGTTCACCCAGCTTCCCAATGAACCATTTTGGAAGTGCTTTGAACGTTTCAAGGATCTGCTTGTCCAATGTCCTCATCATGGAATACAAAGATGGGATTTATGTCGGATTATATATGAGGGCATTAATCCAGCGACAAAGCAGATGCTTGAAACAATGTGTCAATGCAATTTCATGTCTAAAGATGGCGGTGAAGCATGGAAATATCTGGAAGATCTCGTAGAAAACACTTTGCAGAGGGAAAGCGTAAGACCACCTTCAATATGGGAGGTATTCACCAGATCGATGTTTCCATCGCAGTGAAAGCCGAAATGGCAGCGATGCAGAAGAAACTCGATGCTATTGAGAACAAACTTTCATCAGTCTCCCTAAATCAGGTCACGCTTCCCAAGACCGTCTGTGGTTGCTGTTAGGATCCTTCACACTTAACGGAATAATGTCCTATGAATGCATCGTTTCAAACTAATGCCGCTTTTCAGCAGCGACCTAGAAACGGTCCTTATTCTTCCACTTACAATCAAGGATGGAGGAATCATCCTAACTTTACTTGGAACCAAAACCAACAAAGCAATTATCAAAGACCTCCTCCACAGCAACCACAACCACAGAATCAGCTCCCCTTTCATTCACAGAATTTTCAAAATTCGGCCAACACTTCTACACCACTAGTGGCCGGTACTGACAACTCTTCGCTTGCACAAACTTTGGATATGTTCATGAAACATTCCATGCAATTGTCGGCTGAGATGAAGTCTTCTATTGATACTATACAGAAAGACTCCGCCTCCCACGGAGAGAGTATTAAATCAATAGAAAACCAACTTGCACAGTTAAACGCCGCAATGAGTGCGAGAGAGAAAGGGAAACTCCCATCTCAACCCATACCTAATCCTGGCCACTCACAAAGTTATAATGTGAGTGCCGTTACTACGTTGAGATCGGGAAAAGTGCTGAATAACCGAGTGGGTGAGCAATGCGATGATGTTAGTGATACCAATGATATCCCAGCTTCTTCTTCTTCCCCTAATTCGTCTAGTCTCCCACCTTCACCCGAGCCTATTCTCCATTTTCCCCAAGGCTCGAACCCTTCCCCTAATTTCGGCAGCACCTTTGTATTTTTTGAGAAAAACAAGTACATAAACATATAAATATATCGGAATCCCCATTCGGGAGCTATCTCAACACTAAATGGTGAAATCATAACCATGTAGTTATATACGATACTCGAAAGCGAAGGATCGCAAGCAAATATATAAATAAACTGCGTAAGTAAAGCTTATTAGTCAACTTTACAGAGTTCGACCCAAAAGAATATACATAGCCAAAACTCAATCTAAGTCAAATAATAATACATGTTTGGTCGATGGAGTGACCCTAGATACAGGGAAAGTAAATATTTACAAGAGGCAGTTACTACTATGTAACCCACCTATCAAAATATGTGATAAAGCCCAAAAGGTGTGCCGGTAACGCCGCTAAGTGTCCGTGCAGTCCGTATTGCAAGAAACTAATACACAACGGGGGTGAGTTGCCAACTCAATGAATAAGAATATAACATCACAAGGTATAATATTATATGCATTGTAATGAATGCAAGTGCGATGTAAGTGAAATTGCTTAAAAACAACATCGATCATCATCAATCTCGTGTCTATCATTGACATCAAAAATCCCGATATCGTAGGCACCGTCTCACATTTTGGACCTCTCCTGATATCAACTCAGACTCGGTCGGTATCCTGTGGATTTCCTCCTCGCTCCAAAATCATCTCCGGTATCAATCGTCCTTGCTAAGCTCCCCTACCTCCCTATGGACTTCCTGCCCCTTGGATTCGTACCGGGTCCACCATGTATCCGTAATCGGTTAACTCCTACCTTAATTCAGATATCTCATCATGTAAACCAAAAAACTCATGGCGGACGTCAAAACATCAATCACAAAAAAACCACACTTCGAAAACAAGATCAGTTTCGTAAGTAGTTACCCGCAGTTTCCCAAATCCATAGAAAACATCATATCTATGATATCAATATTGAATGATTCATTCCTGCAATGGTTGGCAGCTATAACAAGTAAATGTACGGACGATAACATTCAAATAATAATATATGGTATATAGAAATTAATACTATAACGAAACATTGTAATACAACTAGATGTGGCAATTCTATGTGTCATAGTAATATTAATGATGTGTGGTGTAGCATAAAAGTCTATGAACTATGCAACATGACAATCATTAGTATTTGTGCTTGTGTCTTATCAAGTGTATACATATAGCAGGACGATTATGACATTGAACACGAAGATACTAGCACATATAGCAATCCCATCAATCATAGAAATTCTAACCAAGGTATCTATTCTAGCAAGTATAATTATTCATTAGGGATGCTATGGTACTCATATAATGTATATAACATAGAAATGTGGTTAAGTATCGCGAATGGAGTTTAAATACCGATACGGAGTTTTACAAAGTTTCTGGAAGTCGGGGGTGCTATACGCCATCTGCCCAATTTCCCACTTGTAGACGCTATTCTACTCACCGGACTACAAACATGCTAATCGAATCTTACGACCTCTTTTCTTCGTATTGACACCTCGGGTGCCTCCTCCAACGGTCCTCCAAACGTAAGGACTCACATATCAATAAATTTATCCTACCGATAATATTTAGCGAGGAAGAATACAATGCTCGAATGCATACAACAACAACAACTGAGTCTTTTATCCCAAGCATATGGGGTAGGCTACATGAAACAACATGAGAATCACGCCGGGTCCAGCACATGAATCCTCCGCCTCCACTCATTCCTATCGAAGAATATACTTTTATTGAGTCCTTTGGCAACCATATCGTTTCGTATCACCTCCATACATGTTTTCTTCGGTCTCCTTTTTGCCTTTTTACCATTGCCCATATCGAGAGTATCTATTCGTCGAACCGGTGCTTCCATAGGTCTGCGTCGCACAAGACCAAACCATCTTAGCCAGTTTTCCCACATCTTCTTCTCCAGAGGTGCTATACCAACTTTTGCACGAATAACCTCATTTCGCACCTTATCTTTTCTAGTGTTACCGCACATCCAACGAAGCATGCGCATCTCCGCTACGTGCATCTTCTGTGTATGATGTTTCTTAAGAGCCCAGCATTCTGTACCATATAATAAGGCAGGCCGAATAGCGCTCCGATAAAAATTCCCTTTCAATTTTAACGGAAAGTTACGTTCACACAAAATCCCTGTTGCACTCCTCCATTTCAACCAACCAGCTTGAATCCTTTGATTAACATCACTATCGATCTCCCCATTTTTTTGGATGATGAAACTTAGATATCTAAACTGATGCTCGAATGCATATCCTTTACAATAAGTTCCTAAAATAGCTGATTTTAGGCTCACTTTGAAAAATCACCAAAAATAGTAAACACAATATTTGGACTAAAACTAAAATTATACATATATATAAATGAGTTAACTTTGATACCTCAAAATATCTTTTTCAAAATCTAACTATAATACATGAAATAACATAGAAAACTACAATATGTTTTTGAACATTTTTCACAGTCCAGAAAATAACCTTTCAGTAATAAAATGACATCTCTCTTGATTTTCTAAAGTAAATGTAACGACTTAAAATTTGTTTAGGATTAATTATAATTTAATTAGCGTTATAAAATGTGTTTTTCAATAAAACTTAGCTAATAATCTTTTTCACATACATACATACATACATATAATTATTTATTTAATTGTTTATTTATTTATTTATTAAATTATTTTAATCACACACACACACATACACACATAGAGAGAGAGAGAGACATACACACACTAATCTAGTATTAACAAGATGTTAGTTTAGGGTAAAACTTGTTTTAGCAACCATGACAATTTAAATTATTTTATATTTTTCTTTTAGATATTTAAAATATTAGGATGGCTATAGAAAAATAGAGAAAAAGAAGAAAAAATGAAAAAGGGAGACATAGAGGTATGGTGTATTAAATGAGGGTTATTATGTGCCATGGCTACAAATTAGCCATTCCTCTCTGGATCTTTCTCTCCTTCATTCTCTCTTCTTCTTTCTTCTTCATAACCTTCACATAAACTCTTCTTTACCTCCCAAAACCCTACACAAATCATTACAAAATCCTTCATAAATCATCTCAAAATCCAAATTTTTAATCTCTTCAAGAGTTCTTTTGAGACAAGTCTTCATCTAAAGGCAACCATTGCAAGTTAGGGTCTCCATCATTTCATTTTAAGGTATGAGCCAAGTTTAAGTATGTTTTACTAATCTTGTGCTTTAATAATTTATAATTTAGATTAAAGGTTGTGTTTTGAGTAGTTTTAGAATCTAAAGTGAGGTTTAAGCTAAACTTGGGGGTTATGACAACTTGTAGAGTAATCATAACCTAAAATAGGTTAGTCAAGAGTACTTTAGTGCTATATAGCCTTGTTTAACCATTAAGTTTTCACTAAACCACCTTATTGTTTCAAATTAGTGTTAAAACTAGTTTTAGTTTAAAGTTAGGGTTTCAAACAAAATCTGGTATCAAACCAGTGATCACAGAGAAAAGTTGCAATTACTGGGAGTTAGTTATAGGACCATGAATACACCCTCAAAACCCGAGCTCCTATCTCAAAGCTTTGGCCGCCAATTAACTCATTTTGGCCGCAATTTGCGACTCGTCTAGGGCATTTGGGTGTAGGTCTTTGTCGTGGGCTCTCTGAAACTCCAATTAGGCATCTGAAATGTGCAACTTTTTCTTATTGTATATATATAAAAATCTGGGACCGTTTTATATTATTTTAGGCATTATGATAACGTACGAAATGGACCTTCGGATTCTTGTGTTAGTTTTTATCTTGGTTAACAGCCCTTAGGGATAGTCTTAGGCGTTGTTGCACACGTTTAACACGCTACGTTCTGACGTGTCAACTCGTAAGAGTTCGTTCGTTCGTGTAATATATGTTTGCGTGTCATATTGGATTTCTAGCCTCATATGCTAAGTTTTGTGCGATTCTAGGATCGGTTGCGGAGACTTCGGACGTGGCTAGGAAAGCGAAGGAGGTGGTCGGATTGGAGTAGCTCGAGACCATTCCTATGAATATATTTAACATCTCTGGAGGAATCGTTCGGATGGCGTAAAGCGCCCGATATTTAGAACTAAGTTACAAAATTTCATATACATATACCTATGTACATTTCTATATTGCATACGCATTATCATAAGCATTGATATCTCCACACTATGACACTTGCACCATTACCAATGGTTCATGTCCCACATGCACTAACCTATATGTACACACATTTGCCATTGGTCATTACCATGTCACGTACACTATAGAAATCGCATGATATTTTGCATTGCATTGCATCTTATTGATAGATAGATCCTCACGTTATTCATCTAGCTTGAATCATATTAATACCATGTACATTTGCTATCATCGCCATATTTATATATTATGATGTTTTTTGAGATTTTCGTTTTCATGAGATTTCTGGATATGGGAAACCGCATGTACATTTTGAAAACTTCTGATTGTTTTAAAAACGCGATTTCTCTTGATATGATGTATGGCGTCCACTATGAATTTTCTCGGTTCTTGGTTATGTGTATACCCGATTCGAGGAGAGAGAAGGCACCATTTGCGGGTATATGGAGGCCTCGGTATGGTACCCCGGGGAAAGAAGTTCGTATAGAGAGACGTTGAGCATGGCAGGGGAACAATACCTACCGGTGATTGTTTGGCTCGGCAGATATCCGGAAGATACCGACCGGAGTCATGTGATCAGATTGATATGAGGGCCGATCTGAGAGACGGGACCTGAGATATTGAGATTTTTAGTGTCGATATTTGACACAGGTTTTATGCTGTTTTATTGATGATATTTTTGGTTCTACCATATTGAATTTATTATGACATATTCAGTATCTTATAGCTTCTATATCCTAGATTTCATATTTCCTTCACTTATTCATGTTGCATCTATACTAGTACACCGTATCATAAATTTATACTTAGAATCTGTCGCTGGCACGTACATGCTTGTGATTGCTAATTATGAAGTTACTTACTACTCACGAGCTGGCAATTCACCCCCATTATACCACAGTGTCTTGCAGGACTGACCCGTCAGTATAGTCGCGGCAGGGCTTACTACTACTAGTTTGCTATGACTTTTTGGACATGATATTTTGTAGGTGGGTTGCGAGTATTCTTTTGTCTTATACCTTATACACTTTTTCATTATATCTAGTATACTCCATCTACCACTTGTATATTTGGCTTAGAGACGAGACTGAGAGACTTGTATTATATTTGACTCTGAGTGTCGTGCTCGTGTGAGCCGACTTTTATATTTTTATTGTTGATGTTGTTTTCCTTTCTTAATTCCTTATTTCTTCGCATTATGATGTCATATATTTTGTCTTGTGATTGTGTTCTACCAGATGGCGTTGAGATTGCTCCTAAGTGGGGATGCTATTATGTATCATGCTTATCAGTTTTACAACGGAGACGCTGTCGAAATTTTTACAATAACTCGATCTTCAAAAAGGATTTGATATAACTCTTAGCACTTTAAATAAACTTTTTAGACAAAGATTTTTACTACTCTATTTTATTTCATGGTTTAGATTCTGGGTTTCGACTTACTGAATTACGTTATGTCTTTAGATGATGCGTGACTTAAGTGCCGGTCACGTTCCATATCTGGGTCGTGACAGTAAATGAGGCAAACAAAAATTCTACAGATATCTAAACAAAATTATCTACAACTTCCAACTTTTATTTTCTCAAAATTGTCAATGGAAAGATTCAGAATATTGCTACAAGTTTAGTGAAAAACAGCCACTGAAAACTGTAATTTCAGCTTGAAAACTCCTTAGTTAAAAATTCATAGAAAATCAATATTATAGTAAAACTTAAGAAAAAAATTTTTGCTAAAAGATAAGCCAATTATCTATAACTTTATAGTTTTACATAATAGCTAATTCTCAACAGAAAGTCATCTAAAAACATTTGAAACCCTAACATGTCACAGTTTTCCAGCCCAAAACTCAATTTAAAGAGAATAATTACAAGTACAAAATTTTGAAATAAATCAATAAAATTTATCAATTACTCCCATAAACACTTATCATTTATGATTAAAAATATAACTAAAATAATATCATACTTTACAAAAAGAGAAGTAGAATTTACCTAAATTTTGAAATTAAGAACTCTCCAAATGCTAGAAAATCTTCAAGTTTTCAATTTCTATTAATACTTGAGAGGATTTTTGTGCAAGAAAGATTTAGGCCAAACATGCCTTTGGGATTTTTGAGAAAGGAGAGAGAATATTTTGAAGAAAATGAAGAAAGAAAAAAATGAAGATAATGTGTGCATGCACTCTCATCTCTCCTTCTCACACATGTCAAGTTATGTGTCCAAGCCTATGGTGATAAATCACCAATTTCATTTTTAAGAAAATAAGATATTTATAATTATTAACACATGCTTAACATGATATAATAACTAGTTTAAGAAAATTATTAGTTCTATTTATTTAAAAAGTATGACATAATACCTAACCCTAATTCTACAACCAACATATCTATATTTATATACTAATTTATGGAAACTCAAATAAAATAATATTATCATATTTAATAAAACTCATTATATCATTAATAATTTAAAAAAATAAATATTAGAATTTTCGAAATGTTACAATTTCCCCTCATTAAAGAAATTCGGTTCCCGAATTTAAATTTAATTACTCGTATCCTTGAAAGGATGGGGAAGTTTCTTCCTCATCCCGCTGCCGGCTTCCCAGGCGATCTTTTCGTAGTTCAGGACATGTCAAAGAACTTTTACTAGAGGGAGTACCTTCGATCTCAGTTTCTTCACCTGCCTGTTTTGAATGGCCGCTAGCTATTCGGTGTAAGACAAATCGCACTCCAGCTGAACAGTCTGATGCGAATAGTGTGAGAAAGATCATGAAGGTACTTGCAAAGCTTGAACACATGAAATACATGGTGTACTTCCGGAAAACTGGGCGGGAGCGATAAACGATACGCTGCAGCACCAACCCTCTCTAGAATCTCGATGGGCCAACATTTATGGGACTGAGCTTCCCCTTTTTACCAAACCTCATCATACCCTTCATCGGAGAAACCCAGAGAAAAACATGGTCACCAATAGCGAACTCAACCCTACGGCGACGGCGATCAACGTAAGACTTCTACTTGCTCTGGGCGGTCCTCATTCTATCACGTATCAACTGGACCTTCTCGGTAGTCTCCAGAACCAACTGAGTGAAAGTATGTCTTAGCACCACCACTAGGTTTCAAGGAGCATCAAGTATGCAATTTTAAAAAATCTAGAATGCTAAGCTATACTATTCTAGAATCGAACTAGAGAATTAGGGTTTGTTGTAAGCAAACATGTTCTAAACTAAGTGAAGAGGGTTACAACCTTTGTAGACCGGTTCTTCACTTCTATAGCTCCAAGTAGTAGTCCCTAGAACTCTTCTTAGATTCCACTTGGTGAAAAGAATGAGCTTGCTTTGTAGTCTTCAAAGCCGAAGATGATCCACCTTGAAGTCTCTCTAACTCAAGCTCACTCTTCACAAATCAAAGTATTAGTGAAGCAAACAACCTACTAAAAGGCTTGGATAGTGTAGGTTGATAAAGTAGGAATTTTGCTCACTTTAGAAATCTTATCTTTTTTTTCCAACTTAAGAAAAGCCCTAGAGAGCTCTTGAGGAAGAAGATGAACTTGGGTGTGTGTGTGAATGTGAATGAGAGAATGAACCATAAGCTGGAGATAAGGTTGGGATGAATAAATATCTAAGAATAAAACAAAAAGAGAAGATGATTCATGGCTTCTCAATGCATCTCCAAGCATCCAAGCCATGACTTATTTTCTACTCTTTTTCATTTTAGTTTTAAATTAAATTGTCCCAGTTATCTTTAGCTCTAGTGTGAGTCTCATACACCTATTTTCTATGTATCTTCTATCATGATACAATTAAATTATATATATATATATAAATATATATATCATATATATATACACATAGTTATATATCAAAAGAAGAAAATCATTAGTGAGCATTAATATTATTTAATATATAAATATATCATATAAATATATATCAAATTATTAAATCAACACTTAATTCAATAATCCGGTTCTATCATAAATAACCAACTAATATCATATATGTATATGAAATTATCAAATCAACACTTGATTTAATAATCCAGTTATATCACATATAACCGACAATATCCAATACTAGATATTAAATCAACACTTGATTCAACAATCCGATCATATCATATATAGCCAGCCAATATCAAATATATATACATATAACAAATTATTGAATCAACAGATTTAATAATCCGGTTATATCACATATAACCTGACCGATATTAAATATCGCGAGAATATAATGCGGTATCACATACTCGTATTTGATCAAGCTCCCGCACATATCACCATATGTGCCCTACTTCGTTTCGCTTGAGCTATAAAACTTCTGTGTAGGACTCTAAAGACTCATCAATACGCCAGCAGTAGGTATTGATCACATCAGATACCTACAAGCCGTCAGCGGTACAAACTGTACGTAACGGCTATCCAGATATTGAGCGAATAGAAGATCTACAAGAAAACTTATCCAAACTCCTATGAAGCCTATAAGCAATACTTATCGTATAGTCCGGTCTCTTCGTCTGATATGTCGCATATCGAGTCTAGGGGTAGAATCGTCAGACCCCAGTAACATGATAAGTCATGCCGATGTGTGGCCTATAACCGTTCGATAAACTACTGATAACACTTACCAGTAAATCTCATCAGCCCTGGCCAGGGACTTGCTGTTATAGCCAATCGAGTATAGCGCAAAATTAACTTTCAGTACCGGGAGAGACGAAACCCTTCCTATTGCTCACTGCCTTCATGTGACTCGGGACTGTACCCAAAATCCACCTTTATGCACGACTCCTTTCAGCCGTGGTAGGGTGGAAATCAAAGCACAGTGGGAACCACACAAGACACTATGACGATATCGGGTATATAGACTAACCTGTATAAGTTTCACCAGATAACTGCTATCTGGCGATAGGTATAGTATCATCTAGGAGTTCTCGGCGAGTCCTATTCGGTGTACCCATTCTATAAAGAGCATATATGTACAATCTTTGATGTCAAACACCAATAGCTTTGGGATCAACCATCACCCAATACAGGTTTAAGAAATGTACATACTAGTCTACTCTTGAATATCGATGCCCTGTCTCGATACTCCCTCGACTCGGAACTGTTAAAGGATGTGCTTGTGGACTACTCAAGCCCCACTAGTATGATCTGCATTATAGTCCTAGTAGTCAAGCCAACATCCTAAGGGTTTTATCAACATGTATCAGAGAGGCAGTATAATAATACAAGCGTACATGTTAAGATAAAGAGGAACCGGATAGCATAGTATCTTGTCGAGAAAAAAATTCCTCCCTATATATATGTCCAAGCATCCGCTATATCATACAATAATAGCCTCTAGGGCATACATATTCCTAACAATCTCTCACTTGCACTAAGATCAGTTGTTGTAGTATCTCATACCCAACATCCCAAAAATTCTTTCAAACTGCGTCTGGGGGAGGTCCTTCGTGTGTGGATCCGTTGCGTTGTCCTTCGTGTCAACTCTCTTGATCTCGATCTCCCGGTGATCAACTATCTTCCGGATCAGGTGATACCGCCTCAGAATATTTCTGGATCGCTGATGGGACCAGGGTTTCTTGGCCAAAGCCACAGCTCCATTGTTATCACAATACAATGGTATTGGATCCTCAATGGATGGAACCACACCAAGTTCAGCAATGAACTTCTTTATCCAGACAACCTCTTTGGCAGCATCGTTGGCAGCGATGTATTCAGCCTCCAACGTCGGGTCTGCTATGGTATCTTGCTTGGAACTCTTCCAACATACTGCCCCTCCATTAAGGGTGAAGACAAAACCCGAGACCGACTTGATATCGTCCTTGTCACTCTGGAAGCTTGAATTAGTAAAAGACTCCGCTTGGAGTTCTCCGTTACCATATACCAAGAACATTTTTTAGTCCTTCTCAAGTACTTAAGAATATTCTTCACAGCTGTCCAGTGCTTCTCCTCTGGGTCTGATTGATACCAACATACCACACCTAGTGCATAAGCTACATCCGGTCAGGTACATAATATCGCGTACATGATAGACCCAACTGCAGAACCATAAGGTATCACTGCCATGCGGGCCCTCTCCAAATCAGTCTTGGGAGACATCTCTTTGGAGAGAGTGATTCCTGAGCAAGTGGGTAAATTACCACGCTTAGAATCTTCCATACTAAAGCTCTTTAGTATGGTGTCTATGTACCTGGATTGGGACAATCCCAACATTCTTTTTGATCTATCTCTATAGATCTTTATCCCCAGGATGTAGGAGGCATCACCCAAATCTTTCTTGGAGAATTTTTGTGATAGGAAGAGTTTGACCGAGTGCAGTATAGGAACATCATTTCCTATCAAGAGTATATCATCCACGTACAATACGAGGAAGACAACCTTACTCTCTACAACCTTTTTGTATCTACAAGTTTCATCTACATTTTTGATGAAGTCAAACTCTTTGACTGCTATATCAAAACATATGTTCTAGCTCCGCGATGCCTTACTGCTATATCAAAACATATGTTCTAGCTCCGCGATGCCTTTTTTAATTCGTAGATTGATTTAAGCAACTTGCATAACTTTCCGCTGCTCCCACTGTCTATGAAGCCTTCTGGCTGTGTCATATACACGCTCTCTTCTAAATCACCATTTAGAAAAGCGGTCTTAACGTCCATCTGCCAGATTTTACAGTCATGGTATGCAGCAATGGCAAGTAAGATCTTGATGAGCTTAAGCATAGCCACTGGAGAAAAGGTTTCATCATAATCGACACCTAGTCATTGAAGAAAACCTTTTGCTACAGTTCTAGCTTTGAAGGTCACAACCTTTCCATCTACACCAAGTTTCTTCTTACAGATCCACTTGCTCCCAATGGGTTTTATCCCTTCAGGAGCAACTTCCAAAGTCTATAATTTGTTGGTGTGGACGGATTCCATCTCAGATCGCATAGCATCCAGCCATTTCACAGAGTCTCCACTTGTGATGGCCTGCTCGAAACTAGTTAGGTCATCATCTTCCATGATGCAATCCTCTCTTCCACCGTCTATGAGAAAATCGTAGTATCTCTCAGGTGGATGAGGAACCCTACTAGATCTGCGGAGTGGCTGAGGTTCGTCGGAGACTATTGAATCTTCCGGTTCTACCAAATCTTCTATTGCAGTTTGTGTATCTGGAACTTCTTCCAGCTCTACCTCATTACTATTAATTTCTTTCACAAGAAATTCCTTTTCTAAAAAGGTAGCATTCCGAGAAACAAACACAGTTTGTTCCTCGATGTGGTAGAAGATATAGCCTTGCGAATGTTTGGGATATCCAATAAACTTACATAGAACAGACATTGCCTAGAGCTTGTCAGGATTTTTCTTTTTAACATAATCCGGACAACCCCATCTTTTCATGAAATTAAGACATGGTCTCTTCCCCTCCCATATCTCATATAGAATGGTAGGCACTGATTTGGTCGGAACCCTATTCAATAGATATGCAGCTGTTTCAAGTGCATAACCCCAAAAGGAAATAGGTAACTCAGCATCACTCATCATAGAGCGCACCATATCTAATAGGGTGCGATTCCTCCGCTCCGATACTCCATTGTGATGTGGTGTATATGGAGGAGTAATCTGAGAGAGAATCCCATTCTCTTTTAGTTAATCTCGGAATTCCATGTTTCAGTATTCTCCTGCTCGATCAGATCGAAGGATTTTAATATTTTTACCCGTCTGGTTCTCTACGTCGTTCTTATATTCCCTGAATTTCTTAAAAGCTTCAGATTTGTGTTTCATTAGGAACACATGTCCGAATCTTGAGAGATCATCGGTGAATGTAATGAAATACGAGGAACCATTCTTAGCATGTGTAGACATAGGACCGCATACATCACTATGTATCAGTCCCAAGAGTTCAGTAGCTCTTTCTCCGTGTCTTGTAAACAGAGTTTTGGTCATCTTGCCTTTGAGACATGACTGGCAATTTTCATAAGATGTAAATTCGAACGGATTCAAATATCCATCTTTATGCAACTTAGCTAGTCCGGTCGCATTGATATGATCAAGTGTAAAATGCCATAAGATGGTTTTGTTCATTTCTGAACTTTTCCTCTTGTGTGTGTTCTGTATATTTAGAACTGTATTTTGATTTAGAACGTATATACCATTACATAACGTACTAAACCCAATAAACACTTGATTTAGGAAAATTTTCATAATATTTTTCTCTGGTGCAAAATTATATCCTTCTTTATCTAATAAAGAAACGGATATTATGTTTCATATCATTGTCGGTACGTAATAACCGTCGTTCAAAATCAATGTATTACCATTTGGTAATACAAGGTGATATTCGCCGATAGCTTCGGCAGCAACAATTGCTCCGTTCCCTACTCTGAGGGACATGTCACCCTTTCCCAGTTTTCTACTTCTTCTTAACCCTTGTAACATATTACAAATATGGGATCCTTATCCGGTATCCAATATGCAGGACGTTGAGCAACTGAGAAACAGTTCTCAATAACGAACACACGTGAAGAAGATGCATCAGAATGCTCTTTCTTTGTTCGGGTTGCATGGGAATCTGTGCATTCCCTTATCCCTTGCTCAGACTTATAACAGTCATAAGATAAAGCGGAACCAACGTTCCCCAACTCAATATAATAAGCGGGTTCGGTCAATACATCCATATTATTATCTTGATTAAGGCATGGCATGATCGCTACCTGGAGAGAGAGAGAGAAGAAAACACTTTAGTGTGCGCTTTTGCAAGATTAGATTGGTTATTATCTTATCTAATCAGGATGACTCCCTCTGTTTTTATCAAATCTTCCTTTAAACCCTAAAAGGTAAGATTAACTGCGATTAATTACACCCTACAAATTTACCAATCGGTCAGCAAGGCAGGTATTGGTACACCGAGGGAGTCTCCCCATGCTTTCGTATGGAACTAATTAAATAATCTCATTTCCGCAGGGGCATAACCCCGTTAACACCTTTCTTAGACACCTACTGGATTAGCTAATTGTAAAGTGGAAGACTCTCCTAGGAGTAACTTTTACTCACAGTGGGTATCAGGATCCAACTATCATATAGAAGGTATGCAATCTTATTGCAAATTTCAACACCTGAAATTCCCAATATCTGTTTTTACCCCTAACGACCTATGATCTTGACGGAGGTCAACAAACCATAGGCCGCTAGTGAAGTTGAACCCGTCATTTTATGATTGAATTAAACCCACCAGCACGACCCTTGACGGAGGCCAACAAGATCGTACAACTACCCTAATCCAATCGTATCATATGCCGCAGATAAGCACTAATCAGCTACCGCACACTACGCCTTAATGGAGGACAACAAACGCAGCACGAATACGAAATAGTCCTTATTTGAAATGACGGAGGGCTACAACTGGTTTTGAAGAAAACCTTTAACATAATGAACTTGATATCATTGTAGAATCTAGTGATTTGAAAAGGAGTGGTTTAAGCTCCGCTTTTAAAATCGAGTAGTTTTCAAAACAAATCGAGTGGGTTGTAGCATATACTAGTTTTGCTAAAGAGGTCATTCCCGGTGAAGGGATCTAGGCTCTTTCCTCATCGAATGAGTTGTTGGATATTCATAAACGAATATATCTATATAAAGTAAGAACTAGAACTACCTTTTTGAAAAATTTGATTCTACAACTTCTTTAGGTTTCTTTTCTTTTCATTAATCTCATTAATGACGTCCCATTATTTATGTTTCCTAAATATGACAGAGGAAACAAAAATAAAACACACATATATGCCATCCGCATTCACCATAGGGACCTGGGTCTTCACCGTAAGGTTACTTAATTTACGGCAGGGCGGGGTCAGGACTAGCGCGGATGCAAAACATATATAGTGTCTACTAGTATATCATATATATAAGTAGCATTCGTCTCATGCAGTTTATATGATCACATCATACACAGAGTCATAAGAAGCAAACATATGAAATACAGAATATACTAGGAGATCCGTGTTTTAGATTAATCCAGTAATGAAAAACATGGATTCGACGGTCGTGATGAATAGCCAAACCCATATCCCTAGACCCCTACGAGAGCTTCAAGCAACCCTGCCAATTCTAGAGTTAAGCAACCCAGTCTCGACTCCTTGAGATGGCCTCCCACTGGACTCTAGAACGTGGTTACTTATGCTCCCCGCCTTGGGTCATCCTAATGCGGAAAAGTAAGTAATATACATCAATAGAGATAACAACCTCAACTCGGAAGTGTCCTAATAAAAGAATATTACATACAAAATTTACATGAATGAAAATGGAAAAACTCTCATCTCACACAAAAAAAAACCCGGCTGTTTAATCACGACGATCCAATATAACATATCAACCAATAACACAATAACATCACATGGCATCAACGTAAGTAAATATGCATATCTCTAATGTCGTTGACGAATAGCAACGAGGTTGGGGATACTACCACATATTACACTTACTGTCGCAGAAAAGAAATGAAAACTACAATAATTAGAATCTGCATCATCCTTAGATATCATAAACCCGGATTATCACATATTCTGGATTTCATGCCTAACATCTATAAACTTTGCATTTAAGTCTCGAATTGAAAACACTATTCAAAAAAAAGTCGGGTAATTCAACAAGATTCCTGATTATAGGATCGAATGCTCATCGGGAACTTTTAGTAGATGGCCGCACCCCCAATGCCGTCAACGAAGTGCACTGGGACGGAACACCGCAGCCAAGAGCACCCGAGTGGATGCTTTTGGCCATGGGGTTCTTCTATAGTCACTTGGTCGGGGCTATGGGGCGTGGCTATCTAGTAGTGTTTCTCGATGACTATTCATATACAATACGAGATTGTGACGGAGATTTAATCCGAATCGAAACTCCGTAGCAATCCATCACTTGAGACTAAAACGCGAGATTTACAAATCGTTAACTAGTTTCGCAAAACTAATCAATGTGGATTCCAAAAATTGTCTCACATAACTAAAATAATCTAGACGATATTAAACATTTCGATCGATGCTTCAAGCAATAACAATTCACAGAGATCTCAACAACTTGAGGCTTATCAAAAATACCCATAAAGTCCAAATTATGAAAATGAAGCAACATAATAAAATTGAGACCCTAATTCCCCTATTGCACGGCGGAAGGGCCGCAAATACATGGTAGGTATTTGCGGTGGTTCCGCCGCTAAGTTATGGAGTTACGTTCTCGTATTTCTTGAGCCTTCATAATTTTACCTGCATGATTTTCTGAGATTTTTTAACTGTGAAAAATCGAACGTTTGGAAAAATGGACAGAAACTAGTAAAATCCGTGTTTAAAAACGTCGATCGAACACATTAATGTCATCTAGACTTCACCTAAGTTTCTAGCTTGGCTCTGATACCATGAAAGTATGTCTTAGTACCACCACTAGGTTTCAAGGAGAATCAAGTATGCAATTTTAAAAAATCTAGAGTGCTAAGATATACTATTCTAGAATTGAACTAGAGAATTAGGGTTTATTGTAAGCAAACATGTTCTAAACTAAGTGAAGAGGGTTACAACCTTTGTAGAATGGTCCTTCACTTCTATAGCTCCAAGTAATAGTGTCACGCCCCGCTTCCCAAAATACGGAATACGAGGGGTAGACAAGGCCAGCCATGCTCCTACGGTCAAGGAATGTCCTGCCGTAGTCACACTTCGGCTTCTAGTTTTTCATGGTAAACAGTAAATGACGCGCAGGTAATGAGAAATGCAGTAACTGAAAGAAACAATGTAAAGACTGACCTGAAGTGGAACAAACAAATGTAACTCGGAACGGCAAGTCAAGAAGTCTGTGATGCACGTCTAGTTCTGATCCATGCTACATCTTCTCCTCATACTGAGCATGCATACTCAGGTCGTCAGAGCGACACAATAGCAATATATTATATATGAAATCAAGTGACAGTTCTAACAGTGGTAATAGATGTGAATAACGGTAAAACAGCATGAATATGAATGTGCAGTAATCAATGCAGCGGAGCAGTAAAGCAATAGAACGATATGTCATGTATGTCGACACAGTATATAAGGAATATAAATGACAGTATCCCTATCAGTCTCTAAGTCTCACTGTACAGGTCAATAAGCCTATCGTCAGTCCAAGTGTGAGAGTCAACCACTCGCGAGTGTCCTCCACCCAAGGGTAGAACCGAAGGGCAAGGGACCACGGGCCCAACATGTAACGAGTGTATCACGGTGTATATATCACGTACCCTGTAAATCTCCATATAACTCCCTAAATATATAAGCCGGCATGGGACTCCCGAGATTCTGTTGAACTCACACTTAAACTACCCCACACCCCGTGGTCTACATCAAACGCTAACCATCAATCTAAATACTAATCGATCCGAGACAAGTCTGCGCGAGAACTGGAGGCAGGACCTCCATCAAGCACGTCCCGACTAATACCTAAGATAAATGGCAGTGTCTGGTGTCTTATCTGTGACACCCGTGCAAACGCTTCCATAAATGTCCCATTCCACTTATTAGTCACACGTGCACGCATCCCACAGACGTCGACAATGCAATAGAATAATAGGGTCACTGATTGTGCACAAGTACGTATCACTTTCACTTAATCACGGATACACTAATACTGACGTACTTGCCACAATCACCACTAAAATCTAACACTGGGTAAATGCACGATATCACTAGGTAATCACTGCGATGATATGGGTATGATATGATGCATGAACAGTATATGAAGCATGGTTAATGTGTCATAAAACAGTATTCTATCACTTGCACAATTTATCATGAAACGTACCTATATAATTTAGTGAAACGATAAACAGATAGTAATTAATATACTCAGTTAGCTATCCATCAAATTTGGTTTCAAGCCAATCGGGTTCCAGGATCATTAGTTATAATCATTTCTTTTTAAGCGCTCGCGGCTGGAAATCCAATTTCAGAATCAGAAGTCTGTTTCGCAACGTATTTTAATCCCAGTGGGGATCAGATTTTAGCGACGCTACAGTTGGATGAATTCTAGGATTTTCAGTAAGGTTTTCAACTCAATAGACGGATCTTCAATCGCGTTTGTACGTTAAGAGATATACAATGTTTAACACTACTATGTCGGTTCTGATTCTGCTGGGACTGTTATGTGTCCCGATCTATTAAATTACAGATTAAATATCAAACGGTAACGAAACAGTATGAAATCAATTGTGTTGTCTAGCTAACAGTTTTATCTATAATAAACAGTGGAGTTCCGCAATCTACGAGTTAAGGAAATCTTGTGGTATCCAATACGGTACAGCAACCAACAATTTGAGTAGCTCTGGACTGCAGTCCAGAGTCGCACTCCGGTACGAATATCATCACAATTTAAGTTCAGGAATATCAGGAAACCAGTAAAGGGTTAAAGTTCGTCGAGTCGGATTCGATTTGAGACCTCGAACGCACCATTCTATTATGTATATGATTTATGGTGAATTTAACGATTTTCAGATGCAAGAAAATTCCAGTTTTACGGTTAAACTTGGGGGTAGTCGTTTTAATCTTTAACAGTCGTATTTTCCAATGAAATTTGCACACATTATCCATCCCTACAAGGGCCAATGTAATTTATCCAGTTCCGTCAAGTTTGATAAATATTTCCTAAGAGAACAAGTATCGAACAGTTGTGTTGAATAATCTTACGGAAAAGAAAAGCATAATTTATACACGATATTGATTTGTAACATATATAGAATATCATGAAAGCAAGTAAAAACTTGCCTGGATCAGTCCCGGGGATGCACGGTGATTGTAACGTCACGAACGCGCGACACACGCACGGCACGGCAACTAGATTTGGCTCGAACTCGCGTCTCGGCAGCGGCGGCTTGGTTATTGGGGTCTTGTCGGCGAGGGTGGTGGTCGTTGACGTGGAGTTGCTCGCTGTGGTGGACGGTAGGGCGGGTGTTAGAGAGAGAGAGAGATACTGAGAGAGAGAGAGGGAACTGAGGGTTAGAGAGAGAGAGAAATAAGGCACAGAGAGAGAGGGAGAGGGAAACAGTGAATGCAGCGAAAGAGAGAGAGACAGAGGGACAGAGGGGGAGAGAGAGCTGAGAGAACTCAGGGAGAGAGAGAGGGAGACAGAGTGAGAGAGAGAGTTCGAGAACAGAGGGGAGATGCAGGGATGATGGCTGCAGAGAGAGAGAGAAGACTTGCAGGGAGAAAGAGAGAGAGGGAGCGAGAAACAGGGGAAGAGAGAGGGGAGCAGGGAGGTTGAGCGAGGGACAGTGAGGAGGAGAGAGAGACAGTAAGAGAGAGAGAAGCAGGGGAGAGGGTGATGGGTTGCAGGGGAGGGGAGGTGGTGTGAGGAGGAGGGGTTTGGTGACGAGGTGGAGTAGTAGAGGGGATCCCGATGGCGACGGTTGAACGGCGGTGAGGAGAGAGTCGGCTCGGTGCATGTGGGTTGTTGGTGGTGACGAGGTGGAGGCGAGGGTGGTGGGTTCGAGAAAGAGGGAACGGGAGTGGAGAGAGTGAGGGGATAAGACGTGAGGGAGAGAGGAAAGGAGGCGAGGCGAGTGTCGAGGACAACGCTCGCGAGCGTGGCAACCGTCGCAGGCGTGAGCGCGGGCGACGGAGGGGGAACGGGCGCGCGAGAATGGCGGAGAGAGCCGTTGGGGATTTAAGGGAGAGGAACAGTAACGAGGTCGGGAGAGAGGGGATTTGGCGCGGGCTGATGGGCTGAGCCAAGAAAAATAGCGAAGGGATTTATTTGGGGGGAGAAACGGGCAGGCCGGGCCAAGAAAAATAAAGAGAAAAAATGGAGAAAGAAATGTGGGCCGGGCCACGGTGGGCTGAGGGAATAAATAAGGAAGATATAGAGAAATTTAAGAGAAAGAGAGGGACGGGTCGGCTGGGGTTTTGGGCCAAGGTTTATTTTAGATAAAAGGAATTTGGGGGGAAAATGGTGAGAAGGGTGTGGGCTTGGAATTAATTAAAGTAAAAAGGATTTTGCTTGATGGAGGTGGGCCGGGCTGCTGAGCTGAAGGCTTGGGCCGCAGAAAATTTAAATATTTTGCATGGAAAAGGAATCGGGCAGATAAATAAAAGAAATTTGAGAAGTGAATAGGGAGTGGGCAGGTTAAAAGAAATTGAGTATAAGTTTTAAAAAAAAACAGTGGGCTAAGGGAATTTGATTATAGTTCGGATTTGGGTTTAAAAGGAGTTTTAAAATAAATAAATTAATAAATACTTATAAGTAAAATTCTAAATAAATCTTACAAGTGAAATAGGAGTACAGATATTGGTATACAAAGGCTGGGGGTTACATCATACCACCCTTATAAAAATTTCGTCATCGAAATTTAAAGTAAAAGATAAGTTATATAAATATAAGCGAAAGCTATTCAGATTGCACACTAACACCAAAGATTTATTAGTAGTACGTGGACGAAGAAATTTGAAAATTTATATATGAGTAAGATCAACATACGAAAGGTAGGTCTAAATAGGTATAAAGCAAAAATAACTATAAGAGCAACTACGAGTATACGAGAATATAGGTATCAATAGCGAACAGTAATAATCAAAGTGCGTTTGATAAAAGTCGAAATCCAAACATGTGTACATATAAGTATATTAAAGATAGCACGACTGAAAACTAAGTATAAGGCATAATCATTTATAATATGAAATTATAGGCACACAACCCGAAAATAAGATAACAAGAATAAAGTAGTGGAAATTTAGTTGGTAGGTTAAACCATTTTAGGAAAACGTATCGATCAGATAGTTTTGAATTAGCTTAGGAAACCCATATAGTGAAAATAAGAAACATGGAACAAAATAGGCGCGGTGCAAGATTGCGCTGTTGAAAATAAAGATAATAGTAGGTTGCTTTGAAATACATAAAGCTAAGTAGTCCACAATACGCACTTTTCGACGAATACGAGATAATGAAAACCAATTTTTCGAATAATAAAGTCTTTAAATGTACATAGGGTAATAAGAAAACACACAAACATGTATAGGACTAGATAGGGTAAGGATCAAAGGTCGAGGTGTGTCGGCTTTAGGCTGAAAATCAAGGAGACTGGGATCGGGTCAGCACAGAAAGTATGGTGAGCAACGAAGGGACTACAAGGTAAAAATATGGGGGAGACTAACGATCGGTAAATCCTAGGAATCAAGAATTTGAAAAGTTAATGAACTCGGTTACTCATAAGGAAGGTCCTCCTCCCAGAAGGGTCTCAAACAGGGTACAGGCGAAGGATGAATGGTGGCTCATTCCAAGGATCAGGGTGCGGTACTTTCTAGTCGAATCGAGGGTGAAAACTATACAATGAGTAGGGGTGGACAGTCAGGAATCTCAGCAGAAAATAATGGATATGGGCAATAAACAAGTATCAAGCGAACCAATAATCAAAAGGTTTACGAATTCAGAAGATTTATTTCATTCAAGAAAATTGAAACAAGACATTCTCAAAGACGAAAAGTGACCCTAAACTATACACATTTTATTTGGCCAGAAAGACAACATCCAAGAAATTCCGTCAGTCGCGGTTGTGGAGATTCAGCAGGTTGCGGTAGGCTCGCGTACTCAGGTAGGGGCGTCCATTTCTATATCGCCTCGCGGGTATCTCTATTGGAAGTCCTTCCACCACAGGATCTTGATCTTCTGGTTCTTCTTCCTCGGATAGAGCTTCTTCATCGAGATCTGATTCCATGTGATCCTCTCCTTCTGGGTTCTCTTCCATGGGGTCTTCCTCAATTGGATTTTCTTCTATCAGTTCTTCTTCGGGGTCTTCCTCTATCGGGTCCTCTTCAGGGTCTCCTTCCTCTTCGTCGGAATCAGCTATCATGTCAAACTCTGGGGCGGCTGCTCCTTCGTCCTCTGAATCGTTGTTTTCGAAACCGACCTGGGGCCGTTGATCTCATCGTCGGAATCCATCAGTGTACGGTCTAAGGAAACGCATGACTGTGCATCCTCATCTAGATGCGGCGCTGCTCCAAGATGGGCCATGATCTGAAAAAAGTCATGATTAGACAGTGGATTATATCAAGGACAGCTCAGGGTACGAAATATAAGAAAATATGCGGTTGCAGGAACTGAAAGGTCAGAATGAAAATACTGAGATAATGAATAGAATTTGACACAGAGAAAGCATGAGAATGATACACATATTATGATTCGAATTTTATTTCATTCAACTAAAAGTTCGACGGATACAAAGGTTCAAATGGAAGGAATGTTCATAAAAACGACAGTATTATTACTGAAAGTAGATAACATGAAAAATCATTCTTCGACTGCTATAACATTGCATTCTCGTCACGTGAGTTGAGTCCTGTGTTAGGTCCGCCTCAACGTCGAAGTTCTAACTACGCGGTGATCTTCACTTGGTAGAAGTGGGGAGTGTGGACGAGTTTCCTCCTTGTAGTTCCTTCCTTTCTGGGCAACCGTTGATGAGATGTTTGTTGGATCAGCATATTAAACATTTCCCTTGGGCGCGACGACAATCCTTCTGAAGATGTCCTGGCCTCTTACAGTACCCACAACAAGGGTTCTTCTGATGCTTTTGTTGACGCTTCATCTTCTTCTCTTTTCCTCGTCTAATAGGGGTCCCTTTATGATAGGAGACTCCCGCTGGGGTCTGACTCACCTGTCTTCTCAGCCCTTCAGCTAACAAGTCGTTTGTTCGCTCCGGAGCTTCCTTTAGACCTTGCAGCACGCTAAGGATCTCAACAGTCTGATTCTGAGGAGTGGATATAGACGAAGAGTCGTTGAAAGACATGATCCTGAGACAACAATTTCGAGAATGATATGAGTCACACGCTAAATGAATCAAAATATGATATGGATAGAACAAGGATTCAAGAATATCAGAGATGATGAAATTTAGTACCAATGGAAAATCAACTGTATGATTTTAGGTCACTTAAACAAAGTACGGTAGTGCAATTGCAAATCCCGTAACCTTGTCAAGTCACCCGAAACCATAGCGAATGGATAGCTGAACACACGATATGAATATGAATTAAGAATGGCAAGTTTACAATCTAGACCGAGTAATGTCTTAGGTTGCCAAACTATACACGAAAACTGCAATCCCAAACGATGCAAAACCTGGGCTCTGATACCAACTAAACCATGTCACGCCCCGCTTCCCAAAATACGGAATACGAGGGGTAGACAAGGCCAGCCATGCTCCTACGGTCAAGGAATGTCCTGCCGTAGTCACACTTCGGCTTCTAGTTTTTCATGGTAAACAGTAAATGACGCGCAGGTAATGAGAAATGCAGTAACTGAAAGAAACAATGTAAAGACTGACTTGAAGTAGAACAAACAAATGTAACTCGGAACGGCAAGTCAAGAAGTCTGTGATGCACGTCTAGTTCTGATCCAGGCTACATCTTCTCCTCATACTGAGCATGCATACTCAGGTCGTCAGAGCGACACAATAGCAATATATTATATATGAAATCAAGTGACAGTTCTAACAGTGGTAATAGATGTGAATAACGGTAAAACAGCATGAATATGAATGTGCAGTAATCAATGCAGCGGAGCAGTAAAGCAATAGAACGATATGTCATGTATGTCGACACAGTATATAAGGAATATAAATGACAGTATCCCTATCAGTCTCTAAGTCTCACTGTACAGGTCAATAAGCCTATCGTCAGTCCAAGTGTGAGAGTCAACCACTCGCGAGTGTCCTCCACCCAAGGGTAGAACCCAAGGGTAAGGGACCACGGGCCCAACATGTAACGAGTGTATCACGGTGTATATATCACGTACCCTGTAAATCTCCATATAACTCCCTAAATATATAAGCCGGCATGGGACTCCCGAGATTCTGTTGAACTCACACTTAAACTACCCCACACCCCGTGGTCTACATCAAACGCTAACCATCAATCTAAATACTAATCGATCCGTGACAAGTCTGCGCGAGAACTGGAGGCAGGACCTCCATCAAGTACGTCCCGACTAATACCTAAGATAAATGGCAGTGTCTGGTGTCTTATCTGTGACACCCGTGCAAACGCTTCCATAAATGTCCCATTCCACTTATTAGTCACACGTGCACGCATCCCACAGACGTCGACAATGCAATAGAATAATAGGGTCACTGATTGTGCACAAGTACGTATCACTTTCACTTAATCACGGATACACTGATACTGACGTACTTGCCACAATCACCACTAAAATCTAACACTGGGTAAATGCACGATATCACTAGGTAATCACTGCGATGATATGGGTATGATATGATGAATGAACAGTATATGAAGCATGGTTAATGTGTCATAAAACAGTATTCTATCACTTGCACAATTTATCATGAAACGTACCTATATAATTTAGTGAAACGATAAACAGATAGTAATTAATATACTCAGTTAGCTATCCATCAAATTTGGTTTCAAGCTAATCGGGTTCCAGGATCATTAGTTATAATCATTTCTTTTTAAGCGCTCGCGGCTGGAAATCCAATTTCAGAATCAGAAGTCTGTTTCGCAACGCATTTTAATCCCAGTGGGGATCAGATTTTAGCGACGCTACAGTTGGATGAATTCTAGGGTTTTCAGTAAGGTTTTCAACTCAATAGACGGATCTTCGATCGCGTTTGTACGTTAAGAGATATACAATGTTTAACACTACTATGTCGGTTCTGATTCTGCTGGGACTGTTATGTGTCCCGATCTATTAAATTACAGATTAAATATCAAACGGTAACGAAACAGTATGAAATCAATTGTGTTGTCTAGCTAACAGTTTTATCTATAATAAACAGTGGAGTTCCGCAATCTACGAGTTAAGGAGATCTTGTGGTATCCAATACGGTACAGCAACCAACAATTTGAGTAGCTCTGGACTGCAGTCCAGAGTCGCACTCCGGTACGAATATCATCACAATTTAAGTTCAGGAATAGCAGGAAACCAGTAAAGGGTTAAAGTTCGTCGAGTCGGCTTCGATTTGAGCCCTCGAACGCACCATTCTATTATGTATATGATTTATGGTGAATTTAACGATTTTCAGATGCAAGAAAATTCCAGTTTTACGGTTAAACTTGGGGGTAGTCGTTTTAATCTTTAACAGTCGTATTTTCCAATGAAATTTGCACACATTATCCATCCCTACAAGGGCCAATGTAATTTATCCAGTTCCGTCAAGTTTGATAAATATTTTCTAAGAGAACAAGTATCGAACAGTTGTGTTGAATAATCTTACGGAAAAGAAAAGCATAATTTATACACGATATTGATTTGTAACATATATAGAATAGCATGAAAGCAAGTAAAAACTTGCCTGGATCAGTCCCGGGGATGCACGGTGATTGTAACGTCACGAACGCGTGACACACGCACGGTACGGCAACTAGATTTGGCTCGAACTCGCGTCTCGGCAGTGGCGGCTTGGTTATTGGGGTCTTGTCGGCGAGGGTGGTGGTCGTTGACGTGGAGTTGCTCGCTGTGGTGGACGGTAGGGCGGGTGTTAGAGAGAGAGAGAGAGAGATACTGAGAGAGAGAGGGAACTGAGGGTTAGAGAGAGAGAGAAATAAGGCACAGAGAGAGAGGGAGAGGGAAACAGTGAATGCAGCGAGAGAGAGAGAGAGAGACAGAGGGACAGAGGGGGAGAGAGAGCTGAGAGAACTCAGGGAGAGAGAGAGGGAGACGGAGTGAGAGAGAGAGGGAGACGGAGTGAGAGAGAGAGTTCGAGAACAGAGGGGAGATGCAGGGATGATGGCTGCAGAGAGAGAGAGAAGACTTGCAGGGAGAAAGAGAGAGAGGGAGCGAGAAACAGGGGAAGAGAGAGGGGAGCAGGGAGGTTGAGCGAGGGACAGTGAGGAGGAGAGAGAGACAGTAAGAGAGAGAGAAGCAGGGGAGAGGGTGATGGGTTGCAGGGGAGGGGAGGTGGTGTGAGGAGGAGGGGTTTGGTGACGAGGTGGAGTAGTAGAGGGGATCCCGATGGCGACGGCTGAACGGCGGTGAGGAGAGAGTCGGCTCGGTGCATGTGGGTTGTTGGTGGTGACGAGGTGGAGGCGAGGGTGGTGGGTTCGAGAAAGAGGGAACGGGAGTGGAGAGAGTGAGGGGAGAAGACGTGAGGGAGAGAGGAAAGGAGGCGAGGCGAGTGTCGAGGACAACGCTCGCGAGCGTGGCAACCGTCGCAGGCGTGAGCGCGGGCGACGGAGGGGGAACGGGCGCGCGAGAATGGCGGAGAGAGCCGTTGGGGATTTAAGGGAGAGGAACAGTAACGAGGTCGGGAGAGAGGGGATTTGGCGCGGGCTGATGGGCTGAGCCAAGAAAAATAGCGAAGGGATTTATTTGGGGGGAGAAACGGGCAGGCCGGGCCAAGAAAAATAAAGAGAAAAAATGGAGAAAGAAATGTGGGCCGGGCCACGGTGGGCTGAGGGAATAAATAAGGAAGATATAGAGAAATTTAAGAGAAAGAGAGGGACGGGCCGGCTGGGGTTTTGGGCCAAGGTTTATTTTAGATAAAAGGAATTTGGGGGAAAAATGGTGAGAAGGGTGTGGGCTTGGAATTAATTAAAGTAAAAAGGATTTTGCTTGATGGAGGTGGGCCGGGCTGCTGAGCTGAAGGCTTGGGCCGCAGAAAATTTAAATATTTTGCATGGAAAAGGAATCGGGCCGATAAATAAAAGAAATTTGAGAAGTGAATAGGGAGTGGGCAGGTTAAAAGAAATTGAGTATAAGTTTTAAAAAAAACAGTGGGCTAAGGGAATTTGATTATAGTTCGGATTTGGGTTTAAAAGGAGTTTTAAAATAAATAAATTAATAAATACTTATAAGTAAAATTCTAAATAAATCTTACAAGTGAAATAGGAGTACAGATATTGGTATACAAAGGCTGGGGGTTACAAATAGTCCCTATAACTCTTCTTAGACTCCACTTGATGAAAGGAACGAGCTTGCTTTGTAGTCTTCGAAGCCGAAGATGATCCACCTTGAAGTCTCTCTAACTCAAGCTCAGTCTTCACTAATCAAAGTATCAGTGAAGCAAACAATCTATACTAAAGGTCTAGGATAGTGTAGGTTGATGAAGTAGGAATTTTGCTCACTTTATATATCTTTTTCTCTTTCTTTTTCCAACTCAAGAAAAACCCTTAAGAGCTCATGAGGAAGAAGATGAACTTGGGTGTGTGAGTGAATGAGTATGAGAGAATGAACCATGAGCTAGAGATTAGGTTGGGATGAATAAATATCTAAGAATAAAACAGAAGGAGAAGATGAGTCATGGGTTCTCAATACTTCTCCAAGCATCCAAGCCATGACTCATTTTCTACTCTTTTTCATTTTACTTTTAAATTAAATTATCCCAATTGAAATCAGATAAGGAAGATTGAGCATGTCAAGGGAGAAAGAAGTTGTCCCATTCAATTATACACACACACACACAATTATATATCAAGTGAAGAAAATCATTACTGAGCATTAATATTAGTTAATATATAAATATATCAAATATAAATATATATCAAATTATTAAATCAACAGTTGATTCAATAATCCGGTTATATCATATATAACCGACTAATATCATATATGTATATCAAATTATCAAATCAATACTTGATTCAATAATCCGATAATACCATATATAACCGACAATTTTCAATACTAGATATTAAATCAACTCTTGATTCAACAATCCGGTCATATCATATATAACCGGCTAATATCAAATAAATATACATATAACAAATCATTGAATCAACACTTGATTCAATAATCCGGTTAAATCATATAAAAGCTAACCGATATCAAATATCGCGAGATTAGAATACGGTATGACATACTCGTATTTGTTAGTAATATGTATGCCCTATAGGCCATTATTGTATGATATAGGGGATTCTTAGACATATATATAGAGGACTTTCTTGCTCGACATAATGGTATGCTATCTGGTTGCTCTTTATCTTAACATGTACACTTGTATTATTATACTGTCTCTCTAATACATGTTGATAAAGCCCTTAGGATGTTTGCTTGACTAGCAGGACTATGATGCAGATCATACTACTGGGACTTGTATAGTCTATAAGCACATCCTTTAAATGTTCCTAGTCGAGAGAGTATCGAGACAGGGCATCGATATTGCAGAGTAGACTAATGTGTACGTTTCTTGACCATGTATGGAGCGATGGTTGATCCTATAACCATTGGTGTTTGATATCAAAGATTGTACACAAGTGCTCATTAGAGAATGGGTACACTGAATAGGACTCGCCGAGAATTCCTAGTTGGTACTATACCTATCATCAGATAGAAGTTCTCTGGTGACACTGGTACAGGTTAGTCTGTAGACCCGAGATCGTCATAGTGTCTTATGCGGTTCCCACTGTGCTTTGATTTCCTCCCTACCACGGCTCAAAGGAGTCGTGCAAACAGGTGGATTTTGGGTACAGTCCCGAGTCACATGGAGGCAGTGAGCGATAGGAAGGGTTTTGTCTCTCTCGGTATTGGGAGTTGATGTTGCGCTATGCTCGATTGGCTATAACAGTAAGTCCCTGACCAGGGCTGATGAGATTTACTCGTAATAGTTATCAGTAGTTTCTCGAACCGTTATGAGCCATACATCGGCATGACTTATCAAGTTACTGGAGTCTGACGATTCTACCCCTAGACTCGATATACGACATATCAGATGAAGAGACTGGAATGTACGGTAAGTGTTTCTTATACGCTTTATAGGAGTTTAGACAAGCTTACTTGTTGATCTTCTATTCGCTCAATATCTGGATAGTCGTTACGTCCAGCTAGTACCATTGACGGCTTGTGGGTGACTGATGTGATCATCACCTACTGCTGGCGTATTGATAAGTCTTTAGAGTCCTACACAGTGGCTTCATAGTTCAAGCGAAACGATGTAGGGAACATATGCTGATATGTGCGGGGGGCCTGATTAAATACGAGTATGTGATACCGTATTCTAATTTTGCGGTTATCTGATACCGGTCAGGTTAAATGTGATATAACCGGATTATCGAATTAAGTGTTGATTTGATAATGTGATATACAGATAAATGATATTAGTCGGTTATATGTGATATAACCGGATTATTGAATCAAGTGTTGATTTGATAATATTATATATATATATATTTGATATAATTATATATATTAACTAATATTATTAGCTCACTTATTATTTTCTTAATATATATATATATATTTGATATGTGTGTGTGTGTGTATTAAAAGAAGCATGGTTGAATTTCTATTTTGTGAAAATAGAAATGATGAGGTGGTAAAATGGGAAGAATTTTGTGGTATGGTGCAAAGCATGGCTTGATGAATTTTTTATTCATCATCCTACACTATTAAAGCATGGCTACAATTCTATATTGATGGATATTGGTTGCTTCAATAATGTGAGGGTTTTAAGCCATTCTTTTCTTGGTTCTTTTTTGCCTTAGCCATTTTTTAAGCTCATCTCTCTAGCTCTCTCCATTTTCTTCACCTCCACCTCTAAGCCCTAACACTCACATGAGTTATGAAACCTAGGACTTATGAGGATCCTTAGTGAGCTAAACACCCCTACTTCACCATCCCACAAAATATTAACAATTTGGTGTAGTGTGTTTCCTTCACTAAAGATAGTTTAGTGAAGAGGTAGCTTGGTTTAGCGGAGCTTCGATTGGATCATCTTCGGCACGAAGATCACAAAGGAAGCTCGATCTAACTTCAAGTGGAGCCTAATGGAGTCATATGGACTACTACCCAGAGCATTTGAAGAGAAGAACACGGTCTACAAAGGTTGTTGCCTCCTTCTCTTAGCTAGTTTAAATGATATCAAACCATAAATCCTAATCATCTACTTTAGATTCTGGATTAGTGTTGTTTAGCACCCCGAAATTTTTTAAATTGGCATGCTTGATGCTAGTAAAACCCAGTGGTGATGATGGTAAACACTTTCATGGTATCAGATCCAAAGCTAGAAGATTGCACGATGTAGTTAGAATTACGAAAACAAAACAACTCCGAAACCGAAACCCAAAACACTAAGTTTCTGTCGATTTCAAAATGATCTCTGAAAATTATTTAAATAGTTACAGAATGTTATATATGATATAACTAGAATACTGAACAAAAACGAGACCAAGACTCCAAAAGTCAACCGGCGAAAATCCTATTTTCACCGGCCTCACCTACTTTATTTGGTCTCGTATTTTTTTGGTGTTCTACTTGCTTGGTTTTGGGGTTTCAGGTTATGTTTGATTTAGCCAAGTTTGCATGTGATGTTAACTTTCTTATTGGGGCTAATCGGAGTGTTTCATAGTCGCAATTTTAACGTCGTTTCGAGTTTAAATTTGATATATGATGCAATATTTGTAATCCACATTTAATTAGTTTTGTGAAAACTAGTTAGTGTTTGTAAATCTAGCATGTTAGTCTCTAATGATCGATTGCCACGAAATTTCGATTCGGATCGAAACTCCGTTGCAATCGCGTATTGTACGTAATACTCGCCGGATAACTTTACTAGGCAACCACACCCCATAGCCCCGACCAAGTGACTGTAGGAGAACCCCGTTGCCAAAAGCATCCACTCGGGTGTTCGTGGCCATGGTGTTCCGCCTAAGTGCACATCGTCGACGGCATCGGGGGTGCGGCCATCTACTAAAATTCCCGACAAGCATTCGATCGGGTAGTCAGGAATCTTGTCGAATTACCCAACTAAGTTATTGAAAATTGTTTTCGATTTGAGGCTAAAATGCAAGGTTTATAGGTTAGGCTTGAAATTCGGAATATGAGATATTCCAGGTTTATGATATCTATGGAAATGCGGATTCTAATTATTGTAGTTTTTCATTTCTTTTCTGCGACCGTAAGTGTAATATGTGGGGTATCCCCAATCTCGTTATTATATGTCAACGACATTCGGGATATGCATATTTACTTATGTTGATGTTATGTGATATTATGTGTTGCTGTGATATGTAATATTGGATCGTCGTGATTGAATAGCCGGGGGTTTTACGTGAGATGATAGTTTTTTCATTTTCATTCATGTAAAAATGTATGTAATATTCTTTTATTCTGACACTTCTGAGTTGAGGATGATGTCACCATTGAAGTATATTATTTACTTTTTCGCATTAGGATAGATCCAAGGTGGGGAACACAAGTAACTGGGTTCTAGAGTCCAGTGGGAGACCATCTTGAGGAGTCGAGACCGGGTCTCCTAACTTTAGAATTGGCAGGGTTGCTTGCCGCTCTCATAGGGGTTTAGGGATGTGGGTTTGGCTATTCATCATGATCGTGGAATCCGTGTTTTTCATTATTGGCTTAATTTGGAACACGGACCTCCTGGTATATCCAATATTTCATATATTGACTTCTGCTGCTTGGTTCTGCGATGTAATCATATAACTGTGTGAGACGAATGCTATATATATATATATATATATATATATAATAAACATTGCTTATGTTTTGCACCCGTGCTAGCCCAGCCCCTACTCTATTGTTACTTAATTAAGCTAACGGTGCATGATGGGGCCCTGTGGCGAATGTGGATGGCATAAGCGTACGTTCTATTTTCGGTTCTTTTCTGTCATGTTTAGGGAAATATAAATGATGGAACTTCATTAACAAGATTAATGAAAAGAAAAGAAACATAAAGATGTTGTAGAATCAAAATTTTTAAAAAGCTAGCTCTAGTTCTTGCTTTGCATAGTGGTATTCCTTGATGAATATCCAACACCTCATTCGATGAGGAAAGAGCCGAGATCCCTTCACCGGGAGGGCCCTCTTTAGAAAAACTAGCAAATGCTACAATCCACTCGGTTTTTTTATAGCTTCTCTAGTTCTTGCTTTGCATAATGGTATTCCTTGATGAATATCCAGCACCTCATTCGATGAGGAAAGAGCCGAGATCCCTTCACCCGGAGTGACCTTTTTAGCGAAACTAGCAAAACCTACAAAAAACACTCCTTTTCAAATCACTAGATTCTACAATGATATCAAGTTCATTACGTTAATGGTTTTCTTCAAAACCAGTCGTAGCCCTCCGTCATTTCAGATAAGTGCTATATAGTATTCGTGTTGCGTTTGTTGACATCCGTCAAGGCATAGTGTGTGGTAACTGATTAGTGCTTATCTGCCGCATATGATGCGATTCGATTAGGATAGTCGTACGGCCTTGTCGACCTTGTCAAGGGTCGTGCGGGTGGGTTTAATTCAATCACGAAATGACGGGTTGAACTTGGCTAGTGCTTATGATTTGTTGACCTTGTTAAGATCATAAGTTGCTAGAGCTAAAAACAGATATTGGGTAATTCAAGTGTTGAAATTTGCAATGAGATTACATATCTTCTATAAGATAGTTGGATCTCGATACCCACTGCGAGTAAGAGTTACTCCTGAGAGAGTTTTCCACTTTACAATTAGCTGATCCAGTAGGTGTCTAAGAAAGATTTTAACGAGATTATGCCCCTGCGGAAATGATGTTATTTAATTAATTCCATGTGAAAGCATGTGGAGACTCCCTTGGAGTACCAATACTTGCTTGGCTGACCGATTGGTGAACTTGTAGGGTGTAATTAATCCCGACTAATCTTACCTTTTATACTTTGAAGGAAGATTTGATAAAAACAGTGGGAGCTATCCTGATTAGATAAGATAATAACCAATCTAATCTTGTAAAGAGCGCACGGTAATGCGTTTCCTTCTCTCTTTCTAGGCAGCGACCAATGACACGCCTTAATCAAGATAATAATATGGATGTATTGATCGAACCTGCTTATTATACTGAGCTGAGGAATGTTGGTTCCGCTTTTTCTTATGATTATCATAAGTCTGAGCAAGGAATAGGGAAATACCCGGATTCCCACACCACCCGAACGAAAAAGGAGCATACTGATGCATTTTCTTCGGGTGTGTTCATAACCGAGAATTGTTTCTCAGTTTTCTCTATGTCCTGGGTATTGGATACCGGATCAGGATCCCACGTATGTAATTTGTTATATGGGCTAAAGAGAGGTAGAGAAATGGGAAAGGGTGATATGTCTCTAAAAGTAGGGAATGGAGCAATTGTTGCGGTCAAAGCAGTTGGCGAATATCACTTGGTATTACCAAATGGCAATACACTGATTCTGAACGAATGTTATTACGTACCAAATATGATGTGCAATATTATATCAGTTTCTTTGTTGCATAAAGAAGGATATAATTTTGTATTGGAGGATAATGTTATGAACATTTTCCTAAATCAAGTGTTGATTGGATTTGGTACATTAAGTAATGGTTTATATGTTCTAAATTAATCAACAGTTCTAAGCATACAGAACACACATAAGAAAAAAAGTTCAGAAATGAACGAAGCCTTCTTGTGGCTTTGTAGACTAGGTCATATCAATGCGACAAGACTTGCTATGTTACATAAATAAGCATATTTGAATCATTTTGAATTTACATCTTATGAAACTTGCGAGTCATGTCTCAAAGGAAAGATGACCGAAACTCCGTTTACTGGACACGGAGAAAGAGCTACTGAACTCTTAGAACTGATACATAGTGATGTATGCGGTCATATGTCTACACATGCCAGGAATGGTTTTTCATACTTCATTACATTCACCGATGATCTCTTAAGATATGGACATGTGCTCCTGATGAAACACAAATCTGAATCTTTTGAGAAATTCATGGAATACAAGTACGAAGTTGAAAACCAGATGAGTAAAAGTATTAAAGTCCTACGATCTGATCGAGGAGGAGAATACTTGAGCACGGAATTCATAGACTACTTAAAAGAGAATGGGATTCTCTCTCTGCTTACTCCTCCGTATACACCACAGCACAATAGAGTTTCGGAGCATAGGAATTGCCCCTATTCGATATGGTGTGCTCTATGATGAGTAATGCTGAGCTGCTTATTTTCTTTTGGGATTATGCACTTGAGACAGCAGCATACCTATTCAATAGAGTTCCGACCAAATCTGTGCCTACCACTCCATATGATATATGGAATGGGAAGAGACCATCTCTTAAACAAGTTAAGATATGGGGTTGTCCGATCTATGTTAAAAAGAAAAATCCAGACAAGCTCGAGGCAAGGTCAGTTCTGTGCAACTTTGTAGGATATTCTAAACATTCGCGAGAGTATATCTTCTACCACACTGAGGAACAAAAAGTGTTTGTTTCTCAACATGCCACCTTCTTAGAAAAGAAATTTCTTATGAAAGAAGTTAGTAGTAATGAGGTAGAACCGGAAGAAGTTCCAGCAACACAAACTTGTAAGTCCACGGTAGCGCCCCGGCCGTCTAACAGACGCCAAAATGCGGAACAATACTTTTACGACTGGCGCTATCGCGTACTTTATCCCGGATCGTCCATTAAAGCTAAACTAACAAATTGTAAAGAGGGTAGAATTGTTATACCGAATGATCCGAGTCCTTCGGTCTTCAACCATCATCCCACGCTATGTTGCAACTGATCCGAACTTGCTCGATCTCCAGTCTCGTCGTCCAGGTGGCACCACGTCGACGGATCTTTAAACGGGCTCCCGCCTCTGAACCGAGGCAACTCGATCGTCAAGTTTGCCAAAAGAGACGACCAAGATGAAGTAGAGAATGAGTAGAATACTTTGTCTCGTTACGTCCAAGGCTATGGACGAACGGTTAATAGAAGTTGCCATTTGGAATCGGGTAAATGGAAATTGAACTATATGAGATTTCCATATACAAAACTATCATAATCTTTTGCAAAAAAAAAATGAATCAAAATCAATCTCCCACAATGAAGTGGCCGGCCAATATAAAGGAGAGGAGGGAGGTGAGTGTAGGAGCATCAAGTAGTGAATCTAAGCATTCATCCTTATCATAACCAAACATCAAAGCATGAATCACCAAAACCATTTAATGCAAAATGAAGAGTCATTAGCCTAGTCACCATTTTAATTAATGCAACCAAAGAAACATGAACACCTCACTTACTTCTAGAATCTTCTAGAACCATGACTCACCCAATGAAGAAAAGATAAATCCGCATTTAACCGAATGTTAAATACGGGTGATAACAAACTGGAAACTGGCAACTTCCAAAAGTGATCCTGAAATGAATTTCAGGATAACCCCGTATCAGTATAAACATACCCGCATTTATATTACAACCGAATACAAATGCAACTGAGATAAAGATATTATATCTACACAGTATAATACTGGGATCCGGTTTAAACCAAAGCCTACCAGTATTATCTGCCCGAAAAATGACACGTGCGAAAACGCACGTGCATTTTCCAAACCCTGCCATAATACCATACGGAATCTACAACGTTTCGCCCGAACTTGGGAAAGTGTCTGTGGGGGACTCTAATGACTCATCAATTACACTGGCACTGGGTATAACCCCTAGCACGTCAGAGGTACAAGCTGTACGTAACGGTTTGCCTATGTATTGATTGGAAGGGAAGCTGACGAGCGAACTCATCTATAAACCCTACTGAGCCTGACAGTGACAATATCCATACAGTCCGGAACATTTGTCTTATGAGTATCGCATATTAGGCCTAGGGGGCCGGTAAACGTCAGACCCCCAATAGCTGCATAAGTCGTGTCAGAGAACAGCCCATAACACCTTGAGATACTACTGGAATACCTTCCAGTAAATCTCGATTACCCTGACCAGGGATTTCATGTAATGTCTCTCCTAAACACCGCGCGATCTCACCCCCAATACCGGGAGAGACGAATCCCCGATGATCTGCTCACTGCCTCCATGTGGCTCGGGACTGTACCCAAAATATACCTGTTTGCACGTCTCCTTTGAGCATTGTAGGGTATAAATCAAAGCATAGTGGGAACTCACACGAGACAAATGACGACCTCAGGTCAATGAACTAACCTGTACACATGTCACTAAGGAACTGCTATCTGATGCTAGGTATAATACCAACCAGCAAGTTCCCGGCGAGTCCTGTCCGGTGTACTCATAACCTAATGAGCACCTGTATACATCTTAGGTGATCTAACTGACACCAGTGGCTTGTGAGACCGGCCACCGCCTCTCGTCGGGGTCTCGACTGTATACACTAGTCTAATCTGAAGTATCGATGTCCTGTCTTGAAACTCCTACGACTAGGGACACTTTAAGGATGTGCTTTATAGACCCCAGCTCCCACATATATGATCGCCATCATACTGCTGGTAGTCAAGCAAGAATCCTATGGGCTCTATCAACATATACATGATGATAAAGACAAACCAGATAGCATATTATCATCACGAGTAAGACTGTTTTATCGGTATAGGTCCTCCCTCAATCATTGCAATCACGTACCTACGATCCAATAATTGACTTAGAGGGCACTATATCCAACAATCTCCCACTTGCACTTAAGGCTAATTATTATGATGTCGCATACTCACAGCTCGTGTGATACCGAGCATCCAACTCCTCTATTAATCAGTTTCACAAAGCTCGTTTGCAAAACTATTGTGTTCGAGAAATAGCCTCAGTGAGTGGATCCGCCCTGATGTTTCTTTCTATGTCTCTCTTATAATCAAGTTCGCGGAGAAAACCATCTCCTGAATCGAGTAATACCTGTCTTAGAATATGTCTGGATATCTGATGGGACTTAGTTCATAACTGAACTCCAAATCCAAACTTCTTAGACTGTATCGATAACTGAAACTAATCAGTTTCCAGCACCATGCCTCCCACAGTACCCCTCTGGACCACCTGTCCATAATACTGTCCCTCGTCTTAGGGAAAACTATAACTCAGACAATCACCATGTCATCAAGGTCACCTGTGAAGCTTGGAATAATAACCGTCTCCCGAAGGAGGCTGCCGTCATCAAATCCGTAGAACATGTATTTATGTTCTATAACTGCTTCTTTATGTTTCTTCAGGATTGGATTAATATAATCTTATCGCATCTAGTGCAAAAACGACATCTGGTGTGGTACTTGACATCTCACGATTGACTCAATTGCCTAAGCAAGTGATCTGCCAATTATGCACGTCCCTCTCCCCTTTAGTCTGTAAGACACTTTTAAAGAGGGTGACTCCATCACTTGCAGGTACACCACCATGCCAGGAGTCATCTATTCTAAAATACTATTAGAATACTGTCAAAGTACCCACATTGGGAAACTACCCAAATCTCGATCTAAAGCCATAGATCTAGTAACCAGAATGTCAGATATTATATCCATGTCCTTTGTGGAGAAACAATTGTGTGACGACCAAATTACAACCGATTGTAGTATAGGAATTTTACTTCCTACTCTGTGTATGTCATCAAATACCAGGACATTACACCCTACTACCTTCTTAACAGATCCATCCCCTATTCTGATGAAGTCAAACCCATGAATCCCATATCAAAATTAGATGATCTATCTCCGCTACAATTGCTCAAGTCTATAAATAGACATATGCTACTTGCCCACTATGCTTCCGCTGCTCCCACTGATTATGACAACCCTCTGGCAGAATAATATATGCATACACTTCTAAAACTAGTTTAGAACGACGCTATACATATCCTCCTGCCGGGTCTCATAGTCTGGAACAACAGTAGTGTCAAGTCTGGGTAAACAAGAACCTCCTTGTCACCTTCCTTGAGGCTACCGGAGTACCTCTCGGGTGTCTGAGGTTACCCACCATATCTGTGGAGTGGCTATTGGAATGTCTAACCTGATTGAATATATAGGTCCTATTAAATTTTCCGTAATCGTTTGCGGTTCTGGAATCACTTCCAGTTCTACCATACTCCCACTACTGTTTTTCTGAAAAAATCCATTTTATTAAAACTGTGGCAAGTCAAGAACAATATCACTATCGATCTTCTAGATGGTAAAAAATCAACCCTCGTCAAAGCTAGGGTCAACCCACAAACTGCCATTACAGAAACGTGCCTTGAGTTATCCAGTGTCTGGTTTTAAGCATAAGCTGGACAACTCCCTTTACCTTAACAACGTTAAGATATGATCCATTCTATATCCAATATAGAAACTTTGGCATTTATTTAATTGGAACCAGACTCAAATCATACAGCTGTCTCCAGTGCATATCAACTTAATGGAGAGAGGCTAATTAGCATTACTCAACTTAGGAATCTATCCAATTATGAGTAACCTGAAAAAGAAACAAGTTTCTCAAAACTATTACTATCGACTGAATACCAATCACAAGAATCTACATCTTCGATTTCTTTGAAGAATCCCGATACTTGCGACACTTGGTTCTCTACTTTATTCTTATTTCCATAACTTCTCAAAACTTAGACATTGTATTTCTACGAAACACTTGTCTAAAAACTAGAGAAGTTACAAGTAAACAGAATATAGTACGAGGAGCAACCCTTTTGTCCTTATGGACACTGGACAACATACAATACTTTGTATAAGTCCGATGAGTTGAATAACTCATAACCTGTGTATCATAGGTTGAAAACTGTATCCAGGCGATTTCCTCAAATATCACCAATTACAACGAATTCCGATATAATGAGGATGATCACCTAATTCCCAATAACTCACTCCCACTCAACATCTGTAAAACCATACAGATGTGAGAATCATACCTGGTAAATACATACCCTGGAGTAAGTATCCAATCGGGAAATCAGTTTTCTATTAACAATGCACAGTGAATATGAAACACAAATATGTTTCGTAGGGGTATCCTGGTATTCTTAGTAATGCCTCTTCCATAATCAAAATCATGACTTTAACCGTATATTTCCCTGCCATCTTTCCAATTCACTTTATTTGTCTTTAGTCGTTACCTTCTGTACACCATCATTAGGCTAAGTGGTTTTCTTCCTTCCCTACCGTTCGGCACCAGCCTATAGTTTGGAAGAAGAATATCCAGTAAGCATAATAGGTGTACCCTCCTAATCCTAGGAGTACTCGCAACTTGAGAGAAGGTGATGATAAAAGACAACTGAATAAATCTTATTCCTATTTCTTCTGAACCAGAATCCATCCTCGAAAAATTATCCTTCGAGTTCGTATATAACCATACGATGGATTTTATCCAATGGAATTGGATGTTCGTAGTGATACGGGTTGTTCTGGAGAAATTAAAGGTTAAGTAGGAGTGGCTATGAAATACGTGGTTTGGTCGTGAATGTGAATAGTCGCAATTTACTTTGTCCTCATTCTAATTCCTTTATTTGTCTTTAAATATTACCTTCTACACACCCTACTTAGGCTAATTGGTTTTCTTCATTCCCTACCTTTCGGCACCTGCCTATGGTTTGGAATAAGACTATCCAATAAACGTAACAGGTGTACTCTCCTAAACTAAGGAGCCCTCGCAACCTAAGAGAAGGTGATAATAAAAAACAACTAAATAAACCAATTCTATTTCTCCTGAATCTGGATCCATCCTCGAAGAAATCCCTCCGAGTTCGTATATAACCATACGATGGATCTATCCCATGGAAGTGGATGTCCGTAGTAATACGGGTTGTTCTGAGAAATACAAAGGGTAAAAGAAGGAGCGGTAATGACTTATGCAACTAGAACAATCCAAAAGCCAGTATATTAAGAAGGTTCGGTCAACTTGGTCACTGAGTTATAGTCTAGGGTCGGTCAAAAGTCGCTGCCAAAGAGAAAGAGAAAAGAAACACTCTGTGTGCACTCTTACCTAGATCAGAATGGTTATCACTTTATCTAATTAGGAAACCTCCCACTGTAATCTCAAATTCTCCTCCAAACCTGAAAGAAGAATTAGTCGGGTTCACCCGAAGAGTAAACCAACTCATCAGTGAGAATCGGGATCCAACCATCATCGCATGATAACTTGATGGAAGCCACTCAAGTTAACACACTCTAGAAGGTATGCGCATGCCTGGCAAGTTTCCTGTATGTTTGAAACTCCCGATAATCAATTTTATCCCATGCTCTTATGACCTTGACGTAGGCCAACAAATCATAAGCCACATGTCAAGTTCTACCCGTCGTTGTCCTGATTAATTTAGTACATCGTACAAGCCCTTGACGTAGGCCAACAAGGCTGTACTTCTGTCCTAAAGTTAATGCATCTATCTATGCAACAAACGAATGCTCAGCAGCTACCAAACACTATGCCTTGACGTCGGCCAACAAACATAGCTTGAATACTACTGACCATTCATAAGAAATGACGGAGCATTACGGCTGGTTTTTGGCGAAAACCTTTAACGTAATGAACTTGATCTCGTTGAAGGAACTGATAGCTTTTTATAAAAAATATAGTGGCGAAAAACCTTTTTGCTAAAGAGGTCACTCCCGGTGAAGGGATCTCGGCTCTTTCCTCGTGGAATGAGGTGCAGGATATTCTAACTGAATACCGCGATGCAAAGCAACTTGTGATCGACTATATTGAAGTTATTACCCTGACGCAAACTTCTGCCCAAGGGGTCACTCCCGGTGAAGGGATCTTGGCCCTTGCCTCGTCGAATGAGGTGCAGGATATTCTAACTGAATACCGCTTTGCAAAACAAAAGGAAACGTCTTTGTAATAACTCCTTTTAAAATTTGTTCCAACAACATCAAATATAGGTTTGTTTTATCTTGCATTGATAAGAATCAACGCGTTCCCATCATTAAATCACACCAGAAAAGAACGAAAATAAAATGTACGTATATGCCATCCGCATTCGTCACTGGGTCCCGTCATCACCCGTTAGGTTACTTAACTAACGACAGAGCGGGGCTGGACTAGCGCGGGTGTAAAGCATATACAACATCTAATAGTATATAGACTAATATACAATAATCGCTCCAGGCGTGATAATATGCAACAATACAGAAAAGTAATAAGCATCACAGAACAATACGGATAATCTGGGATCCCTGGGTTTCACAGAGCCGCTACTGAAACCCGACGTTCCCCTGGTCGTGTGGATAGCCTGTGCAATGAAACCTAGACCCCTACGGGTGGGGCAAGTTACCCGCCAAAACCTGAAGTGAGGTAGTCCCCACAACATAGTGAATGGAACACCCGGCACTTCACGGAATCCGGTAAATTGAGCACCCCTCCTTGGGTCAACCTGTACCCCCCACGAGTGCGACGAATAGTCTGCCAATTCTAGAGTGAGGGCCCTTTGCCTCTCAAAGCCATGAGATACGGACCCGTTGCCCTCCAGAAACCGGCTATCCGTGCACTCCGTCGCGGGATAAACCTAGTACAGAAATAAAAATATATACAACGGGTACATCGACCTCTACCCGGTCGTGCCCCAAAAAGAATATTATACAAACAGGCAGTGACGGCAGTCCACAAGTTGGACGCTCGCCCCGCAATATCAAATGTACAAATAAATCCAAACTGCGCTATCATTACACCCTGCTATCCACCACGACAAATCCGCAACATCAAAGCACAACACAGAACATCAACGCGAATGTCACGTTCGCAAACCCGTCTAAAAGAACTATAGCAATCAGACGTGGTTTACCGATCAAATGACATTCCCGGTCGGAGATATAAAGTAAGTACTGTAAACTAACAAATTTAAAATTTCGAACGACAAAATTTCCTGAAGTGGGCCCCACGTACATCTGGTGTACAGTAACAAAATCTGGGCCCAAACAAATATTACCAAAACCCATAATTTCCTGTAAATAAGCCTCTGTACAATTTTGGAGCACTGTTCCCACTAAACGGCCGCGGAAGCGCGGTCAAACCCTAGGTTTCACCGCGGTTCCGCGGTCGTTCTATGGGATCACGTGACCAATTTTGTACGGATTTCTTAAAAAAGCCTGCTTGTTTTTTTGTGATATGCAAAATGATTTTTAGAACAGTTTAAAAATCAAGAGAAACTTTTTGTACAGAAAAATGTAATTTCAGAAATTCCGTTCGATTGATATTTTAAACGTGTTAGCACATGTTAGTATAGCTTAATGGTGAGGCTCTGATACCACTGTAAGTCCACGGTAGCTCCCCGGCCGTCTAACAGACGCCAAAATGCGGAACAAAACTTTTACGGCTGGCGCTATCGCGTACTTTATCCCGGATCGTCCATCAAAGCTAAACTAACAAATTGTAAAGAAGGTAGAATTGTTATACCGAATGATCCGAGTCCTTCGGTCTTCAACCATCATCCCACGCTATGTTGCAACTGATCCGAACTTGCTCGATCTCCAGTCTCGTCGTCCAGGTGGCACCACGTCGACGGATCTTTAAATGGGCTCCCTCCTTTGAACCGAGGCAACTCGATCGTCAAGTTTGCCAAAAGAGACGACCAAGATGAAGTAGAAAATGAGTAGAATACTTTGTTTCGTTACGTCCAAGGCTATGGATGAACGGTTAATAGAAGTTGCCATTTGGAATCGGGTAAATAGAAATTGAACTATATGAGATTTCCATATACAAAACTATCATAATCTTTTGCAAAAAATGAATGAATCAAAATCAATCTCCCACAATGAAGTGGCCGGCCAATATAAAGGAGAGGAGGGAGGTGAGTGTAGGAGCATCAAGTGGTGACTCTAAGCATTCATCCTTATCATAACCAAACATCAAAGCATGAATCACCAAAACCATTTAATGCAAAATGAAGAGTCATTAGCCTAGTCACCATTTTAATTAATGGAACCAAAGAAACATGAACGCCTCACTTACTTCTAGAATCTTCTAGAACCATGACTCACCCAATAAAGAAAAGATAAATCCGCATTTAACCGAATGTTAAATACGGGTGATAACAAACTGGAAACTGGCAACTTCCAAAAGTGATCCTGAAATGAATTTCAGGATAACCCCGTATCAGTATAAACATACCCGCATTTGTATTACAACCGAATACAAATGCAACTGAGACAAAGATATTATATCTACACAGTATAATACTGGGATCCGGCTTAAACCAAAGCCAACCAGTATTATCTGCCCGAAAAATGACACGTGCAAAAACGCACGTGCATTTTCCGAATCCTGCCATAATACCATACGGCATCTATAACGTTTCGCCCGAACTTGGGAAAGTGTCTGTGGGGGACTCTAATGACTCATCAATTACACTGGCACTGGGTATAACCCCTAGCACGTCAGAGGTACAAGCTGTACGTAACGGTTTGCCTATGTATTGATTGGAAGGGAAGCTGACGAGCGAACTCATCTATAAAACCTACTGAGCCTGACAGTGACAATATCCGTACAGTCCAAAACATTCGTCTTATGAGTATCGCATATTAGGCCTAGGGGGCCGGTAAACGTCAGACCCCCAATAGCTGCATAAGTCGTGTCAGAGAGCAGCCCATAACACCCTGAGATACTACTGGAATACCTTCCAGTAAATCTCGATTACCCTGACCAGGGATTTCGTGTAATGTCTCTCCTAAACACCGCGCGATCTCATCCCCAATACCGGGAGAGACGAATCCCCGATGATCTGCTCACTGCCTCCATGTGGCTCGGGACTGTACCCAAAATATACCTGTTTGCACGTCTCCTTTGAGCATGGTAGGGTATAAATCAAAGCACAGTGGGAACTCACACGAGACAAATGATGACTTCAGGTCAATGAACTAACCTGTACACATGTCACCAGGGAACTGCTATCTGACGCTAGGTATAATACCAACCAGCAAGTTCCCGGCAAGTCCTGTCCGGTGTACTCATAACCTAATGAGCACCTGTATACATCTTAGGTGATCCAACTGACACCAGTGGCTTGTGAGACCGGCCACCGCCTCTCGTCGGGGTCTCGACTGTATACACTAGTCTACTCTGGAGTATCGATGCCCTGTCTCGAAACTCCCACGACTAGGGACACTTTAAGGATGTGCTTTATAGACCCCAGCTCCCACATATATGATCGCCATCATACTGCTGGTAGTCAAGCAAGAATCCTATGGGCTCTATCAACATATACATGATGATAAAGACAAACCAGATAGTATACTATCATCTCGAGTAAGACTGTTCTATCGGTATAGGTCCTCCCTCAATCATTGCAATCACGTATCTGCGATCCAATAATTGACTTAGAGGGCACTATATCCAACAAAACTATACCTAACGATTTGTTGGAACCGGAGGATTCAATAGTCCCCGACGAACCTCAGCCACTTCGCAGATCTAGTAGGGTTCCTCACCCACCTGAGAGATACTATGGTTTTCTTATAGCCGGTGGGAGCGAGAATTGCATCATGGAAGATAATGACCCAACTAGTTTTGAGCAGACCATCACAAGTGGAGACTCTGTGAAATGGCTGGATGCTATGCGATCTGAGATAGAATCCATGTATACCAACAAATTATGGACTTTGGAAGTTACTTCTGAAGGGGTAAAACCCATCGGGAGCAAGTGGATCTTTAAGAAGAAAATTGGTATAAATGGAAAAGTTGAGACTTTCAAAGCTAGACTTGTAGCAAAAGGTTTTCATCAATGGCCAGGTGTTGACTATGATGAAACCTTTTCTCTTGTCGCTATGCTTAAGTCCATCAGGATCCTACTTGACATTGCTGCATACCATGACTACGAAATCTGGCAGATGGATGTCAAGACCATTTTTCTAAATGGTGATTTAGAAGAGAGTGTGTACATGACACAGCCAGAGGGCTTCGTAGACAGTGGGAGCAGCAGAAGAGTTTGCAAGCTGCTTAAATCATTCTACGGGTTAAAGCAGGCATCGAGGAGCCAGAACATCTGTTTTGATGAAGCTATCAAAGAGTTTGACTTCATCAAAAATGTAGATGAACCATGTATATAAAAGAAGGTTGTAGAGAGTAGGGTTGTCTTCCTCGTATTATATGTGGATGACATACTCTTGATAGGAAATGATGTTCCTATGCTACACTCGGTCAACCTCTTCTTATCACACAAGTTCTCCATGAAAGATCTAGGTGATACCTCCTACATCCTGAGGATAAAGATCTATAGAGATAGATCTAAACGGATGTTGGGATTGTCCCAATCCAGGTACATTGACACCATTTTAAAGAGATTTAGTATGAAAGATTCTAAGCGTGGTAATTTACCCGCTTGTTTAGGAATCACTCTCTCCAAAGAGATGTCTCCCAAGACTGATTTGGAGAGGGCTCGCATGCAAGAGATACCCTATGCTTTGGTAGTCGGGTCAATCATGTATGCGATGTTGTACACCAGACCGGATGTAGCTTACTCGCTAGGTGTAGTGAGTAGGTATCAATCAGATCCTGGGGAAAAGCACGGGACAACTGTGAGGAACATTCTTAAGTACATGAGAAGGACTAAAGAAATGTTCTTGGTGTATGGTAATGGTGAACTCCAGTTGGAGTCCTTTACCGATTCGAGCTTCCAGAGTGATAAGGACAACAGTAAGTCGGTCTCGGGTTTTGTCTTTACCCATAATGGAGGGGCGGTATGTTGGAAGAGTTCCAAGTAAGATATCGTAGCAGATTCAATGATGGAGGCTGAATACATCGCTGCCAACGATGCCGCCAAAGAGGCTGTCTGGATGAAGAAGTTCATTGCTGAACTTGGTGTGGTTCCATCCATCGATCATCCAATACCTGTGTATTATGATAACAATGGAGCTGTGGATTTAGCCAAGGAACCCCGGTCCTATCAGAGATCCAGACATATTTTTAGGCGGTATCATATGATCCGGGAGATAGTAGATCGACGGGAGATCGAGGTCATGAGAGTTGACACGAAGGATAATGTAGTGGATCCACTCATGAAGGCCCTCCCCCAGACGCAGTTTGAGAGACTTTTTGGGATGTAGGGTATGAGATACTACAACACATGGCCTTAGTGCAAGTGGGAGATCGTGTAACAACCCTAAATTTTCTGTATAAATTTTTCAAAAATACACAGAAAGGGGTACTTTTGCCTGAGCACAAGTTATAAATTTGTTTTGCTTTTTAATAGCAAGAATGAGCTTGTAGCTCACTGGTAAGACCTTGCACTGCTGAACTAAAGCACCAGAGTTCAAATCCTATCCCCCACATTATTTTTAATATCAATTTCTTTTTAAATTTTTAGAATCCCAAGAGTCTACACGTGCTAAACCCGTAAACCAAAGGTCACACTAAACAAAAACTACCTAACTGTGCTAACCAGACAACGACGGACCTTCGACGGCGAGCCCCGGCCCGACTTAACCAACTCGGGCCGGCGACTCGGCCGACTCGGTCGGCGAGACCGGGTTGACTCGGCTGAATCCGAGTTGACCCTTCATGAAACTTGTGCCTCTTTATCTTCTGGAAACTCCTGTATACTTTAAAAATCCTGAACATTAACAGAGCCATTCAAAACCCCATTAAACCATATTTTTAATACAATTTTTAATACATTTTAAATACAACTTTCCATCTTCCCTAAACCCTAGATTACCCTATAAATACCAACCCTAAACACACCCCCTCACTCACAAATTCTGTCCAAAACTCTCAAGAAAACTCTCTAGATATTTGTGTACAAGTGAAGTTAGCGAAGGGCGAAGCTCCGGCAATTTTCCGATGATGACCCTAGGAGCTCCCGGCAACGAAACGATGCATCGGCGCCTCCTACCGCTCCCTCCCCCTCTTCTCTTAACTCTAAACCCATAAGTCCAACCTCCCTCTTCTCTATTCCATTCTAAAAAAATTTAAAACTAAAACCCGACGAAAGCGGAGTTAAATCCGACTTCTGATTCGGTTTTCATTGTAAAGTTCAATTTTTCATAACACAACCATAAAAAACTCTTACAACTTGACTATTAATCATTAACAAACCATATGGAAATAATTTCATTTCAAAAGAATGTATATTTCAATTTTTATCGCACTTTTTCGGTAAAAAACCATATAGTTTAGTTTTGACTTTAAAACATCATAAATCTTGCTATACCTTTAGATAGATCACTAGGTAATGACCTACCTCTTCACAACACTCATATGCAACATAGCACAATACCTTTTGGGAAATATAGATTCGGAAAATACCGTTTTACACAAAACTACCTTTAACTTATAAAAAACGTTTTCTACAAGATTACGTATTTTTACAAATCTTTGCAAAGTGCCGCTACAACCCATTTTTGGGGAACCCGACTGGGACGATGTGGATTATCGCACATCCCTGGGCTTAGTAGTGCGAGATTCAGACCTCCGCAAGGAGCATTCGGTCTCGAGAGATTTAAAAGACAAATATCTTCGGAAAATAAGATTTCTAGAAAATAATAAATTAAAATTATTTTATATAAAATATATATATATATATATATATTTTAATTATCAAAATACTTATATTTAATATAATATAAATATTCCAACTTTTCTAATCAAAAGAATCACTTTACATGAAAATACCATGAAATTCCATACAAGTCCAGCACTTTACAATTAAATACCATGTATTATGAAAAATAGGTTCATTCATTAGAAATGTCACAAATATAAAATCCACAGCTATGAAAACTCTAAAGGCGATAATTAAATACTTGAGGTGTATTTTGTAAATTATACAAAATTATTTTTACATAAAACCCTCTCAAGTTTTATAAATTACAATAAGGACCCTAATAAATATATGTTTTAGCGGGACCAATCTCTTGAGCCTCAGAGAGCCGGAGAAGTGGGTGCTTGCCTATTTTCTGGTAGACAACTTAAAAAACGGTGTTATCAACACGGTAATCGTCTTTGAAAAAGACACAAATCCTGCCGCTCATCTGCAGCAGTTACCGATAACTTCAAAATCTAATTCAGAACTTCAATTTCTTTTTTAATTGTCTGATTCAGACTGCGTCTCATTATAAATAATCTGACTTGAATATGATTCAAGTACAATCTACAATACTACAATTCAATATGAATCTATATATTCAATCTGTTCAAACTATTCAATCTATATTGACCGAACCGAACCATGGATATACTTCCATTTACATGATTCTCTAGTTACATCCATGATTCTCCAGTTACATCCATTTACTGATATCATGGTTTTAGTAAGTCATCCATCTATACAAATCAAATTATAAGACAATACAGGTTGCAATACAATATAAACAATACAATCAAGATATCGCAGGGTTAAGGGGTAGATTGGTATGGAAGGTGTTAGAAATGGCACGAGATTATAAGATTTAAGACACCTAACCTGAATACATTTGCCGTTGTTCCGGGTTGTATAACGGAGCCTTGTACTTCCATTTGCCTCTAGTCTCTGGCATATAGAGACTCCTCTCGTATACACTGGCATCCTTCTGTACCAAGCTACAAACAACAGCATTAACATTAAATACAACTTTACAAGCTACACACTCTCTCTCTGTCTATTCTATTTCTCCCTTATCTTTAGGACTTACCGTGCGATTGTTCGCTGACGACATTTCTTCTCTTTCTTCTTTGGAATGTTGTCAGGTGATCTGGACACTCAGGAGATCGAGCCCACCAGCGAGGACTTAGATCAGCTAGCCTACGACCCAGAGCTTTAGATTCATTGTACACATTTCAATTCAGTACTTTTCATTTCTGTTATGCCACTGTTTAGGCATCGCTTTATCCCATGTATTTACTTTTCCATGTATTGTAAAAAGAATGTGAATAAATAAAGTTGTTGTTCAGTTATATCTTTTGTCTCTTGTGTATTTTTATATTGCTTAGATACGCTTAGCGTATTTACTTCAGAGTAAATACGTAGCGGCATCATCGCGTCCCCTTCTCCATACACCGGGAAGCGGGGCGTGACAGGTTTTGTTGGTGGCCGATGCAGGTCAGAGCTGTATGGAACCAAACCATGCAGTTCAGTTCTGCGTGGACAACCTAAGCAATATAACACAAGAACCAGCAACTGAAACATTCTTTACAATTCATATTTCTTGAATCTTATCATTTCATATATTTTGAATCTGTCCTAACCCAAATTTTTCAGTCAAGCTTATGGATTCCCCAAACAACAACAGCACCAACTTCAACAACACTCCACCACCACTACCAATCACACCTGCCATCCTTGCTCCGATCAACGAGCAGACGGTTCTGCTTGAGGCAATCTGCAGCCTCGTGGAAGGACAGCAGTAGCAGACTGCTCTTTTAATGAACCGACCAGAAGCAGAAGCATCTGGGGTGAAGCAATTCAGGGCTTTGCACCCCAAACAATTTTCGGGAAAAGAGAGCCCGCTGGAAGCTGAGGAATGGGCTTAGAGCATCGAAGATGATCTGGCAGCGGCACAAGTGCCAGAGATAGCTTGGGTCCAAGTTGCGAAGCTGCTGCTCACGGACAATGCACGGGTTTGGTGGAAGGCGGAAGAAAGACGTCTTGACCAACCTATCGAATGGAAGACTTTCCATGACATGTTCGATGCAAAGTACTTCCCTGAGACTGCCCGCTTTGATATGGAACAGCAGTTCATCCATCTATAACAAGGTTTAATGTGGACAAAATCAGTAGATGAGTATGATGTTGAGTTCACCATACTCAGTAGGTAAGATATGTCTCAATGTTTGATTTATATCGCATACTACACAGCTAACACAAGACCGTAATAGGTTTGCCGCCCATCTTATACCGACTGCTGAGATCAGAGCTAGAAGATTTCAGCAAGGGTTGGACCCAGAAATCCAAGCTACCTTAGCTACAGGGGACTTCCCAACCCATGATTTGGCTCTTAAAGCTGCCCGAAAATACGAGGCAGTAGAGAAGGGAAATGGCAGACCTCAATCTACCGGAGTGAAGTGCCCTGCCAATCAGGTGGCAGGAGGAGCCTCTTCAAGGACAACTGTTGAACTCAGGAGACCAGAAGAAACCAATAACCAGCCAAGTCCAGACCTTTGCTACTACTGCCATCGAAAGGGACACTTTTGGAAGGACTGTAGATGTGCAAAAGGTCTATGTATAGTTTGTGGTGCGTCCAATCATAGAATTGGAAACTGTCCTTGTAGACGCAACCCAGCTCACACACCCACCAACTACCCGCAGCAGCCTGCTATCCAGGCTCCTGCACCTCGTCTTGCACTCCCAGCTCCATCATCTGCACCGCCTACTCGCCAATTCCATCAGGCACTAAGGAACATGCCTCAAGGGCAGAGAAACATGCCATAAAGATAGAGGAATGTGCCCCCAGTTAGGAGAAACGTGTCCCGGCGACAGGCTTACACCTTAGCAGCCATAGAAGCTGAGACAGTTAACCAAGGTAACACTAGTAAGTCTCTTTCACATTTGTTTTTAAAAAAAACCTTGTATCACTTTGTTACTTCAGTCATCAAACTTTCCTTGAATCGGTTACACTTTCTTTTTACAAATTTCGAGGACGAAATTTTTATAAGGATGGTAGAATGTAACAACCCTAAACTTTCTGTAAAAATTTTTCAAAAATATACAGAAAGGGGTACTTTTTCCTGAGCACAAGTTATAAATTTGTTTTGCTTTTTAATAGCAAGAAGGAGCTTGTAGCTCACTGGTAAGACCTTGCACTGCTGAACCAAAGCATCAGAGTTCAAATCCCATCCCCCACATTATTTTTAATATTGATTTCTTTTTAAATTTTTAGAATCCCAAGAGTTTACACGTGCTAAACCCGTAAAATAAAAGGTCACACTAAAAACAAATTACCCCACTATGCTAACCAGACGACGACGGACCTTCGACGGTGAGCCTCAGCCCGACTCGGCCGACTCGGCCGGCGAGGCCGGGTTGATTCGGCTGAATCCGAGTTGACCCTTCATGAAACTTGTGCCTCTTTGTCTTCTGAAAGCTCCTGTATACTTTAAAAATCCTGAACATCAACAGAGCCATTCAAAACCCCATTAAATCATATTTTTAATACAATTTTTAATACATTTTCAATACAACTTTTCATCTACCCTAAACCCTGGATTACCCTATAAATACCACCCTAAAACACACCCCTCTCACTCACAAATTTTGTCCAAAACTCTCAAGAAAACTCTCTAGAATTTTGTGTAAAAGTGAAGTTAGCAAAGGGCGAAGCTCTGGCAATTTTCCGACGACGACCCCGGGAGTTCCCGGCGACGAAACGACGCACCGGTGACTCCTACCGCTTCTTCTCCCTCTTCTCTTGACTCTAAACCGGTAAGTCCCACCTCCCTCTTCTCTATTCCATTCCAAAAATTTTCAAAACTAAAACCCGACGGAAGCGGAGTTAAATCCGACTTCGAATTCGGTTTTCTTTGTAAAGTTCAATTTTTCTTAACACAACATTACAAAACTCTTACATCTTGACTATTAATCATTAACTAACCATATGGAACAAATGTCATTTCAAAAGAATGTATATTTCAATTTTTATCGCACTTTTTCGGTAAAATACCATGTAATTTAGTTTTGACTTTAAAACATCATAAATCTTGCTATACCTTTAGATAGATCACTAGGTAATGACCTACCTCTTCACAACACTCATATGCAACTTAGCACAATACCTTTTGGGAAATATAGATTCGGAAAATACCATTTTACACAAAACTATTTTTAACTTATAAAAAACGTTTTCTACAAGATTACGTATTTTTACAAATCTTTGCAAAGTGCCGCTACAACCCAATTTTGGGGAACCCGACTGGGATGGTGCGGATTATCGCACATCCCTGGGCTTAGTAGTGCGAGATTCAGACCTCCGGAAGGAGCATTCGGTCTTGAGAGATTTAAAATACAAATATCTTAAGAAAATGAGATTTCTAGAAAATGATAAATTAAAATTATTTTATATAAAATATGTGTGTGTGTGTGTGTTATCAAAATACTTACTTTTGATATAATATAAATATTCCAACTTTTCCAATCAAAAAAATCACTTTACATGAAAATACTATGAAATTCCATACAAGTCCAACACTTTACAATTAAATACCATGTATTATGAAAACTAAGTTCATTCATTAGAAATGTCATAAATATAAAATCCACAGCTATGAAAACTCTAAAGACGGTAATTAAATACTTAAGATGTATTTTGTAAATTATACAAAATTATTTTTACATAAAACCCCCTCAAGTTTTATAAATTACAATAAGGACCCTAGTAAATATAGGTTTAAGAGGGACCAATCTCTTGAACCTCATGGAGCCGGAGAAGTGGGTGCTTGTCTATTTTAAGGTAGACAACTTAACAAACGGTGTTATCAACACGGTAACCGTCTTTGAAAAAGACACAAATCCTGTCGCCCATGTGCAACGGTTACCGATAACATCAAAACCTAATTTAGGACTTCAATTTCTTTTTTAATTGTATGACTCAGACTGCGTCTCATTATAAATATTCTAACTTGAATATGATTCAAGTATAATCTACAATACTACAATTCAATATGAATCTATATATTCAATCTGTTCAAACTATTCAATTTATATTAACCGAACCGAACCATGGATATACTTCCATTTACATGATTCTCCAGTTACAACCATGATTCTCCAGTTACATCCATTTATTGATATCATAGTTTTGGCAAGTCATCCAACTATACAAATTAAATTACAAGACAATACAGGTTGCAATACCATACAAACAATACAATCAAGACATCGTGGGGTTAAGTGGTAGATTGGTATGGAAGGTGTTAGAAGTGGCACGAGACTATAAGATTTAAGACACCTAACCTGACTACATTTGCCGTTGTTCCGGGTTGTATAACGGAGCTTTGTACTTCCATTTGCCTCTAGTCTCTGGCATATAGAGACTCCTCTCGTATACACTAGCATTTTTCTGTACCAAGCTACAAACAACAGCGTTAACATTAAATACAATTTTAAAAGCTACACACTCTCTCTCTGTCTATTCTATTTCTCCCTTATCTTTGGGACTTACCGAGCGATTGTTCGCTGACGACATTCCTTCTCTTTCTTCTTTGGAATATTGTCAGGTGATCCGGACACTCAGGAGATCGAGCACACCAGCGAGGACTTGGATCAACTAGCCTACGACCCAAAGTTTTAGATTCATTATACACATTTCATTTTAGTAGTTTTCATTTCTGTTATGCCACTGTTTAGGCATCGCTTTATCCCATGTATTTACTTTTCCATGTATTGTAAAAAGAATGTGAATAAATAAAGTTGTTGTTCAGTTATATCTTTTGTCTCTTGTGCATTTTTATATTGCTTAGATACGCTTAGCGTATTTACTTCAGAGTAAATACGTAGCGGCCTCGTCGCGTCCTCTGCCCATACACTGGGAAGTGGGGCGTGATAGATTGTTAGGAATATGTATGCCCTAGAGGCCATTATTGTATGATATAGTGGATGCTTAGACATATATATAGAGGACTTTCTTGCTCAACATGATAGTATACTATCTGGTTACTCTTTATCTTAATATATACACTTGTATTATTATACTGTTTCTCTGATACATGTTGATAAAGCCCTTAGGATGTTTGCTTGACTACCTGGACTATGATGCGGATCATACTACTGGGACTTGTGTTGTCTACAAGCACATCCTTTAAATGTTCCTAGTCAAGGGAGTATCGAGACAGGGCATTGATATTCCAGAGTAGACTAGTGTATACGTTTTTTGACCCTGTATGGGGCGATGGTTGATCCCATAACTATTAGTGTTTGACATCAAAGATTGTACACAGGCGCTCATTAGAGAATGGGTACATTGAATAGGACTCGTCAAGAACTCCTAGTTGGTACTATACCTATCGTCAGATAGCAGTTCTCTGGTGACACTGGTACAGGTAAGTCTGTAGACCCGAGATCGTCATAGTGTCTTGTGTGGTTCCTACTGTACTTTGATTTCCTCCCTACCACGGCTCAAAGAGGTGTGCAAACATGTGGATTTTAGGTACGATCTCGAGTCACATGGAGGCAGTGAGCGATAGGAGGGGTTTCATCTCTCCCGGTATTGGGAGTTGATGTTGCGCTATACTTGATTGGCTATAACTGTAAGTCCCTGGCCAGGGCTGATGAGATTTACTGGTAAGAGTTATCAGTAGTTTCTCAAACCGTTATGAGCCATACATCAGCATGACTTATCAAGTTACTGGGGTCTGACGATTCCACCCTTAGACTCGATATACGACATATCAGACGAAAAGACCGGACTGTACGGTAAGTGTTACTTATAGGCTTCATGGGAGTTTGGACAAGTTTTCTTGTTGATTTTCTATTCGCTCAATACCTGGGTAGCCGTTTCATTCATCTACTACCGCTGACGGCTTGTGGGTGGCTGATGTGATCATCACCTACTGCGGGCGTATTGATGAGTCTTTAGAGTCCCATACAGAGGCTTCATAGTTCATGCGAAACGAAGTAGGGCACATATGCTGATATGTGCGGGGGGCCTGATTAAATACGAGTATGTGATACCATATTCTAATCTGGCGGTTATCTAATATTGGTCAGGTTATATGTGATATAACCGGATTATCGAATCAAGTGTTGATTTGATAATGTGATATACAGATAAATGATATCAGCCAGTTATATGTGATATAACCGGATTATTGAATCAAGTGTTGATTTAATAATATTATATATATTTTTATGTGATATAATTATATATATATATATATTAACTAATATTATTAGCTCACTTATTATTTACTTAATATATATATATATATATATATATATATATATATATATATATATATATTAAAAGAAGCATGGTTGAATTTCTATTTTGTGAAAAGAGAAATGATGAGGTGGAAAAATAGGGAGACTTTTATGGTATGGTGCAAAACATGGCTTGATGAATTTTTTATTCATCATCCTTCGCTATTAAAGTATGGTTACAATTCTATATTGATAGATATTGGTTGCTTCAATAATGTGAGGGTTTTAAGCAATTCTTTACCTGGTTCTTTTTTGCCTTAGCCATTTTTTTTTGCTCATCTCTCTAGCTCTCTCCATTTCCTTCACCTCTACCGCCAAGCCCTAACACTCACATGAGTTGTAAAACCTAGGACTTGTGAGGATCCTTAGTGAGCTAAACACCCCTACTTCACCATCCTACACTAGATTACACTACTACAAATATGGGTTGCCCCTACGGATTTATCGGTAGGGGCAACCCACTGCCCCTACGGATATATACGTAGGGGCGAAAAAAGACCCCGTAGGTGCAAAGGCCGCAGGTGCAAGTTGAGGCCCTGAACTTGCCCCTACGGACAAATTTAAGCCCCTACGGATATATCAGTAGGTGTTATAGCCCCTACGGAGTACCCCGTAGGGGTAATAAAATCATATATGTAAATTTTTTTTTTGAATATATTGTATATACCTACGGATATACCCGTAGGTCCCTTTTAGACCCCTACGGATATATCCGTAGGGGATATAAAGTAGCTCCTACGGTTATGTCCGTAGGGGCTACTCCCAACACCCTGCACTGAGATCGGGGGGAAAAATATCAGGAAACCTGATATTTTCCCCTACGGATAAATTCGTAGGGGATAAACAGTGGCCCCTACGGACATATCCGTAGGGACAACCCCAACACCCTGCACTGATATCAGGTGGGAAAATATCAGGTTTCCTGATAGTTTGCCCCTACGGATATACCCGTAGGGGCAACGTATGTACCTGCGGCTTAAGCCGTAGGTACATATTGTCTGTATTTTTTTTTAAAAAATGGGCTGCTAGATTTTTTCCCGCCCTGTGCACAATACTATATACATCAATCAAATCATATATTGCAGTATTCATAATCACATCTCACGCATATATATAATATACAAAAGAAACCCAAAAACTGAATATGATATAAATACAAACCAATATCAATATCGTTTCAAAATGTAGTACAATGTGATATAAATACATGTTTCAAAAAATAAGAACCAAAAAGCTACCCTAGTTCGGTCCAGCTCCACCTCCGAATAACGTTAGAATAACGCGCGCCTGCTCATCGGTCAATACACTCTGCAATGCTGCATATAAGGGAGTCTGAGCGGCATGTGGAGCTGGCGATGTGGTCTGCGCAGCCGCCGTCGAGGTAGTCGCTTGCGGAGCCGCGGCTGCGGGAGTCTGAGTGGGCGGTGGAGCTACAGGAGCTGTCTGCGGAACCGCAGCCGATGTAGTGGCTTGCGGAGCCGCAGCCGAAGGAGATGCATGTGGAGGCTCGGCCGATCTACCCTGTCGCGTCTGGACATAACGTGTGTAAGAAGCGTGTAAGAACTGTGTATTATTCGAATTCGTTTCATTATTAAGTTATTTCGAAACCCTGTTTGGATATCTAGTTTGGAAAAGCGTTGTTTATTTTAATTACATATGCATGTATGATTAATCAGACTTAAGTCTAAAACCAAATAAGCTCAAGCTACGTACTAATTATGGATATGTTGATATGTATATAATATGAAATGATATTTTACTATAAAGTAGTATACATACCAGCATCTCCTTCGACTCCTGAACGGTGGCCCTCAAGCTATCCAGTTTCTGATGGACATGCCGGCCACTGGAGACGGAGGAAGTAACCGCCGGGGTGGAGTCCAACCTCATATGGGCCCTGCTAGGGCCCAATCCCCGGCCTCTCTCCCAACCTCCGTGGTGCCCTCCGTGTGCGGCGTCCAGAACTGGGGTCAGCAGCCTCGGATCGTTCTGTCCGGTAAAATCGATCCCCGAGACCTGGGCCTGCTCAACCACCCGCTCCTACACCCATATTAAGCAGTAAAGTATAAGTATAAAATTTAAACTTGAACCTTCCAAAACTAAAATTTCAAATTTGGGTAGAAAAAATATTAACACTTACGCAGTACTCCTGGGTAGCGACGTCGGGACATCGAAGCTCGCCCGTGGCGGGATCTGTCGAGGTGCCGTGGACGGCAAGATATGCGGACAGCACGCTCGGTGTACCACCTGACGCCACGGTCCGAGATGTCTGCAATATTAGAAAGTAACTCTTAATATTAGAAATATTAGAGAATAACTCTTAATATTGCAGAATATTAGAGAATAACTCTTAATTTACCGATAACTCCATGGCTCGAGTAATGTTCCTCGAGCCACCTGTGTAAGTGGGGCGACCCCTCTTCGCCGACTTCCTGTTCTCCGTATTCTGAGCGGCCTGTTTCTGCACAACGCATTAACATTTAGTTTTCTAATTAAGAAACACAAAGAAATAAATTATATCATAAATAATGAATTAAATTTAAAATACATACTTGTTTGCGTTCGGAGTCGAAATAAGCGCACAATAGAGGCCATGTCTCTACGTCGACTCTCGCAAACGCCGGAGTAGATAGGAGGGCCGCTCTCTCTGCCTCGGGGGTCGCTATCCACAGGGAGTAGCAGTCGGCCTTCAGCTCATTCCTGTTGTATCGGACCTTGGCCTGCATGTTCTTCATCAGGCCATTGTACAGAGCATGAAGGTCGAGCACCCTCCCCGAGTGATCAGGGTCGGCTACAGGCTGAAAATCGTAATCCAACTGAAAATACAAAAAAAAACATTGTTATTAGATTGCAAGTGTTAATAATAAATATATTGGATAGATCAAATGAAAATATATATTAATACATACCCGAGCCTGTTCAAAGAAGAGGGCGAATGAGCGCTGGTGCTGCTCGCCCCACTCAACGTGAAGTGGATAGTTCTTCACGATCCGGCTCTCGTCCCCCAAATACCGGCCGAACCTCTCGGCATGAGGACCGGTATAGCGATAGTCAAGGGTAAAAAATAGGGGGAATGCTGCCTCCCCCCTAGCTCTATTAGGCCTCAGCCTATGGGACTGATTCGGGCCTCGAGTCCCCCTCTGGGGATGGAGAGGCCCTGCGTCTGCACGAAATATCAAGACAATCAATAATAAGACAAAGTTGTATTAAGAAATCAAGGTTAAACAAAAATTCAAGTGTGATATATACCTCCGGTGAATAACGCACGAGCCTGGGCCCGAGCAGCAGCACGAGCGGGACGATAGTTCCTCCGGTGAGGAACAACCGGGGTCCCGGACCCGGACGCATCCCCTCCAACTATAAAATAAACATCGACGCTAAATCTCCATGAAGTTCATATTTATTCTATAGAGCATATGTAAAATAAATAAATATTTTAAATTTATTCATACTAACCTGCAGACGATGCGGAGGGTATGGAAGCGGCAGGAGTGGCCCCTGTGGAAGGTGTGGACGCACCACCTATAATTAGACAATTAAAAATAGATTTTATAAGTAATTGCAAAAAGAATGTGTAGATCAATAATATAACGTTCTAAATCAATATGCATGAACTATAGGACATATAAACATACCCGCAGGTGCGGTGGTGTCACCACCTACAGCTAGACAATAATAAAAATTGCTAAGTAAGAGCAAAAGGAATGTGTATATTTATGATATAGCATTCTAAATCAATATACATACACTATATGATATATAAACATACCTGGAGGAGCGGGGGTGGCCTCTGTCCCAGATGTGGACGCAGGACCAACAACTAGACAATTAAAAATAGATTTGATAAGTAATTGCAAAAAGAATGTGTAGATCAATAATATAACGTTCTAAATCAATATGCATGCACTATAGGACATATAAACATACCCGCAGGTGCGGTGGTGTCACCACCTACAGCTAGACAATAATAAAAATTGCTAAGTAAGAGCAAAAGGAATGTGTATATTTATGATATAGCATTCTAAATCAATATACATACACTATATGATATATAAACATACCTGGAGGAGCGGGGGTGGCCTCTGTCCCAGATGTGGACGCATCACCAACAACTAGACAATCAAACATTGACAATATAAGTAATTTTGACATAAACATGCATGAATATCTGTAATATTAAATTGAAAATGGATATGCGTGCAGTATACCTGGATGTGTGGCAAAATCCACACGGAAGGAGGCATCCGAAGGGGTCTCCGATCTGGGTGCAAGACCGGCCCTCTGAAGCTCCCTACGGAGCTCTCCGGGCGGCAGAACCGCTCTGCCTCTGCCTCTGCCTCTGCCGCGGCTGGAGCTCCTGCCGCCCCTCGCTGCTCCCGACATCGTCATCAAATCTAGATAAACGGTTCGTGGACGTATTAGACAATCATTAAAAGTATTGACTATATATGATCTAGAGCGTAAAATGTGAAGTAATAATATAACATTACTAATAACCTTTTTCGTTTCGTGGGCGCATCATACATATCTACTTGGATTTCATCGTCGATGTCATTTCTAACCCACGTAACTTCATGATCGGTCGAAGACAACCCGTCCTTCGAAACAGACGGTCGGAGCACTTTAAGCCTTCTCTCTTCTTCGTCCTCATCGCTGTCCTCGTATTCTGGGACATCGTAGACATCTCTAGGTTTCCATCGGCATACAACACTCCACCCCGGATGCTTCAAACACTGTGAGTAGTATACTTGGAACGCTTGGTTCGGAAAGATAAACGGATCGTCTTGACCGTAAAATCGAAGTGTGTTCACACTGGTCAATCCATATTCATCTTTCCAAGTCCCAAGACTGCTTCTCCACCTGTCTGTATCGGTTCGCGGATCGTACCAAGTACAGTGGAATATATAAAAGGGTTCTGATCGTCCGGGATAGTGGATGCCGAGTATACAATTTAAGTACCCATAGTAAATCACACCGTCCGATCCTACCGTCGCAATACCACTATTCTGAGTGATTCTAGATGTTTCTATGTCCTTAACTTCGAATTTGTTTCCAAGGACACCAAATCCTTTGTAATGTGCAACCTCCATACTAGGAAATTGAGCTAAACATCTTGAATCACTCTCAAATGATGCAGACAAGTTCGGATCGTGGATCTAACAAAACAAATTTTACGATAAATACATAACGATACAAGTTTAGATTAAAACTGATAGCAATAAAATGTAATTCGAATAACTTACATGCTCTGTGACCCAATCACAAAAATTATCCTGATGGTATTGTTCCAAACGCTCTTCGTTCCAATCAGGATGCCCCTCACGTACCTCGTTAAAATGAGTTCTGTTTTCGACAAATAATTGTGACATTAATATTATGTCATTTCATACACACACAAACACAGATATAACAATTAATCCAAAAGAACTTACTCTCTAATTTGTTCAAGACATACGCAATTAAGCAAGATAAACCGGTATATCTTGTTGATAAACATAGTGTCTACCCTCTTATACTCGGCTTTACCATATGGCCCGTCTTGAATTCTTCGTGGTCGGTTAAGCCTTGTCTCAATGTTCTCGTCCAGATAGCGGGAACAAAATGTGGTTGCTTCATCAAGAAGATAACCTTGCATGATAGAACCCTCTGGTCGATTTTTATTGCGTATATACTTCTTAAGAGTGTAAAGGTACCTAATGAGAATATGTTGAATAAATAAACACGGGCATACATGACAAAAATAAATTTATAAATTGCGCGAAACGAAAAATTACACGTACCTCTCGACGGGATACATCCATCGATATTGTACCGGTCCGGCTAACTTCGCCTCAGTTGCAAGATGAACCGTCAAGTGTATTATGATATCGAAGAACCGTCAAGTGTATTATGCCAAATCATTGCCTCGGCTGTTTTCTTGCACCTGAATAGCCTCTGTAGCCACTGTGTTATGGGAAAATATCGTGCTATCTTCACAGGTATATCAGGCTTCTTATCAGAATCTTTCGGCTTATACCTGGCCTCTCCGCATGTTGGACACTCTTTCAAATCTGAATTCTCTTTCCGGTACAACACGCAATTTTTAGGACATGCTTGAATCTTCTCGCACTTTAGACCCAAATCAGACATCATTTTCTGGGCTTCGTACCAGCTTTCGGGCACATTATTTCCCGGAGGCATAGAATCTTTCAAGAACAAAAGAAGCATTGTGAATGACTTGTTGCTCCATCCATTTAGGCACTTAATTTGGAAAAGTTGGACGAACCATGAGAGGGTGGAATACTTCGCATTCTCATAAATTGGTTTCCTAGCATCATTCATGAAATTTTCATATTTATCCGCACGCGGTCCGTGACCGGAAGGAATGTCATCTTCGGTACGAATAGATTCACCTAGGGCAGCCTCTACCATATCCTCCATTTCTTCTGATGGAAATAAATTTCCGTATCCTGCCGTGTTACCGAATTCTTCTTTTTCTCCTGCCGCATTATCGTGTTCTCCTTCTTCTACCGCAGTACTGCATTCTTCTCCTTCCCCGTGATATTTCCAAATTGAATAAAGTCTAGTAAACCCATGTTTTACAATATGAAGCTCTGCCAATTCTACCTTCTGCCAGTACTTATTGCCACATCTATCGCACGGACAGAGAATCTTCTCTATTATGATCTTATTATGTGCTCGTGCAAATTCAAGGAAAGCAGCAACCCCTGCGACAAACTTAGGTTGCATAGGTTGTTTCCAATCCACATACATCCAGTCCTTAACTCTGACGTACTCATGGGCCATGTTAGACTGAATAACATATAAATTGTAGGTTATGCTGACTATATTGAGAAATATAAGAACGGGATAGTTACTGACAAAGGAGAAAATCCATGTATATGCTTTGTGTGTGCGTTTGTCGTTGAAAAGAATAAATTATCGCACGTTATGTTGACCGATAGACGGGGACTAAGTGGCGCTTTTAATTAGTTTCATATATGGGTATCGATGGGAATATGAAGGTTTCATATTATCATATATTGGTTTTAACCCGAACATCTCGAATCGCTCTCTGATTATGCGTTTGTATGTATGTGTTCCGGCTGTCGGGGGTAGGCTTCTATCCCATTAAGAATGTATAGAGCGAACGCCCATCACTTGTGCTTTCAGCCGTTTCGAGTAAATTTCGGCAGCACCTCCCCGCTGTTCTTCGAGTACACTGTAATAGAATAGATAATCATTTCAAAGCTGTGAAACAACGTTGAAATGAACATCTAATCTATCTTTGTACACAGAGAACCAGCGGAAAGGTACCGACGAAATATCTCGAAACGGATGAAAACACAAGTGAATGAAGGCGTTTGCTTTATACATTCTTAACTTGTCCACGCGGGACAAATCTATGGGTTACCATACGATTGAATTTTCTCGTCGCGTAGACTATACGACGGTTGTTAGTATCGAGCTATACTGTCCGATATTTAACAACCTTCGTATAGTTCTAGGTCACGACGAGCATCGCACGTATGTTAACCGATAGACGGGGACTAAGTGGCGCTTTTAGTTTCATATACGGGTATCGATGGGAATATGAAGGTTTCATATCATCATCGAGTATCATATATTGGTTTTAACCCGAACATCTCGAGTCGCTCTCTGATTATGCGTTTGTATGTATGTGTTCCGGCTGTCGGGGGTAGGCTTCTATCCCATTAAGAATGTATAGAGCGAACGCCCATCACTTGTGCTTTCAACCGTTTCGAGTAAATTTCGGCAGCACTTCCCCGCTGTTCTCCGAGTACACTGTAATAGAATAGATAATCATTTCAAAGCTGTGAAACAACGTTGAAATGAACATCTAATCTATCTTTGTACACGGAGAACCAGCGGAAAGGTACCGACGAAATATCTCGAAACGGATGAAAACACAAGTGAATGAAGGCGTTTGCTTTATACATTCTTAACTTGTCCACACGGGACAAATCTATGGATTACCATACGATTGAATTTTCTTGTCGCGCAGACTATACGACGGTTGTTTGTATCGAGCTATACTGTCCGATATTTAACAACCTTCGTATAGTTCTAGGTCACGACGAGCATCGCACGTATGTTAACCGATAGACGGGGACTAAGTGGCGCTTTAGTTTCATATACGGGTATCGATGGGAATATGAAGGTTTCATATCATCATCGAGTATCATATATTGGTTTTAACCCGAACATCTCGAGTCGCTCTCTAATTATGCGTTTGTATGTATGTGTTCCGGCTGTCGGGGGTAGGATTCTATCCCATTAAGAAAAAATGGAGTGTATTTCGCTGTGAGAGACTCTTCAAAGAAATGGAGGAAGAAGCACTAAAGAAAAAAGAGAGAAAAATAAGAATATAAAGTTGAAACTAAACTTGAGCTATCCGCTGAAATCATAAAGCATAGGAAAGTTGATTGAGTCTTGATCTATTGCTCTTTCTTTGCATTATCTCGTATGTCCATTTATAGATTTTAATGCCACATGAGATGTAATCAGTCAGCTCCCTATGGTTGTATTAATGTCAGCTCTTACACAATATGGGTATCTTCCTTACCATTAAGACAACTATGGAATATGTTAATTTAAAATGTAAGGTTAACTTTCTATGTATTCTGAGGGACTGCTTGCATAGAACTTAGCTTGATCCTCTCAATTATTACACATAAATATGCTGACATGCCTCTCATAACCCTAACCCCAGCCCCACAGTAACCCTAACCCTAGCCCCAACCCTAACCCCAGCCCACCGTAACCCTACCCCAGCCCCACAGTAACCCTAACCCCAGCCCCACAGTAACCCTAACCCTAGCCCCAACCCTAACCCCAGCCCACCGTAATCCTACCCCAGCCCCACAGTAACCCTAACCCCAGCCCCACCGTAACCCTAACCCCAGCCCCACCCCAGCAGCAGCCGAACCCCAACCCTACCCCTACCCCGACCCCGACCCCGACCGCCACCGCGCCCCTACCCAAACCCAACTCTCGCGCGCGCAACCCAGACCCAGCCATGAATAATCCAAAAATGCTTTAATTTACCTCGAGATTTATACCTGAACGGGTGCGCTGGTGGGCTGGAGCGACGACGGTGGCGAATTGGCGAAGAAACCGGCGGTGGCGACGACGGTGGCGACGAAACCCGCGGTGGCGACGACGGTGGCGACGAAATCGGCGGTGGCGACGACGGTGGCGACTCTTCCCAACGACGGTGGCGACGCGACGGTGGCGATTTAGGGTTTTTCGCGCGCGTTTGAGGGAGAGAGAGAAAATGAGCGTAGGCTTTTCGATCTGGCTTTGTTTTAAAACGATATTTACTTGCCCCTACGGATATATCCGTAGGTCCTTTGTTTGCGCCACCGTAGGGGCAAACACCAAATTAAGAATTAATTTTTTTATTCTTGAACGTCGGTGCCCATAGGGGCAACCCTTTAGCCCTACGGAGTAATCCGTAGGGCCAAGTAAAATCTGCCCCAACGGATAATTCCATCCGTAGGGGCAACCCCCTATTTTACTAGTGTTAGTACTTTGGTGTAGTGTGTTTCTTTCACTAAAGATAGTTTAGTGAAGAGGTAGCTTGGTTTAGTGGAGCTTCGGGTGGATCATCTTCGGCACGAAGACAAAAGAAGCTCGATCCAACTTGAAGTGGAGCCTAGTGGAGTCATAGGGACTACTACCCGTAGCATTTGAAGAGAAGGACACGGTCTGCAAAGGTTGCTGTCTCCTTCTCTTAGCTACTTTAGTTGATATTAAACCATAAACCCTAATCATCTAGTTTAGATTCTAGGTTAGTGTTTATTAGCACCGTGAATTTTTTTAAATTGGTATGCTTGATGCTAGTAAAATCCAATGGTGGTGCTGATAAACACTTTCAGTATTTAATCAAGCTCCCGCACATATTACCGTATATGCCCTACTTCATTTCGCTTGAGCTAGGAAACCTCTGTGTGGGACTCTAAGGACTCGTTAATATGCCAGAAGTAGGTATTGATCATATCAGATACCCACAACCCGTCAGCAGTACTAGCTAGATGTAATCTGTAGGGTGTTTTTCGTCACCCTATTGAGATGGGAATACACGCGCGCTTGTCAGGCGTACTACAGATTCCCCCTGCTTAGGGAAGGCAGGGGTTTATTGATTGTGGGGATCCGAATCTCCGGCAGCCGTGGACTAAGCTGCCGTTAATTACCCCTCTCCTTTGGGTCGAGGGAACCTCCGATTGACGGGTTAAACTGGTCATGCGAACTCAATGTGCAGTGCACGTGTGTTTTGTTTTGGAGGGATGGTTTGGATATATCGGGAGCCACGCAGAGTTTTTTACGAGGGTCCCGCTACCCGGATAGCGGGCTGGGGGTCAAGAGGGCTAGCATCTCCCTTGCGGGGTGCGGGACAGCGTCCCGGCCCCAAATTTTTTTCGGAGGGATAGTGTTGTGGAGTGTGTGTGTGTGTATATATATATACATGTATACATATAAAAAAAGGGAAAAAGCGCCCAAAGGACGCGTGGGGCCAGCGCCTCGAGCCCTATGCGCTTAGGTGCTGTGCGCTTAGGCGCTAACGCACCACGTATCCGACACGTGGACGCTGGGCGCTTGAGCGCTAGGCGCTCGAGCGCTAGCGCACCATGTGTTGACACGTGGGTGCTCGGCGCTTGAGCGCTAGGCGCTCGAGTGCTAGGCGCTCAAGCGCTAGCGCACCAAGTGTCGGCACGTGGACGCTTGGCGCTTGAGCGTTGGGCGTTTGGCGCTCGAGCGCTAGCACGCCACGTGTCGGCACGTGGGCGCTTGGCGCTTGAGCGCTGGGCGCTCGAGCGCTAGCGCGCCACGTGTCGGCACGTGGGCGCTTGGCGCTTGGGCGCTGGGCACATTGAGCGCTAGGCGCTCGAGCGCTAGCGCGCCACGTGTCGGTACGTGGGCGCTTGGCGCTTGAACGCTGGGCGCTTTGAGCGCTAGGTGCTCGAGCGCTAGCGCGCCATGTGTCGGCACGTGGGCGCTTGGCGCTTGAGTGCCGGGCGCTTGAGCGCAAGGCGCTTGAGCGCAAAGCGCTCGGGCGCTTGGGAGCCGGTGAGAAAAAGGGGCTTTTAGCTCCAGAAACTCCCGAAAGAGAAATCAGGGTGGAGTCAAACTCCTAAGATGTTTTGAAGTTGATGAAGGACTTCTCTCCTTGAGCCCTAATTCTTCCCCAAAGTGGGGTTTCTGGAGGTGGGTCTCCTTCTTCCTCCTCTGTTGGCAGGGGATCTTGAAGATCAAGAGATGTGAAATTTTAAAAATCTCTCCTTTTTGAGATCTAATGGAAGATCTGAGTTCCTCTTTATGGGTTTTATGGTGAAAAACTATTTAGTTTTATAAAATGATGAGTAAAACTCTTGATTTAGTTCAAAAGAAAAGAGAAGGTTTTAGAACCTTGAGGAAGGAGAAAGATCTCAGATATAAAATTTGTTTGAGAGAGAAAAAGTTGTGAGATATTTTCATTATCCTTGCCTTTATAGACTATACACTTTACACATAGCCCCTTGGGCTTCACAAAATGGCATTTTGTCTATCTCATGGCTCATGTGCCATTTCTTTTTGCATATAAGCCATGGGCTTTACAAAAATTTGGCTTTATGCCTATTTTTCTTACATTTATCCATAAAACAAAATAAAAGAAATACAACAAAATTATTTATTACAAAATTTTTATCTTGGCATGGGGTGGAGGCCGGCCGCTTCATGTTCGGGCTCGACCCGGGCATGGGCCCACTGGATCTGGGCTTAGGCCCACTTGGCTTGGGGTTGACTTTGATTTTGTCTTGGTCAACCGGGGTGTAAATTTTTACCCCAACAGTAATGGCTACCCAGCTTTTGAGCGAATAGAAGATCAACAAGCAAACTTGTCCAAACTCCCGTTAAGCCTATAAGCAACATTTATCGTACAGTCCAGTCTCTTCGTCTGATATGTCGCATATCGAGTCTAGGGGTGGAATCGTCAGACCCCAGTAACTTGATAAGTAATGCCAATGTGTGGCCTATAACCGTTCGAGAAACTACTGATAACACTTACCAGTAAATCTCATCAGCCCTGTCCAAGGTTACTGTTATAGCCATTCGAGCATAGTGCAACATTAACTCCCTATACCGGGAGAGACGAAACCCTCCTCCTATCGCTCATTTCCTCCATCTGACTCGGGACTGTACCTATATAACACCTCGAAAGGTTCTATTTGAATCGTCTCCTAAAAGCTATTATTGTAAGAGAACTCAATCAAGGGCAAGTGATAATCCCAACTGCCACCCAAATCTAGTGCACAAGCTCCTCGAGAGTCTGAATAGTACACTCTGACTGACCATCGGTCTGTGGATGGAAGGCAATACTGAAACTCAAGCAAGTGCCTAAAGCTTCCTGAAGTTTCTGCAAGATACGATTGGTAAACTGTGTGCCTCTATCGGAAACTAGACAAATCGGTACGCCGTGCAACCGGACAATCTTATCAATGTAAATCTGGGCATATTGAGCATATCCGAAAGTGTTCTTCAGTGGAAGGAAGTAAGCCGCTTTAGTCAATCGATCCACGATCACCCAAATGGAGTCATACCCACTACTGGACCAAGATAGACCCACAACGAATTCCATGGATATCTGCTCCCATTTTCACTCCGGAACGGGTAAAGGCTACAATTCTCTTGCCGGCCTCTGATGCTCGGCCTTGATTTACCGACAAGTCATGCATCTCGAAACGAAATCAAATACATCCCGTTTCATCCATTCTCACCAGTACACATCTCGCAAATCGTGCTACATCTAGGTAGACCCCAGATGAACGCTATATGCGGACTGATATGCCTCTTCTAAGATCTCGCGCCTCAACCCCTCAAAGCCGGGCACCGTTAAACGAGTTCCAAACCGTAACACTCCTTTGCTATCGATTACGAACTCAGAAACTATCCATTGCCTAACATGTTCGCTGATCCCGGATAAATGATCATCATCTGACTGTGCTGCCCTGATGCGATTGAGAAAGAGTGGATGAGCAATAACTTGGGCTAACTGTCCTCCTACGAATGTGAACTCAAACTGAATGACACTATCACATAAAGTCTGCCAATCCGTAGTCGGCTGCCACTGTACTACGCCTAACCGAGACAAGCTACCTCCGGGCTTTCGGCTCAAAGTATTGGTCACTACATTCACTTTGCCCGGATAGTAAAGAATCTCACAATCATAGTCTTTCACAAGCACCATCCAACGACACTGCCTTAAGTTCAAATCACGTTGCTGGAAGATATAATTCATACTTTTGTGATCGGTAAAGATCTGGCACGACTCATCTTACAAGTAATGTCTCCAGATTTTCAACACAAAGACCACTGCGGTCATCTCTAGATCGTAAGTAGGGTAGTTCTACTCATGTTTTTTCAACTGACGAGAAGCATAAGCAATCACTTACCATGCTTCATTAACACATAACTTAAACCCACATGAGACGCATAGTTAAAGATCAAAAAACCGCTTGAGCCTGAAGGCAATAATAACACTCGCGCAGTTGTCAGACGAGTCTTCAACTGCTGAAAGTTCTGCTCGCACGCATCAGTCCAAAAAATGGAACTCCCTTTTAGGTCAAACCGGTCAGTGGTGCAACAATGTAGGATAAATCCTGCATGAAACGACGGTAATAACCCTCTAAGCCCAAAAAGATACGAATCTTGGTCACTGAAATGGGTCTGGGCCAAGGCTTTGCCGCTTCAATCTATTTTTTTCTACTTTCATCCTGTCGCTGATGACAATGTGACCCAAGAAATCCACATTATCAAGACAGAAAGCTCACTTCAAGAATTTAGCATAAAGCCGATGCATCTCAGAGTCTGCATTGAAATTCTTAAGTGTTGCACGTGATCCTCTCGACTTCCAGAATAGACCAAGATTTTTCTATGAACACGATAATAAATTGGTCGAGGAACGACTTGGAAATATGATTCATCAAATCCATAAATGCTTCCAGGGCATTGGTGAGTCCAAACGACATCACCAAAAACTCATAATGCCCATAGCGTGTCCGGAAGACAGTCTTTGGAATATCTTCCTTCCTGACTCGCAACTGATGGTACCCGGATCATAAATATATCTTCGAGAAGTATCCAGCTCCCTGGAGCTGATCGAATAAATCGTCGATACGAGGTATAGAATACCTATTCCGCACCTTAACTCGGTTCAACTGACGATAATCGATACAAAGCCTTATGCTACTATCCTACTTTTTCACGAACAGAATAGGAGCTCCCCAAGGCAATACACTCGGATGAATAAGTCCCATATCAAACAACTCTTGCAACTGATCTTTAAGCTTTTTGAGATCCGTCAGGCCATCCTATATGGCGTTATAGAATTAGGTTTCATGCCGAGGATCAAGTCAATGCAAAACTCGATGTCGCACTCCGGCGGCAACCCCGGTAGCTCATCAGGAAACACATTGGGGAACTCCCGCAAGTTTAACATGTCAACGGTGGCCTCTACCTTCGGGATACGAGCTATACATCTGGCCCTATGTCTATCCTCTACCACCAAATCTGCCACTACCTTGGCCTATAACACCTCTAAAAAACTGTCCGGACGCTGAAACATTCGAACGAACCCTCTTTGGTCCGGGAACAACTGCCGTCTCCTTCAGACGCTCCTCCACTCGTATCGCCGCATCCATAGCCTTCACATACGTATTGAAATGTTAAGAGATAATGGAAAGAAACAACTGCGTATCAAGGCTTCTCACAAACCTCTTGACCCTAAGCTCTTTGATAGTAACCAAATACAAAACATAGCGGGACAACTGAGTGAACTGCAAATCGAAATCGACTACGGTCATGATCATAGGTTTGCGCAACGCTTCAAATTATGGGCTCTGGAATCTCTCATGCTCTGAAGAAGAGTTTAGGCTTAGAAGACCTTTAAGAACTCGTCCTGAGTCATAGGAGGAAAGCCCACTGCTCGCCTCTCTCAATCCACTGATAATAAGTCTAAGAAAAACCCTCAAACCAGAAACTAGTCAACTCAACTGATCTTGTATCGGAGCACCTCAACGAATGACATATCCTAGCCATCCTATCGAGAAATGACTGAGGATCTTCTGTTGAATCCATCCTTGTGAACACCAGAAGCCTCAAACTTATAGATTATGGAAGCGATACCTCCATAATCCTTGCGACAACGGGTGTGGCTGCTTAAGCGATAAGATACACGATGGGCACCGAAATAGGTTGTACGACCAAAGGCCTAGGGTCCTATAGGTCTCAACTAACTGCCCCATCATCTGTTGCTATACGCCATCCGCGATACGAAGTTTTAAAAAGTTTATGGCAGTCGGGGGTGCTATACGCCATCTGCCTGATTTCCCACTTATAGACGCTATTCTACTCACCGGACTACAAATCATACTAGTTGAATCCTACGACCTCTTTTCCTCATATTGACACCTCGAGCATCTCCTCCAATGTTCCTTTAAACGTAAGGACACATACATCAATAATTTTATCCTACTGGTAATATGTAGCGAGGAAGAATACAATATTCGAATGCATATCGTTTACAAATGTAAGTTCAGAAAATGGCTTATTTTAGACTCTTTTTGAAAAATCACCAAAAATAGTAAACAAAATATTTGGACTCAAACTAAAATTATACATATATATAAATGAGTTCACTTTGATACTCCAAAATATGTTTTCCAAAATCTTAGTATAATACATGAAATAAAATAGAAAACTACAATATGTTTCTGAATATTTTTCACTGTCCAGAAAACATCCTTTCAGTAATAAAATGATATCTCTTGATTTTCTAAACTAAATGAGGCAAAACAAAATTCTGTAGATATATAAACAAAATTATCTACAACTTCCCATTTTTATTTTCTCAAAATTGTCAATGGAAAGATTCAGAATATTGCTACAAATTTAGTGAAAAACAGCCGCTGAAATCTGTAATTTCAGCTTGAAAACTCCTTAGTTAAAAATTCGTAGAAATTCATTTTACAGTAAAACTTAACCAAAAATTTTTTACTAAAAGATAAGGTAATTATATATAACTTTGTAGTTTTATAAAATAACTAATTCTTAACAGAGAGTCATCTAAAAACATTTGAAACCCTAACATATCACTATTTTCCAACCCCAAACCCAATTTAAAGAGAACAATTACAAGTACAAACTTTTGAAATAAATCATTAAAATTTATCAATTACTCCCATAAAAACTTATCATTTATGAGTAAAACTTCAACTAAAATAATATCATACTTTACAAATAGGGAAGTAGAATTTACCTAAATTTTGAAATCAAGAACTCTCCAAATGCTAGGAAATTTTCAAGTCTTCCATTTCTATTAATACTCGAGGTGATTTTTGTGCAAGAAAGATTCTAGCCATGCCTAAGAGATTTTTGAGAAAGGAAATAGAATATTCTGAAGAACATGAAAAAAGAAAAACAAAATGAAGATAACATGTGCATGCTCTCTCATCTTTCCTTCTCAAACATGTCATGCCATGTGTCGTAGCCTATGGTGATAAATCAACAATTTCATTTTTAAGAAAATAAGATATTTATAATTATTAACACATGCTTAACATGACATAATAACAAGTTTAAGAAAATGTATTAGTTTTATTTATTTAAAATGTATGACATAATACCTTAAACATAATTCTACAACTAACATATCTACATTTATATACTAATTTATAAAAACTCAATTAAAATAATTTTATCATATTTAATAAAACTCATTATATCATTAATAATTTAAAAAAATAAATATTAGAATTTTCGAAATGTTACTATGATCTTCGACGATTCCGAGTTGGTGATCGAAAAAACATGCAGGAAGTTTCAATGTCTGAGCGTTAACTTGATCTGATATGTAGAAAAGGTTAAAGGTTTACTCAAAAGCTTTGTCAAGGTCTGCGCGTAGCTTATGGATAGGGGGTTCATTGGTAAGGCAAATGACCTAGCTCAGTTGTGAAAATACTTTAGAAGGGGATGGATAAACTACGTATCCCATGGCAAATTTAAAAACTTAATTACTTTATTTTAAATGATTACCAATTTTCTACGGAACTGATTTAAACAAGTTAAAACAATGAAACTTAATATGGTAATCAACACAGTGACAGAAAAATTAAATAGAGTCAAAACAATGCAAATATAGAGATTTGTTGATTAGGGTTCACCATACTCCTGTGGCTAGTCCCCGCCTAAGATATCTTCTCAGAATTTCTGTATTAGGATTGTGAAGAACACGAATCTCTCTTCACAGGGATGTGAAGAACAACAATCTCTCTTTATAAGGATCTAACGATTGAACTTGTGATACCCTAAGAAACAAGTTTTCTTACTCACTAGTACATGATTCTCTAGGAAATCCGCACTTTCCTCTTTAATCCATATCGTTCTAGGAAGATCTCATTTTCCACTTCAGATCCACACAATTCAAGCAATGAGAGGCACCCCCTCTCATGGGTTGAGAACTACCCTTTTTCGTAGGTTGAGAGACACCCTTTCTCGTGGGTTTAGAATTGTTTCACAAATGATAAATTCACTCACTCTTAATCCTATGATCTCAATAGATTATAACTGATGTTGCACAAGGATTGATTTGAGAAGTTATATCAGGTTTTAGCTCTGTGGAAATTGGAAATATTTAAGGCAAGTGAAAGCACAAGAAAAACAAGAAAATATCTCAAAAGGATTTGCAATGAATGGTTAACTGAAAATGTGAAATTGCATGGGTTTATATAGGGATCGAATGGGAAGTTATTTCAACTTTCCATAACTGCTAAAAACTGTCATAAAATAGTTAATGACAATTGGAGGAAGTTAGAATTGAAAATGGCGTAAATGTCCCTTCGATTAGAAATTCAAATTTGAATTAACCACCAAAAACTACCCATGTAGACGTCTGTAGGAGACGTCTTTCATTAGAAAAATTCCTTCACCGGACATTTGTGGGAGACGTCTAGAGATCAAAAAAATCTTCAGGAGACGTCTGGCGACTCGTCTCTGAGAGATATATCCAGTATTTGATAAACTGAGAATTTTTTATAAAGACGTCTGTGGGAGATGTCGATGATTCAAAAAATTATGACATTGACGTATGTACCAGATGTGTGTGTTCTGACATGAATGAATTTGCCGTTTTTGAAACTTAGAGGTTTGAATTCCAACGATAGGTTAGATGTCTCTGAATGAGAGGAAGACGTCTGGAGCATAGAAAAGATGTTGGAATATGGTTTCTAACCTTATGAGATCATCACTGAACATATGTATAATACATATATCTCTTATATTCGTCTTGGTTCTTCTTTAATCTTCATTTTCTTGAATCGTTACTTCGATATGTCATTGTATCTAGATTAGGCTTGCAACATGTGTTCATATCAGATTTTCGTATTTTTATATCACTCATTCTTGATCACATTGCATATAGGTAGGTACTCTTGATCCGTGTTAGCTGAATAATTGCAGGTTACAGGTTCTCAGCTCTAAGTAAAGAAATTCATGAAAAAAGCGCAACAAATTCAGGACTTCTGCCAACCACAGATAAATACGGGTCTCCGCTCACTATCCGTATGATGCCGCATACTAGTTCAAGGGACAAAATGGCAAATCATTGGTCATTTCATGCACAAAATAAAAGGGCAGCACAAGATCCAAGACTTCAATGCGGAGCTTAAGAAAATCAAGGCAAAAAGTCCATATCATTTAACCTTTTTAGACTGCTGGAAATCTTGAAGAAAAATGATGAGATCCTGAGAAAACAAGTGTACCAAATAAAAGAGAACAGCAATATGGAAAACCACAGAAAAGATGAAGCCTCAATTCCACTACATGGCCGCGGAACTGCGGCCAACATGGCACTTAGGCCGCGGATCCACAGCCGAGTCAGCTCAGTATGGACTCGTTTTTTAAGGGTAGTTTTGTAATTGTATTTGGAGGCAGATTGTATCCCTAGGGTTTCAGTTTTCTGCCTATAAATAGCCCAGTGCAAAGCCAGGTGAAGTGTGTTTTTCTTTGTATTAGATTTTAGGACAAGATCTTGTAGTTCTTCTTCCTCTTCATCTTTCTCCATTAATATTGTAGTGAGCATCATGAGTGATAATGAATAAAAGAAGAGTTTTTTTTTATGTCTTGTAATTGTGTTATTTTACTTGCTTGTAATTTTCATTTGCTAATCTAATTGTTGTTATTTGTTTGTTTACTTTCTTTCTTCTTCTATTTTTCTTTATCCTTACAACCATGATACTTAAGTATGATCCTTGCAAAAGTGAGGTCTCAAATAGCTAGTTGTGTGATTTTCTCAACTCATTTCTTTCTATCCTCCTTCTTTGTTTTTTTTAATGGGTGAGTAGTTTCTCACTTGTTAGGGTAGGATAAGGAAAGTTTGAGAGAAGGAAATCTCTCTCACTTTTTTCTTTGCCCAACATCTTGATTCAGACTCCCGTTGATTGAACCACAATCCGCTCCCTACGGCACCCTATCCTACATGATAGCGGTGATTCCCTAGCGAGACCGGTTGTGGTTGAATTAACCGGAGGTTAAGGCTAAGAGCCAAGAACGGACGGACAAGGACCAAAAGGAAGGAACTAAGCGTTGGAAAGCCTAACTTACACTCGCAAGTTTCCTTCCTAGTCGTGCTAATCCCCGTTGTTGCCGATTACCTTAACACCGATATTAAGAGTGGCAACGAAAGAGGTGAGCGACTCCTGACTCAAACTAACCTAATCTCAACCCTAACAAGCTCTCTTTATACATATTTTTAGCACATTGTGAAACAAACCAAACCTGGACAAATTGGACTTAACTCGTTAAAATATATAGAAAAAGATTCCCATCTCTCCATGGACCGACCCGTACTCAACCGGCTAGTTACCAAGTGAAACTGTCTTGATTGCGATAATTAAAACTAAGCACGCAAAATCCTTAACAATCAAATGGCGCCATTGCCGGAGAGCCGGTAGTTTATTTATTTGTGTAATTTTGGGTTAATTTATGAATATATCTAAAACCAAAAACAAAAAAAATTACTGTAAAAATCCTCTTGTTATTTTTTTATTCTTTTTTGTGTAAGTGTGCGGGATAGGAAGAAGGTCAAGTTCAGTGCCAAAGGTGTGGGGAGTTAGACCCATATCTCGCGGCTACATCGCGGCGGATCAAGACGGAACCACGGCTTGCTGTAAAATTCTGAAGCAAATTCAGTGACCAAATCAAGATTCATGTGCTCTAACCAGAAAGAGGAGACCCAACTCTGCATAGGGAAGAAATTTGAAGCTCCCAACTCACTGTTCAGTCGTGGAACCGCGGTGCAATTGCCTGTTTGACCGCGGAACCTCGGTCAAACTATGACGTCAGCACCCCAATTTCTCTGTGAGTATTCCAATTCTCTTCTACCCTCCTCTAAACTCCACTGAACTATTCTTTCTGCAGCATTCTTTGCACAAACTCTCTTCCACTCTTTAATAAAACTGTTTTTGTGCAGGATTCTTTGTGCCGCCGCCAAATAAATTTTTTGCAAGTTTTTTAGATTTTTGTTTGTTAATCTTTTGCATAAATAATACGGGCTTTAAGGGGCTATAACACCAATTCAGATTGGGTAGGGATTTCATCACCCTTCCTAAGACCCCAAAAATCACTAAAAGCATACGCATTACCCTTGAGCTTAATAAAAAATATCTAGACTCAGCCAACTAAGGACTGTCGTGCTCAATAAGACAGAGGAAGGTTGTGGGCATTCGATCGTTTATCTAAACTTGACTTTGTGGTACCTAGGCTAGACAAGTGAGAAAGGTAATTTTAAAAGGCCCATCTCATGGTGATTCGTGAGCGGAACCCTCCTTTCTTCATTTTTGCTTACCTGGCCACAATTGGCAGTGAAGAGACGATTTGAGGGTTATCTCACAACTTGTCACTTTGGAACAGTTAGGAGCAGTCTAGTGGACTTTGAAGACCATAGCTCTAGGTATGATTGTGCATGTTTTGACTGTGATTGTTTGAAGTTGTGCCATAAATCCATACATATTTTTGCTAAAACTCTTTCTAAAAAAAAGGGGAAAAACAACAAAATAAAAAACTTTTATAAAAACTTGCCCTTTGTCGCCAGAATTCCATTTCACCCACCTTTCATCCATATTTCTCCATTGACGTTTTCTTACCCTCACCTTCTACGCTTTGACTATACTAAACTCGTTTAGTGTATGTCCGGTTGGACTCGGGACACTAATGCCTGCCTAGTCCGCGTTACGTTAGTTGCTACCAACTACACGATCGACTCCGACTCGAAACTCCCTCCACACCTCTTTCACCTTTACCTTTGCCGGCCAATTCCGACGTTGACCGAGATTCTGTTCATACATCCTTGCCTTCACCTTCACCATCACCAAATTCTTCTTCTGAGATGTCAGGATTTCCTCCTAACATCCCTTTACCTCCGCCGGGACTGATTACACCTCATCTGGGTGGGAATAACCCGCAACCACCTCCTGTTGTAGCGCCACAGCGAATCGTGCTCCAGGATCGTTTCTATCCTACCCTCTCTGCACTCCCTACCTGTTTTTCACTTCCGCTGGCCAATGGGGATAATTTCGAGACATTTTCGCCGATCATGCCTTCAATTGTTTCACCTCCAACGCTCGAACTCAAGCCGTTGCCGTCTCACCTCAAGTATTCTTACATAGGTGAGAACGAGACCCTCCCTGTCAACATCTCGGCTTCACTATCTCCAGAGCAGAAGAAAGCCCTTCTCACGGTCTTGCACAGCAATCGGTAAGCTTTTGGCTGGACAATGGCGGACATCAAGGGGATTAGTTCTCTGATCGTTGAACATCACATTCATTTGATGGATGATGCCAAACCAGCTCGGGATCCACAAAGGCGACTTAATCCAGTCATGAAGGAGGCTGTGAAAAAAGAGATCGTTAAATATCTAGATAGTGGTATCATTTACCCTATCTCTGATAGCCAGTAGGTCAGTCCCATACATGTTGTCCCTAAAAATTCGGGCATAATGGTCATCACCAATGAGGCGAACGAGTAAATCCCTACTCGCACCCAAACTGGGTGGCGAGTATGCATTGATTATAGAAAACTCAACGCCGCAACGCGGAAAGACCACTTTCCGCTACCATTCATTGACCAAATGCTCGAACGATTGGATGGACACGAGTACTACTGCTTTTTGGACGGCTACTCTGGCTATAACCAAATACCCATCGCCGAGAAAGATCAGGACAAAACCACGTTCACCTGTCCTTTCGACACGTTTGCATATTGCCGCATGCCCTTTGGGTTATGCAATGCTCCCGCTACCTTCCAGCGGTATATGCTGTGAATTTTATCGGACATGGTGGAGAAATTCTTGGAGATATTCATGGATGATTTCTCCATTTTTAGTGATTCCTTTGATGAGTGCTTGCAATATCTCGACGCTGTCCTTACCCGGTGTAAGGATAAGAACCTCACTTTAAACTGGGAGAAGTGCCACTTCATGGTGCACGAAGGTATTGTTTTAGGACATATCATTTCGCAAAATGGCATTGAGGTTGACAAAGCGAAGATTGAGGTCATTTTCAATCCCTCTCATCCCAGATGCGTCAGAGACATCCGAGCTTTTCTTGGCCACGCCGGGTTTTATAGACGGTTCATCAAGGACTTTAGCAAGATTGCTAGACTCTTGACTCTTCTGCTGGCCAAGGAAACCACATTCGATTTCAATTCGAGCTGTGTGACCGAGTTCGAATCACTAAAAATCTCACTCACTTCTGCTCCTGTTCTTTCTTCTCCTGACTGGACGTATCCTTTTGAGATTATGTGCGATGCATCTGACTTTGCTATTGGTGCGGTCCTAGGACAGCACATTGATAAAGTGCCCCACGTAATCTACTATGCTAGCCGAACCCTGAATGATGCCCAACTGAATTACACAACAACCGAGAAGGAATTCTTGGCTGTTGTGTTTGTATTAGAAAAATTCAGGCCTTACTTGATCGGCTCTCCAATCATTTTCTATATAGACCATTATGCTCTACGCCATATTTTTGCGAAGAATGATGCAAAATCTCGGTTGATACGTTGGATCCTCTTGCTTCAAAAGTTTGACCTTGTCATTAAGGACAAAAGAGGATGTGAAAACGTAGTGGCCGACCATCTTTCACGACTTCCTTCTTCGCCGATGCTTCCACTTCCCATCAAAGACATTTTTCTGGATGAAAAACTCTTGACAGTATCATGCGAACCCTGGTTCGCAGATATTGTGAACTATTTGGCAACAGGATTACTACCGAACGAATGGTCAAGTCAGGACAGACTTCGATTCTTATCCTAAGTAAAACAGTTTTACTGGGACGAACCCTATCTGTTCAAGTACTGTCCCGACCAGATTATTCGTCGGTGTGTTCCTGATAATGAGTTCAAGAGTGTGCTGTCGATTTGCTACGATCAAGCATGTGGCGGGCATTTTGGCCCAAGAAAGACAGTCGAGAAGATCTTGCAGTGTGGCTTATACTAGCCACAACTCTTCAAAGATGCTCATGATTACTGCAAGACTTGCTCCCGATGCCAACACTTGGGCCGGATATCCAGGAGAAACAAGATGCCGCTCCAACCAATATTGGTTGTCGAGATTTTCGATGTTTGGGGAATTGATTTCATGGGGCCGTTTCCTAGTTCTTTTGGGAACCTATATATTCTTCTAGCTGTTGATTATATCTTTAAGTGGGTCGAGGCTGTGCCAAGCTGGACTAACGACAACAAGGTTGTCGTTCGATTCCTTAAAGAAAATATTTTTTCCCGGTTCGGGCACCCCCGCGCGATCATTAGTGATAATGGAACACATTTCTGTAATAGGACTTTCGAGGCCTTAATGCGAAAATAATCCATTAATCATAAACTATCCACGCCCTACCACCCCCAAACATATGGGCAAGCCGAAGTTTCAAATCGGCAAATCAAGTAGATATTGGAGAAAACGGTTTCCAAGAACCGTAAGGATTGGTCTTTAAAACTCACCGATGCCCTTTGGGCATTTCGAACTGCTTATAAGACTGATCTCGGCATGTCTCCTTATCGGCTTGTTTACGGAAAGACTTGCCATCTTCCTGTGGAAATCGAGCATCGCGCATTTTGGGCGATCAAAGAGCTGAATCTGACCCTTGAAGATGCGGGCAGCCATCGGAAGCTGCAACTCAACGAACTAAACGAGCTTCGGGATGAAGATTACGAAAACGCAGTTGTCGTTAAGAACCGAACGAAGGTGTTTCATGATAAACACCTTACGCGCAACACTTTCACACCTGGTCAACAGGTGCTTCTTTACGACACCCGACTACATTTTTATCTTGGGAAGCTCAGATCTCGCTGGAAAGAACCATTTTTTGTGCAGACTGTATATCCGCACTGTGTGGTGGATTTGGAAAATCTAGAGGACGGTTCACTATTCAAAGTAAACGGACACAGGGTAAAACCGTTCCTCACCGCAGACCCATCGGAGAAGCTCCTAATGTTGCAGGAGCAGGTTTATATTTGACTCATCTTCCTCCGCTTACCACCAAACTTCGGTTATCCAGTCATAAACAGTGGAAACACTGTTTTAAATAAGTTTGGGGGTATGTATATACCATTTTGTTTTTTCTGTGAAATTCCCACTTGTGATAATTTGTAAAATAAAATTAAAAAAAATTAGGGGGGTGTTTTTTGTAAATATTCATAAATAAAATAAAATAAAAAATAAATAAAATTCTTTTTTAATTATTCTTTTTAGAGGGACTTTTGTACAAATTACCAACACCCCCTATAAATACCCTCTTTCTTTTTTCTGCAATACCCGAGCCTCCATTAATCCCTCAGAACAAACCCTAGCCACCGCAGCAGAGTACACCAAGAGAGCCCCTCTTTCTGCTGTAGAACCGCTGCCCAACTCCCCTTCTGCCGTGCAACTGCCGCCGCCTACAGTCCTTTCTCTCTGAAATTTTCAGAGGAGGTTCGATCTTCTAAACTCTTCTCTGTAAATTTTATAGTTCTGTATTTTGCTCTCTATAAATGGCCCCTATTTTGCAATTTGAAAGGGATTTCTCCCACTTATTTGCGCATGACTTATGGTAGCTATTTTGGCAACGAGATCCGAAAGCGCGGATGGAATTTTCTGTTATTTAACCATCCGAACGCATTTGCGCTTCCGGATCTTGTTGCGCGTTTCTATGATAGTGTGGAGGAGGGATGTTTAGCACAACACGGGTACATACGATTACTGTGGGGGGATCAGGAAATTATAATCGATAGGGACTTCATTCATGAAGTCACCTTAATACCGTGAATCCTCGTCCACGATCAACCCCTCCGCTTTAAGGACTACCTACCATTAATAGGAGATGACTGTTCTAGGGAGCCTAGAAAGGGCATTCAGGCTCGCACGCTATATGCGAACGTTTTAACTGTGTACCGTTGGGAACAAAACAACATTTTCGGCAGTTCGCACAATACCACATTTTTTACCCCATCCCTTCACATAGTGCACACTTTAATGACCAGAAACCCTAGCTACGATATGTGCACCGTGTTACTACACTCGATTGGCGCCGGCAAGAGGGCTGCCAATTATCCATGCCCGATATTGGTGATACAACTATGTCGCCATTTCCTTCCTGTTGAGCAATTTGAAATTTACATGCATGGTGGGGTTCCCATTCGACCCCTTCTTGAGGGTGTCTCTACATCCTACACACGACTTCATGATTTATGGTCGCGCACTGAGCTGGCCGAAGATGTGATGGACAAGACTCCTAGCTCGAGCTCCACAGCGAGCGATGAAGAGCTAACCCCCGCTGCGCAAGCGCGCTTGATACGACGTACCTATAGGTGGGTAGAACGAGTGATAGGGATGCTGACGAATTTTGATCAACGGCTGACGAGTCTGGAACAGGGAATGTCCACCCTACTGGCAAGAGAGGAACGAGCACGATCGAGGGGTCGGGGGACAGACAGGGGAGAGGCAGGAACTAGTGAGGCCGCGTCTAGGAGACGCCGCAGGGAGCAGTGAGGACACTACTATCAGTAAGTTTGGGGGTGGGGTATGGTTGTAAATAGTTATCTTTGCATTGCATCTGCACGTTTTTTTATTTTTTATAAATATTTGTTTTTCTTTGCATATTTAATTCCGTATTGCATTTTTCTGCTTTGCATCTTTATAAAAAAATATATAAAAAAATATAATAAAAAAATAATATAAATAAAAAAATAAAAAATTGAAAATTTCAATATTGGCCATATTTAACTCGAGTCCGACATGACGGTTGACTAGATAGAAAAAACTAGATCCTAAACTTAGTAAATTAAAAACCTTAAAAATAACTTTCCTTGAAGTTTAAGTGTAGAAAATATACGTCCTTACAGTTTATTTAGAAATAAGCAAATTTTGAGTTCAGTTCTTGGGCTAAGTCCAAATGAGAGAAGAGTATTGAAAACTCTATTTGAAGTGTAAGTCTGAAAAATAATTATGAACCTTAAGTCCAAATTCTGAAATTGTATACCCTACAAATCGCACATACACACACCTTGAAACTTGGGATAGTAGAGGATACCTAGAAATACTCTTGCCTGAAAGCCTAGTATAAAAGAAAAAATGGCATTTAAAGCTAACCATCAATAGAGCATCATTGAAAAATATATCCGGTGTTGAAATAAAAAAAATAAAAAAAAAAGAATAAAATACAAGACCTGGAAACTGTTGTTTACGCTTTAAGCTCATACATTAAGCAATCGGATGTTAGTGCCTCAAGAGGCATTAATAGTCGCATGAAAGATGTATAAGCAAAACCGTCCATAATTAATAAAAAGAAGTAGTGCTAGGTATTAAGGCAAAGGTATTATAGCTTGAATTAAATTTCCAAGTGTAGGGGTGATAAACACACACATGTAGGGGTATATGATCAGAGTTTAGAGGAGAGCTAGGAATGAAAAATAGGGCTTATATCTTCAGTAGAGATGATAAAAATTCCGGATTTGAGATGGTGTTTTAGAAGAAAAACTCAAGAGATGCTGAGAGCTTTATAAACTGGCAAAACGTATAGGACCTTAAGTTAAATGAATAGGAAGAGTGAAAAATACGGGTTGATGATTTCTAAGTTAAAGATGATAGAATTTCTTACTAGAATGCTGAATTGTAGAATTAGAGTCAACGGCCAATTTGATCGGATTTTGTGGGTAGTATCTGCTGAAAACTCTCAGGAGACAACACTCCTCCTCTATGGTAACCTAGAGGTTTAACGGCTTGTTGCACGAGATCAGTGCAATCGCGTTCCCTGCGAAAGTGAGGTTAGAACTTTTTGAGAATAAATTGGCTTTGCTCGGGACGAGCAAAAGATTAGTTTGGGGGTATTTGTTCATATCAGATTTTCGCATTTTTATACCGCCCATTCTTGATCACATTGCATATAGGTAGGTACTCTTGATCCGTGTTTTCTGAATTATTGCAGGTTACAGGTTCTCAGCTCTAAGCAGTGAAATTCATGAAAAAGCGCAACAAATTCAGGACTGCTGCCAATCACAGATAAATACGGGTCTCTGCTCACTATCCGTATGATGCCGCATACCAGTTCAAGGGATAAAATGGCAAATCATTGGTCATTTCATGCACAAAGCACAAGTGTAGCACAAGATCCAAGACTTCAACGCAGAGCTCAAGAAAATCAAGGCAAAAAGTCCACTTCATTTCACCTATTTGGACTGCTGGAAATCTGGAAGAAAAATGATGAGATCCTGAGAAAACAAGTGTACTAAACAGAAGAGAACAGCAACATGGAAAACCACAGAAAAGATGAAGCCCCAATTCCACTACATGGCCGCGGAACCGCGGCCAACATGGCACTTAGGCCGCGAATCCGCGGCCGAGTCATCTCAGCACTGACTCGTTTTTTAAGGGTAGTTTTGTAATTGTATTTGGGGACAGATTGTATCCCTAGGGTTTCAGTTTTCTGCCTATAAATAGCCCAGTGCAAAGCCAAGTGAAGTGTGTTTTTCTTTGTATTAGCACGATGTGGTTCTGCCTATGGAGGTTCAAGTTGAAAGTTGATCGTGCTCACTCTACAATGAAAGTAGTGAGGTAGAATGCACAAAAATCAAATTTTGAGTAAGCACAATCTATAAAAACTTTAAGATCTACCATAAGCCTAAACTAGAACAAAAACCAAAAGAGTTATCAACTATGAAAGGAGGTTATACCTAAGGATTCATGTCCTTCGGTCTTCAAAACCCTTCTCTCTTGTGCTCTTAGGGATCCTTGATCAAGCTTGCTTGGAGGCTTTCTTAATCCTAGATGATCCACCTGAATGAATATGGTTCAAGCTTCAATTTCACAAATGAAGCAACTAAATAAACTAGTTTTCTAATCAAGATTATTTAGGTGATGTAGAGATGGCGTTGTGGTTTCAATGGTTAGATATGTATGCCCTAGAGGCCATTATTGTATATGTATATATGTGGATGCTTGGACATATGTATATATAGGACAATCTTTCTCGATATGATAGTATGTTATCTGGTTTGTCTTTATCTTAACATGTGTATATGTTCTACTTGTTATTACGTATCATTTATACATATTGATAAAACCCGTAGGATCATTGCTTGACTAGTAGCATTGTGATGACGATCATACTTATGGGAGCAGGGTAGTCGATAAGCATTGTTCCCTGATTAAAAATCAGGGTCTTCCTCAAAGAGGCATCACGTGTTCACACGTGATCTATTTACAAGGTTAAAATCTAAGCAAACAGAATCATAAACAAGCGGCTGAAGGAAGACCCAACTGGGGGTCACGTGCTCACACGTGAACAATGGTCACGTGTCAACACGTGATGGTTAAAACAAAAGAAGAAACAAACGGCTGAAGGAGGACCCAATTGGGGGTCACGTGCTCACGCGTGACCAAGGGTCACGTGCCAGCACGTGACAGGCTCTGAAAGCCTTATAACTTAATAGAATTTAATTTTAAAAATCGGGAATTACCTCAATGAGGTATCACGTGCTCACACGTGACCAATGGTCACGTGTTGACACCTGATGGTTAAATTCTAATCAAACAGAAATGAAAACAAACGGCTGAAGGAGAAGCCAGGGGTCACGTGCTCATACGTGACCAAGGGTCACGTGCCAGCACGTGACAGGCTTTGAAAGCTTACAATTTAATAGAATTAAAATTCTAAATTTCTCTAAAAATCTTTCCAAATGGGAAAGGATTAAAGAGAACCATTGGATTAAAAATCCAGGGGTGATTAAATATCACCAATTTATGGAAAAATCTTAGACAAGGAAAGATTTCCCTAAATCTCACCGAAAATAACAAACAGAATATCTTTGGATTGAAAATCCAACGGTGAATAAAATTCACTGAATGATCTAAAGGCTCATATTAATTATGAAAACAAACAAAATCTTTCAATGAAAGATTCATTAAACAAATTGATTCTTTTTCCTCTCCTATAAATAGGAGCGAAGAATAAAAGAAAGGGAGGAATTTTATTTTTTTTGGAGATATAGAGTTTTGGAATCTTGAAATTTCAGAGATAAAATAAAGGAGAATTTAATTCTCAAGAAAGAAAACCCAAGGTGTGAAAAGAAAAGGAATCAAAACTTCAAACAGAGAATTTAATTCTCAAAATCTAAGAGTTTAACTCTTCTGCAAAAGAACTTAGTTCTTCCTCTAATTGAAAATCTGCAAAAACACATCTCCCCATAAGTTGAGAATTTAATTCTCATCGGGTTGAGATCCTGCCATGCAGATCCAAAAGTTAGAGGGGGAATTGAGTTTAGAGAATTTAATTCTCTCAAAATAAAACTAGGGTTTAACCCTATATGAGAATTCAATTATCCTAAAATTACAGGAATTTAATTCCTTCAAGATGGACAAAAGCCAGGGTTCAAATTGAGAATTTAATTCTCCTAAATTTATAGGAATTTAATTCCTATAAGACAGAACTAGGGTTTCACCCTATACAAGAATTTAATTCTTTGACATATATTGGAATTTAATTCCTCTAAAGAAAATTAGGGTTTAACCCTACATAAGAATTTAATTCTTTCAAAAATAGGAATTTAATTCCTACAGAATCATAATCAGGGTTTAACCTTACAGAGAATTTAATTCTTAAAGATAAAGAGAATTAAAGCATGCAAAGAACCAAGGTCACGTGACCCCTGAAAAGATCCCCAGAAATGAGAAGGAGAAAGCTCTGGGCGCTCTCACCTGTCCCCACGTGACCCCTTAGCAAATGCTTTAACAATCAGTGCATAAATGTCCATCATGTGCCAGCACGTGATGCTCAAAATAAAATATAAAAAAAGTGTTTAACACTTAATTGCAGAGCGAAGTAAAAAGGGATCTGGTCCCACCTTTGGGCACCCTCACGTGTCCACACATGACCCCTTTTTCTTTAGTGTTTAACACTAATTTGAGAGTTCTATCTCCAGTGTTTAACACTATTGCTCTTTAGTGTTTAACACTACTTTTAGCCAAATTGGCTAATTTTCCAAAGGCAAAAGTCCCTCCTCCGAATGAATCTCAAAATTGAGGAAATCAAAGATAAAAATGTTGCCAAAGCCCTCGAACTCTCGTTTAGCATTGCTAAATAATATGGGCTCGAATCCAGACAAATGTCTAATGGTCCAACAAAGGGCCAATATTTCAAACTTAATTGGACTTAGCCAAAGTTGGCCATAAGTCCTCAATTCAGATTTAACTGAGCCAATGTGCTCACAATCTAATTAATTGATCTTAGTTACAAATTGGACTACAGATCCCCAAACCAAAATCGGTTCGAGGGTACATCTCTTTACTCCTCTGATACTTGTCGTTGTAATCCTTCAACGTCTTCAGAGAGGTGACGGGTCCCGACAACCATACATTTCACGGACTATGATGTCCTTAACCTTGACTGTGAGGTCGTGATTAATTTGAAAAAGTGTGTGTAGTGTAACTGTAATCAATAACGGTGTCTCGTGTAGCTAGACCGAGATGAGTACGGGTCGTCCTCAGGGAAACGTTGAATCTTATACTTTTACTTTAGATGTGTTGAAAGAAAGGAGGGATAAAGAATTTTGTGGAATTGTTTCTAGATCTACGTTAAGCAAGAATGCAAAATATATAGATCTAGATTATTTATGGATGTAGTTAATATAATAAGGGGACTTGTAGGGTTCGTTAGGATTTAGTAGTTATGGATGATTAATTAAAAGTTACCCCTTTTATCCTTTAATAGATTTAAAACTAGAACGACGGTGATGCGTGTAGATTAGGGTTTCTGGAGGGAAAAGGAATCCCACTCTTAACCCTTATCTCGACACGGAACTCCGTTCATATCTAGCCTTTACCAAAACAATCATTAATCTAATCTCTAATCGCGGTCGGGACTAACAATGAATTGTTAGCACGCCCGATTAGGATGTTAATAATTCTTTTGATAAAGTTCATAAACTTTATAGGACTTAAAAAGGATTTAGGGATGTTCATCATCCATTAGCCTACCCTAATCCTACGAACCCTAACAAGCGGAGAATTACTCGCGCATGTTGGGAGAAAAAGAGATGGAGAGAAATTGCATAATTAAACAACTACGAAGAAATAGAATAGGAAAAAGAAAGCTACCTTTATTAATCAACAATATTCATTACACTTGAATCCTTAGAAAATGATTACAATTTCTAGTTGCTTCTCGATCTCTTCTAAGGAGGGAGATGAACCGTTGATGATCAGCCTGAATGCGTGAGCCGTCTTGGACTTCGTGATCTCTTCGGCTTGATTCTAATCTTGAAAAATTCTGCACAACTTGGAAAATTTCTGCACAACAACTCCAATAATATTTAGTAGACTTTGTTCTACTAGGATTTGGTCAATGAAATTATTTGCATACATTTTCCTACCAAATGCTAATTAAAATATATTAACACATGGAAAATAGTGTTTTTACACATAAACCCTCATATGTATGATATATTATAAGAAAGTCCTTTTTTAATATGAAAATGGTAGGAAAAATGTAATACAAATGTGCAGTTTTATCAACTGAACAAATACCCCCAAACTTATCTTTGATCGTCCCGAGCAAACTAGTTTATTCAATAGAAGAAAAAGAAAGGAGAAAACTAAGCACACTTTCGTAGGCAACACGATTGCACTGAGCACGTGCAACAAGCCGTTAAATCTCTAGGTGTCCCTAGTAGGAGGAGTGTTGTCTCCTGAGGGTTTTCAGCGGATTACACCCACAAAATCCTATAACAAAAGAGAGATGGTGAAATTTACATATAAAGATAAGAACCATAAAAAAAGACTTTGAAAATAAGAGTTTCCAACTACACTAGCTTTTCAGTTGTCATGAGCCCTATCTTAATAGTCATGAAAAAATGTTAGAAATCATAACATCCCTCAATAAAACATCGTCTTTATTTTTCGTTCCTACCTTTCATCCAAACATTGATCATATAACCCCACGTGTGTGTAAAGAATATCCCTACACTCGGAGAATTCAATTCAAGCTATCATTCTCTTGTCCATCTACCTTAGTACTTTTTAATTTGATGAATATTTAGATTTGCTCACACATTTTCATGCGACCGTTAATACTTCTTGAGGTACTAACCAACCGATTACTTATGTGCTTGCTGATTAGGTGATAATATTTTCTTCGTCTTGCACCACCTAAGGCTTAGCAGTTACTCCCAGACTAGTTGGCCTTAGGGCACTAGGTGAAGAGGCACCCTCGCTATATTTTTTTATTGCTGCCTTGGCGATAACAAAATCAGTGTTCATTTTTTTCTTTTCACCATTTTTCTATTTTCTTCATTTTTTTCATTTCCTTCATACTTTGGCTTTTAAACAAGAGCATTTCAAGGTATCCTCTACTATCTCGAGTTTCAAGACGTGTGTAAGTGCATATAGTAGGGTATCAACATTCAAATGTTTGGCTTCCAGAATAGAAACTATTTTTCAGACTTATTTTTATTCTCAGATTAGTGAATTCATTCATCTTACTAACCCTTGGGACAACAGCTCATAACTATTTATTACTAGTTCGTTTAAGAAAACTTCTAATTTTCTTGGTTTTCTTAAACTATTCCTATCTTTTGGATGTAATTTTTCACTTTCTACTCTTTTGTTATAAATAAAAAAAATTTAATGCCCAGTGTCAAAGATAATTCAGTGAATACAAACCCCCCCAAACCTGTTTTCAGCAGTGTCCTCACTGATGTAGCCTTTTGAGAACAAGGACCTGTATACTAGGAGAGAGATACAAGGGGTAAAATAATAGTTACATGAAAACTACCCCCAAACTTGATTTTTGACACGCACAGATATTCAATCAAATCCATTTTTACTCACCTCCATTCTTAAAATGAGAAAATGCTACAAAAACATGGAGGTGGGGTGGAGGAATTTTAGTTTTGATAAAGCGGCTCCTGTAAAAACAGGAGCTCCTCCGCGGGATCAGCAGAAAAATACGGTTTTAATCTATGTCCATTCACTTTAAAAATCGAACCGTTTTTCAAATTTTCAACTTTAACTGCCCCATGCGGGTGTACATACCGCACCACAAAAGGTCCTTTCCAACGAGATTTAAGCTTACCCGGATGAAGATGGAGACGGGAATCGTAAAGAAGGACTTGTTGCCCCGATGTGAAGGTTTTTCTAAAAAGATTTTTATCGTGGAACACTTTAGTCCTGTTCTTTACTATCACCGCATTATCGTAAGCTTCATCGCGGAGTTCGCTTAGCTCATTCAGTTACAGCTTCCGATAGCTGCCAAGATCGGTCTTATAAGCGGTATGGAATGCCCAAAGAGCGTCCGTCAATTTGGTTGACCAATCTTTACGGTTCTTAGAAACCGTCTTCTCCAAGATTTGTTTGATCTGCCTATTTGAGATCTCAGCCTGCCCGCTCGTTTGGGGATGATAGGGCGTAGAAAGCTTGTGAGTGATTGAATATTTCCGCATCAAGGCCTCGAAAGACCTATTGCAGAAATGTGTTCCGTTGTCGCTAATTATAGCGCGAGGGTGTCCGAATCGCGAAAAGATATTTTCTTTAAGGAACTTAATGACAAGTTTGTTGTCATTAGTGCGACACAATATAGCTTCCACCCATTTCAAGACATAATCAACCGCTAACAAGATATATAAATTCCCAAAGGAGTTGGGAAAAGGGCCCATAAAATCAATACCCCACACATCGAATATTTCCACAACCAATATAGGTTGGAGCGGCATCTCTTTCCTTCATTAAATCCGACCCAAATGCTGACATCGCGAACAAGTTTTGCAATGTTCAAATGCATCTTTAAATAATGTTGGCCAATAAAAACCACATTGCAAAACTTTCTCTGCCATTTTTCGAGGTCCAAAATGACCTCCGCATGCCTGATCATAACAAAATGATAACACACTCTTGAATTCATCGTTAGGGACACACCTGCGAATGATTTGATCGGAACAATACTTGAATAGATATGGTTCATCCCAGTAAAAATATTTTACTTGGGATAGAAATCGAAGTTTGTCTTGTTTCGACCAATCGCTAGGTATAAGTCCCGTCGCAAGATAGTTCACGATATCCACGAACCAAGGTTCGTAGGATACATTCAAGAGTTGTTCGTCAGGAAATGAGTCATTTATCGGCACGGTCACAGTTGGCGAAGAAGTGATCCATGAAAGATGGTCGGCTACAACGTTTTCACATCCACTCTTGTCTTTGATGACAAGATCAAATTCTTGTAACAATAGGATCCAACGTATTATCCTGGCCTTCGCATCCTTCTTCGATAAAAGATGTCGTAGGACGGAGTGATCTGTGTAAACCACAATAGGCGAGCCAATCAAGTAGGGCCTGAATTTTTCTAATGCAAATACAACTGCCAAGAGTTCTTTCTCGGTAGTTGTGTAATTTATTTGTGCATCATTCAAGGTCCTACTCGCATAGTTAATTACATGTGGCATCTTATCTATGTGCTGTCCTAAGACCGCACCAATAGCAAAATCTGATGCATCACACATAAGCTCGAACGGGTGGTTCCAATCCGGAGATGATAGAACGGGGGCTGTAGTGAGTGATTCTTTATGTGATTCAAAAGCAGCCTCACAATCCGAATTGAAGTGAAAAGTAGTGTCCTTGGCCAATAGAAGGGTTAAGGATCTAGCAATTTTGCTAAAGTCCTTAATAAATCTCCTATAAAATCCTGTATGACCAAGGAAGGATCATATATCTTTGACGCAGTTGGGACGAGGGAGGTTTTGAATGACATATATTTTAGCTCTGTCAACCTCAGTACCTTTTCGTGAAATTATATGTCCAAGTACAATACCTTCTTGGACCATAAAATGACATTTTTCCCAATTCAAAGTCAAGTTCTTATCCTTACAGCGGGTAAGAACCGCGTTAAGATTACGAAGGCAGTCCTCAAAGGAGTCCCCAAAAATAGAGAAATCGTCCATAAAAATTTCTAGAAAATTTTCCACCATATCTGAAAATATCCCCATCATGCACCGCTGAAATGTAGCGGGAGCGTTGCATAACCCAAAGGACATGCGTCTATAAGCAAAAGTTCCGAAAGGATAAGTAAAAGTGGTTTTATCTTGATCCTTTTCGGCGATGGGGACCTGGTTATAACCAGAGTAACCGTCCAAGAAACAGTAGTATTCGTGTCCCGCTAATCGTTCTAACATCTGGTCAATGAAAGGTAGAGGGAAGTGATCTTTCCTCGTCGCGGCATTGAGTTTTCTGTAATCAATACATACGCGCCACCCAGTTTGGGTGCGTGTTTGGATTAACTCATTAGCCTCATTAGTGATGACCGTGATGCCAGACTTTTTAGGGACCGCATGAATTGGACTTACCCATTGGCTATCAGATATGGGGTAAATTATTCCACTATCAAGGCACTTGAAGATTTCTTTCTTTACCGCCTCCTTCATAACGGGATTTAACCGTCTTTGTGGGTCTCGGGTAGGTTTGGCTTCATCCATCAGATGTATGTTATGTTCAACAATTAAGGGACTAATCCCTTTGATGTCGGCCATCGTCCAACTAAATGCTTAACGATTCGATATCAACACTGCCAGAAGTGCATTCTCTTGCTCTAAGGTTAGAGAAGTGGATGTAATCACTGGTAAGGTCTCATTCTCTCCTAAATATGCATATTTAAGATGAGAAGGTAGCGGTTTGAGATCAAGAATTGGTGGAGAGACAATAGAAGGTGGGGTAACGGAATGATATTCGGACTCCTTAAGAGGTTCAAAACTTGCATAAGATATTGACTTGGAAAGTGCTGCTGACTTTTGCAACGAGTCAACGGGTTCAATCTCAAGGTCGGACTCATTGAACATATCCTCACTATGAAGTGGTGCAAGATCAAACGATGTCTCATTAGTGTTGTCGAGAACATCAAAGCAAAGTTCCTCATCCATGCAGCTTTCGGAAGCTATCTCGTGGATGGAACAAACGTCCAGCAAATGAGCAGAAGGTTCTGACGGCTGACTTCCTAGCTTGTAAATATTAAGCTCAATTGTCATTTTTCCGAATGATAAGTTCATAGAACCGTTACGACAATTAATTACAGCGTTAGAAGTTGCTAGGAAGGGTCGACCAAGTATCACCGGGATTTGATTGCGTGGGTTTGCCACAGGTTGTGTATCTAAAACAATAAAGTCCACGGGAAATATGAATTCCCCGACTTTAATTAACACATCCTCTAGTTCGCCCCGAGGTTTGGTGGTAGATCGGTCTGCCATTTAGAGAGTACAATGGGCGGGTTTTAACTCTCCGATTCCTAACTGCTCGTATACTGAATAAGGAAGCAAGTTAACGCTAGCGCCTAGATCGAGTAAAGCACGATTAATATTTTTACCCCCAATAGAAATAGAGATTGTAGGACAGCCGGGGTCCTTACGTTTCTTTGGTATTTGTTGGGTAAAAGTTGTGCTAACATTACTCGTCATGAAAACCTTCTTAGGCACTTGTGTTTTTCTCTTCCTAGTGCACAAGTCTTTAAGGATTCTTGCATAAGATAGGACTTGTTGAATAGTATCTAGGAGAGAAATATTCACGCTAACTTGCTTAAACATTTCCACAATCTTCTCCATTTGCGGGTTAGGTCTGTTGGCCCTTAATCTGTTTGGAAATGGAGCTCGATCAATAAGTTTTGGGTCCAACGTTTGTGGAGAAGACTGTGGGGACGGATTTGATCCCAAAATTGGAGTGGGAATCGACTTAAATAGATTTGGCGAAATGTTCGAGCCTTGGGGAAAACGGAGAATAGGCTCGGATGAAGGTAGGTGACTAGACGAATTCGGGGAAGAAGAAGAAGAAGCTGGGGTATCAAATGTGTCACTAACGTCAAATTGCTCACCCACTCGGTTATTCAGCACTCTCCCCGATCTCAACGTAGTAACGGCATTCACATTATGATTTTGTGAATGGCCAAGATTCGGTAGGGGTTGAGATGGGAGTTTCCCTTTTTCTCTCGCACTCATTGCGGCGTTTAACAGTGCGATTTGGTTTTCTAATGATTTAATACTCTCACCATGGGAGGCGGAGTTTTTCATTATGGTATCAATAGAAAACTTCATCTCAGCCGACAATTGCAAGGATAGTTTCATGAATATATCCAAAGTTTGTGCAAGTGAGTTGTCAGTACCGGCCACTTGTGGTGTAGAAATGTTGGCCGGATTTTGGAAATTCTGTGACTGAAAGGGGGGCTGATTCTGCGGTTGTGGTTGCTGTGGAGGAGGTCTTTGATAATTGCTTTGTTGGTTTTGGTTCCAAGCAAACTTAGGATGATTCCTCCATCCTTGATTGTACGTGGAAGAATAAGGGTCGTTTTTAGGTCGCTGCTGAAAAGCAGCATTAGCTTGAAACGATGCATTCACAGGACATTCTTCCGTTAAGTGTGAAGGATCTGAACAGAAACCACAGACGGTCTTAGGAAGCGTGACCTGATTTAGGGAGAATGATGAGAACTTGTTTTCAATAGCGTCGAGTTTCTTCTGTATCGCTGCCATTTCGGCTTTTACTGCGATAGAAACATCGAGCTGGTGAATACCTCCTTTAGTTGAAGGTGGTCTTACGCTTTCCCACTGCAACGTGTGTTCAGCAAGATCTTCCAGATATTTCCACGCTTCACCGTCATCTTTAGACATGAAATTGCATTGACACATTGTTTCAAGCATCTGCTTTGTCGCTGGATTAATGCCCTCATATATAATCCGACATAAATCCCATCTTTGTATTCCGTGATGGAGGCATTGGACAAGAAGATCTTTGAAACGTTCAAAGCACTTCCAAAATGGTTGTCACGCCCCGCATCCCAAAATACGGAATACGAGGTATGATTAGGCCAGCCATGCTCCTACGGTCAAGGGATCGTCCCGCCGTAGTCACACTTCGGCTTCTAGCACTACATGGTAATCAGTAATAAAGCACAGTATTAAAGGAATCACATCACTAATTTATTACAATTAAAATTCCATTGTTCACAGATTACAGATAATAAGGACGATAACTAACCAAGTTCAATCTCACAATTTGTTTTATGGAAAGCAGTGAATGAAGAAGGTACACCAAACTATATCTCCGTGAACTCAAAGGATAGATCCGTTTCCGGTGCTGGTCCTCGCGCGGAACCTGAGCATGCATACTCAGGTCGTCAGAGCGACACAAATAATAATATTATTATAATCAGATGCAACAGGTAAATGAGGTAATACTGGTATGAGAATAATGCAAGTAATCACTATGTCACAATATGATGCAGAATATGTTATGTGTCCCTATCGGTCTCTAGGTCATGTTTGAAATCACATAGTGGAAGGAGGATCATGTTTAACAGGAGTCTCGTACATACCCGAGACCACGGCCCACATGCCCGGGACATAACCCTGTCAGCCGGATCGCTAGATCCTGTCCTACACGTATAAGTACCACAGTTCGAATGATCATCCTCTAAACACGGTCCCGCTAAATACGATACTCTTTCCACTTTGATTTCCCCTTTTCCCCCAGGTTACACTATTTAAGACATTGATCTAGTTGTGTACGAGTATACCAATGGCACGGTTTCATCACTATCCACTGTATCAATCACTGTCACGAATGTTCACTTTCCATTGGTGGACTCGTCACTCCTAAATCAACATCTATCACGCACGATAATGCAATGTCCACACGCACTAACACTGAGTAAATGACAAGGGTATGATATACGTATTGTATGCTACCAATAAACACGGTATGTTACGAATTAGCATGCATGTCATGAATTAAAATAAATTGCACAGATTAATATGTTACGAATTCAGCAAAAAATGATGTAGGTAAGATATATAGAACAACCAGTCAGGAATCCATCAAAATTTGTTTCAGTTCAATCGGAGTTTCGGTTTTCAAGATATAACGGTTTCAGTTTAAGTGTTCGCGGCTGAAATTTCAATTTCAGAACTGAACGTCTGTTTCGCAACACGAATTGCGCCCAGTTGGGCTCAGAACTTAGCGATGTCACAGTTAGATGAAATTTGGGGTTTTCGATAAAGTATTCAACGCAATAGACGGAGCCTCAGTCGCATCTGTACGTTGAAAGTTATACACAGTTCAATCTCAAATGTCGTTTCAGAAAGTGTTCTGAACAGCTTTACGTTCTGCCTTTTTAAAATAAGTTTAAAATAACAAACTACGATGAATCGGAAAGAGACCACTTGTTTTCTTTCACTAACAGGTATATCTTATAACTACTGTAAAGGTCCGTACCATGCGATTTCAGGAAATACGGGGACGCAGTATTTTAGACAGAACACACCAATCAGAAACGCTCTGGACTGCAGTCCAGAGTCGTGTTCCGACCCAGTTATCTTCAGGATTTCAGAACAGAAAACATTAAAATTCTACATAGTATTAAAGTTCGTCGAGTCGGCTTCGATTTAAGCCCTCGAACGCATCTTTCCAATATGTGTATGATTTATGGTAATTTTATTCGTTTTCAGTTACGAGAGAATTCTAGTTTTAACGACATGTTTGGGGGTATCGATTTTTGTTACAAACAATCGCGTTTTCCAGCAAATTTCACACACGTTATATATCATTCAAAGGGCCAACAGAACGTATCGGTTGCCGTCAAATTAAACAGCCATATCCATGAGAGACTAGTATCGAACACCTTGGTCAATATATATATATATAATCATTAAGTTCGTAAACTATGTGATCTAGGTGTGTAACACGACTATAATAGCATGAAGCAAGTAAACACTTGCCTGGAGAACGCCTCGGGGTCGTACGGCAACCGTGTCGTCGCGAACGCGCGATATACGCTACGTATCGGATTCCCGCGAGCCTCGATCTAGATGTGGATCTCGTGTCGGGGTTGTCCGGAATCGTTTGCACAGCCACTGGACGTTGAGGAATGCTTTATGATCCTCAGCAAGTGTATTAGGATCGACGACGGTCGACGGCGTCGCTCCGGCTAAGGGATGCAGTGAGTTCTTGGTATTGATTTAAACTTGCGGTTTTGAAGGGAGAGAGAGAGAGAGACTCGGTTGAGTAGGTGTAGGGGTGTGTGGGTGTTGCTGATGACAAGGGGGTCGTAGGATGGTCGGTGATGTGGTGGGAAGTTCGCCGGCGTTGAGGGTGCAAGGTGGCCGAGCTTGATAGTAATGGGTTTCTTTTTCTTTTTCTTTTTTTTTGTGCAGGGATTGGATTGATGGAGGGCTCGGGTTGATGAAGGATGCAGGGGATGCTTGGGGTGAGTTACTTGAGAGAAGAGGATGAAGGAGGAGGGATGAGGGGTCGCTGAGGGGGCTGTCGATGGTGTTGTCGTCGTCGATGGGGCGACGAGTGATCGGGGAAAATGGATTTGTAAGCTTCGAGAGGGGGAGAGATGAGAGGGCTGGAAAAAGTGAGGAGGTGAGCGAGGTAGGAAAGAGATAAGGGAGACGAGGTTGAAGACGTGGGCAACGGCAGGGCGAGGGCGACGGCGGAGGAGGCGGTGTCGCGCGCGAGTTAAATGAGATAGCCGTTGGAAAAAATTGAAGAGGGAGATGAGCAGTGGCGGTTCGGGTCGGGTTTAAGGAGGAATGGGTGAGGGAGTGGGCCGGGCTTGTGAGAAAACAATCCCTTTAGGAATAAATCTCGTGGGCTGCAGGGTTTAAATGGAATGGGCTGAAGAAAACTATTGGGCTGAAAGGGAAAATGGGTTGAGGGATTTCTAAAATAATTGCAGAATTATTAGATTTGGGCTGAGAAGAAGAGAGATGGGCCGGCTAAAGTTTTGTATTAATAAAAAGGATTTGTTTAAAAACAAATGGGCTGGGGAAAGATTTGTAATGGTTGTAGTTTAGGTTTTAATTAATTGGCTTTGGTTTTTAACTCTTGGGTTTTAAATCTTAGGTTTTAGCTTTTGGGGTTTGGAAAATTATAAGTACTGGGATTCAGCTACCACCGTCTACAGAATAATGGTGGGGGAAAGTAAATCTCTGGAATTCGGAAAATACAAGGAAAATTCTTATAGATGGAGAACGGGGATTTACATCATACCCCCCTTAACAAAAATTTCGTCCTCGAAATTTAACAAGGATACAGAGAAACAAAAGTACTAAACAAAGAGATGTGGATAACGATCACGGATATCTTCCTCCCGCTCCCAGATGGATTCTCCTGGGGAACGACCGCCCCAAGACACTCGGACTAACGGAATGACTTTATTCTTCAGCACTTTCTCTCTACGGTCGAGAATGGTGGTAGGCTGCTCTTCGTACGATAAGTCAGTACCCAAAACTAGCTCTGAATGGTCCAGAACATGGTTCTCATCTCGAACGTAACGCCGCAACTGTGACACGTGGAAGGTATTGTGCACACCAGCTAGCGATGGAGGCAAGGCAAGTCGATAAGCCACCTCTCCTACTCGCTCTAGTACCTCAAAAGGTCCGATAAAACGGGGACTAAGCTTTCCCCGACTTCCGAACCTGATAACTCCACGAGTAGGGGAAATCTTTAAGAACACATGATCTCCAACTTCGAACTCAAGTGCCCTTCTGCTGGTATCTGCCCAACACTTCTGTCGATCTTGAGCCGTCTTGATACGTTGTCTGATCATTTGAACCTTGTCGACTGTCTGAACAATGAGTTCGGGGCCCAGTAATCTTCGTTCTCCCACATCATCCCAACATACTGGGGATCGACACTTCCGCCCATATAGAGCTTCAAAAGGAGCCATCTGAATACTAGCCTGATAACTATTGTTATAAGAGAACTCGACTAAATGCAGATGGTCCTCCCAGGAACCCTGAAAGTCTAACATACAGGCTCTCAACATATCCTCGAGCGTCTGAATTGTACGCTCGGATTGTCCATCCGTCTGTGGGTGATAAGCTGTGCTGAATTTGAGGCGGGTTCCCAAACTCTCCTGTAAGCTCTTCCAAAAGTGCGACAAGAATCTCGTGTCTCGGTCTGACACAATGCTGACTGGAACACCGTGAAGTCGCACAATCTCCTGCATATATCTTTCTGCCAGTGATTCTGTCGACTGTCCCACTCGGAAAGGTAGAAAGTGTGCAGCTTTTGTGAGGCGATCGACGATAACCCAAATAGCGTTATTGCCTCTAGGGCTCCGTGGTAAGGCCGTCACAAAATCCATAGTAATGTGCTCCCACTTCCATTCAGGTACCGGCAATGGTTGTAACAATCCTGCTGTCCTCTGATGTTCCGCCTTCACCTGTTGACATACCAAACACCTGGATACGAACCTCGCAATTTCCCGCTTCATTCCGTTCCACCAAAAGTGATGCTTTAGGTCCTGATACATTTTTGTACCTCCTGGATGCACAGAATAAGCTGAACTGTGTGCTTCAGCCAAAACTTCTTCTCGTACGTCTCCTTTAGGTACGCAGAGTCTGCTACCGAATCTCAAAGAGCCATCTTCATGTATAATCAAATCCGTTCTCAGTCCAGCTTCCACTTGCTCTCTGAACTTTTGCAATCGAGGATCACCCGCTTGGGCAATCTTGATACGATCCACTAGGGAAGATTGCACCTGTAGTTGCCAAAATTGACTTAGTGCGTTCGGCGTAACGACCTCAAGTTCAAGTCTCTGGAAATCCTCAATAATGCTCCTCTGATCGGTCAACATCATGACCGCTGGTTTGCGACTGAGCGCATCCGGTACAACATTTACCTTCCCCGGATGATACTGAAGGTCCAGATCATAATCTGCCATTAGCTCTAGCCATCGGCGCTGCCTCATGTTCAGTTCCTTCTGAGTGAATACATATTTCAAGCTCTTATGATCCGTGTATACCTCCACTTTCTCACCCAAAAGATAGTGCCTCCAAATCTTCAATGCAAAAACTACCGCAGCTAACTCCAAGTCGTGCGTAGGGTAGTTCTTCTCGTGGTTTCTCAGTTGTCGAGAGGCGTAAGCAACCACTCGGCCGTGCTGCATCAAAACACAGCCTAAACCCTTCCCCGAGGCATCACTGTGTATTACCATACCACCGGAATTATCTGGTACTGTAAGTATAGGTGCTGTGGTTAACTTCTGCTTCAGAGTGTCGAATGCCTGAGTGCACTCTTCTGTCCATGTAAACGGCACGTCCTTCCTTGTCAGCTTCGTCAATGGTTCCGCGATCCTTGAGAAGTCTTGGACGAATCTCCGATAATAACCTGCCAATCCCAGAAAACTCCTGATCTCTGCTACTGACTTCGGCGTCGGCCAATCTCTGACAGATTCTATCTTCGCCGGGTCCACCGAGATGCCTTCACCCGAAACAATATGTCCCAAAAACTGCACCTTGTCAAGCCAGAACTCACACTTGCTTAGCTTCGCATACAGCTTCTCTTCCCGAAGAATTTGCAGTACCGTGCGCAAATGCTCAGCATGTTCTTCCCGGGTCTTCGAATAGACGAGTATGTCGTCGATAAACACAACGACAAACGTGTCCAAGTATTTTGCGAACACCCTGTTCATTAAATCCATGAATATTGCTGGGGCATTGGTAACACCGAACGGCATCACAAGGAATTCGTAATGTCCGTATCGGGTCCTGAAAGCCGTCTTGCATACATCCTCGGCTGCTACTCTGATTTGATGATATCCAGAACGGAGATCCAACTTCGAGAAAACCTTGGCTCCACTTAGCTGATCAAATAGGTCATCGATACGCGGGATTGGGTATTTGTTCTTTATTGTGACCTTGTTCAGCTCCCGGTAATCTATGCACATTCGCAACGATCCATCCTTCTTCTTTACCAATAGAACTGGTGCACCCCACGGTGAAGCGCTTGGCCGAATAAATCCCTTCTCCAATAATTCTTCAACCTTTTTCTTCAATTCTGCCAACTCCACTGGTGCCATCCTGTAGGGGGCCCTGGATACTGGGGCGGTACCTGGAATCAAATCGATCGAGAACTCCAAAATTCGAGGAGGTGGTAGACCTGGTAGATCTTCAGGAAATACGTCTAGGAAGTCCCGAACAATTTCTGGGGCTGGGCTCTTATCAATCTCCATGGCTGTCAGTTCCTTAGGCTTTGCTCTGTACTTAGCTGGTTCCAAACATTCGCTTCCGCCCTCGAAAACAAACTCCGGGTGATTGGGAATGCGGAAGATCACCTTCTTTGCACGACAATCGATAACTGCATGAAAAGTGCTCATCCAATCCATCCCAAGGATTGCGTCGTAACTGCCTGTCCCGATCAGGAGGAAATTCGCATAGAATTCCCTGCCACACACTACAACCGGGCATAATCTACATTCTCGACTAGATATTATGATGCCATTACCCGTATGAATTTCCCATCCCTTGGTTAGTGGTTCATGTGGTACTGAGTGTGTATTTGTGAAATGCTCAGACAAGAAACAATGCGATGCTCCTGAATCAAAAAGTACTCTAGCTGGCAAGGAATGTACAAGTAGAGTACCTGTAACCACATCTCCTGACGCTTCTGCCTGCTCTGCGGTCAAGGTGAAAGACCGTCCCTGACCGCGACCTGTAAATGGCTGTCTCTGTTCCTGCGGCCTCTGCTGTGGCGGTCCAGAACTTCCTTGTATCTCTGCTCGCTCAGGACAACTGTTAATCCTGTGCTGACTGGAGCCGCAAATCAGACACTGTCCCTTAGCACGGCGACAGTCCTTCTGGGTATGTCCTCCTCTACCGCAATATCCGCAAGTTACGCCCTGCCTCTGGGGGCGATGCTGTGGTACGAAAGGGCGCTTCATTTGCGTCGTCCCTGCTCTGTGAACCGGTATGGCTCCTCGAGGAGGCGCGTGGTTACGTGCTGGAACGACTGGGGGTCTTCTGAACTTGTTAATCAATTGCTCCTGAACTCTCGCCGCGTTGAGTACCTGTGCGAAAGTCTGCAGATCTAACGATGCAATCAGCTGCTGCAACTCAAAATCTAACCCCTGAAGGAAACGCCTTGCCCTGGTGACTTCTGATTTGACCATGTATGGAGCAAAGCGGCTCAGACGGTTGAACTCTGCCGCATAAACGTCCACTGGGCGTCCATTCTGCTTCAGAAGAATAAACCTTTCCTCCATTTCTGCCTTGGCTGTGGGAGGAAAATAGTGATCTAAGAAGCACTCCTTAAACTTGTCCCATTCAATCGGCTCTTCAAGTCTGCTTTCTTCTACCGACCACCATGTACGAGCCTCGTCTTCTAATTGTATCTTTATCACATTCACTCTGTCTTCCTCTGGAACCCTGGCGGCTGCCAATAAATTCTCCATGTTTACCAGCCATTGCTCAGCTTCAAGTGGTTCAGCTAGCCCTGTGAACGCAGCTGGGTGTAACCGTCGGAAGTCTGACACAGTACCGGCCCTAGCCTGATAAGCTGGTGGAGTAGCGCCCTCGGAGGTGGTAATCAGTGCGGAGGGTCCTCCTGCGGCGGTAATCGCCCTGAGTCCCTCAGTAAGCAAATCTATCTTCCTCTCCTGAGCTTCCGCGAGAGTGGTCAGTGCACTGAGTATTCTTTCCGTGCGATCCTGAGAGCTGGAGTCCGAGGAGGGGTCGTTCGGGGACGTCATATCACTGGAAGATTCAAAAGAATAGGTTCAGATTCAAGGATAGAAATCAGGGTAGTGAAACAAGAATAACGTAATATTGCATAGTTAATGTTATCCCTTGATACTAAACACAGGCTTTGATACCAACTAAACCATGTCACGCCCCGCATCCCAAAATACGGAATACGAGGTATGATTAGGCCAGCCATGCTCCTACGGTCAAGGGATCGTCCCGCCGTAGTCACACTTCGGCTTCTAGCACTACATGGTAATCAGTAATAAAGCACAGTATTAAAGGAATCACATCACTAATTTATTACAATTAAAATTCCATTGTTCACAGATTACAGATAATAAGGACGATAACTAACCAAGTTCAATCTCACAATTTGTTTTATGGAAAGCAGTGAATGAAGAAGGTACACCAAACTATATCTCCGTGAACTCAAAGGATAGATCCGTTTCCGGTGCTGGTCCTCGCGCGGAACCTGAGCATGCATACTCAGGTCGTCAGAGCGACACAAATAATAATATTATTATAATCAGATGCAACAGGTAAATGAGGTAATACTGGTATGAGAATAATGCAAGTAATCACTATGTCACAATATGATGCAGAATATGTTATGTGTCCCTATCGGTCTCTAGGTCATGTTTGAAATCACATAGTGGAAGGAGGATCATGTTTAACAGGAGTCTCGTACATACCCGAGACCACGGCCCACATGCCCGGGACATAACCCTGTCAGCCGGATCGCTAGATCCTGTCCTACACGTATAAGTACCACAGTTCGAATGATCATCCTCTAAACACGGTCCCGCTAAATACGATACTCTTTCCACTTTGATTTCCCCTTTTCCCCCAGGTTACACTATTTAAGACATTGATCTAGTTGTGTACGAGTATACCAATGGCACGGTTTCATCACTATCCACTGTATCAATCACTGTCACGAATGTTCACTTTCCATTGGTGGACTCGTCACTCCTAAATCAACATCTATCACGCACGATAATGCAATGTCCACACGCACTAACACTGAGTAAATGACAAGGGTATGATATACGTATTGTATGCTACCAATAAACACGGTATGTTACGAATTAGCATGCATGTCATGAATTAAAATAAATTGCACAGATTAATATGTTACGAATTCAGCAAAAAATGATGTAGGTAAGATATATAGAACAACCAGTCAGGAATCCATCAAAATTTGTTTCAGTTCAATCGGAGTTTCGGTTTTCAAGATATAACGGTTTCAGTTTAAGTGTTCGCGGCTGAAATTTCAATTTCAGAACTGAACGTCTGTTTCGCAACACGAATTGCGCCCAGTTGGGCTCAGAACTTAGCGATGTCACAGTTAGATGAAATTTGGGGTTTTCGATAAAGTATTCAACGCAACAGACGGAGCCTCAGTCGCATCTGTACGTTGAAAGTTATACACAGTTCAATCTCAAATGTCGTTTCAGAAAGTGTTCTGAACAGCTTTACGTTCTGCCTTTTTAAAATAAGTTTAAAATAACAAACTACGATGAATCGGAAAGAGACCACTTGTTTTCTTTCACTAACAGGTATATCTTATAACTACTGTAAAGGTCCGTACCATGCGATTTCAGGAAATACGGGGACGCAGTATTTTAGACAGAACACACCAATCAGAAACGCTCTGGACTGCAGTCCAGAGTCGTGTTCCGACCCAGTTATCTTCAGGATTTCAGAACAGAAAACATTAAAATTCTACATAGTATTAAAGTTCGTCGAGTCGGCTTCGATTTAAGCCCTCGAACGCATCTTTCCAATATGTGTATGATTTATGGTAATTTTATTCGTTTTCAGTTACGAGAGAATTCTAGTTTTAACGACATGTTTGGGGGTATCGATTTTTGTTACAAACAATCGCGTTTTCCAGCAAATTTCACACACGTTATATATCATTCAAAGGGCCAACAGAACGTATCGGTTGCCGTCAAATTAAACAGCCATATCCATGAGAGACTAGTATCGAACACCTTGGTCAATATATATATATATAATCATTAAGTTCGTAAACTATGTGATCTAGGTGTGTAACACGACTATAATAGCATGAAGCAAGTAAACACTTGCCTGGAGAACGCCTCGGGGTCGTACGGCAACCGTGTCGTCGCGAACGCGCGATATACGCTACGTATCGGATTCCCGCGAGCCTCGATCTAGATGTGGATCTCGTGTCGGGGTTGTCCGGAATCGTTTGCACAGCCACTGGACGTTGAGGAATGCTTTATGATCCTCAGCAAGTGTATTAGGATCGACGACGGTCGACGGCGTCGCTCCGGCTAAGGGATGCAGTGAGTTCTTGGTATTGATTTAAACTTGCGGTTTTGAAGGGAGAGAGAGAGAGAGACTCGGTTGAGTAGGTGTAGGGGTGTGTGGGTGTTGCTGATGACAAGGGGGTCGTAGGATGGTCGGTGATGTGGTGGGAAGTTCGCCGGCGTTGAGGGTGCAAGGTGGCCGAGCTTGATAGTAATGGGTTTCTTTTTCTTTTTCTTTTTTTTTGTGCAGGGATTGGATTGATGGAGGGCTCGGGTTGATGAAGGATGCAGGGGATGCTTGGGGTGAGTTACTTGAGAGAAGAGGATGAAGGAGGAGGGATGAGGGGTCGCTGAGGGGGCTGTCGATGGTGTTGTCGTCGTCGATGGGGCGACGAGTGATCGGGGAAAATGGATTTGTAAGCTTCGAGAGGGGGAGAGATGAGAGGGCTGGAAAAAGTGAGGAGGTGAGCGAGGTAGGAAAGAGATAAGGGAGACGAGGTTGAAGACGTGGGCAACGGCAGGGCGAGGGCGACGGCGGAGGAGGCGGTGTCGCGCGCGAGTTAAATGAGATAGCCGTTGGAAAAAATTGAAGAGGGAGATGAGCAGTGGCGGTTCGGGTCGGGTTTAAGGAGGAATGGGTGAGGGAGTGGGCCGGGCTTGTGAGAAAACAATCCCTTTAGGAATAAATCTCGTGGGCTGCAGGGTTTAAATGGAATGGGCTGAAGAAAACTATTGGGCTGAAAGGGAAAATGGGTTGAGGGATTTCTAAAATAATTGCAGAATTATTAGATTTGGGCTGAGAAGAAGAGAGATGGGCCGGCTAAAGTTTTGTATTAATAAAAAGGATTTGTTTAAAAACAAATGGGCTGGGGAAAGATTTGTAATGGTTGTAGTTTAGGTTTTAATTAATTGGCTTTGGTTTTTAACTCTTGGGTTTTAAATCTTAGGTTTTAGCTTTTGGGGTTTGGAAAATTATAAGTACTGGGATTCAGCTACCACCGTCTACAGAATAATGGTGGGGGAAAGTAAATCTCTGGAATTCGGAAAATACAAGGAAAATTCTTATAGATGGAGAACGGGGATTTACAATGGTTCATTGGGAAGCTGGGTGAACTGGTTGATCTCGCTCCTAATATGGGCAGTCTTATGGTTTGGGTAAAACTTCTTAAGAAATGTTATGACAAATTCATCCCAATTAGTGATAGAGTGTGCAGCAGTATTATAAAGCTATTTTTCTGCCAAGTCGCACAGTATGAATGGGAGAAGAAATAAGCGCATAGCATCTAAAGTCAATTGTGAAGTACCCATCATTGCGCATACGTTTTCGAATTTGGTGATGAAAACGTACGCGTCTTCTGACTCAAGCCCATGAAATTTGGGCAGCAGATTGATGTAGTGGGGTTTAATTTCGAAATTATCCCCGTTAGGTGGTGGAAGAGATAGACAAGTGGGAAGAGGACCACGGATAGGATAGCATCTCTCTTGGAGAGAGATGCGCGGTGGATTCTGCGCACCTATGGGCGGTGGCAGCGTGGTGTTATATTCTGATGGAGTGCCGTCCATCTCGGTCGTGGTGTGTGGCGGGGGAAAAGAAGATGAAGAAGCACCGATCTCGGAGTCGATAGCAGGAACGCGGACAAGACGGGCACAAGGATCCCGTGTCTAGCCGAGTACGCACTAAGCGTGTTTAGTGCAAGTGGCAGCGTGTGTGTGATTTAAATTGGTTTGTTTTTGAAAAAGTGGGACTCAATACAAATCACCCTAAGATGGACAAGCAACCCTAGAACTAAGGTCACCTAGGTCCAGTCTCTAGACCGCTCCTAGACTTCCAAAGGACTAGCTGCAGGATCAATCCTCTACCGCCTCCGTACTACCCTTGTAGACAGGTAAGTGCCAGGTAAGTGGGAAGGAACCACAGTAGTGGGCCTAATTAAAAACCACTAGCCTTTGTCACACTTGTCTAGGCACTACAAAAGTAATGCGGATAAACGATAGATTACCCACGACCTTCCTCTGTCCTTATTGAGCGCGACAGTCCTTAGAGTCTGGTCTAGATATTTTTTAAATTAATGAAGGGTTGATCTAGATGCTCGGTTTGTGATTTGTGGGGCTTAGAAAGGGTGATGAAATCCCCACCTAATCTTGATTTGGTCTTTGCCCCTTAAAGTCCATATTAAAATATGCAAAACAAAACCAATCACAAAACTTTTGCAAAAAGATTTTTGAGCGGCGCTATTTTGCAAAGAATCCCGCAGAAGATAAATTTTATTGGATTTGAGGGGAGAGAGAAGGAGTTGAGAATCTTACCAGAGGAGTTTGAACCCTAGATCCCCTTGTCAAGCCGCGGTTCCGCCGCAGATCCTTGCTAATGCCGCGATTCTGCCGTGTGGTGGGTGGTTCAGTTGATGAAAATTTCTATGTGGCCCTCTGTGCTCCTCTGGATCTCGATGAATGTCTCTGTCTTCTGTTTTCCTCAATTCTGTGACTCCAGATCTCCTTGCAAAATTCACGCACAAATCGTTAAATATGCAATTTGCAGTTTTGTGTTAATAATGATATAAATCGTCTAAAAATTCAACACAAATAGTAAAAATAAAAATTACGTCACGTATCCCCGGCAACGGCGCCATTTGATTGATTTGAAAAAGTGTGTGTAGTGTAACCGCAATCAATAACGGTGTCGCGTGTAGCTAAACCGAGATGAGTACGGGTCGTCCTCAGGGAAACGTTGAATCTTATACTCTTACTTTAGAAGTGTTGAAAGAGAGGAGGGATAAAGAATTTTGTGGAATTATTTCTAGATCTACGTTAAGCAAGAATGCAAAATATATAGATCTAGATTATTTATGGATGTAGTTAATATAATAAAGGGGCTTGTAGGGTTCGTTAGGATTTAGTAGTTATGGATGATTAATTAAAAGTTACCCCTTTTATCCTTTAATAGATTTAAAACTAGAACGACGGTGATGCATGTAGATTAGGGTTTCTGGAGGGAAAAGGAATCTCACTCTTAACCCTTATCTCGACACGGAACTCCGTTCATATCTAGTCTTTACCAAAACAATCATTAATCTAATCTCTAATCGCGGTCGGGACTAACAATGAATTGTTAGCGCGCCCGATTAGGATGTTAATGATTCTTTTGATAAAGTTCATAAACTTTATAGGACTTAAAAAGGATTTAGGGATGTTCATCATCCATTAGCCTACCCTAATCCTACGAACCCTAACAACCGGAGAATTACTCGCGCATGTTGGGAGAAAAAGAGATGGAAAGAAATTGCATAATTAAACAACTACGAAGAAATAGAATAGGAAAAAGAAAGCTACCTTTATTAATCAACAATATTCATTACACTTGAATCCTTAGAAAATGATTACAATTTCTAGTTGCTTCTCGATCTCTTCTAAGGAGGTAGATGAACCGTTGATGATCAGCCTGGATGCGTGAGCCGTCTTGGACTTCGTGATCTCGTCGGCTTGATTCTAATCTTGAAAAATTCTGCACAACTTGGAAAATTTCTGCACAACAACTCCAATAATATTTAGTAGACTTTGTTCTACTAGGATTTGGTCAATGAAATTATTTGCATACATTTTCCTACCAAATGCTAATTAAAATATATTAACACATGGAAAATAGTGTTTTTACACATAAACCCTCATATGTTTGATATATTATAATAAAGTCCTTTTTTAATATGAAAATGGTAGGAAAAATGTAATACAAATGTGCAGTTTTATCAACTGAACAGGTCTTTAAACTCACGGACTATGATGTCCTTAACCTCGACCGTAATGTCTTAAAACTAACATCGGACTGTGGAGTCCTTAAACCCACGGACTATGATATCCTTAACCTCGACCGCGATGTTTTTAAACTAACAAGGGACCGAGATGTCCTTAAACTAACATTGGACCGTAATGCCCATAAACTAATCGACCGCAATGTCACTAAATTAAACAATGGAGCATAATTGCTCTCTTGTTGGATCTAAACGATCCCGTTAAGTTGATCTTAGTCTAAAATGAGACTAACGTATCCTTAACGTACGTTTAAGTTGATCTTAGTCTCAAATGAGGCTAACGTATCCTTAAACCCAAACCCCCAAACCCAAATCTAAGAAAGATACGGATTTGGACTAGTCCACGCCCTACGGGCGACAACATAACTTAGTTTCCGTATACAATCCACGGGCAACCAAACACAAAACAAACACCCACGACACGAAGTGACCATCTGGAGAAGGAGAAAGTTATTACCGTGATGCGGTAGCGTAATTAACTGCGGGGGCTTGCGCCTGCAGGGAAGAGCCTCCCCACAATCAAAAACCCCTCAAACGAAGGGGAATCTGACGAAGTCTGCTACATCGGCCGCATCCGTTTAAACCTTCGATATATGGTGCCATAAATTAACTTGGCATCTTCGGAGAGGTGGACGGATAGAATCAATTAACATCTGCCCCGAAATTCAGGCAAGACGTCTGCTGCGTCTTCGTCCGCATCTTTTGGCGGGGAATAGATTCTGGCACGCCCGGTGGGACCTTTTCCTCTTTCCACTCCACACTTCGTGTGTCGTGTTCGCGAACCAATCGCGGTTTGCTGATGGTTGCCCTTGGGTTCGAGGTACTAAGATTTGGCGTTTTTCTTGGTTCAGAAAGCGAAGGATCAATGGCGTTCACTTGTGCAAAATGTTCTAGCTGCAACTGCAATGTACGCTCCGCCTCATCCGGAGGCATAGCCTACGGGCCTCAAGTGGCTTCGCTGTTCACAATGCCGGTGGACCTGGTGACTCAGGCCACCACCAGGTTGTTCTTTAGGACTATGCTCCCCCCGATGAGCTTCAGCACCCCTATACCAACATCAGAAGCTCCCAAGAAGTTGGTCTTTGATCGGCTTGCTACTACCGCGGCCCCTCTCAACGGGTCATCCAGCTTCAGCTCTTCGTTCTTCGTCAGACTGGGCCAAAATTCCTGTGGGCCCGTGATGAAGCCTGCAATCCCAGAAAAGGTTATCCCGAAGAAGATAGCCATCCCTGCTCCTGAAGTCGTCAAGATGGCTTCTCCTGCCAAAGGGTCGGTCTTTACAAGACTGACTGTTCTGGCTCCCACTATGGTTCCCGTCCCCGCTTAGAAGTCTGTTTTTGACCAGTTGGATACTGCTTCTCGAAGGACATCAGTCTTCAAGAGGCTGGCACCGGCAGCGGCTCACCTGAACAGGGGGCAAGAGAGAGCCATCCCCATCGCCGTACTAACACCAATAGCTCGACACGCTCGACGTCGCCACTGGCGCCGAGTGAGGATGGCTGGGGGCAACTCCCCCTCTGGGCTAACTCCACCAGCTCCAACGGTGGAAGTCAATGCTGTTGTTCCAACTGGGAACAGCTTTGAATTGCTGAACAAGGTGCGCGGGAACTCTCCTACCGCTGTACTGAAAATATCTCCTCCACCCGTGGAGAATGTTAAAGAAACGAAGCCGGAGCAGCCCCCTCAGCGGCTGTCCTCCACAGTTTACAAAGTCTGGCGACAGGTCCGAGAGTCGGTGGTTGATCAAGACTATCCCCGCCGGTAGAAGAAGCTGAAGGTCCGACAGGAAGAAAACCGTCATGTTAAACCACAGAAGGCGACGGCTACTTGGGTGTCCACTGCAACGGCCCCCTCAACTTCGACCGCTCATAAGAGGAGAAGGCCGAAGAAAGCCCCCATGTCTGCGACAAATGTCAAGGGCACTGAGCCTAAATGTCCCAAGTCTGGGGGCATAATGGTGCATACTATTTATATGGCTTCTGAAAAAGAAGAAAGCCGCGCTTCTACAGGTCATCGACCGCTTACGCGATCAGTGACTAGGGCTCAGGAGCAACAACAACAAAAGCTCCAAGAAATGCTGACTGCAATAGCCGCACTCACTGGACTAAAAGAAAATCCAGAGATCTCGGAGCAACGCCATGAGCAGGAAACAGATGCTGAATTCCTTCGGAGAATGCTCGAAAAGAAGGACAAGGAGGCTGCGGAACAAGCGGCCAACATAAAACGAATGGAGCTTCTCTTCCAAGACATGGTCGAGATGATGATCCAGCCGGACCCTCCAGCTGAAGATCTTCCGATTACCCTCGAAGATGACAGATGAGAGACGTCGAATCCACCTCTGGCCCTTTCAGCACCCAAGAAGGAAACTATTTCCAAGGCCGCCCTGGATGACTATATTGCTCAGCAAATACGAGTTCATCAGGCAAATGAAGCAGCTGGCCAAGTCGTCAAAACTGGGCGACCGTATCCAGGCTGGTATGGTCAAATAAAGTACCCGCCAGGCTACATGATCCCGAAATTCCATGTGTACAAGGGGACAGGCAACCTCCATCAACATGTCGCTCAGTTAGGGCTCTTTGTGGAAATACCTGTTGCGATGATAAACTGTTGTTTCGCCAATTTGTCGGCAGCTTATCGGAGACGGCGTTCGAATGGTACTCCGAACTTCCAAACGACTCCGTCAAAACTTTCGCAGAAATGGAGTTGTTGTTCACCCAGCGATTCATAAGTGCTAGTGAACGCGCCCTAATAACGGTATTGATCAATGCCAGGGTGAAGCCGGGCGAGACATGGGTCCAATACGCCATACGATGGCGGAATCTGTGGTCGAAGTGCGAACAGCGCATCGAAGAAGCACCAGCGGTGGGCATGTTTGTGGGCACTCTAGACCCTCATGCAACTATTTCACAGTTCATGATGTTCTTCAAACCGACCACATTTCAGGCTTTAATCGACAAGCTAGCCCAGATGGATCAGATGGGTCATAGACCGTCTCCTCCGAAGCCGGAGTCGTAGAACGAAAAGGGTAAAGGGAAGGCGACCTTCGTTGCGAATACCCAACAGCAACCCAATGCCTCAAAACTAACGGATCAGTTGGAAGAGAGACAGCGCTATTATAATGAGAAAATGAAGCGTCCTTACTCGTTCCCATGGGACAAAATGAAGAGACTCTTCGAGCTGGCGATGCGCAACAGGCTTATCAGTCTGCCGAATCCAAAGCGACCATTGCAACCCGGCGAAGTGAATAATCCCAATTATTGCCCTTACCACCAAACGGTAAGCCATCCAATCGAAGATTGCTTCTTTTTTAAGGGATGGATCGAGAATCAGTACCAACAAGGCAAGTTTGCGCTGTCTGGGAAGTGGACAGTAAGCCCACCACAACCGCACACTCCTCAGAAGATGGACACACCGGGGGCAACGTGCTCTTTTGTTGAAGAAGCTCCATGGGAGGTGGCTCTTTCAACCAAAACCAAAAGAATGCTGAATGATCTCTAAATATGCCTAGCGATCAGGTGGAAGAATCCGCTGGAACCCCAGATCATCAAAGGAATGCTAAAGTCGTACCCAACTCCAAAGATTGGTGGTGATAGCCAAAGTGTTCACATCCAGCCGTCAAAATCTTTGAAAAAGAAGAGGAAATCCAAGAAGCCCGTGAAGCCTGACGAAAAGCACACGGACCTGCGAAAGCAGATTGACGCGATGGAAGAGTATAACCAGAAGGCGCGGACTCTAATCATGCTCCAAGAGTTTCTCCGCCACGTCCTTGAAGACTTATCAGATGAATCTGAGGATTACATAGCAAGTTTCCATATGATCTCTCACTTGTCTATAGACAATGAAGAAGCCCTGCATACCAAGAGACTGGGGGTAGGTCATGAACCGGAGCTTCCAGGGCCATCAGATGAAATGATCGACACATTCGTGAACGAAGCTCTTCTGAAAAGTAAAGCTGATCGGGAGCGTGAGATGGCTATATTTGAAAAGGCTAAATGCCGGCGAATGGACGAAAGAGTCGAGATACTCCCGCCGAATCAAGGGACATCCGTTATGAATAAAAACAAGTTCAAGACGAGGAAAAGGTTTTCTAAAGCCATATCAATGGGGATGAAGCTACCACCCTCCAGAGGAAACACTCTCGGTGAAGCAGAGATGCATCCTAGCTCCTGCCTATATCATCGAAAGATCGCACACCCCACCGAAGAGTGCAACGCTTTTAAAAGATGGTGGCAGGGATATGTTGCTCACCGACAACATTTTAAGCGGATGAAACGCAAAACTCGTCGGGAGCAGAGAAGTACGACAGAAGAGCATAAAAGAACTACCGACAACTGTCATACGGTCAACGCCGGGGGATCGCAGGTTCTCACCTTCGGGAGCGACTCTGATGAAGAAATGACTCTTTTCCCTCTCTTCAAATAATCCACCTCGGGAAAATAGGAAGAACCGAAGACTTGCGAAAATATTCAGCTGCGCAATCGTATGCTGCCCGAAAAGAATCTCGGACCCACGAGTAGAAAAGATAAGGGAAAAGAAAAGGTCTCTGAGGATATCGCCTTAGATGACCAAGTCATGAAAGAGCTGACCACCAAGGACCCGCCAAAGAAAAGCAAGGTGGACTATAATGTTCTGGCGCACTTGAGAAAGTTACCCTCGCAGCTCAACATTCTCTATGCCCTTTTACTATCAAAAGATGCAAGAGATTCATTGATTAAGGCACTACAGGAGCCCGAGCAATTCCAAGCTTGCCTCGCCGAAGAAAAGATGAAGGACGAGCTGGAAGAAATGCACACAGCCGATATCACCTTCGGTGATGACGATCTCCTCCTTGGGACGTGCAAGCACAACCGCCCCTTATATGTCTCTGGATACTGTCATGATATCAAGATAGGCAAAATCCTGGTCGACAATGGGTCTTCCGTCAATCTTCTCAACGTACGAGTATTGAAGGAAATATGCATGAGCGTTCAGCACCTAGCTCGTGACAAAATCACTATCTCCGGTTTCGACTCCCAGTCATCACGGACTCTCGGATCTGTGATATTGACGTTACGCTTCGGGTTACTTGTCACGGATATCAAGTTCCACATCATTGACGCCAAGACATGCTACAATGCTTTGCTCAGCCGGCCCTGGTTACACGAGTACAACATCATCCCCTCTACACAACATCAGTGTATGAAATACTTCAAGGATGGTCTTGAGTATACTGTAACAGGAGAGCTGAACCCATTCTCCGTGAACGAAGTCCGAAAGTACGAAGATGCGAAATACTTTTTACCAGATTTCAAGGACACGGAGAGATGTCACAAGCCGAAGGACAAAGCTATCCCTATCATTCCGGTCTTCGGGAGTGATACCGAGGAGAAGGAAAAGATAGTTTATTTGGGTCCACCCCAGTATAACAAGCCGGGACCCTCCGCTCCTATGCTTATCTTCGACAGCGATTCAGAAGATGAGATCAATGCCATATTCTCTACTCGGCCATCAATACAAACCATCGCTGGTGAAGGTCAAAGTTTGCAAGTTTCCATGGTTCCGCCAAAGCATCATAAAGAACTAAACGCGCTTGATACCTACAGTGTGGAAGAGCTACAGACGTTCTATGTCCCTCCCAGACGAGAAGGCGAAAAAGTAATCCTATTCTACCGAGCCGGGGAGACCAAAGTGGAGAAGGAAATATGGCATGGCGCAGATTCTACACTTGATAAGCTCCAGCTTATCCGTTTGCCCAGATATTACACGAACGGACTAAAAAAGCTGTTAAGACGCCAAGGCATACCTTTCAAAAAGACCGCTCGGAAAGCTAAGTTCTACGACAGGATCTGGAACGTCTCTGGAACTCAGCGGAAATTGCCCAACGGGAGAATGGAAACGACCGGGCTTGGGTATGTTCAATCCAAGAAACGGGAGCTACTCCACGACTGCTATGTCATACACGACTCTGATGAAGAGGGAGATGCTTTGTGGGAAGATGCTAACCCTGAACCAGAAAGTGCTCCCGACGTAAAAATGCCCAGTCCGTCGTTCGAACAACAAATGGACAAGCTTATAAGGGAAGCGGGTCAAAAGGTTCGAGACGACCATAATCGCGAAATGGCCATTTACGAGAAAGCCAGGACGCAACGCCTTCTTCAACAGGCTGCGAAAGATGAAAATGCTCCTCCCTGTCAACCCGTTGTACAAAAGGCATGATGCAGAGGCAGAAACAAGCTAAAGAGCGGGAAAGGCATTCGACAGCGGCAGAGCGGGACTAACAAGCCACGCGATCAAGAACCGAGCAACCAAGATTCATCTCTTGTAAAGAAAATGGGTCGAGCATACTCTTTTGCCCAAGACAAGATAGAGAAGATACTTGGTCTTGCCATAAAACATCAACTGATTACACTCCCGGAGTCCAAGCACCCCGAACAAGCAGACGAAGTCTCTCACCCAGACTATTGCTCCTATCATAGGGCAGTAGGACATCCTATTGAAGACTGTTTCACCTTCAAGAACTGGGTCGAAGACCAATATCAACTTGGCAGGTTTGCTCTATCCAGCAGTTGGAGGGTAACCCCGCCGCAGAAGCATGAACCCAAATCCACGAGAGTAGAACCAGATCAACATCGATCTTGGAAGCGAGATAATGCTATAAGAAGAAGGGCCTAAGGATATGGATGACCTCCCTTGGTGCTTTGAAAATAATGATGACGAGGTGATCTCAGAGTTTCCACCGGCGCCGAAAGAGCTGGAAGATGGAACACATACCACTACAGATAACCTCAAGAAAATTGATTTGGGTACAGCAAGTGACCCGCGGCTAACATTCGTCAGTGAGCTATTATCCGAAGAAAGGGTGGCTACGCTAAAGGACGTGCTCATGCAGTATAAAGATTGTTTCGCATGGAATTATTCCGAGATGCCAGGATTAGATCCAGAGATTGCTGTACACAAATTGGCGATATCTCCGGACGTTAAGCCAATCAAACAAGCACCGAGAAGAATGCGGCTTGATCTTGAGATGAGTGTCAACGCCGAGGTCAATAAGCTACTCTGGCTTCGTCCAAGAGGTTCAGTATCCTGACTGAATCGCCAACATCGTCCCGGTGATGAAGAAAATTGGGACAGTGCGCATATGCGTGGACTTTCGGGATCTCAATAAAGCCTGTCCAAAGGAAGACTTTCCACTACCAGTCACTGAGCTGATGATAGATAACACATCCACTCACGAAGTCTTCTCCTTCATGGACGGATCGTCAGGATACAATCAGATAAAGATGCATCCCGAGGATCAGAAGCATACTGCTTTACGGACCCCTTTGGGTATATTCTGCTACAAGGTGATGCCCTTCGGTCTAAAGAACGTCGGTGCCACCTATCAGAGGGCCATGATAAAGATCTTCGATGACCTCATACATGAAATCGTCGAATGCTATATCGACGACCTCGTGGTGAAAAGAAAATCATATGAGGAACATTTAGAGCATCTGAGGATCGTGTTTCAACGCCTCTGACAATACAACTTGAAGATGAACCCACTCAAATGCGCGTTCGGAGTTTCCTCAGGCAATTCCTAGGTTTCATCGTCCGACACCGAGGCATCGAGATAGATCCGTCAAAGATCAAGGCAATTATGGAGATGCCCCCGCCAAGGACTCTCAAGCAATTGCGGTCTCTCCAAGGGAATCTCGCGTATATCCGGCGATTTATAGCCAATCTCTCAGGGAAATGCCGTCCTTACAGTCACCTGATGAAGAAGGGAACCCCTTTCGTCTGGGATCGCAAATGCCAAAGCGCGCTGGACGAGATCAAACAGTACCTATAGAACCCGCCAGTGTTGGCTGCTCCGGTCAAAGGAAAGCCTCTCATTTTGTATACAACCGCCCTTGAAGGTTCCTTAGGCGCATTATGAGCACAAGAGAACGACCAAGGGAAGGAGAGAGCCCTCTACTATTTGAGTCGAGTTCTACTGGGGGCAGAAAGCAATTATTCTCCCATCGAAAAACACTGCCTGGCATTGATCTTCACGATAACAAAGCTTAGACATTATGCATTGGCGCATGAAGACCGTCTCATATCGAAAGTGGATCCCCTCAAATATTTGATGTCAAAGGCCATATTAACGAGACGGCTCGCTAAATGGGCCTTGCTCTTAATGGAGTTCTCGATAACTTATCAGCCTCTTAAGGCAGTGAAAGGCCAGGCCATCGCCGACTTCCTCGTCGAGCATCCAATACCTGCCGATTCTCCTTTGAATTGCGAACTGCCAGATGAGCATGCGTTTGACACGATCGGTGGTAATGGCACCCGATGGGAACTTTATTTTGATGGAGCGTCTTCCATGAAGAAGCGCAAGCAAAGCACCCCTATAATCAAATCAGGGGTAGGCCTCATCTTCGTAACTCCACAAGGAGGGATAAAGCGCTTTGCTTTCTCCTTAACAGAGCCGAGGACGAATAACGAAGCCGAGTATGAAGTTTTGATAGCAGGTCTCGAGATCGCCATTGATATGGGGATTGAGAATCTGCTCGTATACGGAGAGTCCCAACTAGTCGTTAGTCAAGTAAACGGCGACTATCAAACGTGCAAGCCTAAGTTGGTGAAGTATGGCGAGAAAGTACAACAACTGCTGACTCAAATTCCTTCCTACACCTTGGAAAGCATACTGCATGCGGAAAATAGCAAAGCGGATGCATTAGCCAAGCTTGCTAAAGAATTGGCCGATGAGAACCTCGATGACGTAAGAATCGTGGTACAAAGCCGTCGGGTTCTTGCACCGGCAAAAATATCTCCGGAGTCATCCGAGGAAAAGGGAACGACCGAGCAAATGTCTCTACAAGTAAAAGACCAAGAAAAGGTTGAAGATTGGAGAGAAGTCTTTATAGACTACTTCAAATCCCGTCGAACGCCTGAAGATGCGTCCTCAAAACATCAGCTAATGAAGCGAGCCCAATCTTTCGCCTTCGTCAACGATACTCTGTACAAGAGCTCATTTGATTCTCTATGGTTAAGATACCTGGGACCCGAAGAGGCAAAGAGAGTCGTCCAAGAAACTCATGATGGACTCTGCGGTTCTCACCAAGCCGGGCCGAAGATGAAGCTGAAGATTAAAATAATGGGCTACTATTGGCCCACGATGATCTAAGACTGCCTCGAGTTTGCGAAGCAATGCCACTCGTGCCAGATCCACGGAGATTTTATCCATCAGCATCCGAATCCGCTACACACGACAGTGACTAGGTGGCCATTCGAAATGTGGGGGACTGACATAATCGGCCCCATCGAACCAGCATCGTCCAGAGGACATCGATTCATTTTGGTGACAACTGATTATTTCTCCAAATGGGCAGAAGCAGTACCGCTAAAAGAAGTGAAGACGGAGAATATCTTCCACTTCTTCAAGAGACACGTCATTACCGGTTCGGTACTCCGCGACGGATCATCTCCGATAATGGGCCAGCCTACAGAAGCCACAAGATCAGCCGCTTCGCACAACAGCACAACATAGACTGGAGATACTCCTCAGTTTATAATCCCCGAGCTAACGGTCAAGCTGAGGCTTTCAACAAGACCTTGACAAAGATCGTGAAAAAGACGGTGTCCCGAAAAAAGAAGGACTGGCACGAGAGACTGCATGGAGCTCTCTGGGCGTATCGAATACGTTCAAAACGGCCACGAACACAACTCCATACGCATTAGTATTCAGTACAGAGGCGGTACTCCCCCTCGAGATAGAGTTACCCTCTCTACGAGTGGCAGTTCATTACGAGCTAACGGACGAAGAGAACGCTCACCTTCGGCTTGAGGAGCTCGAAGCCCTTGATGAAACCCGGCTCATAGAGCAACAAAATCTGAAGGCTTATAAAGCGAAGATGACGCGCTCATACGAAAGATTGACTAGGCCGAGGACATTCCACCAAGGCGAACTCATGCTAGTGGTCAAAAGACCTATGATCCCTAATCGTGCCAAGCGGGGAAAATTCGAGCCGAATTACGAAGGCCCGTATGTCATAGAGAAGGTCTACCAGGGTAGGGCCTATCTACTCATGGACATGCATGGTGAAAGACATTTCAGGCCAATAAACGGTCGCTTCCTGAAGAAATACTACGCTTGACCAGTCACGGCCTAGATCAATGATAGATGACGACGACTATGTCTACTCGCTATCTTCCTATGCCTAAACTTTGTAAGTAGTAACCGGCTTCCTTAACGACGAACCGAAATGTCCTAAAACTAACAATGGACCGAAACGTCCTTAAACTAACGACGGACCGAAATGTCCTAACACTAACAACGGGCCAAAACGTCCTTAAACTAACGACGGACCGAAACGTCCTTAAAACTAACATTGGACCACTATGTCCTAAAACTAGCCGTTGACCGAGATGTCGATAAACTACGGTGGATTGCAGCATCCCAAAGCTGATACAACAACAAAAAAAGAATAAAAAAAGAGGGAAAAAAGAAAACGGTATGTCCATAAGCAAAACGGGCACGGATGAAAACCCGAAAGGGCTCCGTGAGTAAAAACAGCAGGGTTACCGGCGAGTCTTGTGAAAACCCGAAAGGGCGTAACCTCGTTAAAAGACACTTGCAAGGTCCTCTCGACTTTGTAACGAGAAACCACCTGCGTGAGATCCTTACGACTCACAAGGGAGGAACACACTTAAGGATCTCCACGATCCCTAAGGAGAAATTACACTTGCGAGATCCTCACGAATCATAAGGAGAACTCTCTTATGGAACCCTCACGGCTCATAAGATTCAAAAGTCTTAAGCTACAGGGATCTAAACCTGTTCTTAAGCAGCCCCCAACAATCTCCAATAATGCCCTACAAGCGGCTCAATGCTGACCCTTGTATACAATCCACGGGCGCGAATAAATATTTCCCTAACAAAGTCCCATCCGTGACCAGGGATATGTCTGCATGGTGAACAGCCCTTATAAGTCCTCTCGACTTAGAAAGAGAAAACACTCTTGTAAGATCCTTACGACTTATAAGAGATCATACGCTTAGGAATCCTCACGACTCCTAAGGAGAAAACACACCTACGAGATCCTCACGACTCGCAGAGAGAAATACCTTTATGAGACCCTTACGGCTTATGAAGTCAAAAGCCTTAGTCGACAGGATCTTAAACCTGATCGCTAAGCCAGCTTTGTCCAACGTCGACAGAGGCAAATGATGATTCGCTCCTGGCCATATCCCAGTTGTAGCGGGGCTGATGCTAAAAAAATGTGTGCATGCAAAATAGTCGAAATGATTAGGCAACTCACAATAAAAAGCAGCGAGTAAAAACAAAAAAAATATATATAGCCGAAATGATTGGGCACCGCGAAAAAATAGCCGAAATGATTGGGCAATCGTGACCTTCGCGATATAAAAACCGAAATGATAGAGCATCGCGGAAAGAAATAAAAAAAATGAATGAATGAAATTTATTCCCCACAGGTGATATCACATCAATCCCTGCATACAATGCAGGGGCGCAAATAAAGAGGGAATCCTACCTTTTCTCCCCAGGTTTCATCAGAAGAAGAGGCCAAATCTCGACGGTTAACAGATAGCCTGGAGATCATCTCGATATTCATCTCATTACAATAGACACAACATCAAGCAAACCGGAACAGCGACAACTCCCAGTTCCATGACTCGGTGGTGTACAGATGACTAAGAGTCAAACTCCGACTCCGTGAAATGTGGATAAAGTCAACCCTTCCTGGCTACGTGAAACGCAGCTTACGTCAATCCTGACCCCGTGAGGAACGTCCAGAGCGGATCCTGGTCCTTGCAGAGCACGGCAATGACCCCGTATGAAGCATCCAGAGCGGAGCCTGGTCCTCGCCGAACACGGCAGTGAACCCTTAGGAAGCATCCAGAGCAAAATTCCTGACTACGTGGAACGCGGATTATGTCACTCCTGACCCCGTGGAAAATGTCCAGAGTGGATCCTGGTCCTCACAAAGCACGGCAATGACCCCGTCTGAAGCAACCAGAGCGGAGCCTGGTCCTCGCCGAACATGGCAGTGAACCCGTGGGAAGCATCCAGAGCAATATTCCTGGTCACGTGGAACGCGGATTATGTCACTCCTGACCCCATGGAAAACGTCCAGAGCGGATCCTGGTCCTCGCAGAGCACAGCAGTGAACCCGTGTGAAGTATCCAGAGCGGAGCCTGGTCCTCGCCGAACACGGCAGTGAACCCGTGGGAAGAATCAAGAGAAAAATTCCTGACTACGTGGAACGCGGATTATGTCACTCCTGACGCTGTGGAACACGTCCAGAGCGGATCCTGGTCCTCACAGAGCACGGCAGTGAACCCGTGTGAACCATCCAGAGCGGAGCCTGGTCCTCGCAGAATACGGCACTGAACCCATAGGAAGAATCCAAAGCAAAATTCCTGGTCACGTGGAACGCGGATTATGTCACTCTTGACCCCGTGGAAAAAGTCCAGAGTGGATCCTGGTCCTCGCAGAGCACGGCAGTGAACCCGTGTGAAGCATCCAGAGCGGAGACTGGTCCTCGCAGAACACGGCAGTGAACCCATGGGAAGCATCCAGAGCAAACATTGGACTGTAAGGTCCTTAAACTCTTGGACTACGATGTCCTTAACCTCGACCGTGATGTCTTAAAACTCACATTGGACTGTGAGGTCCTTAAACTCACGGACTATGATGTCTTTAACCTTGACCGTGATGTCTTAAAACTAACAACGGACTGTGGAGTCTTTAAATCCACGGACTATGATGTCCTTAACCTCAACCACGATGTCTTTAAACTATGGTATCCTGGAAAACGTCCAGAGCGGAGCCTGGTCCTCGCAGAATACGGCAATGAACCCGTGGGAAGCATCCAGAGCAAACATTGGACTGTGAGGTTCTTAAACTCATGGACTATGATGTCCTTAACCTCGACCGTGATGTCTTAAAACTAACATTGGACTGTGAGATCCTTAAACTCACGGACTATGATGTCCTTAACCTCGACCGTGATGTCTTAAAACTAACAACGGACTGTGGAGTCTTTAAATCTACGAACTATGATGTCCTTAACCTCGACCGCGATGTCTTTAAACTACAGTATCCAGGAAAATGTCCAGAGCGAAGCCTGGTCCTCGCAGAACACGGCAGTGAACCCGTGGAAAGCATCCAGAGCAACCCCTGACTCCGTGAAATGCGGATAAGGGAAACTTCACCTATCACTTGCGGGTCCTCACGACTCGTAAGGGAGTAAATTCTCTTATGAGATCCTTATGACTTTCAAGGGAAAAACACACTTAGGAATCCTCACGATTCTTAAGGAGAAATTACACCTACAGGATCCTCTCGACCGGTAGGGAGAAAATTCTTTATGAGACCCTCACGGCTCATAAAATTGAAAAGTCTTAGGAAGCAGGTCTTAACCCAGAATCCTAAGCCATCGTTGTCCTGAAAAGAGATCAAGATAGACTATCTACAGAATGTAAGTCCATGGTAGCGCCCCGGCCGTCTAACAGACGCCAAATGCGGAACAAAAACATTTTACAAACTGGCGCTATCGTGTACCGTAACCCGGATCTGCCATTAAAGCTAAACTAACAAACTACAAAGTGGGTAGAAGTGTTATACCGAACGATCCGAGTCCTTCGGTCTTCAACCATCATCCCACGCTTTATTGCGGCTGCTCCGATCTCCTGAATCTCCAATCTTCTCATCCAGGTGACACCACATCGACGGATCTTTAAACGGGCTCCCGCCTCTGAACCGAGGCAATTCGGTCGTCAAGTTTGCTAGAAGAGACGACCAAGATGATGTAGAGAATGAGTAGAACACTTTGTCTCGTTACGTCTAAGACTATGGACGAACGGTTAATGAAGTTGCCATTTGAAATTGTGATGGAATGAAAAGAGCTTTGAAATTTCCATACACATAAACTTTAATCTTTTCTCAAAACAACAACCATGATCCCCACCAAGAAAGGGTCGGCCACTAAATAGGCAAGGAGGGGTGAGTGTAGGAGGAGGAATGGTGAGAATAACAATTAATGAAGAGAATGAATCATCACAACACCTAGCAACTCATTAATGCATACAATGAATCAAGTAAACCTATTCATCAACTCATTTAATGACCAATTAATGCATCCATGAGTCACTAAGCCTTGTCATCACAATATGAAGCTTCCACTCATGACTCACTCCATGACTCACCCTCAAGAAGAAAAGATAAATCCGCATTTAACCGAATGTTAAATACGGCTGATAGAAACTGGAAACTTCCAAAAGTGATCCCGAAATGAATTTCAGGATTACCCCGTAACAGTATAAACATACCCGTATTTGTATTACGACCGAATACAAATACATCTGAGACAAAGAAATTATATCTACACAGTATAATACTCGGATCCGGCTTAAACCAAAGCCGACCAGTATTATCTGCCCGAAAAACGACACGTGCGAAAACGCACGTGCATTTTCCGAACCCTGCCATAAAACCATACGGCCTCTACAACGTTTCGCCCGAACTTGGGAAAAGGTCTGTGGGGGACTCTAATGACTCATCAACACACTGGCACTGGGTATAACCACTAGCACGTCAGAGGTACGAGCTGTACGTAACGGTTGCCTATGTATTGATTGGAAGGGAAACTGACGAGCGAACTCATCCATAAACCCTACTGAGCCAGACAGTGACAATGTATATACAGTCCGGTCCGTTCGTCTAAAAAGTATCGCATATCGAGTCTAGGGGGGTAGATAAAGTCAGACCCCTAATAACGCGATAATTCATGTTGGTATGAAGCCTATCACCACCTGAGAAACTACTGATCCAAATCAGTAATTCTCCACTATCTCGGCCGAGGATTCCTAGTGATAGCCATCCGTGCACTGCGCGACATCAACCCCCAATACCGGGAGAGATGAATCCCCGACAATCCGCTCACTGCCTCCATGTGGCTCGGGACTGTACCCAAAAAATACCTGTTTGCACGTCTCCTTTGAGCGTGGTAGGGTAGGAATCAAAGCACAGTGGGAACTCACACGAGACAAATGACGATCTCAGGTCAACAAACTAACCTGTACACATGTCACCAAGGAACTGCTATCTGACAATATGTATAATACCAACTAGCATGTTCCCGGCGAGTCCTGTCCGGTGTACTCATAACCTAATGAGCACCTGTATACATCTTAGGTGATCCAACTGACACCAATGGCTTGTGAGACCGGCCACCGCCCCTCGTCGGGGTCTCGACTGTATACACTAGTCTACTCTGAAGTATCGATGCCCTGTCTCGAAACTCCCACGTCTAGGGACCTTTTAAGGATGTGCTTATAGACTACCAGCTCCCACGTATATGATCGCCATCATTCTGCTGGCAGTCAAGCAAGAATCCTATGGGCTCTATCAACATGCAATAGTGAACTAAGACATGTATACGATGATAAAGACAAACCATATAGCATACTATCATCTCGAGTAAGACTGTCATATCGGTATAGGTCCTGCCTCAATCATTGCAATCACGTACCTGCGATCCAATAATTGACTTTGAGGGCACTATCTCCAACAATCTCCCACTTGCACTTAAGGCTAATTATTGCAATGTCGCATACTCACAGCCCGTGTGATACCGAACACCCAACTCCTCTACTAATCAATTTCACAAAGATAGTTTGTAAAACTCTTGTGTTCGAGGATAGCCTCAGTGAGTGGATCCGCCCTGATGTTTCTTTCTATGTCTCTCTTAATCTCAAGTTCGCGGAGAAAGCCATCTCCCGAATCGAGTAATACATGTCTTAGAATATATCTGGATTTCTGATGGGACCTAGTTCATAAATGAACTCCAAATCCAAACTTCTTAGACTGTATCGATCACTGAACCTAATCAGTATCCAGCACCATGCCTCCCACAGTTTCCTCTTGGACCACCTGTCCATAATACTGTCCCTCGTCAGAGGGAAAACTATAATTCTGACAATCACTCTGTCATCCATGTCACTTTTGAAGCCTGGAATGATAACCGTCTCCCGAAGGAGGCTGCCGTCATCAAATCTATAGAACATGCACCTTATGTTCTAAAACTTCTTCCTTACGTTTCTTCAGGATTGGATTAATAAAAACTTATCGCATCAAGTGCAAAAACTACATCTGGTGTGGTACTTGACATCTCATGATTGACTCAATTGCCTAAGCAAGTGATCTGCCAATCATGCACATCCCTCTCTTCTTTAGTCTCTAAGACACCTTTAGAGAGGGTGACTCCATCACCTGCAGGTACACTACCATGCCAGGAGTCATCTATTCTAAAATACTATTAGAATACTGTCAAAGTACCCACATTGGGAAACTATCCAAATCTAGATCTAAAACCATAGATTTAGTAACCAGAATGTCTGATATTATATCCATATCCTGTCTGGAGAAACAACTGCGTGACGACCACAGTACAACCGATCGTAGTATAGGAATTTTACTTCCTACTCTGTGCATGTCATCCAAATACCAGGACATCACACTTTACTACCTTCTTAACAGATCCATCCCCTATTCTGATGAAGTCAAAACTATGACTGTCACATTAAAACCAGATGATCTATCTCTGCTATATCTGCTCAAGTCTATAAATAGACATAAGCTACTTGCCCACTATGCTTCTGCTGCTCCCACTGACTACGATAACCCTCAGGCAGAATAATATATACGTATACTTCTAAAGCTAGTTTAGAAAAACGCTATACTTATCCTCCTGCCGGGTCTCATAATCTGGAACAACGGTAGTGTCAAGTCTGGGTAAACAAGAACCTCCTTGTCACCGTCCTTGAGGCTACCGGAGTACCTCTCGGGTGTCTGAGGTTACCCACCATATCTGCAAAGTGGCTATTGGAATGTCAAACCTGATTGAATATATAGGTTGTAAGTGCACGGCGGCGCCCCGGCCTCCATCCCGAGGCCAAATGCGGAAGCGATGGTTAACTTTAAATTTTCTTGAACCGGCACCACCGCGCACTAAAACCCGGATCGGGCCATTAACTAGTTCTAGCTAACTACAAGATGGGGAAGAGAGATATACCGAGCGATCCGTGTCCTCCGGTCTTCTCGCCGTCGTCCCGATCTCTCGCGGAATGTCCGGTCTCCACCTCCTCGCCGGAAGGGCACCACGTCGCCTGTTTCTTTTACGGGCTCCCACCTCTATACCGAGGCAACTCGGGCACGAAGTTGGCGAGTCGACGTGCCCAAGATTTGCTGTAGAATGTGTAGTGCTCATGTCTCTTTTTGGGGTTCATGGAGGTTTCCTTTTGGTGGAGGGATGATACTAGGAATTTTTGTGGAGCTATATGATTTTTCCAAAACCAAAAGAGATGAAATCCCCCTCCTACAAATTTTGGACAGCCCCATTTGAGCTTGGCCGGCCATGCTCTATGGAATGGAGATAAAAATGAATGACGGAAACAAAAAGGGGGGAGCAACTCACTAATCATGCAAGAGAGAGAGGAATGGTTATCATATGAAGAAAATAATCACAAAGAAACACCAACACTCCACCAACCTCACCCTTCATCATCATCAACAATCATGTCCTACAAAAGTCAAGCCATGATGAAGATAGAAGTCAAGGTCAAAGAAGAGCTATCATGATACAACAATATGCAATCACCACCCTCCACAAATGCTTATTTGCACAATTGCAAATAAGCCCTCCTCCACCAATCTTCGGCCAAAGAAAGATACAAAGAAATATGGCCGAAACGGAAAAGCAAACTGGCAACTTCAATAAACTGGTCCCGTAATAAATTATAGGAAAACCCCGACACTGTGTATACACACCCGTATTTGTATTCCAACCGAAATACAAATGCAATGAGACAAAATCTACACTGTACTATACTAGGATCCGGCTTAAACCAAAGCCGGCTAATATTATCTGTCCGATCCTGATCCGTGCAATACCGCACGTATCTGATCGAACCCTGCCATATCTCCATACGGCCTCTACAGCGTTTCGCCCGAAAACTTGAGCAACTGAATGTGGGGGACTCTAAAGACTCGTCAACACCTTGGTTGTGGATTTAACCACTAGCACGTCAGAGGTATAAGCCAATACGTAACGGGCTACCAGGTATTGACCAAAAGGGACGTCGATGAGCGAACTCATCCTGACACCCTACTGAGCCTGTCAGTGACAATATCCATACAGTCCGGTCCGTTCATCTATGAGCATCGCATGGCGGGCCTAGGGGGTTGGTAAAGTCAGACCCATAAAAACGGTACAAGTCGTGTCGGAGTGTAGCCCAGAACACCCTGAGATACTACTGGAATACCTACTAGTAAATCTCCTGCCTCGGCCAAGGGCTTCGTGTAATGGCTCTCCTAGACACAGCGCGACCTCACCCCCAATACCGGGAGAGACGAACCCCTGAAGATCCGCTCACTGCCTCCATGTGGCTCGGGACTGTACCCAACTAAAACCTGTTTGCACATCTCCTTTGAGCGTGGTAGGGTAGTAATCAAAGTACAGTGGGAACTCACACGAGACAAATGACGATTCCCAGGTCGATGAACTAACCTGTACACATGTCACCAGGGAACTGCTATCTGACGTCAGGTATAAGACGAACTAGCATGTTCCCGGCGAGTCCTGTCCGGTGTGCTCATAACCCAATGAGCACCTATATACATCTTAGGTGAACCAACTAACACCAGTGGCTTGTGAGACCGGCCACCGCCCCTCGTCGGGGTCTCGACTGTATACACTAGTCTACTCTGGAGTATCGATGCCCTGTCTCGAAACTCCCACGACTAGGGACCTTTTAAGGATGTGCTTATAGACTACCAGCTCCCACTTATATGATCGCCCTCATACCGCTGGTGGTCAAGCAAGAATCCTAGGGGCTCTATCAACGTGTAATAGCGACATGTCAGGTCACCTAAAGCAGTACACGATGAAAAAGATAAACCAGATAGCATACTATCATCTCGAGTAATACTGTCCTACCGGGATAGGTCCTCCCTCAATCATTGCAATCACGTGCCTGTGATCCAATAATTGACTCTGAGGGCACTATCTCCAACAATCTCCCACTTGCACTCAAGGCTAATTACTGCGATGTCGCATACTCACAGCCCGTGTGATACCGAACACCCAACTCCTCTATTAGTCAGTCTCACAAAGCTCGTTTGCGAAACTGTTGCGTTCGAAGAATAGCCTCAGTGAGTGGATCCGCTTTGATGTTTTTTTCTATGTCTCTCTATATCTCAAGTTCGCGGAGAAAGCCATCTCCCGAAATGAGCAATACCTGTCTTAGAATGTCTGGATGTCTGATGGGACCTAGCTCATAAATGAACTCCAAATCCAAACTTCTTAGACTGTATCGTCAACTGAACTTAATCAGTATCCTCCGCCATGCCTCCCTCAGTATTGCCTTGGACCACCTATCCAAAATACTGCCCCTCGTCAGAAGGAAAACCTATAACTCTGACAACCTCCTTGTCGTCCAGGTCACCTTGGAAGCCTGGAATGATAACTGTCTCCCGAATGAGGCTGTCGTTATCATATCCCTAGAACATCAACTTATGTTCTAAAACTGCTTCCGGCTGTTTCTCTAGTATAGGATCAATGTCAACTTATTGCATCTAGTGCAAGAACAACATCTGGTGTGGTACTTGACATCTCATGATTGACTCAATTGCCTGAGCAAGTGATCTGCCAATCATGCACATCCCTCTCCCCTTTAGTCTGTAAGACACCTTTAGAGAGGGTGACTCCATCACCTGCAGGTACACCACCATGCCAGGAGTCGTCCATTCTAAATACTTTTAGAATGCTGTCTAAGTACCCTGATTGGGAAACCACCCAAATCTAGATCTAAAACCATAGATCTAGTGACCAGTATGTCTGATATAATGTCCAAGTCCCATGTGGAGAAACTACTGTGTGACGACCAAAGTATAACCGATCGTAGTATAGGAATATCACTTCCTACTCTGTGTATGTCATCCAAATACCATGACATCACACCCTACTACCTTCTCAACAGATCCATCCCCTATTCTGATGAAGTCAAACCTATGACTGTCATGTCAGAAATAGATGATCTATCTCCGCTATATCTGCTTTAGTCTATAAATAGACATAAGCCACCTGTCCACCAATGCTTCCGCTGCTCCCACTGACTACGACAACCCTCTGGCAGAGTCATATACACGTACACTTCTGAAGCCAGTTCAGAACGACGCTATACTCATCCTCCCGCCGGGTCTCGCAGCCTGGAACAACAGCAATGGCAAGTGTGGGTAAACAAGAACTTCCCTGTCACCGTCCTTGAGGCTACCGGAGTACCTCTCGGATGCCTGAAGTTACCCACCTTATCTGCGGAGTGCCAATGGAATGTCAAACCAGATTGAATCTTTAGGTTCCTATCAAATCTTCAGCAATCGTTTGCGGTTCTGGAATCACTTCCAGTTCTACCATACTCCCACTACTGTTTTTTTTGAAAAAATCCATTTTTATTAAAACTGTGGCGAGTCTAGAACAATATCACTATTGATCTTTCTTATGGTAGAAAGTCAACCCTCTTCATAGCCTGGGTCAACCCACAAACAGCCATTACAGAAACGTGCCTTGAGTTGTCCAGTGTCTGGTTTTAATCATAAGCCGGACAACTCCCCGTACCTTAACATCGTTAAGATACGAACTGTTCTATATCCTATATAGGACCAGAGGCACTGATTTAATTGAACCAGATTCAAATCATGCAGCTGTCCCCAGTTCATGTCAACTAAAATGGAAAGAGGCCGATTAGCGTTACTCAACTTAGGAATGCTTCCAATTATGAGTAACCTGAAAGAGAAGCAAGTTCTCTTAACCATTACTATCAACTGAATACCATACACAAGTATCTACATCTTCGATCACTTTGAAGAATCCCGATACTTGCAATACCTGGTTCTCTACTTTATTCAAATACCTATAACTTCTCAAAATTCGGACCCTGTGTTTCCTCGAAACACCTGTCTAAAAACTAGAGAAGTCATAAGTAAACCGAATATAGTACGAGGACCAACCCCTCTGTCCTGATGGACCCTGGACAACATACAATACTCTGTATAAGTCCCTTGAGTCTGATTACTCATTCACTGTGTGTCGTAGGTTGAAAACTGTACTTATGGTTAAGAAGAATTACACCGCTGTTTAATGCTCCTTACCTAACCATCCACTGATATAAGTAAATGTCACAGACATAATTTCAAAAAGATATGTCTCACTCTATAAAAATAGACGTACAGATATATCAATTTGAAATTGGTGCATAACAGCGGATATTCAAAACCAAATATTTGCCGACCGGCAAACAACCCAGGTGACTTCCTTAAATATCACCGATTACAACGAATCCCGACATAATGAGGATGATCACCCAATTCCCAATAACTTATTCCCACTCAACATCTGTAAAACCATACAGATGTGAGAATCATACCTGGTAAATACATACCCTGGAGTAAGGACTAATTGGGAAATCAGTTTTTCTTTAACAGTACACAGTGAAACTGAAACATTGAAATGTTTCGACGGGGTATCTCGGTATTCCTAGTAATGCCTCTTCCAGATTCACGACTGTAACCGTATAATTCTTTGCCACCTCTCCAAATCCCTTTATATGTCTTTAGTCATTACCTTCTGCACACCCCTTAGGCCAAATGGTTTTCTTTCTTCCCTACCGTTCGGCACCAGCCTATGGTTTGGAAGAAGACTATCCAATAAGCATAATGGGTGTACTGTCCTAATCCTAGGAGCACTCGCAATGCGAGAGAAGGTGAAGATAAAAGACAACCGAATAAACCTTATTCCTATTTCTCCTGAACCAGAATCCATCCCCGAACTGGAACAAGTTCCTTTCGAGTTCGTATATAACCATACGATGGAGTATCCAATAAACTGTGGATCTTCGTAGTGATACGGAGTGTTCTGGAGAAATACAAAGGTGATTTGGAAGTGGTAATGAAATACCTGGTTTGGTCATGAATATCAGTTGCAATTTACTTTGCCCTCTTACTAATCCCTTGCTTTTTCTTAACTTAATACCTTCTGCACACCATTGTTATGCTAATTGGTTTTCTTCATTCCCCACCGTTCGGCACCAGCCTAAGGTTTGGAAGAAGACTATCCAATTTGCGTAATAGGTGTACTATCTCCTAAACCAAGGAGTACTCGCAACCTGAGAGAAGGTAAAAGGAAAAGACAACTGAATAGTCCTATCCGTTTTCTCCAGAACCTGAAACCATCCTCGAATAAATTCTTTCGAGTTCGTATCTAACCATACGATGGTTTTGTCCAATGGAAGTGGACGTTCGTAGTAATACGGGGTGTCCTGGAGAAAAGGGTAAAAGTAGGAGTGACAATGAGGTCTGCAACTCTGACAATCTAAAAGCCAGTGTTTAAGAAGGTTCGGTCAACTTGGTCACTGAGTCATTGTCTTAGGGTCGGGTCAATGGTCGCTGCCAAAAAGAGAGAGAAAAGAAACACTCAGCATGCACTCTAACCTAGATCAGAATGGTTACCAATTTATCTAATCTGGAAATCTCCCACTGTCATCTCAAATTCTCCTCCAAACCTGAAAGAAGAATTAGTCGGGATCACCCGAGGAGTAAACTAACTCATCAGTGGGAATCGGGATCCAACTATCATCGCATGATAACGTGACGGAATCCGCTCACGTCATCACACTCCAGAAGGTATGCGCATATCTGGCAAGTTTCAGTTCTTTTGAAACTCCCGATGTGATTTTTGCCCCATGCTCTTATGACCTTGGCGTGAGGTCAAAATATCATAAGTCACATGTCAAGTTCTACCCATCATTGTCCAGCTTAATTTGAACCCACCCGTACATACCCTTGACGTAGGCCAAAATAGTAGCACGACTGTCCCAAACCAATGCATCTATCTATGCAACAGCTAAATATCAGGCAGCTACCAATCATTATGCCTTGGCGTGAGGTCAAAATACATAGCTTGAATACTACCGAATATTTAACCGAAATGATGGAGGGCTACGAATGGTTTCTGGCGAAAACCTTTAACGTAAAGAACATGATATCGTTGAAGGAACGGATAGCTTTTATGAAAATATAGTGACGAAAACTTTTGCTAAAGAGGTCACTCCCGGTGAAGGGATCTCGTCTCTTTCCCCGTAGAATGAGGTGCAGGATATTCCAACTGAATATCACGGTGCAAAGCAAAAGTAATCGGCTATAGTGAAGTCATTGCCCTGACGCAAACTTTTTGTCCAAGGGGTCACTCCCGGTGAAGGGATCTCGGCTCTTGCCTCGTCGACTGAGGAGCAGGATATTCCAACTGAATACCACGATGCTAAACAAAAGAGAACGTCCTTGCAATAACAGCTTTTTGAAAAGTGTTCCAACAACATCAGATTAGGTTTGTTTTTAACTTGCATTGATCCGAATCAACGCAGTCCCATCAATTGATCACACCACAAAGAACGAAAATAATATGACGTACGTATATGCCATCCGCATTCGCCACTGGGTCCCGTCATTACCCGTTAGGTTAGCTAACTAACGACAGAGCGGGGACTGGACTAGCGCGGATGCAAAACATATACAACATCTACTAATATATATACCAATATATTATATTTCGCTCAAGGCGTGATAAAATGCAACATCACAGAAATGTACAGCATCACAGAACAATACAAATATCTGGGATCCCTGGGTTTCACGGAGCCACTACTGAAACCCGACGTTCCCCTGGTCGTGTGGATAGCCTGTGCAATGAAAACCCTAGACCCCTACGGGCGCGGCAAGTTACCCGCCAAAACCTGAAGCGAGGCAGCCCCCCTTCAGCAACGTGAATGGACCACCCAGCACTTCACGAAATCTGGTAACTTAGGCACCCCTCCTGGGTCAACCTGTACCCCCTACGAGTGCGGCGAATAGCCCGCCAATTCTAGAGTGAAGCCCCCTCCTTCTCAATGCCATGAGATGCGGGCCCGTTGCCCTCTAGAACCCGGCTATCCGTGCACCCCTCCTTGGAGTAATCCTAGTACAGAAAGTAAAATATACATACAACGGGTACATCGACCGCAACCTGGTCGTGCCCCAAAATAATAATACAAACAGGCAGTGACGGCAGTCCACATGTCGGACGCTCGCCCCGCAATATCAAATGTACATAATACAACAAAACTGTACTACCACTGCAAGCAGGCTATCCCCCACGACCAATCCGCAACATCACAGCAATACACAGAACATCAACGTGAAGGTCATATTCGCAAATCCGTCTAACCGGGCTATAGTAGTTAGACAGGATTTACCGATCAAGTGACATTCACGGTCGCAGATATAATGTAAATACTGTGAACTAATGTGTTTAAAATATCCGATCGATCAAATTTTAACAAGTGGGCCCCAAGTACTACTGTAGCACATCAAGAAATTCTGGGCCCAAAATTAATATTCCTAAAACCCTATTTTCCAGTCCAAGCCCCTCTATAAAAAATTGGTCCAGTGAGGAGGCTAAACGGCGGCGGAACCGCGGCCCAAGCATGGCTTTGGCCACGGTTCCGCGGTGATATGGTGTGATCACCCGACCAAATTTTCACAGAGTTCTTAGAATTCCCTGCAAAGTATTCTGAGACTACCTGAAAAAATTTTCGAGACAAAAAAATTTCGACAGAAAACTGTTGTTTTGAAAAACACGGTTTTGGAATATTTGTTCGATCGGAAGTGTAAACACGTTAGACAAAGCTAGACTATGTTAATGGCGAGGCTCTGATACCACTGTAAGTGCACGGCGGCGCCCCGGCCTCCATCCCGAGGCCAAATGCGGAAGCGATGGTTAATTTTAAATTTTCTTGAACCGGCACCACCGCGCACTAAAACCCGGATCGGGCCATTAACTAGTTCTAGCTAATTACAAGATGGGGAAGAGAGATATACCGAGCGATCCGTGTCCTCCGGTCTTCTCGCCGTCGTCCCGATCTCTCGCGGTCGTCCCGATCTCTCGCGGAATGTCCGGTCTCCACCTCCTCGCCGGAAGGGCACCACATCGCCTGTTTCTTTTACGGGCTCCCACCTCTATACCGAGGCAACTCGGGCACGAAGTTGGCGAGTCGACGTGCCCAAGATTTGCTGTAGAATGTGTAGTGCTCATGTCTCTTTTTGGGGTTCATGGAGGTTGCCTTTTGGTGGAGGGATGATACAAGGAATTTTTGTGGAGTGATATGATTTTTCCAAAACCAAAAGAGATGAAATCCCCCTCCTACAAATTTTGGACAGCCCCATTTGAGCTTGGCCGGCCATGCTCTATGGAATGGAGAGAAAAATGAATAAGGGAAACAAAAAGGGGGGAGCAACTCACTAAACATGCAAGAGAGAGAGGAATGGTTATCATATGAAGAAAATGATCACAAAGAAACACCAACACTCCACCAACCTCACCCTTCATCATCATCAACAATCATGTCCTACAAAAGTCAAGCCATGATGAAGATAGAAGTCAAGGTCAAATAAGAGCTATCATGATACAACAATATGCAATCACCACCCTCCACAAATGCTTATTTGCATAATTGCAAATAAGCCCTCCTCCACCAATCTTCGGCCAAAGAAAGATACAAAGAAATATGGCCGAAACGGAAAAGCAAACTGGCAACTCCAGAAAACTTGTCCCGTAATAAATTACAGGAAAACCCCGACACTGTGTATACACACCCGCATTTGTATTCCAACCGAAATACAAATGCAATGAGACAAAATCTACACTGTACTATATTAGGATCCGGCTTAAACCAAAGCCGGCTAGTATTATCCGTCCGATCCTGATCCGTGCAATACCGCACGTATCTGATCGAACCCTGCCATATCTCCATACGACCTCTACAGCGTTTCGCCCGAAAACTTGAGCAACTGAATGTGGGGGACTCTAAAGACTCGTCAACACCTTGGTTGTAGATTTAACCACTAGCACGTAAGAGGTATAAGCCAATACGTAACGGGCTACCAGGTATTGACCAAAAGGGACGTCGATGAGAGAACTCATCCTGACACCCTACTGAGCCTGTCAGTGACAATATCCATACAGTCCGGTCCGTTCGTCTATGAGCATCGCATGGCGGGCCTAGGGGGTTGGTAAAGTCAGACCCCCAAAAGCGGTACAAGTCGTGTCGGAGTGTAGCCCAGAACACCCTGAGATACTACTGGAATACCTACTAGTAAATCTCCTGCCTCGGCCGAGGGCTTCGTGTAATGGCTCTCCTAGACACAGCGTGACCTCACCCCCAATACCGGGAGAGACGAACCCCTGAAGATCCGCTCACTGCCTCCATGTGGCTCGGGACTGTACCCAACTAAAACCTGTTTGCACGTCTCCTTTGAGCGTGGTAGGGTAGTAATCAAAGTATAGTGGGAACTCACACGAGACAAATGACGATCCCCAGGTCGATGAACTAACCTGTACACATGTCACCAGGGAACTGCTATCTGACATCAGGTATAAGACCAATTAGCATGTTCCCGGCGAGTCCTGTCTGGTGTACTCATAACCCAATGAGCACATGTATACATCTTAGGTGAACCAACTAACACCAGTGGCTTGTGAGACCGGCCACCGTCCCTCGTCGGGGTCTCGACTGTATACACTAGTCTACTCTGGAGTATCGATGCCCTGTCTCGAAACTCCTACGACTAGGGACCTTTTAAGGATGTGCTTATAGACCACCAGCTCCCACTTATATGATCGCCCTCATACCGCTGGTGGTCAAGCAAGAATCCTAGGGGCTCTATCAACGTGTAATAGCGACATGTCAGGTCACCTAAAGCAGTACACGATGATAAAGATAAACCAGATAGCATACTATCATCTCGAGTAAGACCGTCCTACCGGGATAGGTCCTCCCTCAATCATTGCAATCACGTGCCTGTGATCCAATAATTGACTCTTAGGGCACTATCTCCAACATAGGTCCTATTAAATTTTCCGTAATCGTTTGCGGTTCTAGAATCACTTCCAGTTCTACCATACTCCCACTACTGTTTTCTGAAAAAATCCATTTTACTAAAACTGTGGCGAGTCAAGAACAATATCACTATTGATCTTTCAGATGATAGAAAATCAACCCTCGTCAAAGCCAGGGTCAACCCACAAACTGCCATTACAGAAACGTGCCTTGAGTTATCCAGTGTCTAGTTTTAAGCATAAGCTGGACAACTCCCCGTACCTTAACATCGTTAAGATAAGAACCATTCTATATCCAATATAGAAACATTGGCACTTATTTAATTAGAACCAGATTCAAATCATACAGCTGTCTCCAGTGCATATCAACTTAATGGAGAGAGGCTAATCAGCATTACTCAACTTAGGAATGCATCCAATTATGAGTAACCTGAAAGAGAAACAAGTTTCTCAAAACCATTACTATCTGTCACGTCCCGAAAGTACGGAATATGACCGGCACTTAAACTACGAACGTCTCGAGGCGTGCGTAATCTAAGTAAGCCGAAAACCCATAAATCCAAACCAAGAAAAGTAGTAGAGTGAAGGAAAACCAATTTAAAACAAGTAGTTTTAATAGCATAAGCCGAATTATGCGGTTTTAAAAAAAACATCAATATTTCCCGAAAATTTCGGCAGAGTCTCCTTTGAAAATACAGGCCCCCAAACGGGATACAACATGAATAGTATACGAAATCAAAAAAAGGCATCCCCAAGCGAGAGCTAGCTCTTCGTCAATCGACGGTCACAATCACACAAGAAATATAATATACAACGCCAATGGCGAGGATCAACATCTCAAAAGGGAACTCAAAACCACAAGAAAAAGAAACGCGCGACTCTAAGGTCGAATGAATAACATCACTGGTCTCTATATCAAAAATAAATACATGTTTGGTTGATGGAACTTCTAGATACAACAGAATAATGATATACAAGATATATAATGGGGGGTACGATACAAGTAAACCCACCTACTAGCAAATCACCCGAAGGAAACTATGCCCGCAAGCCGTAAAAAACCTGTACGGCAAACCTGCAAGAAACTGGGGCACAACGGGGGTGAGTTGCCAACTCGTGAATAGAAAAACATCTACGAAAAGAAATCGCATAAATAACGCAACCTAGGTCAATGATCACAATATATCCTCAATTATATATATAACAAGCAACCCATAACAATGGTTAGGGCAAATATCTAACCCAAATGTAATTCCATGTGCCCGTGTCAGTGCCTCAGGTAGCAATGTATCATATGGATGAGGTATGAATGCATGAAAACAGAATACATATAAATGAAGAACTGTTTTCATAATTTAGTGAGATTTCCTTTGTATTTTTAAAATGGGGTATCATAATGAAATCAGCATAAAACAGTGCCTAGCATCGGCACAAAACGTAATCCCAATATCTCGATATCTCTGTATCACAGTCTCTGTACCTTAATATCTAGAGCGCCGTCAGTCCAGACCGGCCCCTACCATCCATCTCAAGATCACGACGGTATCCTCCGGATATCCGACGCGTCGGGTAAAATCACCGGTAGGTAGTGCTCCCCTGCCAGGCTCACATCGTCATCATCACGCGCTTCTTGCCCCGGGGTACCTTACCGGGTCCACCATGTACCCGAAACGGTTCATCCGTTTTCTCGAATCGGGTCTCGAAATCCATCAGCAAACTCATGGTGGACGACTCATACATCATGGGAAAAAACCGCACTTTTTATTTAAAAAGAGAGAAATCAGTTTATATAAGTTTTGCGGTTTCCCCCTCCCCCCCCCCCAAATCCAGAAAATCTCATGGAAATCCGAATCCAAATCATCAATAGCATGTAAAACCATGAATATAGGCATAACTATGAATAACAGTATGCATGAAGTGACAAGTAATAACTACAATGTTAAGCTGGCATATAAGGCAGGTACACTAATATCATGTCAAATTACTCACAAGCTAAGTCAAGCAATAATATTTTCTAAGGTGTACGTGACATGGCAATTACCGATGAAGATGTGTGTGAGCCGCCAAGTAAGTGTACGTGGTACATACGCATCATCGGTAATGGTGCTGGTGTCATAACAATATGATATCAACAATGCAATAAGAAATTATAACATAAGTATGCGATGCGGAGCGAACAGCAATAATGAACGGAATACTAGACACAACGATAACTAAACTTCTTTACCCTACTATAAATCCTACAAATGGTGCTTTTTGAAATAACACGAATCATGGGGTTTTGAAAATAAGGGCTACGGTGTTTTTATGAAAAGATATGTCTTTTGAAATATCCGTAGGATCCCTTGGGCTGTCTTTTAAAATACCCACGATTCGTTAGTTTTTGAAATAGGTAAGAATCGAATCTAATCTAACAACTAAACTAAACTAAAGGACTAAGTTAACAAGCTGGACTACAGGTAGGGAAACAGCCTAACATCTGAGTCGATACATATACATACTTGTATATATATTAGTCGGCGATCCCGCCTCAATAATATCATATCCGATACCATATCTATAATCAGACATCCCAAGTCAAGAGTGCGGATCAATCCTCAAAATATAGCTCGCACGTAAATCCGTCGTACGGCATCCCAAAATCTGGGCACGGGTCAATATCATATTCCTCACACTATTCCTCTGGTATCCTCTTTATCCAAGATCATAGTCTAGGGTACTGACCTATGTCTAGTACAATACCAATATCCTCAATACCCATGATCTGACTACAGATCGACAGTCTCGTACAAACCGATATCATCAGCACATATCATCATCAAGGGGTATACATCGCCTAAAAAAGCCTAGGATCAATATCCTAGCATATCATATCTCATATCACGATCACATGTCGACCACTTTATTTATAACACTATTCACCCGTATCGTCGCCCCAAGATCCGCTATAACACCAGGACGTACCTCAAGTACGAATCCTGCCATATCGCCGATATCCCAATCTCAATACAAATCTAATCGACTCATCTCAATCCCAAGTATCATCCTCAATTCCGTATGTGAACGCATAGTCCCATACCCATGTGAACACATAACTATGAAGAATCCCATGAGCACATATAAATAGGAATGTATGCAAGTATGTATGTGTGTATGTATGCGTGTATATGTAGTGCAACACTACCGTAGGGTTCACAACACTAAAGTAATCCAACACACCAATATCCATCCTAACATCGTTATTAATCCCAAATAATATATAATGATTGTTGGTGTGTATACGCATCCGTATACACCACCACGGACTGCGGGGGTGCTATACGCCATCCACCCGACTTCTCCCCGTAGATATAAAACTACTCACCTGGTCCTCGCTAGCCGGTGCCGACGTCGCCACGCGCTTGCTTGTCGTCTCGAAGCCCATATGGGGTACCTACATATCATAACACACCGTATCGCATTAAAATCCGACTCATGACCAAAACGACTCACGAATCCCACATAGATCAAAACCTATGGTTTGCTTCCATAAATCAACTTAAAAACCCTCGACGTCGGCGTACAAACGCCAAACCATCGAGAAAAACCCAAACACACTCATTTGCACGATCACAAGCACTAATTATACTATAAAATAGGTTAAAATTCTCAAAAACCCCAAATTCACCTTAAAAGCCATTTTTCCGAAAATCTAGCAAGCAAAAATTACCCGTTTTTGTACAAAACTCGATGTTTAAACAAATCTAGAGGCCATAATACTTATTAATTATCTTAAATAAGTCATAAAAACAATTTCCATAATTTAATCCCAATAAATTTCATTAACCCCAAAATTCTAGTTTACAATATACCCAAATTTTAACAATTTTATAGCAAAATGCCAAAACAACAATTTAGCTTGGATTTTCATGAACTAAAAGCATTAAACCACTCAATATAATATTTATAATGATATGAAACCTTAATTTGAATTTTATCTCACAAGAATATAATTATTTTAAAAACCTAGTTTACAAATTAGCATAATTAACACAATTTTTAAACTAACCATTAACAACTAGCTACTAATCTTGTTTTAACATGTCATAAGAGCCTAAAAACATCACACAACCATACACCAATCTCACAAAACCCTAACTTGATTTTAAAACCCAATTCTAGAATTTTCAAACCCTAACTTGAAGATTTATAACTAGCAATTCAACCACTTTAACACTTGAATACAATAGCTTATCATAATTAAACAACAATCTAGTTATAAGGTTAAGAATTTATCCCACAATTATCTTGAGATCTAACAAGAATCTAGACCTCCAAATTGAAATCCTTGCACCAAAATCCATGCTATAGGGGCTAAGGAAAAATGGGTAGGAGTTTGATTTGGATTTTGGTTTGATTTTGGATGGAATTTTGGAGATTTTTGGAAGGGTTTTGAGTGGAATGAGATGAGGGAAAAGAGGAGGGCAGCATGAGGAGGCTCGGCTGCAGCAAAAGGAATGAGAGGAGAGAGAGTGATGTGGGGAAAATAATTGGTCAAGTCATGAAAAGTCCAAGTCAACCCAAATCCATACCTCATTTCTTATTCTTTCTTTTCCTTTTCTTTTCTTTGCTTTAAAGTGTGAAATGGGAGGCCCAAGATTGTTGGGCTGATCAAAGGGGCCGGCCAAAGCATGTTGGGGGAATGGGTGTGGGTTTTGTTTGGGTGAGAAAAAGAGATAAGTGCAGCAACCCACTTCCATTACACTATTTTCACCGAAAAAAGCCTTTTTTCTTCGATATTTTCTAAACCGTTTTGGCAAACGATTTCATTTCAAAAACCACATGATAAAATTTTATTTAATGTTTTATGATGCACAAAATTTGTTTCAACTCATTCCAATTTGTAATTTTTCCTAATTAAATGTATTAGTGACGGCTTAAAATAATATTAAAATAATTAATTTCGGAAAAATTTTCAGAAAATTTGAAATTTCACCAGTGGCTCCATAAACACCAGATACTAGCAATTACATAGCTAGGATATGTATATTTAATTTTTATAATAAGATATTTGTATTTTGACTTTTTACAGAAAACCCTCTTATTTTACCGTTTTTCCGAAATTTCACCGAAACGATTTTCAAAACGTTACAATCTTCCCCCCTTAAAGAAATTCGGTCCCCAAATTTAAATTAAAACTCCCCCCAAATACTAAAACATCTAAGCAAAACCATCAAGTCGTCGGGGCTCCGAAATCGTAAATACATAAAACAAATCGTAGCGCAGCGCATGCGCGTGAAAAATGAGCATATAACTCAATCAAAACTCCGTCAAGCATCCCGCAATCATCGGAGTCATGGGGAAGACATCAATACCAAATCCAAAGCAAAACCAATATGATATAACTCGAAACTATACATGTAAATATTGAATATATATATATGTAAGTATCTGAAGGAAATGCATGCCAAATCTCTTTAAGTCGCTGTGCAACGCGTATAACACTGCACAGTGGCGGACGTCTATCATAAGAAAATAAATATATATATATATATATATACCTTCGTTTGAAATGTACGTTCCGCCGTTTTGGAAACAATTTAGAAGGGTCTCCTTGTTTTAAACATTTCGTGTCGTATCAGACACGTAGGTAAATACTGAGGCTATAGCTCGCTTTTTGGAAATCCCTTCAATAACTATTAATGCATGCAAAATATTTTCAGGTACTGTCCTCTGACTAGTCCTGCTCAGTACGAAAACACATAGCAATATCATAAAAACGTACTGCTCTATAAGAAAAAATCAATCGCAAAATACGCGTATGAATACTACGAGCGTCTGGTGCGCACGGAAATCAAAATCCATATATGTGCCATACATATGCACAGAAACAACATCTAAGTGCATCGGGTGTGCACGAAACATCAGTCGTAGGCAACATGTGTGCCTGACAGCAAAATCAGGTGCATCTGACATGCACGAAAAATCTCGATTTAGTGCATCTGGTGTGCACCAAAATCACATCTCAAAACATGCGCTCAACATGCGTGAAAATCCAAGGCAGGTGCATCCATCATGCACGAAATCATGAAATCCAATATCAAGCGCCGAACATGCGCAAAATCAAATCAGGTGCACAAGGTGCACGAAACAAATATCGAGTATCACAATCGAAATCGAAGTCCAGTGCATCTAAGTGGACAAAATGCGTATCACTGCACTGCAAGCATATGTGAATCATACCGAGTGCAAAAACCAAATTGTGTGCGCAACTCAAATGTCTAAAACTGTAAAATCACAAACATGTGAAACCAAAGCACGAAAACGATATCAAGTGCTTCACTGTGCAAAGATCGTAAATTCTCAATCATCAAAATCAAATCATGCGAATAAATCACCCAAAACATCGAAATCAATAATGGCGGAATAGTACCGCTCAAGCGCATCCTCTAAGAATCTCTGGCCAACTGTCGTGGTCACTCATAGCATGTCTCATCGACGAACCTGAACTCTGGCCTGCCGGTGTGCGTAACATGGCCACTCCTGGGTCCAAGTCTTCTTATAATTCATTCCAGAAAGGTCCTGTCGAGATCTCTCCCAAATCTCGTCTCTGCCGAACTGTCTGGAAGTCATCGTCCCTTACTAGATCTATTCTCGTTCCTGAACGACTACATACTCATCGCGACTCCTTCTGGAAGGTATATCCAAGTACAATGCCTCGGCATGCGTACCGCATCTCTGATGTCGGCTGAGTGGAACGTCGTCTCATCAAGATCTCGTACGAACCTCTTACTCCACTTTTCTCTAATGTCGACCGCTTCGGACTCGTCTCGTCGTGGCTGCATGGACTGAGCTCCAACGGCTATCCTCGTATCGGGAGTCTCCCAAGAAATGCATCTCACCACCTGGCATCCGAATTAAGTCGAGCCATCCGATCGAGTCGTCAACACCTCATAATCCCCCAAGAGCTCAACATCTTAGGTACAGTATAATAGTATCGAGTACATACCGCGGCATCGGTGGTCCATCCGTAGAAGGGCAAACCCAAGCCTCACTAATGGCGCCGTAGAACTGCCGCAAACCCGAAGGTTCAAAGGCTTTCACACGGTCATTAAGTCGAGTTAGGTTTCATTCTTCTAGAGGGACCATAGAATTGCCTGCATGTCTTTCCGACTACTTTAAACTTGGAATAATAGGTTTCTGACATTCGATCGTCTCTGTCGACTCCCAACGTCTCCGCGTGAAGTTGTCTCTAGCTGGAATCAATCTATCTGATGACCTCGCATCGGGATAGGCGAACGATCCACGTGTCCTAGTCATTCATCCTCGATGACTAGCGACCTTCTATCATCTCTTAGTACAACTCATTCTGCACTAACTCCAGCATCTGGGGCAATATCTCGTCGTTCGCAGCAATAACTGGCTCGCTCATCTGCACGCTGAACGGTGCCTCAATCATCAGGAATAAGCAACACACCAACGGTCATCAAAATCTGGCTGGCCTCTATCATTGGCTCAATCCTCTAGTGTCTATCAACACATCCGAGTAACCTCATAAAGGCGATCCGCCAAACGCTCGTGGCGCGGAAACACAGTAAAACGACAAATCTCTGCAATCGTGAGTTGCCGGAATTTCGCCCTGGTCAGTCCTCGTTCGTGACGAGCTCATGCTGACCGCAACTCTAGCTGTAGCTCTCCCTGCCCGTAATCGTGGCAGCAAACCATAACTGGTACTGATGAGGCTAGATCGGAATGAATATAATACTGAGCAAAGAAATGTACATCCTAAGGCTTCTTAAGTGGAGTAGCGTATCGTAAATATGCCGCGAAACATACCTAAGGTACGTCACTCTACTTTAGTCACATATTCCATCAACCAAGGGTCATCCTACGCTCCGAAGGTAAAACCTAACGCTCTGATACCAACTTTGTCACGTCCCGAAAGTACGGAATATGACCGGCACTTAAACTACGAACGTCTCGAGGCGTACGTAATCTAAGTAAGCCGAAAACCCATAAATCCAAACCAAGAAAAGTAGTAGAGTGAAGGAAAACCAATTTAAAACAAGTAGTTTTAATAGCATAAGCCGAATTATGCGGTTTTAAAAAAAACATCAATATTTCTCGAAAATTTCGGCAGAGTCTCCTTTGAAAATACAAGCCCCCAAACGGGATACAACATGAATAGTATACGAAATCAAAAAAAGGCATTCCCAAGCGGGAGCTAGCTCTTCGTCAATCGACGGTCACAACCACACAAGCAATATAATATACAACGCCAACGGCGAGGATCAAAATCTCAAAAGGGAACTCAAAACCACTAGAAAAAGAAACGCGCGACTCTAAGGTCGAATGAATAACATCACTGGTCTCTATATCAAAAATAAATACATGTTTGGTTGATGGAAGTTCTAGATATAACAGAATAATGATATACAAGATATATAATGGGGGGTACGATACAAGTAAACCCACCTACTAGCAAATCACCCGAAGGAAACTATGCCCGCAAGCCGTAAAGAACCTGTACAGCAAACCTGCAAGAAACTGGGGCACAACGGGGGTGAGTTGCCAACTCGTGAATAAAAAAACATCTACGAAAAGAAATCACATAAATAACGCAACCTAGGTCAATGATCACAATATATCCTCAATTATATATATAACAAGCAACCCATAACAATGGTTAGGGCAAATATCTAACCCAAGTGTAGTTCCATGTGCCCGTGTCAGTGCCTCAGGTAGCAATGTATCATATGGATGAGGTATGAATGCATGAAAACAGAATACATGTAAATGAAGAACTGTTTTCATAATTTAGTGAGATTTCCTTTGTATTTTTAAAATGAGGTATCACAATGAAATCAGCATAAAACAGTGCCTAGCATCGGCATAAAACGTAATCCCAATATCTCGATATCTCTGTATCACAGTTTCTGTACCTCAATATCTAGGGCGTCGTCAGTCCAGACCGGCCCCTACCATCCATCTCAAGACCACGACGGTATCCTCCGGATATCCGACGCGTCGGGTAAAATCACCGGTAGGTAGTGCTCCCCTGCCAGGCTCACATCGTCATCATCACGCGCTTCTTGCCCCGGGGTACCTTACCGGGTCTACCATGTACCCGAAACGGTTCATCCGTCTCCTCGAATCGGGTCTCGAAATCCATCAGCAAACTCATGGTGGACGACTCATACATCATGGGAAAAACCGCACTTTTTATTTAAAAAGAGAGAAATCAGTTTATATAAGTTTTGCAGTTCCCCCCCCCCCCAAATCCAGAAAATCTCAAGGAAATCCGAATCCAAATCATCAATAGCATGTAAAACCATGAATATAGGCATAACAATGAATAACAGTATGCATGAAGTGACAAGTAATAACTACAATGTTAAGCTGGCATATAAGGCAGGTACACAAATATCATGTCAAATTAGTAACAAACAAAGTCAAGCAATAATATTTTCTAAGGTGTACGTGACATGGCAATTACCGATGAAGATGTGTGTGAGCCAGCAAGTAAGTGTACGTGGTACATACGCATCATCGGTAATGGTGCTGGTGTCCTAACAATATGATATCAACAATGCAATAAGAAATTATAACATAAGTATGCGATGCGGAGCGAACAACAATAATGAACGGAATACTAGACACAACGATAACTAAACTGCTTTACCCTAATATAAATCCTACAAATGGTGCCTTTTGAAATAACACGAATCATGGGGTTTTGAAAATAGGGGCTACGGTGTTTTTATGAAAAGATACGTCTTTTGAAATATCCGTAGGATCCCTTGGGCTGTCTTTTAAAATACCCACGATTCGTTAGTTTTTGAAATAGGTAAGAATCGAATCTAATCTAACAACTAAACTAAACTAAAGGACTAAGTTAACAAGCTGGACTACAGGTAGGGAAACCGCCTAACATCTGAGTCGATACATATACATACCTGTATATATATTAGTCGGCGATCCCGCCTCAATAATATCATATCCGATACCATATCTATAATCAGACATCCCAAGTCAAGAGTGCGGATCAATCCTCAAAATATAGTTCGTACGTAAATCCGTCGTACGGCATCCCAAAATCTGGGCACGGGTCAATATCATATTCCTCACACTATTCCTATGGTATCCTCTTTATCCAAGATCATAGTCTAGGGTACAGACCTATGTCTAGTACAATACCAATATCCTCAATACCCATGATCTGACTACAGATCGACAGTCTCGTACAAACCGATATCATCACCACATATCATCATCAAGGGGTATACATCGCCCAAAACTGCCTAGGATCAATATCCTAGCATATCATATCTCATATCACGATCACATGTCGACCACTTTATTTATAACACTATTCACCCGTATCGTCGCCCCAAGATCCGCTATAACACCAGGACGTACCTCAAGTACGAATCCTGCCATATCGCCGATATCCCAATCTCAATACAAATCTAATCGACTCATCTCAATCCCAAGTATCATCCTCAATTCCGTATGTGAACGCATAGTCCCATACCCATGTGAACACATAACTATGAAGAATCCCATGAGCACATATAAATAGGAATGTATGCAAGTATATATGTGTGTATGTATGTGTGTATATGTAGTGCAACACTACCCTAGGGTTCACAACACTAAAGTAATCCAACACACCAATATCCATCCTAACATCGTTATTAATCCCAAATAACATATAATGATTGTTGGTGTGTATACGCATCCGTATACACCACCACGGACTGCGGGGGTGCTATATGCCATCCACCCGACTTCTACCCGTAGATATAAATCTACTCACCTGGTCCTCGCTAGCCGGTGCCGACATCGCCACGCGCTTGCTTGTCGTCTCGAAGCCCACATGGGGTACCTACATATCATAACACACCGTATCGCATTAAAATCCGACTCATGACCAAAACGACTCACGAATCCCACATAGGTCAAAACCTATGGTTTGCTTCCACAAATCAACTTAAAAACCCTCGACGTCGGCGTACAAACGCCAAACCATCGAGAAAAACCCAAACACACTCATTTGCACGATCACAAGCACTAATTATACTATAAAATAGGTTAAAATTCTCAAAAACCCCAAATTCACCTTAAAAGCCATTTTTCTGAAAATCTAGCAAGCAAAAATTACCCGTTTTTGTACAAAACTCGATGTTTAAACAAATCTAGAGGCCATAATACTTATTAATTATCTTAAATAAGTCATAAAAATAATTTCCATAATTTAATCCCAATAAATTTCATTAACCCCAAAATTCTAGTTTACAATATACCCAAATTTTAACAATTTTATAGCAAAATGCCAAAACAACAATTTAGCTTGGATTTTCATGAACTAAAAGCATTAAACCACTCAATATAATATTTATAATGATATGAAATCTTAATTTGAATTTTATCTCACAAGAATATAATTATTTTAAAAACCTAGTTTACAAATTAGCATAATTAACAAAATTTTTAAACTAACCATTAACAACTAGCTACTAATCTTGTTTTAACATGTCATAAGAGCCTAAAAACATCACACAACCATACACCAATCTCACAAAACCCTAACTTGATTTTAAAACCCAATTCTAGAATTTCCAAACACTAACTTGAAGATTTATAACTAGCAATTCAACCACTTTAACACTTGAATACAATAGTTTATCATAATTAAACAACAATCTAGTTATAAGGTTAAGAATTTACCCCACAATTATCTTGAGATCTAACAAGAATCTAGACCTCCAAATTGAAATCCTTGCACCAAGATCCATGCTATAGGGGCTAAGGAAAAATGGGTAGGAGTTTGATTTGGATTTTGGTTTGATTTTGGATGGAATTTTGGAGATTTTTGGAAGGGTTTTGAGTGGAATGAGATGAGGGAAAAGAGGAGGGCTGCATGAGGAGGCTCGGCTGCAGCAAAAGGAATGAGAGGAGAGAGAGTGAGGTGGGGAAAATAATTGGTCAAGTCAAGAAAAGTCCAAGTCAACCCAAATCCATACCTCATTTCTTATTCTTTCTTTTCCTTTTCTTTTCTTTGCTTTAAAGTGTGAAATGGGAGGCCCAAGATTGTTGGGCTGATCAAGGGGGCCGGCCAAAGCATGTTGGGGGAACGGATGTGGGTTTTGTTTGGGTGAGAAAAAGAGATAAGTGCAGTAACCCACTTCCATTAGACTATTTTCACCGAAAAAAGCCTTTTTTCTTCGATATTTTCTAAACCGTTTTGGCAAACGATTTCATTTCAAAAACCACATGATAAAATTTTATTTAATGTTTTATGATGCACAAAATTTGTTTTAACTCATTCCAATTTGTAATTTTCCCTAATTAAATGTATTAGTGACGGCTTAAAATAATATTAAAATAATTAATTTCGGAAAATTTTTCAGAAAATTTGAAATTTCACCAGTGGCTCCATAAACACCAGATACTAGCAATTACATAGCTAGAATATGTATATTTAATTTTTATAATAAGATATTTGTATTTTGACCTTTTACAGAAAACCCCCTTATTTTACCGTTTTTCCGAAATTTCACCGAAACGATTTTCAAAACGTTACACTATCATCTGAATACCAATCACAAGAATCTACATCTTCGATCTCTTTGAAAAATCCCGATACTTGCGATACCTGGTTCTCTACTTTATTCTTATATCCACAACTTCTCAAAACTTAGACATTGTATTTCTATGAAACACTTGTCTAAAAAACTAGAGAAGTCACAAGTAAACAGAACATAGTACGAGGACCTATCCCTTTGTCCTGACGGACACTGGACAACATACAATACTCTGTATAAGTCCGCTGAGTTTAATAACTCAAAACCTGTGCATCGGAGGTTGAAAAATGTAGCCAGGCGATTTCCTCAAATATCACCAATTACAACGAATTCCGATATAATGAGGATGATCACCTAATTCCCAATAACTTACTCCCAATCATCATCTTTAAAACCATACAGATATGAGAATGAAACCTGGTAAATATATACCCTGGAGTAAGTATCTAATCGGGAAATCAGTTTTCCTTTAACGATATACTTAAACATGAAAATGTTTCGTAGGGGTATCCTGGTATTCCTAGTAATACCTCTTCCAAAATCCAATTCATGACTTTAACCGTATATTTCCTTTGCCATCTTTCCAAATCCCTTTATTTGTCTTTATTCATTACCTTCTATACACCATCGTTAGGTTAAGTGGTTTTCTGCCTTCCCTACCGTTCGGCACCAACCTATGTTTGGAAGAAGACTATCCAGTAAGCATAATAGGTGTACTCTCCTAATCCTAGGAGTACTCATAACTTGAGAGAAGGTGATGATAAAAGACAACTGAATAATACCTTATTCTATTTCTCCCGAACTGGGAAAAATCAAAGGTGAAATAGGAGTGGCGATGAAGTACGCGGTTTGGTCGTGAATGATAACAGTCGCAATTTATTTTGCCCTCTTTCCAATCCCTTTATTTTGTCTTTACATATTACCTTCTGCACACCCTACTTAGGCTAATTGGTTTTCTTCATTCCCTACATTTCGGCACCTGCCTATGGTTTGGAATAAAACTATCCAATAAGCGTAATAGGTGTACTGTCCTAAACCAAGGAGCCCTCGCAACCTGAAAGAAGGTGATAACAAAAGACAACTGAATAAACCAATTCTATTTCTCCTGAACCTGGATCCATCCTCGAAGTAGTACCTTCGAGTTTGTATATAACCATACGATGGATCTATCCAATAGAAGTGGATGTCCGTGGTAATACGGGGTGTTCTGAGAAATACAAAGGGTAAAAGAAGGAGCGGCAATGACTTATGCAACTCAGACAATCCAAAAGTCAATATTTTAAGAAGGTTCGGTCAACTTGGTCACTGAGTCATAGTCTAGGGTCGGTCAAAGGTCGCTGCCCAAGAGAGAGAGAGAAGAAACACTCTGCGTGCACTCTAATCTAGATCAAAATGGTTATCACTTTATCTAATCTGCAAACCTCCCACTGTAATCTCAAATTCTCCTCCAAACCTGAAAGAAGAATTAGTCGTGATCACCCGAAGAGTAAACCAACTCATCAGTGAGAATCGGGATCCAACTATCATCGCATGATAACTTGATGGAAGCCACTCAAGTTATCACACTCCAGAAGGTATGCGTATGCCTGGCAAGTTTCCTGTATGTTTGAAACTCCCGATGTGATTTTTGCCCCATGCTCTTATGATCTTGACGAAAGCCAACAAATCATAAGTCACATATCAAGTTCTACCCGTCATTATCCAGATTAATTTGAACCCACCCGTACATACCCTTGACGAAAGCCAACAAGGTAATACGACTGTCCCAAACCAACACATCTATCTATGCTACAAATGAATACCCCAGCAGCTACCAAACACTATGCCTTGACGAAAGCCAACAAACATAGCTTGAATACTATTGACCATCCATAAGATACGACGGAGGGCTACGGCTGGTTTTTGGCGAAAAACCTTTAACGTAATGAACTTGATCTCGTTGAAGGAACCTGATAGCTTTTTATAAAAATATAGTGGCGAAAAACCTTTGCTAAAGAGGTCACTCCCGGTGAAGGGATCTCGGCTCTTTCCTCGTGGAATGAGATGCAGGATATTCTAACTGAATACCGTGATGCAAAGCAACTTGTAATCGACTATAGTGAAGTTATTACCCTGACGCAAACTTCTGCCCAAGGGGTCACTCCCGGTGAAGGGATCTCGGCCCTTGCCTCGTCGAATGAGGTGCAGAATATTCAAACTGAATATCACGATGCAAAACAAAAGGAAACATTTTTGTAATAACACCTTTTAAAATTATTCCAACAACATCAAATATAAGTTTGTTTTATCCTTGCATTGATAAGAATCAATGCAGTCCCATCAATCAATCACACCAGAAAAGAACGAAAATATAATGTACGTATATGCCATCCGCATTCGTCACTGGGTCCCGTCATCACCCGTTAGGTTACTTAACTAACGACAGAGCGGGGGCTGGATTAGCGCGGGTGTAAAACATATACAACATCTAATAGTATATATACCAATATACAATAATCGCTCCAGGCATGATAATATGCAACATTACAGAAAAGTAATAAGCATCACAGAACAATACAAATAATCTGGGATCCCCGGGTTTCACAGAGCCGCTACTGAAACCCGACGTTCCCTTGGTCGTGTGGATAGCCTGTGCAATGAAACCTAGACCCCTATGGGTGCGGCAAGTTACCCGCCAAAACCTAAAGCGAAGTAGTCCCCACAGCATAGTGAATGGAACACCCGGCACTTCATGGAATCCGGTAAATTGAGCACCCCTCCTTGGGTCAACCTGTACCCCCTACGAGTACGGCGAATAGTCTGCCAATTCTAGAGTAAGGTCCCTTTGCCTCTCAAAGCCATGAGATACGGACCCGTTGCCCTCCAGAACCCGACTATCCGTGCACTCCGTCGCGGGGTAAACCTAGTACAGAAATAAAAATATGTACAACAGGTACATCGACCTCAACCCGGTCGTGTCCCGAAAAGAATATTATACAAACAGGCAGTGACGGCAGTCCATATGTTGGATGCTCGCCCCGCAATATCAAATGTACAAATAAATCCAAATTGCACTACCATTGCACACTGCTATCCACCACGACATAAGCGCAACATTACAGCACAACACAAAACATCAATGCAAATGTCACGTTCGCAAAACCGTCTAAAAGAACTATAGCAATCAGACGCGGTTTACCGATCAAATGACAATCCCGGTCGGAGACATAATGTAAATACTGCATACTAACAAATTTAAATTTCGATCGACTAAATTTCCCGAAGTGAGCCCCACATACATCTGCTGTACAGTAACAAAATCTGGGCCCAAAAGAACTATACCCAAAACCACAATTTCTACAGCAAAGCCTACTGAAGAATTTTGACGCACTGTTCCCACAGTACTGCCGCGGTTCCGCGGTCAAACCCTAGGTTTGACCGCGGATCCGCGGCGGTCACGTAGGATCACGTGCTCAAAATTTACCAGTATTCTTATAAAACTCTGCTTAGTTTTCTGTGATATGTAAAATTATTTTTAGACTGTTTTAAAATTGCAGTTTTTGGAAATTCGGTTCGATCGATGTTTTAAACGTGTTAGCACAAGTTAGTATAGCTTAATGGTGAGGCTCTGATACCACTGTAAGTCCACGGTAGCACCCCGGCCGTCTAACAGACGCCAAATGCGGAACAAAAACATTTTACAAACTGGCGCTATCGTGTACCGTAACCCGGATCTGCCATTAAAGCTAAACTAACAAACTACAAAGTGGGTAGAAGTGTTATACCGAACGATCCGAGTCCTTCGGTCTTCAACCATCATCCCACGCTTTGTTGCGGCTGCTCCGATCTCCTGAATCTCCAATCTTCTCGTCCAGGTGGCACCACGTCGATGGATCTTTAAACGGGCTCCCGTCTCTGAACCGAGGCAACTCGGTCGTCAAGTTTGCTAGAAGAGACGACCAAGATGATGTAGAGAATGAGTAGAACACTTTGTCTCGTTACGTCCAAGACTATGGACGAACGGTTAATGAAGTTGCCATTTGAAATTGTGATGGAATGAAAAGAGCTTTGAAATTTCCATACACATAAACTTTAATCTTTTCTCAAAACAACAACCATGATCCCCACCAAGAAAGGGCCGGCCACTAAATAGGCAAGGGGGTGAGTGTAGGAGGAGGAATGGTGATAATAACAATTAATGAAGAGAATGAATCATCACAACACCTAGCAACTCATTAATGCATACAATGAATCAAGTAAACCTAGTCATCAACTCATTTAATGACCAATTAATGCATCCATGAGTCACTAAGCTTTGTCATCACAATATGAAGCTTCCACTCATGACTCACCCCATGACTCACTCTCAAGAAGAAAAGATAAATCCACATTTAACCGAATGTTAAATACGGCTGATAGAAACTGGAAACTGGTAACTTCCAAAAGTGATCCCGAAACGAATTTTAGAATAACCCCGTAACAGTATAAACATACCCGCATTTGTATTACGATCGAATACAAATGCATCTGAGACAAAGATCTTATATCTACACAGTATAATACTCGGATCCGGTTTAAACCAAAGCCGACCAGTATTATCTGCCCGAAAAACGACACGTGCGAAAACGCACATGCATTTTCCGAACCCTGCCATAAAACCATACGGCCTCTACAACGTTTCGCCCGAATTTGGGAAAAGGTCCGTGGGGGACTCTAATGACTCATCAACACACTGGCACTGGGTATAACCACTAGCACGTCAGAGGTACGAGCTGTACGTAACGGTTGCCTATGTATTGATTGGAAGGGAAACTGACGAGCGAACTCATCCATAAACCCTACTGAGCCTGACAGTGACAATGTATATACAGTCCGGTCCGTTCGTCTAAAGAGTATCGCATATCGAGTCTAAGGGGGTGGATAAAGTCAGACCCCTAATAACGCGATAATTCGTATCGGTATGAAGCCCATCACCACCTGAGAAACTACTGATACAAATCAGTAATTCTCCACTACCTCGGCCGAGGATTCCTAGTGATAGCCATCCGTGCACTGCGCGACATCAACCCCCAATACCGGGAGAGACAAATCCCCGATGATCCGCTCACTGCCTCCATGTGGCTCGGAACTGTACCCAAAAAATACCTGTTTGCACGTCTCCTTTGAGCGTGGTAGGGTAGGAATCAAAGTATAGTGGGAAATCACACGAGACAAATGACAATCTTAGGTCGACAAACTAACCTGTACACATGTCACCAGGGAACTGCTATCTGACAATATGTATAATACCAACTAGCATGTTCCCGGCGAGTCCTGTCCGGTGTACTCATAACCTAATGAGCACCTGTATACATCTTAGGTGATCCAACTGACACCAGTGGCTTGTGAGACTGGCCACTACCCCTCGTCGGGGTCTCGACTGTATACACTTGTCTACTCTGGAATATCGATGCCCTGTCTCGAAACTCCCACGACTAGGGACACTTTTAAGAATGTGCTTACAGACCCCAGCTCACACGTATATGATCGCCATCATACTGCTGGCAGTCAAGCAAGAATCCTATGGGCTCTATCATCATGCAATAGTGAACTAAAGCATGTATACGATGATAAAGACAAACCATATAGCATACTATCATCTCGAGCAAGACTGTCATATCGGTTTAGGTCCTGCCTCAATCATTGCAATCACGTACCTGCGATCCAATAATTGACTTTGAGGGCACTATCTCCAACACAGAATACATTCAATAAAAAGGGAGACACCATGGTGAAGAAAAATATGTCTTTTATTCACGAATCAAAATGGATACAGAGTACAATTCGTGGAAGAACAAAAAAATAATGTACTCTTATTCAGGAGTATGTACAAAGGATAAATAAAAAAAGTATATACAAGTTTTCAGGTCAGCGGGCGATTTAGCAGATTGGTCAGCTCATCCCTCTTTCGCTGGACCTCGCCTTCGTGATTCAATATCGCCAAAAGACGGGCCTCCTCCTGAGCTTGCTGGGCCTGATATGAGGCAAGCCGGCCTTCAAGCTCTTTCTCGGTAGCCTTGTGGGCCTCAACCCTTTCACGAGTGAACACAGCGGCTTTTTCGATGGCCACCACCTCCTTGATGGACTCTTGAAGTACTCGCCAAAGTTCATAAGCTTTGTTGGTTTTGGCTGTAAGGTTGGCTTGGAGCTCGTTCAGCGCTTTCGAAGCCAACTCCCTCTCTGAGAATTTGCGGCCGAGTCTCTTCTCGCACGACACCATGTTCGCCGCGCACCGCTCTATCAAACCCCGTAAGCCCGCCTTTGCAGCCACGGCCTCCGAAGAAAGGCGGGTACACTCGAGCACGTGCAAGCAAGCCTCCACCTGCCGACAGAACTCAACCCAGACTTGCACTACTGCTTCACTATGATAGGTGGCAAGAAAGGGAAGAGAGACGATAGCTTTGGCAGCAAATGCTTCAGCCGTAATTGAGTTGCCAGTGAGAAGTTCCTTGATCAAAGATGACAGAGTGGCGAGGCTCAGCTTGGCCATCCGTTCTGAAGTATGCAGGGCATAGGGGCTGGGTGGCATAGTGACGCGCGACTCCAATGCAGTAGAGACTGGCAGAGCTGTTCAGATTTATAAACAGTCAGCGAAACTTGTAAATCAAGAACAAAAAGAACAATGTGGGGACTTTACTTACCCACAGTCATGCAAGAAGGAGCTGAAGGCTCCCTTGGCCCTTCAAGAACCTCAACCTCGTCGTCGGCCTCCAGAACTGTAAAGGACATCAATGTCATTTTGCGAAACAACAACAATGCTATGAAAAGATGGTGAACAACACTAACCTTGCCCAGACGAGAGGACGATGCGTTGAGGAGATATCGCTTGCAAAGCGGCCATCTCCAGCAGACGCTGAAAGGATTGCCGGGGAGACAAATCGGCAATAGAGGCCGCCAGCCCACGCAATTCTGAAAAGACAAAAAAAGTTTAGATAATGGAAAGATTATTAATTTGAGATGTAGAAGGTTACCTTCGACGCTCCTCCCATTCTGAGCAGGAGGGATAGCAGCTTCAATGGCCTCCGCCGCGACCTCGGGCTCCAACAAGAGGGGGGTAGCCTCGACTACCTCCAGCCTAGCCTCTGGGCCGCCCTCAGGAAGATCCATTAGAACGGCAACCACCAAAGGTGCCTCCCCTTAGGGAGCAAGTGCTTCGGGAGCAGGAGCCACCGCAGGAAGCTCTATCGCAGGAGGAACAGTTTCATCAACCCCCTCCATACTGAGCAGTGTTTCACTAGGGGTATCAGCAGGCTCTACAGTCAGTAAACCCGTGGGAACCTCCCCTATCGCCGAAGTCTCTGCACAGTTCACACACGGATAAGAATACATATATACAAGTGCAGACAATATAAAATATTACAAAGAAATAACAGGAACATACCGATGCGTAAGGAAGCTTTCAATAGGGCCTGTTCAAGCTGATGCTCTTTCTCGACGATGTGTGCTCGGCGAGGTTCAAGGGTGGACTCGTGGCTGCCAGTCCGCAATGAAAGCGCATCCACAGTGTCTCCGAAGCAGCCTGTTTAAGGGCCCTTTCGCCCCATTCCTCCGAAGGACCGATGAATCGTCGCCGGATCCCCGAAGGGTCTTCATAAAAAATGACGGCAAGGTAGGGCTTCTTCGGAATTCTTACGTTCTCTGACTCGTCTTGAGAACGTCTTATAGCCTCAGCCAGCTGTGCGGCTTCCTCGGCAGTTGAACTGGGAAAAAGTAAGCCAGCGTCCGATTCTTGCAGAGCCAAGGGTTCGTCCTGAAGAATGGGCTCAGACTCTACTAAAGAGTCGAGCAGGTTGGTAGCCACATTCTTCCGCCGTTTGGATCCAGAACCGACCGCCGAAGACGACTGTTTCCTCCCTCGAGGGGCCTTGGTCCGACACTGACCCACTTCACCCTCAACGCCCTCGCTCCCAATGCCCTCGCTTGGTGCTGCGACTGAGGACGACACGGCCACGGGCGGTGGTACTGCTACCGGCGCTCTTTTACCCCTCGACTGAGCCCGGGTATCCATTGGCATACCAATTGTGGGAGTGAGGTCCACCTCCGACTCCCCCGGAATGAGCGCGACAGTGGTATCCCTCAGGGGAAAGCGGACCGGTGCGCGCGGTCGCGGCGGAACTCCTGTGGCCTGAACCTGAGCAGGAGTACCGTATCCAAGGAGCACCCTCTTCTCCTCAGCAATAATCGGGCTGACCCGATGAAGGTACCAGCCCGTAAAGGACCCTACGCAACGGGGAATATCGTCAGCTTCAGGGATCATGAAGCGGGAACCAGTGTTCAGCCTCACAAAGTGGTGAGCAGCATCGCGAAAAGCTTCAGGTGAAGGAACCGGCGCGACTGTAAAAGCCTCGAACGGGACGCCCTGATCATATCCAAGCTGCCGGGCGAAGCAATGCGGATTGTACCGCATTAAGAGGGCCGCACTGTTCTGACGGAATACCAGATAAACTGGCACGATCGTGTACAAGTGCGTGGCCTCCCGGGGCTTCAAAGAAGGTGCCCCTTCTTTCGATAAGTCGTGGAGTTGTTGGATTGGACCTGAAGGAGAGGATAGAACCCGATCAACGAATACCAATCCGCCCGTGCTGGCATAAGGAGCAATCAACACGCGAATGGCCCCAAATTGAGTCGGGTCGGGGGCAGAAGCATCCACTAACCGCATGAGCCGCAGAAAAGTATAGGCGTCATAAAATGCGGGCCGCTGGTGCGCAACAAAGGCCCCCAACACATCCATTTCAATCCAAGATGTGAAGTAATGGAGAGAAAAATTTACTACGTCCACACCTGGAGTTGAGGTATTAGCCACGGCGCCTAACCCGTGATAAAGATGCGCTAGCGCTGGGATGCCTATGGCTAGTCGTGTCCCCTCAGCGACGCAATGAGCAAGATAGATAACCGAGACTCTCATGAAGTGGCGATGCATGGGGATGACGAACCAGCTAAGCCAGACACTGATAAAACCCACAAAGAATGTCTCATTATCCATGCCGGGAGCTGCAATCGATTCAAAAGATACCGCCGACATCATAGGAATATAGTACTGCGGCAAGTCCCCTTCCTTAGTCGGCCGCCTGTTCAAACCAAACCCAAAGGGGTCATTAATGTTCGCAAACTTCGGAGCCGTCTTCAATAGGACACCCTCGCGAAGGAAGCAAGCGATAAAGCTCTTAAAAGTGACGCCCTGCTCTTCTGATTCTGTGAACAGTTTATCAAAGATGCCCAGGGCCTTAATCAAACTCGGGCGCTTGTGGCGGACGGCGTTCTTGGTAGAAAAGCCGTCAAGGATTGCAGGCTCAGTCTCAAAGACGTACTCGTCGGTAGGCAGCAGCTCTTCATAAAGTGTCCCCCTGATCGGCAGCCCCGAGATCTCGCAAAATTCTTCCAAAGAAATCAAAACTTCGTGGTCCCCTAGGAGAAAAGTGTTGGTGGGGAGATTCCACTGGTTCAAGAATGCCTTAACCCACCAGACGTGTGGGGATTGGTAGTGAAAGAGCGACGCATATATCGCCTGATAAAGCCCAACCTTCTGCAGTCGCGCACGATGGGCGGACAGGATGTATCGAGCCCAAAGGAGATAGCCCGTGGGGTGTCGAGGAGTGAGCCCTATTTTGTAGATCTGCCCCCAAGATTGGGCCTCGCCGTGGCAAATACGGCGTCCCAGTATATCTATGGCTGGGATAGGATAATTCGGGATGCCCGTCGTCGAAGGCTCAAGTCGCCCCATCAGAGTCCAATTAGGCATCTCTACAGCAAAGACTGTCCGTGGAGGATCCATCGGCAGGAACGGAAAGGTAGGCTCCGTCGGTACTTCGCAAAGAAAACTCCGGCGTCCCCGGATGATGTGACTGTACCAGGTTCCCCACAGAAGCAAATTGGGGCGATTCGGGTCATGAGCCCTGATCATTGCCATCACCTCCTCGTCAGATGGCGATTGGGGAAAAGCGGCTTCCGAACGGGTGAAAGGGAAATACGGAATAGACGTCATTGTACTTGAAATAAAATAAGGGGAAACTGTTAAAGCGAAGCCAAAAGTGTGTGTGTGTGTGTGTATATATATGTGATTATAAATATATATATATATATATATATATATATAAAAAGACAGTGACAGAGGACTCATTTTATAGGACCATTGGTTACAAAACACATGAGTCCCACAAAATCAAGATGGCGGCTGGCTAATGATGAGGCAAAGTAATTATAATGAGACAAAAGGAAGATTCTCATTAAATAGACAGTGGATTTCAAATGACCCTACACATTTCCCTAAAAAGAAATCCATCTTGGACTCTGTGACAAATCAAACAGAATCAAGGGAATTAAATTCCTAGAAGGCAACATTGCAAACTTCTTCTTCTTGGTTGTGAAGAAGGCAACTCAGGGCAAGAAAACCCAAGGAGTTCTGTGGGAAGAGCTGAGTTCTTCATAGGAATTAAATTCCTTGTTAAAAAAAAGGGGGAATTAAATTCCCAGAGACATTTTTCAGAGCCAAAGCTTTTTGAGATAGAATTAAATTCCATGGAAAGGACAAGCACCACCACCGATCCCTAAAGATCAAGGAAACCCTAAGAGATCTATTATTTGAAAATTAAATGGTTTTCTGTTTTTTTAAGAGCTTCAAAAAGATGGGTTCTTGATTAAAGGGAAAACCCTTGGTGTAGATTTAAAATCCAGTGAAGGTTTCTATGAAAGTTCTTCGATCGTTCAAAGATCATTACCTGAAGAGGTGGGTCTTTCTTAAACAGAGTTAAACTTTGAAAATTTTGGAACAGAGAACTAAGCTCTGAGAAGGAGAATTAAATTCTCAAAGGGAAAATTTTGCAAGGAAGAAGATGAAAGAGTGGAGGCACTTCTGAAGAGACCCCTGCATTTATAAGATGTGATGGAAACCATTCATCTCCTCTATTCCCTAGATGGATCCAACGGTCACAAAAGTGACAGCGTTGCACTCACGTGCAGACACGTGAGAGCAACGCTGTGGGGGCAATTGTTCCCTGATTAAAAATCAGGGTCTTCCTCAAAGAGGCATCACGTGTTCACACGTGACCAAGGGTCACGTGTTAACATATGATCTATTTACAAGATTAAAATCTAAGCAAACAGAATCATAAACAAGCGGCTGAAGGAGGACCCAACTGGGGGTCACATGCTCACACGTGACCAATGGTCACGTGTCAACACGTGATGGTTAAAACAAAAGCACAAACAAACGGCTGAAGGAGGACCCAATTAGGGGTCACGTGCTCACACGTGACCAAGGGTCACGTGGCAGCACGTGACAGGCTTTGAAAGCCTTATAACTTAATAGAATTTAATTCTAAAAATCAGGAATTACCTCAATGAGGTCTCACGTGCTCACACATGACCAATGGTCACGTGTTGACACGTGATGGTTAAATTCTAATCAAACAGAAATGAAAACAAACAGCTGAAGGAGAAGCCAGGGGTCACGTGCTCACACGTGACAGGCTTTGAAAGCCTTACAGTTTAATAGAATTAAAATTCTAAATTTCTCTAAAAATCTTTCCAAATGGAAAAGGATTAGAGAGAACCGTTGGATTAAAAATCCAGGGGTGATTAAATATCACCAATTTATGGATAAATTTTAGACAAGGAAAGATTTTCCTAAATCTCACTGAAAATAACAAACAGAATATCTTTGGATTGAAAATCCAACGGTGAATAAAATTCACTGAATGATCTAAAGGCTCATATTAATTATGAAAACAAACAAAATCTTTCAATGAAAGATTCATTAAACAAATTGATTCTTTTCCCTCTCCTATAAATAGGAGCCAAGAATAAAAGAAAGGGAGGAATTTTATTTTTTTTAGAGATATAGAGTTTTGGAATCTTGAAATTTCAGAGAGAAAAGAAAGGAGAATTTAATTCCCAAGAAAGAAAACCCTAGGTGAGAAAAGAAAGGGAATCAAAACTTCAAACAGAGAATTTAATTCTCAAAATCTAAGAGTTTAACTCTTCTGCAAAAGAACTTAGTTCTTTCTCTAGTTGAAGATCTGCAGAAACACATCTCCCTATAGGTTGAGAATTTAATTCTCATCGGGTTGAAATCCTGCCATGCAGATCCAAAACTTAGAGGGGGAATTGAGTTTAGAGAATTTAATTCTCTCAAAATAAAACTAGGGTTTAACCCAATATGAGAATTCAATTCTCCTAAAATTATAGGAATTTAATTCCTTCAAGATGGACAAAAACCAGGGTTCAACCCTAATTGAGAATTTAATTCTCCCAAATTTAAAGGAATTTAATTCCTCCAAGACAGAACTAGGGTTTCACCCTATACAAGAATTTAATTCTTTGACATATATTGAAATTTAATTCCTCTAAAGAAAATTAGGGTTTAACCCTACATAAGAATTTAATTCTTTCAAAAATAGGAATTTAATTCCTACAGAATCATAATCAGGGTTTAACCCTACAGAGAATTTAATTCTTAAAGATAAAGAGAATTAAAGCATGCAAAGAACCAAGGTCACGTGTCCCTACATGACCCCTGAAAAGATCCCCAGAAATGAGAAGGAGAAAGCTCTGGGCGCTCTCACGTGTCCCAACGTGACCCCTTAGCAAATGCTTTAACAATCAGTGCATAAATGTCCATCACGTGCCAGCACGTGATGCTCAAAATAAAATATAAAAAAAAGCGTTTAACACTTAATTGCAGAGCGAAGTAAGAATGGATCTGGTCCCACCTTTAGGCGCCCTCACGTGTCCACACGTGACCCTTTTTTCTTTAGTGTTTAAAACTAATTTGAGAGTTCTGTCTCTAGTGTTTAACACTGTTGCTCTTTAGTGTTTAACACCACTTTTAGCCAAATTGGCTAATTTTCCAGAGGCAAAAGTCCCTCATCCAAATGAATCTCAAAATTGAGGAAATCAAAGATAAAAATGTTGCCAAAGCCCTCGAACTCTCGTTTAGCATTGCTAAATAATATGGGCTCGAATCCAGATAAATGTCTAATGGTCCAACGAAAGGCCAATATTTCAAACTTAATAGGACTTAGCCCAAGTTGGCCATAAGTCCTCAATTCAGATTTAACTGAGCCAATGTGCTCACAATCTAATTAATTGATCTTAGTTCCAAATTGGACTACAGATCCCCAAACCAACATCGGTTCGAGGGTACATCTCTTTACTCCTCTGATACTTGTCATTGTAATCCTTCAACGTCTTCAGAGAGATGACGGGTCTCGACAACCATACATTTCACGGACTATGATGTCCTTAACCTTGACTGTGAGGTCTTTAAACTCACGGACTATGATGTCCTTAATCTCGACCGTAATGTCTTAAAACTAACATCGGACTGTAGAGTCCTTAAACCCATGGACTATGATGTCCTTAACCTCGACCGCGATGTCTTTAAACTAACAAGGGACCGAGATGTCCTTAAACTAATATTGGACCGTAATGTCCTTAAACTAATCGACCGCAATATCACTAAACTAAACAATGGAGCACAATTGCTCTCTTGTTGGATCTAAACGATCCCGTTAAGTTGATCTTAGTCTAAAATGAGACTAACGTATCCTTAACATATGTTTAAGTTGATCTTAGTCTCAAATGAGGCTAACGTATCCTTAAACCCAAATCTCCAAACCCAAATCTAAGAAAGATACGGATTTGGACTAGTCCACGCCCTACGGACGACAATATAACTTAGTTTCCGTATACAATCCATGGGCAACCAAACACAAAACAAACACGCACGACACGAAGTGACTATCTGGAGAAGGAGAAAGTTGTTACCACAAGGCGGTAGCGTAATTAACCGCAGGGGCTTGCGCCTGCAGGGAAGAGCGTCCCCACAATCAAAAACCCCTCAAACGAGGGGGAATCTGACGAAGTCTGCTACATCGGCCGCATCTGTTTAAACCTTCATAAATCAACTTGGCATCTTCAGAGAGGTGGACGGATAGCACCAATTAGCATCTGCCCCGAAAATCAGGCAAGACGTCCACCGCGTCTTCGTCCGCGTCTTTCGGTGGGGAACAAGCACATCCCTAAAAGGTCCCTAGTCATGGGAGTATCGACACTGGGCATCGATATTCCAGAGTAGACTGGTGTATACGTTTATAGACCCCGACAAGGGGCGATAGTTGGTCCCGCAGCCATAGGTCTTTTTCACCTAAGATCGTATACAGGTGCTCACTGGGGGTGAGTACACTGGACGGACTCACCGAGAACTTCTTGATGGTACTATACCTATCGTCAGATAGCAGTTCTTAGGTGACATGAGTACAGAGTAGTCTTCAGACCTGAGATCGTCATTTGTCTCGTGTGAGTTCCCACTGTACTTTGATCACTATGCTACGACGGCTCTACTGAGTCATGAAAACAGGTTTTGGTTGGGTACAATCCCGAGCCACATGGAGGCAGTGAGTGATTGTTGGGGATTCATCTCTCCCGGTATAGGGAGTCGATATCGTACTGTGTTCGATTGGTCAGGACCATAAGACATTGGCCAAGGCAGTTGGGATTTACTGATAGGTTGATCAGTAGTTTCTCGGATTGGTCCTGAACTGCATCAGCATGAATTATCAGATTATTAGGGTCTGACGTTTACCACCTCTAGACACGGTATGCGATACTCCCAGATGAAGAGACCGGACTGTACGGAGATTGTCACAGATAGGATCAGTACGGATCCAGATGAGTTTGCTCGTCGTCATTCCTTTTTGACAGGTACCCGGGTAGCTGTTACGTACATCTAGTGCAGTGGTTATGGATTTATCCAGTAACTCACTGCGGCGTACTGTCGAGTCTTTAGAGTCTCATACAGAGAGTTTTCCTGGTTCAGGCGAAATGATGTAGTAGCCGTATTGGATACGTGCAGGATTCCGATTGATTGATGGTACTATGTACCCAGACTTTCGATCGGACAGTTGATAGTACTAGCTGGCTAGGGTTTTTTAGCCGGATTATTAAATCAGGTATTGATTTAATAATTTATATATATGTATTTTGATATATATATTCTATTATTATGTTCTTTGGGTTATTTTATATCTTTGGGTATTCGTGTTTTTATACGAATACAGGTATGTATATACAGTAGACTGTAATCCATATTTTTTACGGAAAACATCTAGAAGCTGGACACCTCATTATGGCTTTTTCCATTTATTTTGTAAATGGGAAATGAGGTGTAAAGTATGGTGAGGAGAGTATGGTAAGAACCATGCCTCAATAATGTTGACAAATGAATTTTTAATTCATTTGTGCAAACTATTGAAGTATGGTTGGATATTTTATTTGTCAAAATTGTTTTACAAAACCAATGTGAGGATTTTCTCTCACATGTATGCTTCATTTTTCTCTTGAGCTCACCATTCGCTTCACTCTTCTCCCTTTGCTCTTGTGCTCCTCTACCTTCATCTTCAACCTCCTCTCTACCTTCTCATGAGTTGAGAATCAAGAGAGGAGGTGAGATAGAAACACACTTTGAACCATTACACTACATCCTAGAGTTCTTAGACTACCAAACTAAGTTCTCTAGTTGCTCCATAGACACATAGTTTGGAGCTAGAGCCATGGACTACACCTCTTGGGTGGATCATCTTCGACGGAGGGAGACAGACGATCAAGCTCGATCATGAAGGTCACTTGGAGCTAAGGTAGAGGAAAGAAGACCGAAGGACATGGATCTTTTGGTGAGACTCTTTCATCATAGTAGATAGTGTTGTCTATAGTGCCCTCAAGTCAATTATTTTGATCACAGGCACGCGATTGTGAAGATTGAGGGAGGACCTATATGGATAGAACAGTCTTACTCGACATGATAGTATGCTATCTGGTTTGCCTCCATTATCATATACATGCTTTATGTGGTATTATAGATCACTATTACATGTTGATAGAGCCCATAGGATTCTTGCTTGACTACCAGCATTATAATGGCGATCATATACGTAGGAGCTGGGTGGTCTATAAGCACATCCTTAAATGTCCATAGTCGATGGAGTATCGAGACTGGGCATCGATACTCCGGAGTAGACAAGTATGTACTTATCGAGATCCCGACAAGAGGCGGTGGCCGGTCTCACAAGGCATTGGTGTCAGTTAGTCACCTAAGATAATATACAGGTGCTCATTGGGTTATGAGTACATTGGATGGACTCGCAGGGAACTTGCTAGTTGATATTATACCTATTGTTAGATAGCAGTTCCCAGGTGACATGTATATAGGTTAGTCTGCCGATCTGAGATCGTCATTTGTCTCATGTGAGTTCCCACTGTGCTTTGATTACTACCTACCACGGCTCAAAGGAGTCATGCAAACAGGTTTTAGTTGGATACAGTCCCGAAACACATGGAGGCAGTGAGCGGATCGTCGGGGATTCGTCTCTCCCGGTATTAGGGGTTGATGTCACGCGGTGCACGGGTGGCCATCACTAGAAATCCTTGGTCAAGGTAGACGAGAATTACTGATTTGGATCAGTAGTTTCTCAGTTTGTGATGGGCTTCATACCGACATGAAATATCGCGTTATTAGGGGTCTGACTTTATCCACCCCCTTAGACTCGATATGCGATACTCTTAGACGAACAGACCAGACTGTACGGAGATTGTCACGGACAGGCTCAGTAGGGGTTCGGATGAATTTGCTCGTCGGCCTTCCTTTCTCTCAATACTGTAAGTGGCTGTTACGCACTCCACGGGTTTGCGTGGAGGTGGAATATGTAAAAATCGATTTTTATGGGCTTCGTAACACCGACTCGAACTTCAGGATCGATAGTAAACCCTAACTAGAAAACTACTATGAGGTAAATAACATGAATATAATGTTATACCCCATGATTTCAAGTCCTTCGGGTCTTCTTGTCGCTGTCCTCCTCCTCGTCACAAGCTCCAAGGATCGTAACGGATCGGCGCTTCATCGTTGGCCTCCTCGAGTCCATAGTACGGGCTCCAACCTCAAATCCGAGGAAACTAGGACACCTAGTTCGCTATACTAGATGACCTAGGTGATGTAGAGAGTATAGATGGATTGGTATGTCTCTCATAGCCTTAGGTTGCTCAACACATGAGACATGAAAGGCTAGAGGTAGAAGAAGATCAACTTAAGGAAAAGCTAGTGAAGTGTTAGCATGAAATGTACTCTCTTGTGTAAATCTGAACCATTTTCTTTTTTCAATAGAATAACTCTAATAAAAAATCAAGTATAGTTCATATTTCATCTTAGTGAGTCATGGATTCAAAACCCTCCATGTGTCACCAAGTGCCATGCTCCATATTATGAAACTTCCACCTCATTTCCTCCACCACTTAATGCATTAATCATTTAACCTAAAATGTTTAATACATAATATAAAGTTTCTTCTTCTAGAAGCATCTTTGAACAAATTACGAAAATGCCCATCGTCCGTATATACAAACCCATATCCTTATTGCGAAAAATACGAATACTAAAGAGACGAAAATAATCCATCAGTATAATACTAGGATCCGGTTTAAACCAAAGCCCACTAGTATTATCTGTCCGAATCATCATCCGTACACAAGTAAACGTACATGATCGAACCCTGTCGTAAAACCATATGACCTCTACATCTTTTACCCGATGCAGGGAAACCCTCTGTGTGGTACTCTAAAGACTCGACATTACGCTAGCAGTGGGTTTAACTACAAGCTGCAAGCGGTACTAGCTGCACGTAACGGCTACCCAGGTATATGTCGATAAGAAAGCCGATGAGCAAACTCATCCGAACTCCTGCTGAGCCTATCTGTGACAATCTCCGTACAGTCTGGTCTGTTCGTCTAAGAGTATCACATATCAGGCCTAGGGGGCGGTAATCGTCAGACCCCTAATAGCGCAATAAGTCATGCCGGAGTGTAGCCCAAAACACCCTGAGAAACTACTGGAGTACCTACCAGTAAATCTCGCTTGCCCTGGCCAGGAACTTTGTGTAATGGCTTTCCGAACACAGCGCGATATCAACCACTAATACCGGGAGAGTCGAATCCTATCTAACCACCACTGCCTCCAAGTGCTTCAGGACTGCACCCAACTACTACCTATTTACACGACTCCTTTGAGACATAGTAGGGAAATAATCTAAGAACAGTGGGAACACACCTGAGGGGAAGTAGCAGTGTCAAGTCGACGGACTAAGCTGTACTTATGTCACCTGGGAACTGCTACCCGACGATAGGTATAATACCCACCAGTAGTCCCCAACGATTCCTGTCTAATGTAATCATATCCCAATGAGCACCTGCATACTATATCCAGTTCGACGTACTAATGGCTATGGGACAGACCATCTCCCCTGCTACGATAAGAAGCATATACGCTAGTCTACTCTGGAGTATCGATGCCCCGTCTCGATAATCCTACGACTAGGGACCTGTATAGGATGTGCTTATAGACTACCCAGCCCCCATTAGTATGAATGCCATCACAACGCTGCTAATCAAGTAAAGATCCTAATGGCTCTACCAATATGTATAAGCGATACGCTTAAAGAAACACATGCACATATTGAGGTAAAAACAAACCAGGTAGCATACTACCATTTTGAGCAAGACTGTTAATATAACTGTGAATATTCCAAACTTTCATTAAGTAATATACAAACTGGTATGATACAATAATGGCCTATAGGGCATATATCACTAACAATCTCCCACTTGCATTAAGGCCATGTATTGGCATATCGCAGATCTATCATCTCGAGTAGCCTCTCGAACTGTGTCTGAGGGATGGCCTTGGTAAGTGGATCAGCAGTGTTGTTCTCCGTATCTACTCTCTTCACCTCGATCTCCTAGCGATCAATGATCTCCCTGATCAGGTGGTACCGCCTCAAGATATGTCTGGACATCTGATGGGACCTGGGTTCTTTCGCCAAAGCTATAGCGCCGTTGTTGTCAAAATACAGAGGTATTGGACCTACAATGGATGGAACCACCTGAAGTTCTGTTGGGAGCTTCCTTATCCAGACTACTTCTTTCGCAGTGTCACAAGCAGTGATATACTCTGCTTCCATCGTCGAGTCAACAACGGTGTCCTGCTTGGAGCTCTTCCAACAGACCGCCCCTCCATTGAGGGTAAAGACATAACCCGACATGGACTTGGAGTCATTCTTGTCACTCTGGAAGCTGGAGTAAACAAAGGCCTTGATATGAAGGTCTTTTTCTCCATACACAAAGAATATCTCTTTAGTCATTCTCAGGTACTTGAGAATGTTCTTTACTGCTATCCAGTACTTCTCCCCTAGATTTGACTGATATCGGCTTATAATGCTAAATGAGTAAGCTATATCTGGTCTGGTACACAACATCGCATACATTATAGAGCCTACCGCAAAAGCATAGGGTATAATCGACATGCGAGCCCTTTCCAAATCAGTCTTGGGAGACATCTCTTTAGATAGGGTGATTCCGTGACAAGTCGGTAGATTACCGCGCTTTGAATCTTCCATACTAAATCTTTTCAGTATGGTGTCGATGTAACTGGAATGCGAAAGTCCCAACATCCTCTTAGATCTATCACGATAGATCTGGATCCCCATAATATAGGAAGTATCACCCAGGTCTTTCATAAAGAACCTCTGTGACAAGAATCCTTTGACTGATTGTAGCATAGGAATGTCATTTCCTATCAAGAGAATGTCATCCACGTACAAGACGAGGAATACCACCGTTCTCTCTACAATCTTACTATATATGCATGCTTCATCTGGATTTTTGATAAAGTCGAATTCTTTGACCGTCTCATCAAAACAGATGTTCCAACTCCGTGATGCCTGCTTTACTCCATAAATGGACTTAAGCAACGTGCACACTTTCCCGCTGCTCCCACTCTGAATGAAACCCTCTGGCTGATCCATATAGACACACTTTTCCAAATATCCATTTAAAAAAGCCGTCTTTACGTCCATCTGTCAGATCTCATAATCGTGGAAGGCAGCAATGGAAAAAAGGATCCGAATGGATTTGAGCATAGTCACTGGAGAAAAGGTTTCATCATAGTCCAAATCAGGTCTTTGACGAAAACCTTTTGCAACAAGTCTAGCCTTATAGGTTTCAACCTGTACATCTATACCAATCTTCTTTTTGAAGATCCATTTGCAGCCCGTAGGTTTTACCCCTTCTGGAGAAAAGTCCAAAGTCCATACTTTGTTGGTGTACATGGACTCCATCTCGGCCCTCATTCCATCTAGCCATTTTACCGAGTCTCCATTATGAATGGCTTGCTGGAAGCTAGTTAGCTCATTATTATCAATGATACAATCTTCTCTATCCCCGTCTATTAGAAAACCGTAGTATCTCTCGGGCGGATGAGACAGCCTACTACTCCTATGGAGTGGCGCGGGGATGTCTGGTTCTTCTGAAATCTCTAGTTCTACCATGCTTTCAGTAATAGCTTTTGGTTCTGGAATTTCTTCCAGTTCTATTGTGCTCCCACTTATCTGATTTTCTAAAAATTCTGTTTCCTAGAAGTGGGCATGACGAGAAACAAAGACCTTTTGTTCCTCTACGTAATAGAAAAGATACCCCCTGGAGTTCTTTAGGTATCCTACAAACTTATACAGTACCGAGCGTTCCTCGAGCTTGTCCGTATGCTGCCTTTTTACAAAAGCTAGACATTCCCATGTCTTAAGGTACTTAAGATAGGGTTTCATCCCACTCCACATCTGATATGGTGTAGCAGGCACAGTCTAGGTAGGAACCTTATTCAAAAGATATGCAGCTGATTCTAGTGTATAACCCAAGAAGGATCGTGGCAAGTCAGCGTTACTCATCATGGAAGGAACCATATCCAATAGGGTTCTGTTACGCCTTTTCGATACACCGTTGTGTTGCGGTGTGTATGGAGGAGTAAGCTGAGAGAGAATTCCATTCTCTTTTAGGTAATCCATAAACTTGGCACTTAAGTATTCACCACTTCGATCGGATCTCAGTGTCTTGATACTTTTGCCTGTTTGTTTTTCCACTTCATTCTTATATTCCCGGAATTTCTCAAAAGCCTAGGATTTATGTTTTGTCAAGAAGACATGTCCATACATAGAGAAATCATGTATAAAATTAATGAAATAGGAATAACCACTTCGTGGATGTGTAGAAATTGGACCACACACGTCGCTATGTATGAGTCCCAAGAGCTCACTCGCTTTTACTCCGTGTCCAGTGAATGGAATCTTTGTCATCTTTCTATGAGACAAGATTGACAGGTTGCATAAGACTGATATTCGAACGGACCAAATATCCCTCTCTATGTAACTTCGTTAACCGTGTTTCATTGATTTTACCTAGTCTACAATTCCATAAGAAAGCCTGATTTAATTTCGTAGACTTTCTTTTAAGTTTGTTCTGGACACTGAAAACCTGAGCTTGATTTAATACGTATATACCGTTATCTATTGTACCTGACCCAATCAAACATTGATTTAGGTGGATGTGGACCACATCGCTTACAAATGTAAAATCATATCCTTTCTTAGAAAATAAAGATACAGATATATGATATTACAAGCTAGACTAGGTACACACAAACAGTTACGTAAAATCAATATCTGCCCACTTGTCAATCCTAGGTGATATTCTGTTAGCAACCCTGAGAGTCATATCACCTTCCCTGATAAATCTACGGTTTCTCAAAGCCTGTAATGAATTACAGATATGAGATCCTGATCCAGTATCTAGTACTTAGGAAGTATAGTTAATTGACATACAGTTTTCAATCATAAACACACCCGAAGTCGAAGCCACAACGTGCTTCGGATCCTGGATTTTACCTTTTCAAGCCCTGCATCCCTTCTGCCAATGCCCTTTCCCGTGGCAATAGGAAAAACCCTTCTTCCCTACTGTTAGGCCCAAAACTTTTGCCCTGCCTTTTCCTTCTACCTTACTAACACCGACTATTGGCTTGGTGGAGATCTTCTTCTTCTCACCCTTAGCTTTCACCTTGGATCCAGAAGAGGAAGATTCCCCAATAAGCAGAACGGGTGTCTCCCTTGTTTTCTTCAGGGTGTAAATAGAAGGTAGGGACTATAGAATCAAGTTAATACTCGACTCTTTCTCCAACGTGGTCTCCAGGTCCGTGAGCTCATCAATATATCTAGTCATCGTAGGGACGTCGTCCCCTACATATGACCCGACAGCCAACCCGCTTGAAGAAATTCCTTCGAGGTCTCATATCTTGTGATACGAGATTGCTCTCTATATAAATCTTTGTTATGGAGGAAGATGGAAGCTATGTCCATCTTCTTATGCTCCCTCTGGCTTGCACCATCTATTGAGGTCAACACAAGGTACTTGGCATTCACACTGTCTTTTCCTCTTGTCTTACGGATATCACCATCCGCGACGGTAGAAACTGGACCTGGGACGGCGGGGGCTTGAATAGCAATGAGGTGGTCCAGTTTGTCATAGGCAATGGACATCTGGACAAACCTTTGCCAGTCAATATAGTCTAGTCCAGTCAATTTATTATCTAGCTGCATCCTATGTCCGGTCACCTGGTTGCTGCAATTAGGAGAGAGAAGAAACACTTAGCATGACGCTATTGCAAGTTTTAGATTGTTTTTTAATTTATCTAAACAGGATGGGTCTCACTGTATCTCGAATCCCTCTTCAAACCATAAAAGAATAATTAGTCAGGATTTAATCTCACCCTACAATACTTGCTTAACCTTTCAGCTAGGCAGGTGTTGGTACTTCGAGAGAGATTTTCCGACGCTTTTACGAAGTTCTTTAATTACATAACCTCTTTTCCCAGGAGGCGTAGCCCCGCTAATACCGTTCTAGTCACCTACTTGGTTTATAGCATTGATTGTGTAGTGAAAAAAATCTCCCGAGAAGTAGCGGATACTCACAGTAGGATCGGGATCCAAATATCATTGTGTGATAATCCTGAAGGAATACTACCAACATTATCACACTCCAAATGGTATTCAACACTAGCAAGTTTTAGTTTCCTTAGAAACTCCCAATGTGGACTTTTTCTCCATGCTCTTATGACCTTAACGAAGGCCAACAAATCATAAGTCACATGTCAAGTTCTACCCGTCATTGTCTATATTAATTTGAACCCACCCGTACATACCCTTGACGAAGGCCAACAAAGTAGTACGACTGTCCCAAACCAACGCATCTATCTATGCTACATATGAATATTCAGCAGCTACCAATCACTATACCATGGCGAAGGTCAACAAACATAGCTTGAATACTACTGAATATTCATATGAAATGACAGAGGGCTACGAATGGTTTTGGCGAAACCATGAACGTAGTGAACTTGATATAATCGAAAGAACCTGATAGCTTTTAAAGGAGTGGTTTAAGCTCCGCATTTAAAAGTTTCTGTTTTGAAAAAAACCGAGTGGTTTTAAAATTTGTTCCAACGATTAAGTTTTGGTTTGTTTGCTTTGCATTAATCTAATGCAGTCCCATCATTTACACCTATCATTACAGAGATAAACGAAAATAACACGTCCGCTTATGCCATCAGCATTCGCCACTGGGCCACGTCTTAACACCGTTAGGTTACTTAATTAACGCCAAAGCGGGGGCTGGACTAGCGCGGATGCAAAACATAAGCAACGTCTGCTATATAGCATATATATAATAACCATTCGTCTCATGCAATAATGGCATTCCAGATCACAGATGAACATATTAGATATACTAGGAATTCCGTATTTCATTTAATCCTGTAACGAAAGACGGATTCCACGGTCGTGATGAATAGCCAAACACCACCCCAGGCCCCTACGGGTGCGGCAAACTACCCGCCAAATCCCCGAAGTGAAGCAACCTCCTTCAGTAAAGTGAGTAGGCCACTCAGCACTTCAAAGAACCCGGTAGTTTGTGCACCCCACCTTGTGTCTATCCTAGGAGCAGAAAACAGTAAAAGAATTAATACAACGGTGGCTACAACCTCAACCCGGATGTGTCCCGCAAAATAATATTATATCACTTTACAATTTTACATCGAATAAAAGAAAAGCAACTCTCTTATCACAACCCTGGCTATTCATTCACGACGATCCAACAAAATTCATATACTCAAACCGACAGATATGTGCAATCTCAAACTAACCAACATATAGCAATTAGCTGAAGTATAAAAACAATATAACAACACAGAAGATCCGGTTAGAAAAGAACATTTAGAATTTCGATCGAAACATATTTTCCGTGTCTACCCTAAGTGCAAACTAGCACAAAAAAAATTCTTGGTAGAAACTAAATATTCCAGAAAACAATACACCCAAAATAAGAAACAACAGAGGAAAAATGACCTGAATCAGCCTCGACTCGACCGTGGATCCACGGCTAAACTCACCATTCCATCGCGCTTCCGTGGCCGTTTTAGCGTTTCAGTTTCTCATTTTTCATGGGTGTTCTTAGAATACCCTGCACTAATTTTAAATGCCTCTGAAAAAAATTTCTGGCACTTTAAAAAATCGACAGAAACATAGGGTATTGGCGTTTCGTTTTCCGATTTTTCCTACGTTTGAAATTCTAACAACTTGCTAACGAGCTAGTAATAGTTTAGTAGGCTCTGATACCAATGTAAGTCGATGTTATGCACCCCACGGGTTCGCGGGGAAGCGGAATGTGTAAAAATGATTTTTACGGGCTTCGTAACACCGACTCGAACTCCAGGATCAATACTAAATCCTAACTAGCAAACTACTGTGAGGTAAATAACATGAATAGAATGTTATACCTCATGATTTTAAGCCCTTCGGGTCTTCTTGTCGCTGTTATCCACCTCGTCACAAGCTCCAAGGATCGTAACGGATCGACGCTTCCTCGTCGGCCTCCTCGAGTCAAAGACGATCCACCTGAGAGTCCATAGTCCGGGCTCTAACATTAAATCCGAGGAAACTAGGGCACCTAGTTTTGTACACTTGATGACCTAGGTGATGTAGAGAGTATAGATGGATTGGTATGCCTCTCATAGCCTTAGGTTTCTCAACACATGAGACATGAAAGTCTAAAGGTAGAAGAAGATCAACTTGAGGAAAAGCCAGTGAAGTGTTAGCATGAAATGGAGAGTGTACTCTCTTGTGTAAATCTGAACCATTTTCTTTTTTCAATAGAATAACTCTAATAAAAAATCAAGTATGGTTCATATTTTATCTTAGTGAGTCATGGCTTCAAAACCCTCCATGTGTCACCAAGAGCCGTGCTCCATATTATGCAAACTTCCACCTCATTTCCTCTACCTCTTAATGCACTAATCATTTAACCTAAAATGTTTAATACATAATATGATATGTCTTCTTCTAGAAGCATCTTTGAACAAATTACGAAAATGCCCCTCATCCGTATATACATATCCGTATCCTTATTCCGAAAAATACGAATACAAAAGAGACGAAAACAATCCATCAGTATAATACTAGGATCTGGCTTAAACAAAAGACCACTACTATTATCTGTCTGAATCATCATTCGTACACAAGTACACGTACGTGATCAAAACCTGTCGTAAAACCATACGACCTCTACATCTTTTGCCCGATGCAGGGAAACCCTCTGTGTGGGACTTTGAAGACTCGACACTACGCTGGCAGTGGGTTTAACCACAAGCTGCAAGCGGTACTAGATGCATGTAACGGCTACCCAGGTATCTGTCGATAAGAAGGCCGATGAGCAAACTCATCCAAACTCCTGCTGAGCCTATCTGTGACAATCTCCGTACAGTCCGGTCTGTTCGTCTAAGAGTATCTCATATCAGGCCTAGGGGCGGTAATCATCAGACCTCTAATAGCGCAATAAGTCGTGCCAGAGTGTAGCCTAAAACACCCTGAGAAACTACTGGAGTACCTACCAGTAAATCTTGCTTGCCTTGGTCAGGGACTTTGTGTAATGGCTTTCTGAACACAGCGCGATATCAACCCCCAATACCGGGAGAGACGAAACTTATCTAACCACTACTGCCCCCAAGTGCTTCAGGAATGCACCCAACTACTACCTGTTTGCACGACTCCATTGAGCCGTTGTAAGGTAGTAATCTAAGAACAGTGAGAACACACCTGAGGCGAAGTAGCCGTGTCAATTCAACGGACTAAGCTGTACTTATATCACCTGAGAACTACTACCCAACAATAAGTATATAATACCCACCAGCAGTCCCCAACGAGTCCTGTCCAGTGTACTCATAACCCAATGAGCATATGTATACTATCTCTAGTATGACGTACTAATAGCTGTGGGACAGACCACCTCCCCTGCTGAGATGAGAAGTGTATACACTAGTTTACTCTAGAGTATCGATGCCCCGTCATAATAATCCTACGAATAGGGACCTGTATAGGATATGATTATAGACTACCTAGCCCCCACTAGTGTGACTGGCATCACAACACCGGTAATCAAGCAAAGATACTAAGGGCTCTACCAATATGTATAAGCGATATGCTAAAAGAAACACATGGACATATTGAGGTAGAAACAAACCAGGTAGCATAATACCATTTTGAGCAAGACTGTTAATATAACTGTGAATATCCCAAGCTTCCATTAAGTAATATACAAACCAGTATGATACAATAATGGCCTCTAGGGCATATATCACTGACAAATACCTGGGTAGCTGTTACGTACAGCTAGTGCCTCTGACGTGCTTGTAGTTAAACCCACTGCCAGCGTATTGACGAGTCTTTAGAGTCCCACACAGAGGGTTTACCTGCTTCAGGTAAAATGATGTAGAGGCCGTATGGTTTTAAGGCAGGGTTCGATCATATACGTGTACTAGCTACACGTATCATGATTCGTACGGATAATACTTGCGGGCTTTGGTTTAAGCCAGATCGTAGTATTATATTATTGAATTATTTTCATCTCTTTGTATTCGTAATTTTCAGAATACGAATATGGGTGTATATATATACGGTGATGGGTATTATTGTAATTTATTACAATGGTGCTTCTAGAAGAAGACACCTAATTTGTTGAATAACCATTTTGGATTAAATGGTTAATGAGGTGGAGGATGAGGTGTTATGTCACGACCCGAAATTTGGCACGTGACAGCCCTTAAACCATATAACGTCTACAGACATAATGCAATTTAAGTAAGCCGAAAACCCAGCAATCTAAACCATCAAAAGTAGTAAGTGATAAGAACATTGTTTAAAGCTTTTGGGAATATCAAGTAAAAATCCTTTAAAGTCCAAATTTACTTTCTTAAAAATTTGGCAGCACCTCCTTTGTAAAAACTATCCCCGAAAACGGGTACAACAAATATATAAGTAAAGAATCCCCAATGGGAGCAAATCCATGCCCAAAGGCGGAAACAACCACCATAACAGATATACGATGCCGTAGCAAAGAAAATGGATGATATAAAGTGACAACAGCATAAAAGACATCCAAAGTAACAAAATAATATACAATATCATCCCCACAACTCGTCTCTAAGTCAATACAGGAAGTAGTAGATGGAGAGTACTAGATACAACGAATATAAAAAGGACCATCATCGGATAACCGCATAACCCACCTGTAGCAAAACAGCACACAGTCAGCCGTAGCGGTATCCGCTGCAAAAGATGATACGATAAGAAGAAGCCCTGCCGCTACCACTCTGAGGGGCTACCTACAAAACACTATGGCACAACGGGGGTGAGTTGCCAAGTCGTGAATAGTAAATAACATATGCAGGTAATCGCAGGTATGCACGTACTGCGATAATTTATCGCATGCAAGCTGATAGCAATAAATGGCAATATGTATATGTAACAGTCATGAAAGGTACTCTATCAGGTACTACTAATACATGAAGCAATACATATCAAATAAATGCTGAGTATGGGATAAAACATGTCATCCTCATGGAATCCTCATCGTGGCAGGGCCAGTGTCCATCAAGACAATCTAAATCCCAATACCAAAGGCACCGCATCCTCAGATCGGCCCTCATATCCTGTAAGTCTCATGGAACCTGAGTGTCCAATATCGACACCCGAAAATATCATGAAAACTAGTGTCCAGCATCGACATGTAAATCCTTATATTATAGGCTCCGTCTGCGGGATCGGCCCGCAGGCTCCGGCAGAATGGGTCGGCCTAAAACCATCTCATAACTCCGGTCGGTATCCTCCAGACAACTGTCGAGTTCAAATACTGTCACCGGTAGGCAGTGCACCTCCTTTGCCAGGCTCATCGGCTAATCCATCAACATACCTTTCTTACCCCGGGTACCATACCGGGTCCACCATGTACCCGCAAATGGCCACTCCACTCCTCGCATCGGGTTTCTAACACAAGTCTCAGAACTGAGAAAACTCATAGTGAACGCACTGAAATATCATATCAAGAGAAACCGGATTTTTCAAACAATGCATAGTTTCATGAACTACCATAGTCCTTAAATCCAGAAAATATCAAGTAAAGAATAAGAATACATTCATAGATCATTATGATGATATATATTTTATATATGTACATATATAACAGCATCCCATACCACTGATATATATATATATACATATATAACAGTGTCCCATACCACTGATATATCCTCAGGAGTAAAACATCCAGAAAACATCATATGAAATCCATATCTCAATGCGTAAATCCATGAAATATAATATATGCAACATAAAACGGTAATATGAGCATATAAAGGAAAACCACTATTTAAATGCAACAAGTTATTAAATATATCATGCGGTTCCTAATTTCTCCAAAATCCAACGCAACATCATATAAGGGTGAACATGTAGTTATAGTAAGGTATATGTGTGTACATGTAAGTATGTATGCAAGGTGTACATGTAGCTATATCTCATATGTATATATACCTGTCAATAATGATACAATACCCTATAGGTATATGTGTAGCTATAGTAAGATATGTGTCTATACCTATCAATAATGACAAAATACCCTTTAGGTATATGTGTAAGCATGTAGGTATATGTGTATGCTATCTCTTATATACACAATGGAAATAAGAATTAAGTCTTAATGTCCCTAACCAATACAATATCACGTATGTATATGTGTCAGCTACCTCTCATATGCACAAAGGAAATAAGGATCATGTCTCAATGTCCCTAACTAATACAATATCTCATATGTATATGTGTCAGCTACCTCTCATATGCACAAAGGAAATAAAGATCATATCTCAATGTCCCTAACCAATACAATATCTTATATGTATATGTGTTGTGCGTGTCATGGCAATTATCGACGGAGTGTGTGGCATACAATTAGTGCTCGTGTAACATGAACCATCAATAATAGTGCAGTGTCCAATGGGTATAAGTCGCAGCACAACAAGTAATAATTTGAAATTAAGTTCATGCACAATCTCTATATGTGCAATACTTGTAACTAATAATTATGTCATATAATCCATCCCAGACGCATAACGCCATGCGGGCGATTCCCCTGTAGATGTTAAATCTACTCACCGATGATCTCGAGCTAAGTAAATCCGACCACCTGCTTCCCTTTCTTCGCAGCGTCCGAAGTCCCTGCTCGCGATCCTAAATTTCACAAACACAACACATAAGGTTAAATATCCTGTTCCGACACAAAGACAACTAAACGCAAGGATAATGTCCATAAGATATACACATTATGCACCTAGTGCACGAAACGCGTACGATAACGACACAACCCTAGCTAGGATGACACAACCACCAAGCCTAGACCCCGATCGTACCGATCACGCATTCACAACACAATATATATCATGGAATCCAATATATATAACATCGCAACGTAAATACAAAAGCACATGCCCAATTTATCTGAAAACCTAGTAAGCAACTTTTAAACATTTTCGCTTAAATCTAAAAGTTTAGCCAAATCTAGCGATCACAATCATCAAATAATAGCTAACTTAAACCACACAAACCTTTACTACAATTTTAATCTCACCCATATAAGATTTAGTAAAAGTTTAGTTTGCACTTAAGCTTAATTAGACGATTAGGAAAATAACAAATAACATTCTCACATCTAGGTTAAGTTTTCCAAGTCTAAACCACTCACATAACCATTACAATAATCAAAATCCTAACTTGATCTTCATAATCTTTACTAGAAATTCCAAAACATACTAATTAAAGCTTTATTTAAATATCTAATAAGCTAGCTTAAAGTATTTAAACAACAACTAAAAATTAGGGTTAGGATTTTATAACTCCACCAGATTCACAAACTAGAAACTAAACTCCAAATTAGCCTCTAAAATGATAACTTTCATGAACATTAAGCTTGATTTGGGTTGAAGAATAATGGGTATGGATTTGTATTTGAGTTTGTGGGATTATTTGAGGATTTTTGATGATTTTTAGAAGCTTCAAAGAGTGGAGTAGGGAAAAAATGGGTAGCCAAGGGGGAGGGGGTCGGCCAAGACATGAAGAATGGGGAAAGTGTAGAAGTGTGTGGAAAATTCTAGTCTAAAAACATCATTAATGCTCAATTATTAACTTATCTTTATACCACCTCTTAATCTTTTAGTTAAAAACTTCATTAACCTTCAAAATATCTAGATATTTTCCAAGATATTTTCAAAGAAGTCAAAATTGCTTAATCTTGTGATTAAGTTAGCATAGATTCACTTTAGCATAATTAACCCAAACCAAATAGTAATTACCACTAATTAAGTGCATAATTAAAAACTTATAATAATATTTTAATTAAGGAAAAATATTAAAGTGAACCAAAATTTTCAAGTGACCACTAAAAACCGCAAACTAGCAATTTCCTAGTTAAACTAGCAGCAGTTAAGTTTAAACTGAAAAATGATCATTTCAGGGTTTTTATGGAAAACACAGCTTATTTTACCTATTGACGGAAAATTTGCCTAAACGATTTCTAAAACGTTACAATTTTCCCCCTTAAAGAAATTCGGTCCCCGAATTTAAAATTCTTACTATGCATACCTTCAAAGAGATGAGTGCATATCATCCACATCTCGCTCGTAGCCTCCCAAGTGATCTCTTCACTAGATGGCTACACCAAAGAAAACCTCCACAGATGGCAAGACCTTTGACCGAAATTTCCTCCACCTGCTGATCCACTATAACTATCGGCTACTGGTGAACGAAAGATTGCGTCCAAATGATCTGGTGCTGAATTATGTGAGAAGGGTAATGAAGGTAATTGCGAAGTATCGACACAAGGAATGCGGGGTGAATACTCAGAAATCTGGGCGGAAGTGCCAACGATAGGAAACAGTAATAACTCGCTCAAGGATCTCAAAAGGACCTACAATTTGGGACTAAGCTTCCCAAAACTCAACACGCCATTCATCGGAAAAATCCGTAGGAATACATGATCTCCCACTGCGAGCTCAAGTCTGCGACAACGACGGTAGGCATAAGACTTCTTTCTGCACTGGGCTGCTCTCATCCTGACCTGAACCACTGGATCTTCTCCGTAGTCTCATGACTAGCTGGGGTCCAAAAATCCTGCTCTCGCAGAGTCGGTAAAACAAACTGACGATCGACACAATCTAACATACAAGTCTAGAAATGTGCCATCTGAGTCGTCTCCTGATAACCATTATCGTAGGAGAGCCCCATCAATGGCAAGTGGCGATCCCACAGCCAACAAACATATAGTACGTACGCACAAGCATATCCTCCAGAGTCTGTATAGTCCGCTCTGTCTGACCATCGGCCTACGAATGGAAAGCGGAGCTAAAGCTCAACCAAGTACCCAAGGCCTCCTGAAGCTTCTGCCAACGAAGGCTAGCGAACTGAATGCCTCTATTGGATACAACGCATGAAAGTACTCCATGCAAACGCACCAATCTATCGAAAAAATAACAGAGCAAACCGAGCATACTGAGCATAACCGGACAACAATCATCCAAATGGAGTCATACCCCCGACTAGATCTCGGTAGACCCATAACGAAATTCATGGAGATCTGCTCCCATTCCCACTCTGGAACGGTCATAAGTCGCAACTCTCCTGCCGGTCTCAAATGCTCAATCATAGCTCGCTAACAAGACAAACACTTCAAAACAAAATCCGAAACTTCACTCTTCATCCCTGCCTATCCATAACTATCTCTCAAATCACGTTACATCTTGGTTGAACTTGGGTGAACACTAAAAGCTGACTGATGTGCCTGCTCTAGGATCTCGCGTCTCTACCTATTAGTATCTAGTATACACAAGCGAGTCCCATAATGTAGCACACCCTGGTCATCAATCAAGAACTCTGAATCTCTACCTTGCCGAACATGCTCAAGAATCTCATACAAACGAGCATCGGCGAGCTGTGCCTCATGAAAACGATTAAGTAAAAGTGGACGGGCGTGGACATGAGCAAGTTGTCCCCTCAGTAGAGGCAAAGTTAAGCTGTACTCAACGGTGGCACAAGAACTGTAAATCTGCAGAAGACTGTCTTTGAACTGCGCACAACTGGAATAAGCTACCCCAGGGCCTACGACTCAAAGCATCAGCTACCACAATCGCCTTGCCCCGGGCAATAAAGGATCTCAAAATCATAATCCTTCACAAGATCCATCCAACGGCGCTGTTTCAAACTCAGATCCCGCTGCAGGAAGATTAATCTCTAGTGGTCCGTAAAAATCTGACACGACTCTCCGTACAAGTAGTGTCTCCAAATCTTCAGCACAAGACCACCGCGGCCATCACAAGATCATGAGTGGGATAATTCTGCTCGTGCTCTTCCAACTGTCGGAAAGCATAAGCGATAACTCTATCATACTGCATCAATACACAATCGAGCCTCACTCGCAAAACATCACAGTAAATAACAAAGTCGCCCGATCCAGAAGGAAAAGATAGAACTGGTGCAGTTGTCAACCGAATCTCCAACTGCTGAAAACTCAACTCGCATGTCTCAGTCTAAAGAAAAGGAACTCCCTTCCTGATCAGTCCGGTCAGCGGTGCAGCGATACTCAAGAAATCCTGCACGAAACGGCGGTAAAAACCGGCTAAACCCAAAAGCTGCGGACCTCTGTCACTGAACAGGTTTAGGCCAAAGCTGTACGGCCTCGATCTTCCTCGGGTCCATACGAATACCGTCTCCCGTAACCACATGACCTAGGAAGTCAACACTATCAAGCCTGAAGGAATACTTCGAGAATTTAGCAAACAGCTGGTACTCTCTCAACGTCTGCAAAAAAATCCTCAAGTGCTGCTTATGTTCCTCATGACTCTTGGAATAGACCAGAATGTCATTAATAACAGCATAAAAAACTGGTCGAGGAACGGCTAGAAAAAAATCTGGTTCATCACATCTATTAATGCTGCTAGGGCATTAGTGAGTCCAACGACACCACCAAAAACTCATAAAGCCCGTAGAGCGCACAAAAGCAGTCTTCGGAATGTCATCACTCCGAACCCGCAATAAATGATGACCCGATCCCAAATCAAATATAGAAAAATGTCTCGCACCGTGGAGCTGATCAAAGAAATCATCAATGTGAGGTAAAAGATACCTAATCCGCACCGTAACTCGGTTCAATTGACGAAAATCAATACACAACCTCAAACTGCTGTCCTTCTTCTTAACAAACAGAACAGGAGCTCCCCAAAGCGAAACACTTGGAAGTACAAGTCCTCAATCAAGCAACTCTGCAGCTGATCCTTAAGCTCCCTAAGCTCAGCCGGCTTATCTAGAACAACGTCGGAAAACTCTCGCACGATAGGAACCCGGTCCAACGAATCCACTGTGGCTCCGGTATCATGAATGAAAACCAAGAATTCTCAACATCCTCTCCTCAAAAGCCGACTAGCGTAAAAGGCTGAAATCAAGCTGTGAGGGGCGGCACCACGGTCCCCCTGAACAACAAGAATTGACTCGTCGGGAAAACAAAACCAGACTGTTTTCTCGCGGCAGTCCACAGACGCATAGCACGTAGCTAACTAGTCTGTGTCCAGGAGAACATAAAAGTCCAATATTTCTAGAAGGATCAAATCGACGGACGAATCTCTATCTCCCATCTGATTGGCACATGACCGAAATACGTGTCGCGCAACAAAATAATCGCTAACAGGAGTAAACACAAAAAACGACTGATCTAGCATACACGACTCTAGGCCCAACCTCGGCACGAAGTGCGTAGAACAAACGAGTGCATAGATCCCGAATTAAACAAAACAAGCGCATCAGAAGATCATGCGAAAATATTACCAGAAAACTCTGCATTGGATGCCTACGCGTCCCGATGAGTAAAAGCAAATGCTCGTGCCTGCTCTCTACCTGCAACTGGCTGTACTCTTCCTCCACCATCTCGTTCTCTCTGAACGAACCCTCCGTGACTACGACCTCTCTGAACATAAGTCTGACGCGGTGCGACAACAAGCGCAAGGGGCAACGCTCCCTGAAGTGAAGGTGGTAAGATATAATATGGTACTGCTGCCCTCTTCTGGCGTACCACAGAACAATCTCTGACGAGGTGATGGAAACTCCCGCACCGGAAACATCCATATGATGACTGTTGATCCTCCTAGGGATAAGAGCTAAACTACCGACCTCATCCCAAGCCTCTGCTACTCCCGCGACGTAAATGAAATCTGTCGCGGCGACTAAGCATCTGTCTCTTGACTGATACACCTGTATGAGCCCTCCTCGGTTCCGGAACTTCTAAAGTCTCGGGAAGACGCTCCTCATCTAGTAGGGCTGCGTCCACTGCTGCTGTATACGTAACACAATGCTGTGTGCTGATAGCAAGGAATAACTGGGTAACAGGGGTGGCAACCTTCTATCGCTGCGCTCGACTAGCCTCAACCAACGATCCCATCATCGTGCAAATCCTGCATATCCTTCTCTAGCATAGAGATACGATCTATCGAAGGTGGATCAATCTTCTCTTGTACAGCGAGCGTACCGTCCTGGTCAGTCCTCATCCCAAACGAGTCAACTCTGACCTCGGCACTCGCTGCCTCTCTCTGTGCACTCGTAGTCTTCGGCGGCATAATGCCTAGAAATGGAAATACGATTCGATATGAACACGGAAATCGAATCACAAAAATATGTATCATCATGGAAGGAATTTCAAGCAATAAGTACTAAGGCCACTTAGGCGGAGTACCGTGTCATAAGTATGCCACGGACATACACACACTACGTTACTCTACTTAAGCTACCTACTCTATACCAAGGTCATCCTACACTCCGAAAGGTAAAACCTAGCGCTCTGATACCAACTTTGTCACGACCAGAAATTTAGCACGTGATGGCTCTTAAACCACGTAATGTCTACAGACATAACGCAATTTAAGTAAGCCGAAAACCCAGCAATCTAAACCATCAAAATTAGTAAGTGATAAGAACATTGTGTAAAGCTTTTGGGAATATCAAGTAAAAATCCTTTAAACTCCAAATTTACTTTCTTAAAAATTTGGCAGCACCTCCTTTGTAAAAACTAGCCCCGAAAATACGTACAACAAATAATATAAATAAAGCATCCCCAGCGGGAGCAAATCCACGCCTAAAAGCGGAAACAACCACCACAATAGATATACGACGTCGTAGCGAAGAAAATGGACGATATAAAGTGACAACAGCATAAAAGACATCCAAAGTTACAAAATAATATACAATATCATCCTCACAACTCGTCTCTAAGTCAATACATGAAGTACTAGATGGAGAGTACTAGATACAACGAATATACAAATAAGCATCATCGGATAACCGAAAAACCCACCTATAGCAAAACTGCACACAGTCAGCCGTAGCGGTATCCGCTGCAAAAGATGATACGATAAGAAGAAGCCATGCCGCTACCACTCTGAGAGGCTACCTGCAAAACACTGTGGCACAACGGGAGTGAGTTTCCAACTCGTGAATAGTAAATAATATATGCAGGTAATCACAAGTATGCACGTACTGCGATAATCTATCACATACAAGCTTATAGCAATAAATGGCAATATGTATATGCAACAGTCATGAAAGGTACTCTATCAGGTACTACTAATACATGAAGCAATGCATATCAAATAAATGCTGAGTATGGGATAAAACATGTCATCCTCACGGAATCCTCATCGTGACTGGACCAGTGTCCATTAAGACAATCTAAATCCCAATACCAAAGGCACCGCATCCTCAGATCGGCCCTCATATCCTGCAAGTCTCATGGAACCTGAGTGTCCAATATCGACATCCGAAAATATCATGAAAACTAGTGTCCAACATCGACACGTAAATCCTCATATAATAAGCTCCGTCCGCGGGATCGGCCCGCGAGCTCCGGCAGAACGGGTCGGAATAAAACCATCTCATGACTCTGGTCGGTATCCTCCAGATAAGCGCCGAGTCCAAATACTGTCACCGGTAGGCAGTGTACCTCCCCTGCCAGGCTCATCGGCTAATCCATCAACATACATTTCTTATCCCGGAGTACCATACCGGGTCCACCATGTACCCGCAAACGGCCACTCGACTCCTCGCATCGGGTTTCTAACACAAGTCTCAGAACCGAGAAAACTCATGGTGGACGCACTGAAATATCATATCAAGAGAAACCGGATTTTTCAAACAATGCATAGTTTCATGAACTACCACGGTCCTTAAATCCAGAAAATATCAAGTAAAGAATAAGAATACTTGCATAGATCATTATGATGATATATATTATATATATGTACATATATAACATCGTCCCATACCACTGATATATATATATATATATACATATACTACATATATAACAACGTCCCATACCACTGATATATATCCTCAAGACTAAAACATACAGAAAACATCATATGAAATCCATATCTCAATGCGTAAATCCATGAAATATAATATATGCAACATAAAACAGTAATATGACCATATAAAGGAAAACCGCTATTTAAATGCAACAAGTTATTAAATATATCATGCGGTTCCTAATGTCTCCAAAATCCAACGCAATATCATATATGGGTGAACATGTAGCTATAGCAAGGTATATGTGTATACATGTAAGTATGTATGCAAGGTGTACATGTAGCTATATCTCATATGTGTTTATACCTGTCAATAATGATACAATACCCTATACGTATATGTGTAGCTATAGCAAGATATGTGTCTATACCTGTCAATAATGATACAATACCCTATAGGTATATGTGTAAGCATGTAGGTATATGTGTATGATATCTCTCATATACACAATGGAAATAAGGATCAAGTCTCAATGTCCCTAACCAATACAATATCACGTATGTATATGTGTCAGCTACCTCTCATATGCACAAAGGAAATAAGGATCATGTCTCAATGTCCCTAACCAATACAATATCTCATATGTATATGTGTCAGCTACCTCTCATATGCACAAAGGAAAAAAGGATCATGTCTCAATATCCCTAACCAATACAATATCTCATATGTATATGTGTTGTGCGTGTCATGGCAATTATCGACGGAGCGTGTGGCATACAATTAGTGCTCGTGTAATATGAACCGTCAATAATAGTGCAGTGTCCAATGGGTACAAGTCCCAGCACAACAAGTAATAATATGAAATGAAGTTCATGCACAATCTCTATATGTGCAATACTTGTAACTAATAATCATGTCATATAATCCAGCCCAGACGCATAACGCCATGCGGGCGATTCCCCTGTAGATATTAAATATACTCACCGATGACCTCGAGCTAAGTAAATCCGACCACCAGCTTCCCTTTCTTCGCAGCGTCCGAAGTCCCTGCTCGCGATCCTAAATTTCACAAACACAACACATAAGGTAAAATATCCTTCGCCGACACAAAGACAACTAAACGCAAGGATAACGTCCACAAGATATACACACTGTGAACCTAGTGCACGAAACACGTACGATAACGGCACAACCCTAACTAGGATGACACAACCACCAAGCCTAGACCCCGATCGTACCGATCGCGCATTCACAACACAATATATATCGTGGAATCTAATATATATAACATCGCAACGTCAATAGAAACACACGCCTAATTTATCCGAAAACCTAGTAAGCAACTTTTAAACATTTTCGCTCAAATCTAAAAGTTTAACCAAATCTAGCGATCACAATCATCACATAATAGCTTACTTAAACCACACAAACCTTTACTACAATTTTAATCTCACTGTTCAGTTAATAAAACTGCACATTTAATATGACATTTTTCCTACTATTTTTATATAATAAAAGGTGTTTATTATAACATATGATACATATGAGAGTTTATCTGTAAAAATACTATTTTCATGTGTTTGTATATTATAATTAACATTTGGTAGGAAAAAATAAGTATATAATATCCATGTAACATTTGGCCCATTTAAATATGCTTACCTTATTAAATACCTTTGACCAATTCTTAATGGTTAAGTTAATATCTCAATAAAACAAACTCTACTAATATTATTTGTTGAGTTATTGTGCAGAATTTTCAGGGCTGAAATCAAGGAAATCAAAGTTGGCAAAACAAACCTGCCTAATTAAGAAAGTAAACTAAAGAAATCAATTCTAGCAGTGACGTAGAAAAGATTTTCAGTTTCCAGAGATTCAAAAGATCACCACGTGTCATCAAGATAAAGCTCCAGAAAAAAAATCAAGTGATCTCCCTATAGGGCTGCGGAACCGCGGCCATACCCACTTATTGGCCGCGGTTCCGCCGCGTATTGGACGAGTTGGGAGTTGGGATTTTGCTGTTAGGATCTTAACCACTAGTTTCCAAATTAGGAAACTAGGGTTCTGGCTCTGGGACTATAAATAAGAACCGAGAGCCTCTTGGAAAAAGTATCAAGCTGAAGAGATCACGAAGCCCGCGACAGGCTCACGGATCTAAGCTGATCATCGACTGTTCGTCTACCTCCTTAGAAGAGATCGAGAAGCAAACTAGCATTTTGTAATCATTTTCTAAGGGAACAAAGTGTAATTGATCTTGTTGATTAATAAAGGTAGTTGTTTTCTTATATTATCTCTTTATAGTTTTAATATGATTTCCCTCTCCATCTCTTCTTCTCCCAACATGCGCGAGTAATTCTTCGCTTGTCAGGGTTCATGGGATAAGGGTAGGTTAATGGATGATGAATATGCTTAAACTCTTTTTAAGTCCTATAAAGTTTATAAACTCTATCAAAAGAATAGTTAACATCCTAATTGGGCGTGCTATCGATTCATTGATAATCGCGACCACGATTAGAGATTAGATTAACAATTGTTTTGGTAAAGGCTATATATGAACAAAGTTCCATGTCGAGATAGGGGTTAAGAGTGGGAACCCTTTTTCCTCCAGAAACCCTAATCTACATGCATCACTGTCGATCTAGTTTTAAATCTATCAAAGGATAAAGGAGTAATCTTTAATTAATCATCCATTGCTACTAAATCCCAATGAACCCTACAAACCCCCTTTTAATATTAAACTTACCTCCGTAGTTAATCTAGATCTATATTTTTCATCCGTGTTTGACGTAGATCTAGATCATACAACCATTCTTCACCATTCTTTATTCTTCCCCTTTTTCAACACGTCTAAAGTAAGATTAAAAGATTCAACGTTTCCCTGAGGACGACCCGTACTCATCTCGGTCTAGCTATACGTGACACCGTTATTGATTGCGGTTAACTACTACACATAAAAAGAAGATCAATCAAATGGTGCCGTTGCCGGGGATACGTGCGTAATATTTTTTTCTTACTATTCGTGTTGAATTCTTATTCAATCTATATCATAAAAATAAACAAAACTGCAAATTGTATATTTAACGATTATTGTGTGAATTTTGCGAGGGAATCTGGAGTCACAGATTTGAGGAAATAGAGATTCAGAGACATTCATCAAGATCCAGAGGAGCAAAGGAGGCCACGTAGCAAAACTCTTTATCAGATCTTCCTAGTCGGCGGCGAAACCGCGGCACAAAGAGCCTATTGGCGGCGGAACCGCGGCTTATTGGGGGATTTAGGGTTGCAAACTTCTCTGGTATTTTTTCTATATCTTTCTCTCTCCTCTGAAATTTAATAAAATATCTTTTCTGTAGGATTCTTTGCAAAATTTTGCTCCTCAAAAAATTGTTTGCAAAGTTTTGTAATTAGTTTGTTAATTAATATTTTAATACGGATTTTTAAGGGGTAAGACCAAAATTCAGAATAAGTAGGGATTTTACCACCCTTCTTAAGCCCCACAAATCACAAACCGAGCATCTGCATCAACCCTACATTAATTTAAAAAATATCTAGACAAGACTCTAAGGATTGTCGCGCTCAATAAGGACAGAGGAAGGTCGTGGGTAATCTATCGCTTATCCGCATTACTTTTGTGGTGCCTAGGCAAGTGTGTCTAAGGCAAGTGGTTACTTAATTAGACCCGCTATTTTCGGTGATTCGTATAGCGGATACCTCCCACTTACCTTGCACTTACCGGGCCATAAGAGTAGTAAAGAGGTGGTAGAGGATTGATCCTACGACTTGCCCTTTGGAAGTCTAGGAGCGGTCTAGAGACTTGACGTAGGTAACCTTAGTTTCAGGGTTGTTTGTGCATTTTTGTCTGATTTGTCTAAGCCCGACACACTTTTTCGAAAACAAACCAATTTTAAATCACACACATGCTGCCACTTGCGCTAAACCCGCTTAGTGCATACTCAGCTGGACACGGGATACTAGTGCCCGTCTTGTCCGCGTTCCTGCTATCGACTCCGAAGTCGGTGCTTCTTCATTTTCTTTTTCCCCACCACCCACCACATCAACCGATATGGACGGTACTCCATCAAATTATAATACCACGTTGCCACCGTCCGTAGGTGAGCAGAATCCACCGCGCATCTCTCTCCAAGAAAGATGCTATCCTATCTGTGGTCCACTTCCCACTTGCTTATCTATTCCACCAGCCAATGGGGACAATTTTGAAATCAAACCACAATATATCAATGTTTTACCAAACTATCACGGTCTCGAGTCTGAAGACGCATACGTCTTTATTACCAAATTTGAAATTGTATGCGCTATGATGGGTACTTCACAGCTTTCTGTGGATGCTATGCGTCTACGTCTTCTCCCATTCACTTTGTGCGATATAGCCGAGAAGTGGCTTTATAACACAGCCGCACATTCTATTTCAAACTGGGGAGAATTCATAACAGCTTTCCTAAAGAAATTCTACCCTAATCATAAGACAGCTCGAGTCCGTAGAGAAATAAATCAATTTACCCAGCTTCCTAATGAACCATTCTCGAAGTGTTTTGAACGCTTCAAGGATCTGTTAGTTCAATGTCCTCATCACGGAATTTCTAGATGGGATCTGTGCAGAATCATATATGAGGGCATTAATCCTACAACAAAACAGACCCTTGAATCCATGTGTCAAGGCACCTTCATGAATAAAGATGATGGTGAAGCCTGGAGATTTTTAGAAGATTTCACTGAAAAATCTTTACAGTGGGAGAGTATTAGTCAATCATCGTCTAGGGGTGGTAACCACCTGTTGGGGCAAAAATTTGCACACCGGCTGACCGAGTTAAAGTCAAGGTCAACCCCAAGCCAGGTGGGCCCAAGCCCAGGTCAAGCGCGCCCATGCCCAAGTCGAGCCCGCGGCCAGCCTCTCCATGCCAACAACAAAATCATGTAATAAATAATTTTTATGTAATTTTTTATGCATGAATGTATGCAAAATGGGCATAAAGCCAATATTTTGTAAGCCCGTGGCTTATGTGCAAAAAAAATGGCACATGAGCCATGGGATGGGCAAAATGCCATTTTGCAAAGCCCAAGAGGCTATATATAAATATGTAAGCCTATATAAGGTAACATGATGATGAATAAAGTAACATTTTTCATTCCCCCAAAAACTAGGGTTCTTTTGTGCCTCCTGCTCCTTCTCCAAGGTTTTAAACCTTCTCATTTCTTTTGAATTAAATCAAGAGTTTTACTCTTTCTTTTCAAAAACTAAGTAGTTTTCCACTACAAAACCCACAAAGGGGAATTCAGATCTGCCATCAGATCTCAGAAAGGAGAGATTTTTAAATCTCACATCTCTTGATCTTCAAGATCCTAACAACAGAGGAGGAAGGAGGACACCCATCTCCAAAAAAATCTCATCTAGAGGAGATCCAGAGCCAAAGGGAGAAACAAAGCACCCCCCTTTGATCACTTCTAAAACCTTTTAGGAGTTTAACTCCACAAATCGGGAGCAAAGCTCCCAGTGCAAGGACCGAAGTCCCCATTCTGTTTGGCGCCTAGCGTCCAGCGCCCAGGGCGCTTGCGCCCACGTGCCGGCACGTGGTGCGCCCAGCACGTGGTGCGTCCAGCACCCAGTGCGCTTGCGCCCACGTGCCGGCACGTGGTGCGCACAGCGCCCAGTGCGCTTGCGCCCACATGCCAAGCACGTGGTGCGCCCAGTGCCTAGAGCGCTCGCGCCCAGCGCCTAGCGCCTGCGTGCCATGCACGCGAGGCACTGGCCCACACGCATCCTTTGGATGCCCTTTCCCTTTTATGTATATATATATATACATATATATATAGTTATATATACACACACACACACACACATACTCTTCAACACTATCCCTCCCAAAAATTTTTGGTCCGGGACGCTACCCCGCACCCTGCAAGGGGGCTGCTAGCCCCCTTGACCCCCAGCCCGCTATCCGAGTAGCGGGACCCCCGTAAAAACTCTGCGTGGCTCCCAATATATCCATACCCCCTTTCAAAACACAATACACGTATACTGCACATTGAGTTCGCATGACCAGTTTAACCCGTTAATCGGAGGTTCCCTCGCCCCAAAGGCGAGGGGTAATTAACGGCAGCTTAGTCCGCGGCTGCCGGAGATTCGGATCCCCACAATCAATAAACCCCGGCCTACCCTAGGCAGGGGGAATCTGTAGTACGCTTGACAAGCGCGCGCGTATTCCCATCTCAATGGGGTGACGAAAAACACCCTACAGATTCTGGCACGCCCGGTGGGATCTATCTCCCCTCCCATATTTCGGGTTAAATGTTCATGCGAACTCAATCAATATACATATCTATATTTATACTAAAATATTGCTCTTTCATGCAGGTTTTCGAGCAATCACTTTTCAACAATGTCTCCAAAGATGAACTCAGCTCCTATCTTCTACACGATGAAGATGGACGTCAGGACGGTCCTCCCGGCCAGTCTCGGGCGACAATAGGAGGAGCCGCAGCTACCATTCGGCTCCGTCCTGTTCATGTCAGCTAACGCCGTCCCAGCTCCTCAAGCTCCGGTAACCAACAAACCGGCCTCGAAAGGCAAGAGGCCTAATGTGATGGTCTCGAAGGCGTCCCAACCCAAACGCAAATCGGTGTCTGGACGGCTTTCCATGGCCCCAACTGGGGGCACAGCCATCAGAACAAAAGAAGTTGCCAGATGTCGTGGGTAAGCCCAGGCGATACCTTCGACGGACATGCGGGCAGATGTCTTCTTAAACATCCCCATCACTCGGCCTATGGCGGCTTTCCGAAGAGCAGAAGCCTGCCAAGCGCTTAAGGCAGAGAAGCTGAGGCAGAAGCGGCTTAGATATAGAGCCAATAAAAGGGCTAGGGCTCTGGCCATTTTAAAATTTATGAATTTCCAAAGCCCGGACCGCTCCGCGAAACCAGCTGCCAGTGATGAAAGAATAGCTGAATGTTTTATCCACACTGTCTATATGGCCGGACATGAAGAAATGAACCCTCCTCTTCTTCGCAGCCATGGTGATGATATGGTTGAAGCTACCCAGCATCGGCTCGATCTAAATGATGAAGAGCCTGCTCAGGCCGAAAAGCTAGGGGAGCCCGTGGTTCCTGCGGAATTGAGTTCAGGCAATAAGGATCACCCGGTTGTCATAACCGGAACTACAGAACAAGTATTATTCCGATGGCTTCTGGGGCAGCTTCAGGACTGGGATGAGAAGTTAGACAGGGTACAGTCCAAGGTCGAAAAATTGGCAAATGTCGCGGCAGAGCTCGCGACCCAAGTCGCCCGATTGCAATTACAGCAGAATCAAATTTTGGTTCATGAGCCAGGGATTGATACCCGGAGGCAGCCAACTGATACCCCATTCAACCTAAGAGCGGAGCGCCTTCGCGAAAAACGGCCACAATCAGCCTCCAGTCCCTCCGATACATATGCCGAGGGGGAATCGCCTCTGAAAGAGAAACTGGAAAAAGTCTATTCCTTCAAAATGGAAAAGGTCCGCAATATATTCGAGGAAGCCTTGAATAACGGTCTGCAATTGTCTAGTCCGAAAAGGCCACATGAAATGAATATGACCGGCAATCCCGTATACTGCCCATACCATAGAGTGGTGAGTCATACCATTGAAGACTGCTGTGTTTTCAAAGATTGGGAAGAGGACCAATACAAGCTTGGAAAAACCTCACAATCCTCGGATGTATCGGCAAGCCACAGAGCTAGGTCATCAACACAGCTCCGCCAAGATCAAAGTTCAAGGAGCTGGGATAAGCAAAGAGGACCACCACGTCGTTAAACTTGGAACACAATCGACCACCACGTCATTAAACTGGGAATAACCGACCTCTAAGTCGTTAAACTGGGAATGTAAATATATATATATATATATGTAAATAAACAAAAAATGTGTAAATAAAAGAGAAATAAAGAAAAGCCGAAATGATGGGGCAACTCGCACTAAAAATCAGCGAGTAAAATAAAGATGTAAATAAAGCCGAAATGATGGGGCAACTCGCAATAAAAATCAGCGAGTAAAATAAAGATGAAAATAAAGCCGAAATGATTGGTCAACCGCGAATAAAAGCCGAAATGATAGGGCAATCGCGATCTTCGCGATAAGAAAAGCTGAAATGATAGAGCAATCGTGGTAAAAAAAAACAACACAACAAAAACAAAAACAAAACAAACAAAACAAAGGCGAATGATGAGTCGCTCCTGGTACCATATTCCAGTGTAGCGATGCAGACGCCAACAAAAATTCAAATTTCCAAAATTCTCTCGGCCCTACGGTTGGTCCCCAAGTTGACTACCGTATACAATCCACGGGCTTAAATAATTCTCATCATATCCATGCCCCATCGTAATCACCAGTTACGCGGCTAGTCTCCGCCCTCGGAATTATGCTCCATTGGGAAGACCCACTCATGCGTCATCACGATACATGAGGAGAACAAACCTTCGTGGGATACTTACGACTCACGAAGGAAAAACACACTTGGGAGTCCCGACGACTCCTAAGGAGAAAATACACCTGCGGGATCCTTACGACTCGTAGGGAGAAAATGCTTTTATGGGACCCTTACGGCCCATAAAATTGAAAAGCCTTAGGTGATAGGGATCTAAACCTGTCTCCTAAGCCATCGCTTCCTAAACCCCAACGGCGAATGATGAGTCGCTCCTGGTACCATATTCCAGTGCAGCGATGCAAACGCCAACCAAATTCCAAATCCCACACCCCAACGGCGAATGATGAGTCGCTCCTGGTACCATATTCCAATGCAGCGATGCAGTTGCCAACCAAGTTCCAAATCCCATACCCCAACGGCGAATGATGAGTCGCTCCTGGTACCATATTCCAGTGCAGCGATGTAGACGCCAACCAAGTTCCAAATCCCATACCCCAACGGCGAATGATGAGTCGCTCCTGGTACCATATTCCAGTGCAGCGATGCAGACGTCGACAAAGTCCCAAAAATTTTCCGGCCCTACGGTCTAGTTCATACATCCTGCAAAACCGTATACAATCCATAGGCGTAAAACAATCCTAATCTCTCCCAAGTCCTACCGGTGAGACCACATTCAAAGTCCCACCAAAAATAATAAAATAAAAAACAAAAAAATAAATAAAAGGTACGTCCACAAGCAAAATGGTTACGGATGAAAACCCGAAAGGGCTCCGTGAGTAAAAACAGCAGGACTGCCGGCGAGTTTGTGAAAACCCGAAAGGGCGTAAACTCGTGAAAAAGAGATGAAATGCACTCACAAAGTCCTCTCGACTTTGTGAGGAGAAAATTCCCGCGTGAGATCCTTACGACTCATAAAGGAGCAACACACTTAGGAGTCCCACGACTCCTAAGGAGAAAATACACCTACGGGATCCTTACGACCCGTAGGGAGAAAATGCTTTGTGGGACCTTTACGGCTCACAAAATTGAAAAGTCTTAGGTGATAGGGACCTAAAACCTATCTCCTAATCCATCACTTCCTAATAAACAAGCGCAAATGATGATTCGCTCCTGGTACCATATTCCAGTGTAGCGATACTGATGCCAAGCAAAAACCAATTCCCAAATCCTTTCGGGGCAAATGATAAGTTGCTCCTGGCATTATTCCAGTGTAGCAATGCAGATGCCGGAAAAAAAAACCAATTCCTAAATCCTCCCAGGGCAAATGATGAGTTGCTCCTGGCATTATTCCAGTGTAGCAATGCAGATGCCAGAAAAAAAAAACCAATTCCCAAATCCTACCTGGGCAAATGATGAGTTGCTCCTGGTATTATCCCAGTGCAGCAATGCAGATGCCAAACCAAAACCAATCTCCAAATCCTCTCAAAGACAGATGATGATTCACTCCTGGTACCATATTCCAGCGTAGCGATGCTGATGTCAACCAAAATCACAATCAGCAAGTCAACTTCAACTCCGACACCGCAGAAAGCGGAGCAAGTCAGAATACAATCTCGACACCGCAAGAAGCGGAGCAAGTCAAGTTCACCCCTGACACTGCAAGAAGCAGAGAAAGTCAAATCAAGCGTCGACCGTCCATATCGCAAAAAGGGCAGTGCAGGCCTCCTACAAAGCAGGAACTAAATCACTCCGGGCCAGGGAAACGTCTACCATGGACACTCCGTTTCAGAGACGCATCAAGCGTCGACCGTCCATGTCGCAAAAAGGGCAATACGGGATTCCTACAAATCGGGAACCGAATCGCTCTGGATCAGAGCGTCGACCGTCCATGTCGCAAAACGGGCAGTGCAGGTTTCCCACAAATCGGGAACCAAATCGCTCCGGATCAGAGCGTCGACCGTCCATGTTGCAAAAAGGGCAGTGCATGCTTCCTACAAAACAGGAACTGTTTACCCCAATCAGAGCAAAGCTCTGTTCAAATTCCAAGGCGGGAGAAGAAGCAACGCTTCATCTTCCCCCAATCAGAGCAAGGCTCTGTTTGAATTTTGAAAATTCAAATTTTGAAGCAACGCTTCGGTTCCCGTGCGCTGCGCGCAATGCGCCACGTGTCAAAGTTGACACGGCAGCACAACGCCCAAAGGCGGTATGTCCGATCAGAGCAAGGCTCTTTAAAAACATAAGTAACACTTAACTGCGCAAGCGCACCGCAGCGTGACACGTGTCTGCGCAGTTGCGCACGCACAACTGCGCAAGCGCACGTCAACACGACACGTGTCTGCGCAGTTGCGCAAGCGCAACTGCGCAAGCGCACCGCAGCGCGACACGTGTCTGCGCAGTTGCGCAAGCGCAACTGCGCAAGCGCACGGCTGCGCGACACGTGTCTGCGCAGTTGCACAATCGCTGTTGCGCAAGCGCCTTACTGCGCGACACGTGTCACGCGCTGGTGAGTTGCGCAACAACAGAATGAAGATTTAAGGAAATCTTTTCTGTTCTTGTTAAAACAAGAAAATTTCTTCTGTAAAACAGGGGCCTTTGGATCAAAGATCCAACGGTGGGAAAAATTTCCCAAATCACTCAGGAAAAGATCTTTTTAACAAATTCAACTAATTTATGAGCACTATAAAAAGGACCCCAGACTTCATTTGATAAAAAAAAAGGGGGAACATCAGAAAGAAAACAGAGAGAATTCTTGAAAAACTTTGGGAAGAACAAAAAAAAAGGTAAAACCTTTTAAAAGAGAAAAAATCTCTGAAGTACAGATCATTGATCTAAAAATCATTAATCTTCAATGAACAAATAAATAAAATAAAAATAAATAAATAAAAATAGTGCCTTGCACTTGTTATGAACCCTTGGTTCTCTGAGAAAAGGAAAAACAAGAGAGAAACTTGTTTTCCTTTGATCTAAATTTAGATCAAAAGTGCTCTGCACTTTTGTTCTTGAATCTAAAAGATTCTTGATGCTCTGCACAAATGCAATACATTATTTAAAGGGCCTGGCCCAAATCAAATTGCAAAGCAATAAAAGGGCAGAGCCCTAATTGAATTAATATTCTATTTGAGCAAAGCCCAAAATAAATAAAAATTGGACTTAACCCAATCGTGGCCATAAGTCCTTAAATCAAATTGATTGAGCAAAATGGTTCTCCTGAATCAATTCACAACCGGTTCGAGGGTACATCTCCGAACTCCTTTGACATCCATCGTTGTAATTCCTCAACGACGTCAAAGAGGTGACGAGTCCCAACGGCCACACACCCAATATCGGACCGAAACGTCCCTAAACTAATAACGGACCACTACGTCCCTAAACTGGCGTCGGACCGAAACGTCCCTAAACTAATATCGGACCGAAACGTCCCTAAACTAATAACGGACCACTACGTCCCTAAACTGGCATTGGACCGAAACGTCCCTAAACTAATATCGGACCAAAACGTCCCTAAACTAATAACGGACCGAAACGTCCCTAAACTAATAACGGACCACTACGTCCCTAAACTGGCGTCGGACCGAAACGTCCCTAAACTAATATCGGACCGAAACGTCCCTAAACTAATAACGGACCACTACGTCCCTAAACTGGCGTCGGACCGAAACGTCCCTAAACTAATATCGGACCGAAACGTCCCTAAACTAATAACGGACCATTACGTCCCTAAACTGGCGTCGGACCGAAACGTCCCTAAACTAATATTGGACCACCATGTCCCTAAACTGGCGATGGACCACCATGTCCCTAAACTGGTATTGGACCACCATGTCCCTAAACTGGTATTGGACCCCCATGTCCCTAAACTGGAACAATAGAGCCACAAATGCTCTTTTGTCTGATCTAAACGATCCTTTTTAAGTTGATCTTAGCCTCAAAAATGGCTAACGTATCCTTAAACTTTCAAACAGACTCTAGTCCCAAATCGGACTATAAATCCCCTAATCAATTCTGGCTTAAGGGTACATCTCTGAACTCCTCTGACATCTGTCGTTGTAATCCTTCAACGTCGTCAGAGAGGTGATGGGTCCTGACGGCCATACATTTAATGGACCACTATGTCCCTAAACTGGAACATTAGAGCCCAAATGCTCTTTTGTCGGATCTAAACGATCCCGTTAAGTTGATCTTAGTCTCAAATTGGACTAACGTATCCTTAACAAACGTTTAAGTTGATCTTAGCCTCAAATATGGCTAACGTATCCTTAAACCCAAAACCCCAAACCCAAATCTAAGAAAATACGGATTTGGACTAATCCGCGTCCTACGGGCGACGACATAAATTAGTCTCCGTATACAATCCACGGGCAACCACAAAGAAAACAAACACCCACGACACGAAGTGACCAGCTGGAGAAGGAGAAAGTTGTTACCGCGATGCGGTAGCGTAATTAACTGCAGGGGCTTGCGCCTGCAGGGAAGAGCGTCCCCATAATCAAAAACCCCTCAGACGAGGGGGAATCTGACGAAGTCTGCTACATCGGCCGCATCCGTCTAAACCTCCGATACACGGTGCCATAAATCAACTTGGCATCTTCGGAGAGGTAGACGGATAGCACCAATTAGCATCTGCCCCGAATCTCAGCGCCAAGACATCGCAGTCTTGTGCGCCGTCTTTCGGAAAGGAACAGATTCTGGCACGCCCGGTGGGACCTCTTCCTCTTTCCACTCCACACTACGTGTGTCGTGTTCGCGAACGAATCGCGGTTTGCTGTGGTTGCCTGTGGATTTGAGGTACTAAGATTTGGTGTCTTGCTCCGTGCAGAAAACAGAAGATCAATGGCTTCAAACTGCACTGCCTGCAACTGCAACTCTCGCTCGGTCCTTGCTAGAGGAGTGCCTTATGGGCCCCAAGCCGCCTCCCTTTTCAAGATGCCAGTGGAGCAGGTAACTCAGGCCACCACTGGATTATTCTTTGGGACCATGCTCCCACCGTTGAGCTTCAATGCCACAATGAAGTTGCAAGAAGCCCCAAAGAAGTCGGTCTTTGATCGGCTTACCATTGCCGCGACCCCTCTCAACGGGTCGCCCAGCTTCAATACCTCAGTTTTCAACAGACTGGGCCAAAACGTCTGCAAACCCGCGATACCCGAAGCTGCTATCCCAAAGCGGATAGCTATCCCGGCTCAAGCGGACGAAATCATTGGAAAGGCTCCTCCTTCCAAGAAGTCAGTTTTTACAAGGCTGGCCATTCCAGTTGCTGCTCCAGGCGAGGTCCTCAAAGCTGCTTCCCCTGCTCAGAGGTCTGTCTTTGACAGATTAGACATTGCTTCTCAACGGGCGTCAGTCTTCGATAGGCTAGCACCAATAACAGTCTCTCCTCAAAGCAGGGGGATGAAGAAGCTTATCCAATAACGGAGGTGATCTCATCCGCACGTCATGCTCGACGTCACCACTGGCGCCGAGTGAGGAAGGCTGGGGGCAACTCCCCCTCTGAGATAACTCCGCCAGCTCCAACAGTGGGGATCGATGCTGCTGTTCCAACCGGGAACAGCTTTGAATTGCTGAACACGGTGCGCAGAAACTCTCCTACAGCCGTACTAAAAAGATCCCCTCCTCTGGTGGGAAATGTTGCGGAAGCCAAGCCAGAACAGTCCTCTCAGCGGCTGTCCTCTAAAATCTACAAGGTCTGGCGCCAAGTCCAAGACTCGGTGATTAATCAAAATTTCTCCCGCCAGCAGAAGAAGCTGAAGGTCCGGCAGGAAGAAAACCGTCCTGTTAAGCCACAAAAGATGATGACTACTTGGGTGCTCACGACAGCGGCCCCCTCAACGTCAGCCACTCAGAAAAGAAGGAGGCCAGAGAAAGCCCCAGTAAACGTAGCAGACCATAAAGACGCTAAGCCCAAACGCCCCAAGTCTGGGGGCATGGTGGTGCACACTGTTTATATGACTTCTGGAAAGGATGAAAGCCGCATTTCTACGGGTCACCGACCGCGCACCCGATCCGTGACGAAAGCCCAGGAGCAACAACAAAAGCTTCAGGAAATGATGACTACAATGGCTGCACTCACTGAGCCAAAAGAAAGCTCTGAAACGTCTTCGGATGAGCGTCAAGAACAAGAAACCGACGCTGACTTTTTACGCAGAGTCCTCGAAAAGAGGGACAAAGAAGCTGCAGAGCAAGCGGCTAATATAAAATAAATGGCGCTCCTCTTCCAAGATATGGTAGGGATGATGTTACAGCCAGACCCTCCTGCTGAAGATCCTCCGATCGTCCTTGAAGACGACATGGGAGAAAAGTCAAATCCTCCGCCTGCTCTATCAACAGCCAAGGAAGAGGCAATCTCCAAAGTTGACCTAGACGAATATATAGCTCAGTAGATCCGGGTTCATCAGGCGAATGAAGCGGCTAGGCAAATTGTTAGAACCGGACGACCGTATCCGAGCTGGTATGACCAAATCAATTACCCGCCAGGATATACGATCCCTAAATTCCATGTATATAAAGGGACAGGGAATCCGCATCAGCATGTCGCTCAATTCAGGACCTTATGCGGCAGTACTGGAGGCGATGACAAATTGTTGCTACGTCAATTCGTCGGCAGCTTAGCAGAAACAGCCTTTGAATGGTATTCGGAGCTACCTAATGACTCTGTCAAAACATTTGCAGAGATGGAACTTCTGTTTACACAAAGATTCGCAAGTGCTAGTGAACGCACCCCGATTACAGCACTGATAAATGCCAGGATAAGGCCCGGCGAAACGTGGGTCCAATACGCAACACAATGGCGAAACCTATGGTCGAAATGCGAACAACGCATAGAAGAGGCACCTGCGGTAGGCATGTTTGTGGGCACTCTCGATCCGCAGGCGACCATCTCGCAATTCATGATGTTCTTCAGGCCGACCACCTTCCAGGCCTTGATCGACAAATTAGCCCAAATGGACCAGATGGGCCATAGACCGTCTCCTCCAAGACCCGATCCCCGAAATGAGAAAGGAAAAGCGATCGTCGTCGCCAATGCTCAACAACAGTCGAGCAACTCAAAGCCGGTCGGTCGCCAAAACAACGTGCGTCCCCGCCCATCCCTCGAAGAGAGGCTAGGACGTCCTTACTCGTTTCCTCAGAATAAAACGAGAAGACTGTTTGAGCTAGCAGTGCGTAACAGACTCATCAATCTGCCGAGTCCAAAGCGTCTGTCGCAGCCAGGCGATCTTAATAATCCCAATTATTGCCCTTACCACCAAACGGTAAGTCACCCGATTGAGGATTGTTTCGTCTTTAAGGGATGGATCGAGGATCAATACCTGCAAGGCAAGTTCACGCTGTCTGAAAGCTGGAAGGTAAACCCCCCACAGCCGCACTCTCCAAAGAAGACGGACAAGCCGGGGGCAACTTGTTCTTTCGTCGAGGATGAAAACGATGGAGAAAACTTATCGGATGAATCCGAAGACTACGTAGCGACTTGTCATGTGATTTCTCATTCACTGACGGATGATGAGGAGGATCCTTGCGCTGAGAAATCAACGGAGGACCCTGAAACAGAAATTCCACGGCCGTCAGACAAGTTGATCGATGCCTTCCTAAATGAAATTCGTCTGAAAGCAAAAGCCAATCAAGAGCATGAAATGGCCATACTGGAAAGAACCAAGGTATTCCCGTCAAATCAAAAGCCATACACTGCGGGTAAAAACAAATTCAAGACGAGGAAACGGTTCGCCAAAGCTCTATCAGTAGGAATGAAGCTACCGCCCTCCGAAGAAAATCCTTTCTCTGAGATAGAGATGCACCCTAACTTCTGTTTATATCATCAGAAGATCATACATCCTACCGAAGACTGCGAATCCTTTAACTGTTGGTGGCAAGGGTATGTCGCTCAAAAGCGACACTTCGACAGGACAAAGTGTGAAGCTTGTGGACATCGGAAAAATGCGATAGATGAGCGCAAAAGAGCCACCGCCGACTGTCATATAGCCGACTTCAAGGGATCACAAATTATCACCTTTGGAAGCGACTCTGACGAAGAAGCTACCCCCAACTCTTCCCTCGGGGAATCTATTTCAAAAATAAAGGAATTGAGAAGCCGCGAGAACGTTCAGCCGTGCAATCGCGTGCTACTCGGAAAAAATCTCGGCCCCGTAAACAAGGGACCGAGCAAAAAGAATAAAGGAAAAGGAAAAAAGGCCCTCGTCGCCAGCGCTCAACAACAATCAGGTGACCCTAGACCGGTTGCTCGCCAAAGCAACAAGCGGCAATCCCTCCAAGAAAAGTTGAAACGTCCTTACTCATTTCCGCAAGATAAAACAAGGGGACTGTTCGAGCTGGCAGTGTGCAACAGACTCATCAATCTGCCGGCTCTAAAACGTCCGTTGCGGCCAGGCGATGTTAATAATTCTAACTATTGCCCTTACCACCAAACAGTAGGTCACCTGATCGAGGACTGCTACGTCTTCAAAAACTGGGTTGAAGACCAATACCAACAGGGCAAGTTTGCGCTGTCTGAGAACTGGAAGGTGAGTCCGCCACAACCGCACGCTCCGAAGAAGATGGATACGCCGGGGGCATCATGTTCATTCATAGAGAAAGACTCATAGACCGAAAAGTCAATAAACTAGATATTCGCCTCAAATACGGCGACAACGGACCGAAACGTCCTTAAACTAACAACGGACCGAGATGTCCTTAAACTAATGATGGACTGCAATGTCCTAAAACTTGCAAATGACCGAAACGTCTTTAAACTACTACCGCAGCATCCTTAGGCTATAAAAAAAAAACGGTATGTCCATAAGCAAAAAAAAGGGCACGGATGAAAACCCGAAAGGGCTCCGTGAGTAAAAATAGCAGGGCTACCGGCGAGTGTTCGTGAAAACCTGGAAGGGCGCGACCTCGTAAAAAAAAAAAAGAAGAAAGATTTCCATGTATTATCAAACATGATACAATCAAGTGCACAAAAATATGTGGGGTATGGGATTCGAACGCTGGCGGCTTGGTTCAGCAATGCAAGGTATTACCAATGAGTATGCTGCTAACACCATATGATATATGGAGTGGGATTTGGTAAAACCATATATACTTGTTATAAATATCGTAATTATTATTAATATGGGGAGTTGAAAAGTCAGGATCTCAATAACAAAGGGTGAAAGGATCTCAATAACAAAGGGTGTAAAAAAAAACGGTATGTCCATAAGCAAAAAGGGCACGGATGAAAACCCGAAAGGGCTCCGTGAGTAAAAACAGCAGGGCTACCGGCGAGTGTTTGTGAAAACCTGAAAGGGCGCAACCTCGTTAAGAAACACTTATAGGGTCCTCTCGACCCTATAAGGAGAAACCACCTGCGTGAGATCCTTACGACTCACAAAGGAACAACACACTTAGGGATCCCCACGATTTCTAAGGAGAAAATACACTTGCGAGATCCTCACGACTCGTAAGGAGAACTCTCTTATGGGACCCCCACGGCTCATAAGATTTGAAAGTCTTAAGTTACAGAGACCTAAACCTGTGCTTAAGCAACCCCCACAACTTTGACATTGCCCTACAAGTGGTCCTATATTGGCCCTTGTATACAATCCACGGGCGCGAATAAACATCTCCCTAACCAAGTCCTATCAGTGACTAGGGATATGTCCACACGGTGAACAACCCTTGTGAGTCCTCTCGACTCATAAGGAGATAACACTCTTGTAAGATCCTTACGACTTATAAGAGAACATACACTTAGGAATCCTCATGATTCCTAAGGAGAAAACGCACCTGTGAGATCCTCACGACTCGTAGGGAGAAATACCTTTGTGAGACCCTTACGGCTCATGAATTCAAAAGCCTTAGTCGACAGAATCCTAACCCTGTTTACTAAGCCATCCTTTGTTCGATATCGACAAAGGCAAATGATGATTCGCTCCTAGCAATATTCCAGTTGTAGCGATGCTGATGCCTAAATCGGTATCAAATTCCAAGTTCTTTCATGGCAGATGATGATTCGCTCCTGGCAATATCCCAGTTGTAGCGATGCTAATGCCTAAATTGGTATCAAATTCCAAGTCCTTTCACGGCAAATGATGATTCGCTCCTGGCAATATTCCGGTCGCAGCGATACTGATGCTAAGATTGGTATCAGATCCCAAAACCCACACTCGCGATAAAAAAAATTAGCGAGCCAAAATGCAGATGAAATAGCCGAAACGATAGGGCAATTTGCAATAAAAATCAGCAAGTAAAAATATATACATGCAAAATAGCCGAAATGGTTGGGCAACTCGCAATAAAAAGCAGCGAGTAAAAAGAAAAATAGCCGAAATGATTGGGCACCGCGAAAAATAGCCGAAATGATTGGGCAATCGCGATTTTCGCGATATAAAAAGCTGAAATGATAGAGCATCGCGGAAAGAATAAAAAAAATGAAAAAATGAAACTTTTTGCCCTACAGGTGAAATCACATCGACCCCTGTATACAATCCAGGGGCACAGATAAAAAGGGAACAATACCTTCCCAACAGGCTCCACCAGAAAGCGAAGCCAAATCTCGACGGTTCATAGATAACCTAGAGACCATCTCGACATTTGTCGCAATATTACAGACACGATGTCAACAAATGAAGCAAAGGAAGGTCCCTAACTTCAGGGTCTCGACGTCAATATCGACAACTTAAAGATCACCAACGTCAACAAAAGACCTCACGGTCGAAACAAAGCGGAGTAACGGCAAAATCCCAGCTCCACTTCGGCATTCGTCTCGTTACAGCAGACGCAATGTAAACAACAGCGTTCCTCCGCAGTCCAGCTGGAGGCAGATGCAACGTCAACAAAAGACCTCACGGTCGAAACAAAGCGGAGTAACGGCAAAATCCCAACTCCACCTTAGCATTCGTCTCGTTACAACAGACGCAATGTCAACAACGGCGTTCCTTCGCAGCCCAGCGGGGTGTACATGCAAAGTTAACAAAAGACCCCATGGTCGAAACAAAGCGGAGTGATGGCAAAATCCCAGCTCCACCTCAGCATTCGTCTCAATACACCAGACGCAGTGTAAGCAAACGAAGCGAAGGCCACATTCCTAGCTTCAACGTCTTTACGGTAACTCACATAAAACCGGAAAGACAATCGGAGATCATCTCGCATCAGCACAGAGTGGTCACCACCTTGACGTTCGTCTCGATACAGCAGACGAAATGTCAACCCCAGCGTTCTTCCCCCAACAGGATTCGGACGCGCCAAAGCAAACGAAGCGAAGGCCAAATTCCTAGCTTCAACGTCTTTACGGTAACTCACATAAAACCGGAAAGACAATCGGAGATCATCTCGCACCAGCACAGAGTGGTCACCACCTTGACGTTCGTTTCGATACAGCAGACGAAATGTCAACCTCAGCGTTCTTCCTCCAGCAGGGATTCAGACATGACAAAGCAAATGAAGCGAAGGCCACATTCCTAGCTTCAACGTTTTTTACGGTAACTCACATAAAACCGGAAAGACAATCGGAGATCATCTCGCATCGGCACAGAGTGGTCACCACCTTGACGTTCGTCTCGATACAGCAGACGAAATGTCAACCCCAGCGTTCTTCCTGCAACAGGATTTGGACACACCAGAGCAAACGAAGCGAAGGCCACATTCCTAACTTCGACGTCTTGACGGTAACTTATATAAAACCGGAAAGACAATCGGAGATCATCTCGCACCAGCACAGAATGGTCACCACCTCGACGTCCGTCTCGATACAGCAGACGAGATGTCACCCCAACGTTCGTCTCGACACAGCAGACGCAACGTCATCAAACAAACGGAGCCACGGCAAAATCCCTAGTTCCCACCGCAACATTCGTCTCGATACAGCAGACGCAATGCCGGCAAACGAAGCAAAGGCCAAATTCCTAGCTTCAGGGTCTTGACGGCAACTCATATAAAACCCGAAAGACTATCGGGGATCATCCCACACCAGCGCGGAGTGGTTATGACTCATCGGGGCTCTCCAAAATGAGCCTAACCTCAAGTAAAAAGCGGCATGGCAAATTCCTAGCGCTTGCTCTTCCGACGGTCAAACTGCCAAGGAGGATTGCTTGAAGACGTCTTGTCCAGCCCCCGAAGGGATCAGAGACACGGCAGTCGTAGGGCTACTCGAACAGCACGATTGCCTATCGAGGACTATATCAGCTTATGCGACGGTACGATGGCCAAAACCCTAAGTACCACCAACCTTAACGGGCTCCTGTCGTAAAGAGCAGAGGTTAAATGCGACGTTAAGATGTTCTTGCGAGAAACGTTCGATTCGTCTCGACTTGTGAAAAATTGTCGAGGCGGCTCGACTCGTGAGATAAAGCCTTAGGCAGTGGGCATAAAAGAAGCCTGTTTCCTAAGCATTGGGACCCTGCGAGTTGGCCCAAAACGGTCTCTTGCATACCATCCACGGGTCTCACTCTCCAACGTCGAACTTCGACAAGGAGGGAAGCAACCGCTTACAAGTCCTCTCTACTCGTAAGAGGGGAAAATTCTCTTGTAGGATCCTTACGACTTACAAGAGAAAACCACACTTAGGAATCCTCACGATTCCTAAGGAGAAAAACCCGCCTACGAGATCCTCTCGATCCGTAGGGAGAAAAGTCTCTATGAGACCCTCACGGCTCATAGAGTTGAAAAGTCTTAGGCGGCAGATCCGAACCTGCGGCCTAAGCCATCGTTATCTTTTGGAAAAACTAAGTTATCTTCCAACTATGTTTATCAAGACAGTATGCTGATAATAAAAGAAAGAGAGAGGCAAAAAAAAAAAAAAAAAACATCCGATTTGCATTTGATCAAGCGTTCGAGACACACTCATCCATACATGTACAGAAGATTCAGAACAAGGGATAAGACAAGCTGAAATGGAAATTTTCTATTCATATCATAAAAATGGGTTCTTACAATCACGGAGAAATGGATAATAACATTATTAAAATGTTTACAAAGGCATAACCTCGAACTCAGGACATGGATTGAGGAACTCGAAAGCGACCCTATCTATAACTTTCCAGGCCTCGCGGACCATCCTGGTGTGCTTTCTTTCGCGAGCACAAGCGTCAGGATCCCCCCTGATGTCTTCCACCCTCCGGTAAGCAGCGAGTATGGCAGACTGTTGGAAGACCTCGTGCAAGAGATCGATAAGACTGTCTCGCCGTCTCTTTGAGATAAAGTTCAACAGGTACACCGAGTGCACCTTATCCTCAGCGGCATCCAGCGCCTTAAGCGGCACACCGGAACAGAATAGGGGAAGCGCTTCCCAGATGGCTCCCACAATAAGTTTCAGGAGGGAGGAACGTCGGGGAAGCAGTGGACCGTTATATGCGTCGAAGCGGCTCATGATTTCAGCACACTCCGCGTTTGTGAACTCCCGATTTTGAGTGCGGCCAAGTCGGCGGATGTCTCCATAAGAGATGATCTCGTTGAGAGCATACATGCGGGCGTTCATTGTTCCTGTGAAAGAAGATCAACCGAATTATCAGAAAGACCGATTAAGTAAAACGATATAACGCGCTGAGGAATAAAATGTCATCTTCAAGCTCTAAGATCAATGAAACACTCTTAAGAGAGTTCTTTTAGATCAAAGGGATCTATGTTTTGCCGAAGATGCAAGTTTCTGTTCATGGGTTGAGAAACCCTGAAACAGATTCCTGAGAGCAAAGCTCTATTTGGTGGAACCCCAAAAGGATTTTCCTTTAGATCAAAGATCTATAAGAGCAAGGCTCTGTTAATTAAATTTAATTTAAATCAATTTAATTTAATTAATTTTACCTAGAGTGATTCTAAAACTAGAACTTTGAAGCTCTCACAAGAGCAAGGCTCTGGAAGTTCTTAAACAAGAGCAAGGCTCTAAAATTCAAATTCTTGAAAATGGTAAAAAAATTACTAAGGACCAAGGGTCCTATTTATAGGCACCAATCGCCTCTTCAACTGCCAAAAGGTGCCGCGACGGTTCAGATTCTGCCACCGTTGCGCTTGCGTTTGGAGGCCACGTAAGCACAGCGGTGGGGGGCATTTGTTTACCCCAATCAGAGCAAAGCTCTGTTCAAATTCCAAGGCGGGAGAAGAAGCAACGCTTCATTTTCCCCCAATCAGAGCAAGGCTCTGTTTGAATTTTGAAAATTCAAATTTTGAAGCAACGCTTCGGTTCCCGTGCGCCGCGCGCAATGCGCCACGTGTCGAAATTGACACGGCAGCACAACGCCCAAAGGCGGTATGTCCGATCAGAGCAAGGCTCTTTAAAAACATAAGTAACACTTAACTGCGCAAGCGCACCGCAGCGTGACACGTGTCTGCGCAGTTGCGCAAGCGCAACTGCGCAAGCGCACGGCAACACGACACGTGTCTGCGCAGTTGCGCAAGCGCAACTGCGCAAGCGCAAGGCTGCGCGACACGTGTCTGCGCAGTTGCGCAAGCGCTGTTGCACAAGCGCCTCACTGCACGACACGTGTCTGCGCAGTTGCGCAATCGCTGTTGCGCAAGCGCCTTACTGCGCGACACGTGTCACGCGCTGGTGAGTTGCGCAACAACAGAATGAATATTTATGGAAATCTTTTCTATTCTTGTTAAAACAAGAAGATTTCTTCTGTAAAACAGGGGCCTTTGGATCAAAGATCCAACGGTGGAAAAAATTTTCCAAATCACTCAGGAAAAGATCTTTTTAACAAATTCAACTAATTTATGAGCACTATAAAAAGGACCCCAGACTTCATTTGATAAAAAAAAAGGGGAACATCAGAAAGAAAACAGAGAGAATTCTTGAAAAACTTTGGGAAGAACAAAAAAAAAGGTAAAACCTTTTAAAAGAGAAAAAATCTCTGAAGTACAGATCATTGATCTAAAAATCATTAATCTTCAATGAACAAATAAATAAAATAAAAATTAATAAATAAAAATAGTGCCTTGCACTTGTTATGAACCCTTGGTTTTCTGAGAAAAGGAAAAACAAGAGAGAAACTTGTTTTCCTTTGATCTAAATTTAGATCAAAAGTGCTCTGCACTTTTATTCTTGAATCTAAAAGATTCTTGATGCCCTGCACAAATGCAATACATTATTTAAAGGGCCTGGCCCAAATCAAATTGCAAAGCAATAAAAGGACAGAGCCCTATTTGAATTAATATTCTATTTGAGCAAAGCCCAAAATAAATAAAAATTGGACTTAACCCAATCGTGGCCATAAGTCCTTAAATCAAATTGATTGAGCAAAATGGTTCTCCTGAATCAATTCACAACCGGTTCGAGGGTACATCTCCGAACTCCTTTGACATCCATCGTTGTAATTCCTCAACGACGTCAAAGAGGTGACGAGTCCCAACGGCCACACACCCAATATCGGACCGAAACGTCCCTAAACTAATAACGGACCACTACGTCCCTAAACTGGCGTCGGACCGAAACGTCCCTAAACTAATATCGGACCGAAACGTCCCTAAACTAATAACGGACCATTACGTCCCTAAACTGGCGTTGGACCGAAACGTCCCTAAACTAATAACGGACCGAAACGTCCCTAAACTAATAACGGACCACTACGTCCCTAAAATGGCGTCGGACCGAAACGTCCCTAAACTAATATCGGACCGAAACGTCCCTAAACTAATAACGGACCGAAACGTCCCTAAACTGGCGTCGGACTGAAACGTCCCTAAACTGGCGTCGGACCGAAACGTCCCTAAACTAATATCGGAACGAAACGTCCCTAAACTAATAACGGACCACTACGTCCCTAAATTGGCGTTGGACCGAAACGTCCCTAAACTAATATCGGACCGAAACGTCCCTAAACTAACAACGGACCACTACGTCCCTAAACTGGCGTCGGACCGAAACGTCCCTAAACTAATATTGGACCACCATGTCCCTAAACTGGCGATGGACCACCATGTCCCTAAACTGGTATTGGACCACCATGTCCCTAAACTGGAACAATAGAGCCCCAAATGCTCTTTTGTCTGATCTAAACGATCCTGTTTAAGTTGATTTTAGCCTCAAAAATGGCTAACGTATCCTTAAACTTTCAAACAGACTCTAGTCCCAAATCAGACTATAAATCCCCTAATCAACTCTGGCTCAAGGGTACATCTCTGAACTCCTCTGACATCTGTCGTTGTAATCCTTCAACGTCGTCTGAGAGGTGATGGGTCCCGACGGCCATACATTTAATGGACCACTATGTCCCTAAACTGGAACATTAGAGCCCAAATGCTCTTTTGTCGGATCTAAACGATCCCGTTAAGTTGATCTTAGTCTCAAATTGGACTAACGTATCCTTAACAAACGTTTAAGTTGATCTTAGCCTCAAATATGGCTAACGTATCCTTAAACCCAAAACCCCAAACCCAAATCTAAGAAAATACAGATTTGGACTAATCCGCGTCCTACGGGCGACGACATAAATTAGTCTCCGTATACAATCCACGGGCAACCACAAACAAAACAAACACCCACGACACGAAGTGACCAGCTGGAGAAGGAGAAAGTTGTTACCGCGATGCGGTAGCGTAATTAACTGCAGGGGCTTGCGCCTGCAGGGAAGAGCGTCCCCACAATCAAAAACCCCTCAGACGAGGGGGAATCTGACGAAGTCTGCTACATCGGCCGCATCCGTCTAAACCTCCGATACACGGTGCCATAAATCAACTTGGCATCTTCGGAGAGGTAGACGGATAGCACCAATTAGCATCTGCCCCGAATCTCAGCGCCAAGACATCGCAGTCTTGTGCGCCGTCTTTCGGAAGGGAACAGGAACCAGATCACTCCGGGCTAGGGAAAAGTCTACCACAGACACTCCGTCTCGGAGACGCGTCAAGCGTCGACCGTCCATGTCGAAAAAAGGGTAGTGCAGGCTTCCCACAAATCGGGAACCAAATCGCTCCGGATCAGAGCGTCGACCGTCCATGTCGCAAAAAGGGCAGTGCAAGCTTCCTACAAGCAGGTACCAGATCACTCCGGGCCAGGGAAAAGTCTACCACGGACACTCTGTCTCGAAGACGCATCAAGCGTCGACCATCCATGTCGCAAAAAGGGCAGTACGAGATTCCTATAAATCGGGAACCAAATTGCTCCGGATCAAAGCGTCGACCGTCAATGTCGCAAAACGGGCAGTGCAGGTTTCCCACAAATCGGGAATCAAATCGCTCCGGATCAGAGCGTCGACCGTCTATGTCGTAAAAAGGGCAGTGCATGCTTCCTACAAAGCAAGAACCAGATCACTCTGGGCCAGGTAAAAGTCTACCACGGACACTCTGTCTCGGAGACGCGTCAAGCGTCGACAGTCCATGTCGGAAAAAGGGCAGTGCAGGCTTCCCACAAATCGGGAACCAAATCGCTCCGGATCAGAGCGTCGACCGTCCATGTCGCAAAACGGGCAGTGCGGGCTTCCCATAAATCGGGAACCCAAATCGCTCCAGATCAGAGCGTCGACCGTCCATGTCACAAAAAGAGCAGTGCAGGCTTCCCACAAATCGGAAACCAAATCGCTCCGAATCAGAGCGTCGACCGTCCATGTCGCAAAAAGGGCAGTGCAGGCTTCCTACAAATCGGGAACCAAATCGCTCCGGATCAGAGCGTCGACCGTCCATGTCACAAAAAGGGCAGTGCAGGCTTCCTACAAATCGGGAACCAAATCGCTCCGGATAAGAGCGTCGACCGTCCATGTCGCAAAAAGGGCAGTGCAGGCTTCCCACAAATCGGGAACCAAATCGCTCCGGATCAGAGCGTCGACCGTCCATGTCGCAAAACGGGCAGTGCAGGCTTCCCACAAATCGGGAACCAAATCGCTCCGGGTCAGAGCGTCGACCGTCCATGTCGCAAAAAGGGCAGTGCAAGCTTCCTACAAAGCAGGAACCAGATCACTCCGGGCCATGAAAAATTCTACCACGGACACTCCGTCTCGGAGACGTGTCAAGCGTCGACCTTCCATGTCGGAAAAAGGGCAGTGCAGGTTTCCCACAAATCAGGAACCAAATCGCTCCGGATCATAGCATCGACCGTCCATGTCGCAAAACGAGCAGTGCAGGCTTCCCATAAATCGGGAACCAAATCGTTCCGGATCAGAGCGTCGACCGTCCATGTCGTAAAAAGGGCAGTGCAGACTTCCTACAAAGCAGGAACCAGATCACTCCAGGTCAGGGAAACGTCTACCACGGACACTCCGTCTCGGAGATGCGTCAAGCGCCGACGGTCCAAGTCGTAAAATAGGCAGAATCGACCGTCCATGTCGTAAAAAGGGCAGTACATCCCAAAAAGTGAGAACCAAAGCAAGTCTCCTCCATGCAACAGAAGATCCATCAACTTCATGCACACGACCCACATATACTGTGTGCATTTATTGATGGGGGGCAATTTGCCGGGGCAAAAATTTGCACACCGGTTGACCGAGTCAAAGTCAAGGTCAACCCCAAGCCAGGTGGGCCTAAGCCCAGGTCAAGCGGGCCCATGCCCAAGTCGAGCCCGCAGCCAGCCTCTCCATGCCAACAACAAAATCATGTAATAAATAATTTTTATGTAATTTTTTATGCATGAATGTATAAAAAATGGGCATAAAGCCAATATTTTGTAAGCCCATGGCTTATATGCAAAAAAGAAATGGCACATGAGCCATGGGATGGGCAAAATGCCATTTTGCAAAGCCCAAGGGGCTATATGTAAATATGTAAGCCTATATAAGGCAACATGATGATGAATAAAGTAACACTTTTCATTCCCCAAAAATTAGGGTTCTTTTGTGCCTCCTGCTCCTTCTCCAAGGTTTTAAACCTTCTCATTTCTTTTGAATTAAATCAAGAGTTTTACTCTTTCTTTTCAAAAACTATGTAGTTTTCCACCACAAAACCCACAAAGGGAAACTCAGATCTGCCATCAGATCTCAGAAAGGAGAGATTTTTAAATCTCATATCTCTTGATCTTCAAGATCCTAACAACAGAGGAGGAAGGAGGAGACCCATCTCCAAAAAAATCTCATCTGGGGGAGATCCGGAGCCAAAGGGAGAAACAAAGCAGCCCCATTTTGATCACTTCTAAAACCTTTTAGGAGTTTAACTCCACAAATCGGAAGCACAGCTCCCAGTGCAAGGACCGAAGTCCCCTTTCAGTTTGGCGCCTAGCGCTCAGCGCCCAGAGCGCTTGCGCCCACGTGCCGACATGTGGTGCGCCCAGCGCCCAGTGCACTTGCGCCCACGTACTGAGCACGTGGTGCGCCCAGCGCCCAGTGCGCTTGCACCCACGTGCCGACACGTGGTGCGCCCAGTGCGCTTGCGCCCACGTGCGGACACGTGGTGCGCCCAGCGCCCAGTGCGCTTGCGCCCACGTGCCGAGCACGTGGTGCGCCCAGCGCCCAGGGTGCTTGCACCCATGTGCCGACACGTGGTGTGCCCAGCGCCTAAAGCGTTCACGCCTAGAGCGCTCGTGTCCAGCGCCTAGTGCGTTAGCGCCTAGCGCCTGCGTGCCATGCACGCGAGGTACTGGCCCCCACGCATCCTTTGGATGCCCTTTCCCTTTTATGTATATATATATATACATATATATATATATATATAGTTATATACATACACACACACACACACATACTCTTCAACACTATCCCTCCCAAAAAATTTTGGGCCAGGGCGCTGCCCCGCACCCCGCAAGGGGGCTGCTAGCCCCCATGACCCCCAGCCCGCTATCCGGGTAGCGGGACCCCGGTAAAAACTCTGCATGGCTCCCAATATATCCATACCCCCTTTCAAAACACAATACACGTATACTGCACATTGAGTTCGCATGACCAGTTTAACCCGTTAATCGGAGGTTCTCTCGCCCCAAAGGCGAGGGGTAATTAACGGCAGCTTAGTCTACGGCTGCCAGAGATTCAGATCCCCACAATCAATAAACCCCGGCCTATCCTAGGCAGGGGGAATCTGTAGTACGCCTGACAAGTGCGCGCATATTCCCATCTCATTGGGGTGACGAAAAACACCCTACACCACCAATCTGATGTTTCCATAAGAGTTAGAGCTGAAATGGCAGCAATGCAAAAGAAACTCGAAGCTATGGAACATAAATTTTTAGCAGCCTCCCTAAATCAGATGTCACTCTCCAAAACTATCTGTGGATACTGTTATGATCCATCTCATCTTACGGAAGAATGTCCTTTAAATTCTCCATTTCAAGGTCAAGAGCATACCAATGCTGCTTTCCAACAAAGACCTAGAAACGATCCTTATTCTTCCATTTATAATTAGGGTTGGAGGAATCACGCTAACTTTGCTTGGAACCAATCACAAATTCAAAACAAGGTTCCAAATCAAAACAATTTCCAAAGAGGTTCTCTACCACAACAGCAACCACTTCAAATAAGTCAGCACCCCTACCAATCACAAAATTTTCAAAATCCGGTCAACACTTCTGCACCGCATAACAATTCTTTGCAATTTACCGGTACTGATAACACCTCTTCACTCGAACAAACCATGAATTTGCTTCTGACAAATTTCATGCAAGTTTCGGCTGAGATGAAGTCTTCCGTCGATAAAATCCAGAAAAACTCTGACTCCCAAAGTGAGAGTATTAAATCGATGAAAGCACAAATTTCCCGAATAAATGATGAATTTAGTGCTAGAGAGAAAGGGAAACTTTCAGCTCAACCATTACCCAATCCTGGCTATTCACATCATGTGAACGATATCACCACGTTGAGATCTGGAAGAGTGCTTGACAACCATGTTGGTGAAGAGATTGATAATAATGAAGAATCAATCGATGATACCCCGACTGAGACTTTTCCTTCCACTTCTACTTCTCTTTCTGACCCCAGTTCGTCTACCCCACCATTTTCTTTCGAGCCTATTCTCCGTTTTTCCCAAGGCTCGAACCCTCAGCACACTTCTTCTAGTCCACCAAAGATGATCCCCACTCCTATTCTTGGATCTTTCCTACCCACACGATCTTCTCCAATGTTGGACCCAGCTATTATTGCTAAAGCTCCTTATCTGAATCGGTCGGTTAAGGGAAAACAAACCAAGTCCGCAAATGGAGAAGATCACTGAAATTTTTTAAACAGGTTAATATCAATATCCCTTTCCTAGATGCCATACAACAAGTCCCGGCTTATGCGAAAATTCTCAAGGACTTGTGCACTAGGAAGACGAAGACTCAAGTGCCAAAAAAGGTGTTCATGTCGAGTACTGTAGACACAGCTTTTCCCCAACAATTACCTAGAAAACGTAAGGACCCTGACTATCCTACTATTTCTATTTCTATTGGGGGTAAACACATCAACCGTGCTCTACTTGACCTTGGCGCAAGTGTTAACCTGCTTCCTTACTCAGTTTATGAGCAGTTAGGGATCGGAGAGTTAAAGCCCTCGAACACAACTCTCCAGATGGCCGACCGATCAATCACTAAACCTAGGGGTGAGCTTGAGGATGTGTTAATAAAATTCAAGGAATTTGTATTCCCTGTGGATTTTATTGCTCTAGATACACAGCCTGTAGTGAACCCACGGAATCAAATTTCGGTGATTCGCGGTCGACCCTTTTTGGCCACTTCCAATGCTATAATCAACTGTCGTAACGGCTCTATGACCCTATCTTTCGTGAAGATGTCAATTGAGCTGAACATTTACAAGTTAGGAAGTGTACCCTCCGAACCTACTGATCAAGCATGTTCTGTCGAATTAATGGATGTCGACAGTAGCGAATTTGATCAGCCTCATGATACTGACTCTTTTCATATGTTGTTGTTTGACCCAACTATGTATTATATATACACGGACTCTTCCACCGAGTTGTCCGGGTCAACATCTAACGCTGATGAGGAACTTTTTATAGAGTCTGACGATCACCCCATTTTTTCTGATGACATTATTCTTCGGGGTAATGATGAAAGCTTTGAGGAAATCTTCGCTGATGAACTCGTATTTTTAGCAGACATGGGCGTTGTGATGAATCAACCCTAACCCAAAGAAATTAAACTGCCACATCTTCTTCTTATCAAGAATGAGAATACGAGTAATCCATCATCATTGTTTTGCCTCTACAAATCGAGACATAAACCTTTTCCATTACACCCCTTATCTCCTCTCCACTTCTTCACATCAATTGGCGACTGTTCTTCCACCAACCTTGGTACTTCATCGATAAATTTTTTGAATAGTTGGTTTTGACTTTTGGTCTTTGCAAGGCTTTACTTTGACCAATAACTTATACCCTCCCCAATAATTTGATACTATTTTACTTAAGTTTGGGGGGGTATATTTTGGCTCTTAAAATAAAAACTTGTCCTCAAAATTGTGAGCCAAAAATAAGTTTGGGGGAGGATTTTCACTTTCAATTTTTGTTTCCCCCGTTAATAACCTTTCCTCCCAAGTCTATAGGTTTTTGAGATTTAAAAGAAACAAGAGTGAGGACACTGCTGCAAACAGGTTTGGGGGAGATTTGTGCTTATTTACGCATTACTTTGCATTATACTATATATAAGCACACAAAAAAAATTTGATAATAAAAATTTGAAAGTGAAAATTTACATTTGAAAGATAGGGATAGTTTAAGAAAAACAAGAAAGTTAGAGGTTTTCTTAAACAAAACTAGTAATAAGTAGTTATGAGCTGTTGTCCCAAGGATTAGTAAGATGAAAGAAATTGCCAATCTGAGAATAAAAATAAGTCTGAAAAATAGTCCTTATTCTAGAAGCCAAACATCTGAATGTTGATACCCTACTATACGCACTTACACACATCTTAAAACTTGGGATAGTAGAAGATATCTTGATATGCTCTTGTCTAAAAGCCTTAGTATGAAGGAAAATAAAATAAAATATATGTGGTAAAGAAAAAAAATGAACACTGGTTTTGTTATCACCAAGGCAACAATAAAAAAATATAGCGAGGGTGCTTCATCACCTAGTGCCTTAGACCAACTGGTTTGGGAGTTACTGCTAAGCCTTAGGTGTTGCAAGACGAGGAAAATACTACTTACGCCTAATCAGCAAGCACACGAGTAATCGGTTGGTTAGTACCTCAAGAAGTATTAACGGTCGCATAAAAAATGTATGAGCATATTCCATATAAATATCGATTAAAAAGTACTAAGGTAGATGGACAAGAGTATGATTGCTTGAATTGAATTCTCCGAGTATAGAGATGTCCAGTTCACACACGTAAGGGTATATGATCAATGTTTGGAGGAAAGATAGGGAGGAAAACTAAAGGCGATGTTTTATTGAAGGATGATGTGATTTATAACATTTTTCATGACCATTAAGATAGAGCTCATAGCAACTGAAAAACTGGTGTAGTTGAAAACTCTTGTTTTCAAGTTCTTTCTTTTATAGTTCTATCTTTATATATAATTTTCACCATCTTTCTTTTATTATTGGATTTTATGGGTGTAATCCGCTGAAAACCCTTAGGAGACAATACTCCTCCTACTAGGGACACCTAGAGGTTTAACGGCTTGTTGCACGTGCTCAGTGCAATCGTGTTGCCTACGAAAGTGTGCTTAGCTTTCTCCTTTCTTTTTCTCCTTCTCTTGAATAAACTAGTTTGCCCGGGACGATCAAAGATAAGTTTGGGGGTATTTGTTCAGTTGATAAAACTGCACATTTAATATGACATTTTTCCTACTATTTCTATATAATAAAAGGTGTTTATTATAATATATGATACATATGAGGGTTTATCTGTAAAAATACTATTTTCATGTATTTATATATTATAATTAACATTTGGTAGGAAAAAGTAAGCATATAATATCCATGTAACATTTGGCCCATTTAAATATACTTACCTTATTAAATACCTTTGACCAATTCTTAATGGTTAAGTTAATATCTCAATAAAACAAACTCTACTAATATTATTTGTTGAGTTATTGTGCAGAATTTTCAAGGCTGAAATCAAAGAAATCAAAGTTGGCAAAACAAACCTGCCTAATTAAGAAAGTAAACTAAAGAAATCAATTCTGGCAGTGACGTAGAAAAGATTTTCAGTTTCCAGAGATTCAAAAGATCACCACATGTCATCAAGATAAAGCTCCAGAAAAACAAATCAAGTGATCTTCCTATAAGGCCGCGGAACCGCGGCCAAACCCACCTATTGGCCGCGGTTCCGCCGCGTATTGGACGAGTTGGGAGTTGGGATTTTGCTGTTGGGATCTTAACCACTAGTTTCCAAATTAGGAAACTAGGGTTCTGGCTCTGGGACTATAAATAAGGACCGAGAGCCTCTTGGAAAAATTATCAAGTTGAAGAGATCACGAAGTCCACGACAGGCTCACGCATCCAGGCTGATCATCGACTGTTCGTCTACCTCCTTAGAAGAGATCGAGAAGCAAACTAGCATTTTGTAATTATTTTCTAAGGGAACAAAGTGTAATTGATCTTGTTGATTAATAAAGGTAGTTGTTTTCTTATTCTATCTCTTTGTAGTTTTAATATGATTTCCCTCTCCATCTCTTCTTCTCCCAACATGCGTGAGTAATTCTTCGCTTGTTAGGGCTCATGGGATTAGGATAGGTTAATGGATGATGAAGATCTTTAAACTCTTTTTAAGTCCTATAAAGTTTATAAACTCTATCAAAAGAATAGTTAACATCCTAATTGGGCGCGCTATCAATTCATTGATAATCGCGACCACGATTAGAGATTAGATTAACAATTGTTTTGGTAAAGGGTAGATATGAACAAAGTTCCATGTCGAGATAGGAGTTAAGAGTGGGAACCCTTTTTCCTTCAAAAACCCTAATCTACATGCATCACTGTCGATCTAGTTTTAAATCTATTAAAGGATAAAAGGAGTAATCTTTAATTAATTATCCATGACTACTAAATCCCAATGAACCCTACAAGTCCCTTTTAATATTAAACTCACCTCCGTAGTTAATCTAGATCTATATTTTGCATCCGTGTTTGACGTAGATCTAGATCCTACAACCATTCTTCATCATTCTTTATTCTTCTCCTTTTTCAACACGTCTAAACTAAGATTAAAAGATTCAACGTTTCCCTAAGGACGACCCGTACTCATCTCGGTCTAGCTACTCGTGACACCGTTATTGATTGCGGTTAACTACTATACATAAAAAACAGATCAATCACTCACCCATATAAGATTTAGTAAAAGTTTAGTTTGAACTTAAGCTTAATTAGACGATTAGGAAAATTACAAATAACATTCTCACATCTAGACTAAGTTTTCCAAGTCTAAACCACTCACTTAACCATTACAATAATCAAAACCCTAATCTGATCTTCATAATCTTTACTAGAAATTCCAAAACATGCTAATTAAAGCTTTATTTAAACATCTAATAAGTTAGCTTAAAGTATTTAAACAACAACTAAAGATTAGGGTTAGGATTTTATACCTCCACTAGATTCACAAACTAGAAACTAAACTTCAAATTAGCCTCCAAAATGATAATTTTCATGAAGATCTATAATTGATTTGGGTTAAAGAATAATGGGTATGGATTTGTATTTGAGTCTGTAGGATTATTTGAGGATTTTTGATGATTTTTAGAAGCTTCAAAGAGTGGAAATGGAGTGGGGGAAAAATGGGCAGCCAGTGGGGGGTATCGGCCATGACATGAAGAATGGGGAAAGTGTAGAAGTGTGTGGAAAATTCTAGTCTAAAAATATCATTAAAGCTCAATTAATTAACTTATCTTTATGCCACCTCTTAATCTTTTAATTAAAAACTTCATTAACCTTCAAAATATCTAGATATTTTCCAAGATATTTTCAAAGAAGTCAAAATTGCTTAATTTGTGATTAAGTTAGCATAGATTCACTTTAGCATAATTAACCCAAACCAAATAGTAATTACCACTAATTAAGTGCATAATTAAAACCTTATAATAATATTTTAATTAAGGAAAAATATTAAAGTGAACCAAAATTTTCAAGTGACCACTAAAAACCGCAAACTAGCAATTTCCTAGTTAAACTAGAAGCAGTTAAGTCTAAACTGAAAAATGATCATTTCATGGTTTTTACGGAAAACACAGCTTATTTTACCTATTAACGGAAAATTTGCCTAAACGATTTCTAAAACATTACATGTTATTAGTATTTATTGAAGCATGGCTCACTTGGTGACTTATGGGGTGACTCATGCTTTGGTGAACTATTGAAGCATGCTTGATTTATTTTGGTTTGCTTCAATAATTAACAAGACTTAGCCATTTTCATGGGTTTCTTCACACAACACTCTCATCTCATCATGCTTTCTTCTTCTTCCTCAACACTTAATATCTCATGTGTTGGGAAATCTAGGGTATTTTGAGACAAATCAATCTATCATCACTCTCTACATCCTCTAGGCTATCTAGTTTAGCGAACTAGGTACCCTAGTTATCTCGGTATTGAGGTTGGAGCTCGAATTACAGATCCTCAGGTGGATCATTTTCGATGGAGGGAGACCGGAGGCCAAACTCGATCCATGATGCCTCAAGGAGCTTATGAAGATGGTAGAAGACCGAAGGACACGGACAATTCGGTATAACCATTCTAACTTTTCTTTAATTTGCTAGCTTATAGGTTTATGGTAGATCCGGGTTATCGGGTTGTTCTAACGCCAGTTTACAAAAATTTTGTTCTGCAAACGGTCACGGTAGATGGCAGGGCGCTGTCATAACCCAACATGGTATCAGAGCCATCCCATAAACCCTACTAGCTAGTTAGCATAACATTAAAATATCAATCGACCAATTTTTCTGAATCATATTTCCATTTGTTCTTACTTGCTGCCATTTTTTAAACCTGTTCAAAAAATATTTCAGAATGTCTTAAAAATACATGCAAACATTTATAGGGCACCGAAAGAAATTCGAGCACTTGAACCCATAACCTTGCCGCGGAACCGCCGCATACCATGCCCATTGGTCGCGGTTCCGCTTCCGTTTCGTAGTTGTTTTGTGTGAAATTTCATCTGGCCCTCTATTTGATGGAAATATGATTTTTGGGATGCATGGTTTTGGCCCAGATTTTTTTGAGTGCCGGTTTGCATTTGGGGCCAATTTGGAAAAGTTTAGTCTACCAAAATTTTAAGTGTGTATTTAACAGTGCATACATTACTATCTGCGACCGTGAATGTCATTAGAGCGGTATAACCCGTCTAACTGCTATATATTCTTTTAGACGGGTTTGCGAATATGACATTCACGTTGATGTTCTGTTTTGTGCTGAGCTTGTGGTTGGATTGTCGTGGTGCATGGCTTGCGGTGCAATGGTAGTAGTATAGTTGAGATTCCATTGCACATTTGATATTGCGGGGCGAGCGTCCGATATGCGGATTACCGTCTCTGCCAGTTTGTATATTATTTGTTTGGGGCACGACCGGGTTGAGGTCGATGTCATCCTTGTACATATATTTTCATTTTTTGTACTAGAATTACCCCATGGAGGAGTGCTCGAATAGCCAGGTTCTAGAAGGCAACGGGCCCACATCTCATGGCGTTTATACGAAAGGGGCCTTACTCTAGAATTGGCGGGCTATTCGCCGCACTCGTAGGGGGTATAGGATGACCCACGGAGGGGTGCTCAAGTTACCGGATTCCGTGAAGTGCTGGGTGGCCCATTCACTTTGTTGATTGAGGTTGCCTCACTTCTAGGATTGGCGGGTAACTTGCCGCGCTCGCAGGGGTCCAGGTTTTCATTACACGGGCTATCCACACGACAAAGAACGTCGGGTCTCATTTGTGGCTCCAATTTAACCCGAGGCTCCAAGATTATCCACTATTCTGTGTTGTTTGCTGAGATTCTGTGATGTTGCTTATATCATTCCTATGACGAATGTTATATATATATATATATATATATATATATATATTTTATATATACAAGTAGATGTTGTATATGTTTTGCATCCGTACTAGTCCAGTCCCCCGCTCTGCCATTAGTTAAGTAACCTAACGGTGCATGACGGGAGCCCGTGGCGAATGCGGATGGCATATACGTACATTGTATTTTCGTTCTTTTCTGGTGTGGTATGGATTAATTGATGGGACTGCATTAATTCTGATTAATGCAAGGAAAACAAATCTATATGATGTTGTTGGAACCAAGTTTTTGAAAACTGACATTACAGACGTTCTCTTTTGCTTTGCAAGTGGTATTTGGTTATGAATATCCAGCATCTCAATCGACGAGGCAAGAGCCGAGATCCCTTCATAAGGAGTGACCTCTTGGGCAAAAGTTTACATCAGTGGAATAATTTCACTGTAGTCGATTCTTTTTCTTTGCATCATGGTATTCAGTCAGGAATATCATGCACCTCGTTCGATGAGGAAAGAGCCGAGATTCTTTCACAGGGAGTGACCTCTTTAGCAAAAGTTTGTGCTACTATATAATTATAAAACCACTCGGTTCCTTCAACAATATCAAGTTCATTACGTTAAAGGGTTTTCTCAAAAAACCCAGCCATAACCCTCCGTCATTTCTTACAAGTGTTACTTAGTATTCATGCTACGTGTTTTGACCTAGTCAAGGCGTAGTGTTCGGTAGCTGAGTGGTGCTTGTTTGTTGCTGGTGTTGCGATTATTTAGGACAACCGCATAACCATTTTGACCTAGTCAAGGGTATATGCGGGAGGGTCTAAATTAATTTTGGATAATGACGGGTTGAACTTGACTAGCGGTTTATGATATGTTGATCTAGTCAAGGTCATAAATCGTTAGGGGTAAAACCACATCGGGGGTTTCTGTAACGTTTTAAAAATAATTAAAAAAGAATTTAGATAAATAAAACCCTTTAAGTGAATTTTCTGATTTTCGGTAAAATAAAACGTATTTTTCGTAAAATTTAACCATAATTATTTTTCATTATAAATTTAAAAAGACCTATTTTAATCATGTAATTACTAGTAAATGGTGTTTATTTAGTCACTTATAAGTTTTAAGTTTAATGAAATATTTTTCCTAAATTAATTATTTTAAATATTAACATAAGCTTTTAAATAAACATTAAATTAGTGTAAATTACAATTTGCAATGGGTTTATTTTTCAAAAGTGAACCATGACATATTAGAATTAGGTTTATAGCATGCTAATATCTTCTTGAATTGTCTTTAAAATTCTAGAGTTTTCTATGATGAATTGAATTAAGAAAATTAATAAAATAAAGAAATTATGAAAAGACATAAAAGGTGTATTTCTTTGGAGAATGTTCTACACTATTCTTCATTCCTTCTTTCTCTCTTTTCCTCACCTCATGGCCGGCCTCACCTCCATGGGCAGCCCTAAAATTTTTCCCACATCATTTTTACATTAAAAATCATCAAAATTCATCAAAAATTCCAAAAATAAACCTCAAAAATCAACATTCAACCTCTACCATTTTCCTTTGACCTATTTAGCATGGAATTTGGAGTTGGAAACCATTATTTTGGAAGCATATTTTCATGTTTGGATCTCATGCTTTGAAGGTATAATTTTTATTCTTATGATTAATTGTTGTTAAATGCTTTTATTTAGCATATTTAGATTTTCTTAATTAATTCTATTTGCAAGTTTAAAATTCAAGATAGGCTTTCTAAAATCAAGTTAGGGTTTTTATTAATTAAGTAGGGTTATAATAAGTAGCTTAACATTTTTAGAAGGGAAAAATCTAGCATGGTTGATGTATTATAATTTGTGCATTCAAAATTGTTTAAATTAAGCAATTTTGCTAACTAGATTTTTATAAATTATATATATTGGTGTGTTAAAATTCTAATTAAGGTTTTTATCATTATATTATGGTTTTAATGAGAATATTAACATGTTAAATGAATTAAAGACCTAATCTAATTATTAGTTTCAAATTGTTAGTTAATATAATGTGATAAATATGCCATTTCGGTAAACTAGGTTTTAGAAATTAATTTAAAATGTAGTATTAAAAATCTAATTAGGGCTTAACAAGTGTTAATTTTGGCTAATTTGCAAACTAGAAATTTTAAATTAAGACAAAATGGTGTGAGAAAAATATGGTAATGGTTTCTATAATCTAGTTATTTTATTTAATGAATATTATGACCATTAGTTTCTTTTAAACATTAAGTTTTGAAGTAAAACGGTAAATTGACATTTTCAAGGTTTTGCGGAATTGGACGATTTGATCGATTTTAGAGTTTCGATGAATTAAATCGTGTTTTATATTATAAGTAATGAGTTTTAAAACTACGAGTTGTTTGTTGGTGTTTTATCTCAATCAATCGGCGTTTGTACGCCGATATCGAGCGATATTTGGTTCTTTTGCATGAGCGGGACATAGGTTTTAACCTATGCGTGTTTCATGCGTCGTTTTGGTTTTGTCCGTGATTCAGTTTACGATATTATATATGTTTGCATATAGGTACCCCTCGCATGGACTTCGGACGAGGAAGAAGAGGAGGGCGACATCGTCTTCGGCAGACAAGGATCAGGTGAGTAGATGTATATCTGCGGGGGAAGTCGGGTGGATGGCGTTTAGCACCCCCGCAAACGTAGAATAGGGATATTGCTTATTGTCATTAGGAAGTCGGACGTGACCTTAGATTCTTGGTGAGTAGGACCCTATTAAAGACCTTAGGTTGGACTAGACTGATTTAGATAGACTTTACCAGAGGAGGAATGTCTTGGAGGAAATTCGTAGGTTTCAGGTAGACACACACACGCACACACAGAAACTTGGCTTGGTGTATATGTGTATGTTCATATATAAGTAGGAATGTGTGTAGGTGTATATATACACAACATGTATATGTGATATAAGGATGTTATATGATACATGGGGATGAGACGATATAACTGAGCTTGATGCCGTGATCTCTTGGCTATACAGTCATATTATGATCTTAGCGGATCGTTGGAAAATGAGAGAATGGATATGTATACATAAACGATAATAGGTGATGATGACATTGAGATATACGAGACTCTAGAATAGAACCCGGACCGTAACCTGTGACTTGATTACGATATGATATATGTGTGACTTGGTTATGATATGATATATGTGTGACCTGATTACGATATGATATATGTGTGACCTGATTACGATATGATATATATGACATGATATTTCTGAAGAACAATTGACGACGTATATGTTCGCAGACAATGATATATGATTGATGATATTGGGATGTATGCGATTACAGTATAGTACCTTTCATCATGACATTATTTGATGATGATATTATACGAATGATGATGTACGTAGGTGATACTTGACCCGTACCCCGATATTGGGATGCCGTACGATGGATTTTACCGTACGAGGCATAGATGTGATGATTGATCCGCGCTCTTGATTCGAGGAAGCCGTACTACGTACGTGATGCTATTGAGGCTGGATCACCGACTATTACAGATATGGACTCAGATCTTAGGTGGATTCTTATTTCCTATCGACTAGTTCCTTTAGTTTAGTTACTTAGGGGGTTAGATAGATACTAGTTGAGACTCGAGTCATATAGTTGTAGTTAGATATGTATATTCCAAATAAGTGTTTAGTACACATTTTACCTTTACATTCAGATTGAAATCATCAAGTTGCATGTTCATACATATGTTTCTTTAGTCAGTATGAAACTCTGCATGTTAGGACACCAGCACCATTACCGATGATGCGCATGTCCCACATACACTTATTTGCCGGCTCACACACACATCATCGGTAATTGCCATGTCACGTACACTTTAGAACATATTATCTTTTATGATAGAATCATCTAAAGGCTAGATCAATATAGTATTATGATTACTCTCAGGTGTTAGTCTAGACATTGCATTTATTATTTAGGCATTTCATGCATTCACATTTTCATATTATCATGCAGTATTATGGGGCTTATGCCGACACTTACCATTTACTTACTCATGATTTTAGGATTTTGGATTTCTATGAGATTTCTGGAATTTGGGGAAAACTGCAAGAATATATATAAAAACTTCTCTTTCTTTCTCCCTCTCTTTTTAAAATATAAGTTGCGGTTTTCTCATGATGTATGTGTCGTCCACAATGAGATTTCATGTTTTTTGTTGGATTTCGAAACCCGATTCAAGGAGTGGATGAATCATCTCGGGTACATGGTGGGCCCGGTATGGTACCCCGGGGCAAGAAGATCGAGTTGTAGACGATGAGCCTGGCAGGGGAAGACTACCTACCGGTGATGTCTGGCGCGGCGGATATCTGGAGGATACCGACCGTTGTCGTGAGATTTGATGATATGGGCCGATCCGGACTGATAGAGCCCGAGATATTGAGACTATGAAGTATTGAGAGTTGAGATTTACATGTTTTGTGTCGATACTTGACACGGATTTCCATGGATTTCATCGATGATGTTTCAAACTTCTATACAAATTTTACTATGGTTAAAGTTAAAGACTTTTTATACAGATATATCCAGATTTCAGGGTTGATTGTTTTACATTCATGGTGCATGCATACTCATTCACACGACATATTACTATTTGAGGCACTGACACGAGCACGGAGCATTTGCACTTACGCGTAGTTTATTACCCTGCACTACTAGATGACTAGTGATATATTAGTATATTATTATGACCTAGGACAGCGTCGTGCATTCAATTTCTTTTCGCAGATGTCTTCTACTCACGAGTTGGCAACTCACCCCCGTTGTGCCAAATTTTATTACAGGTTCGATGTACAGGTTTCCTTGGCAGCTTGCTAGCACATCTTTTTATTCAGGGTGATTTGCACGGTAGGTTGGTTCATTTGTATCAGGACCGCCATTGTACTTTATTTATTTCATTGGTATCTAGTAAGCTCCATCAACCAAACTTGTATTACTTGATAAGTTTAAAGGACCTGTTATTTATTTCGACCTTAGAGTCACGCTTGTATTATTATGGTATCTGGTGGATTTGTTTTCTTTTGAGTTTTGAGCCTCGCCCTTTGGCGTTGTATATTATTGTGCTTGGTGTGGTTGTTTCCGCCTGTTGGTGTAGAGCTAGCTCCCGCTTAGGGATGCCTTTTTATTGCTGTATATATATTATTCTTGTTTGTACCCGTTTGGGGCCAGTTTTTACAAAGGAGACTCTGCCGAAATTTTTGAGAAAATTGGATGTTGCTTTTAAACTTGTTTTTCTACATGTTTTCCTTTACTTCTTCTTTTATATGGTTTAGATTTCTGAGTTTCGGCTTACTTAGATTACGTTGCGCTTCTAGACGCTTCGTAATTTAAGTGCCGGTCACGTTCCGTACCTTCGGGTCGTGACAAAATTGGTATCAGAGCGCTAGGTTTAACCTTTGTATAAGTCTAGGGTGACCCTTGGTTAATGGAGTAGGTGACTTAGGTAGAGTGACGTACCGTAGGTATGATCCGCGGCATACTTACGATATGCTACTCTGCTTAAGAAGCCTTAAGATTTACATTTCTTTGCACCGTATTTCATCCATTCCTTTGATCTATCTTCGTCGATATCGGATGATGTTTCTGTTACCACGGCCGCACGGGCAGAGGGAGCTGCAGCTCGAATGCGATAACCATTAGGGTATCGTTTATTCTTGAGGATTGAAGCATCGTTGAGCGTGCGGAAGAAGGGTATTCACATGCCGTCCAGACGAAGTTAAAGGGTTTGAACGATTGTCAGAGACCCATTTTCCTAAGTTTAATGTATTCGGAAGAACATGCAGGTATTTTTATGGACCCTCTAGAAGAATGAAACCCTAACTCGACATAATGACCATGAGAACGCCTTTGAACCTTAGGGTTTACGGCAGTTCCACGGTGCCATTAGTGAGGCTTGGGTTTGCCCTTCTACGGCTGGTCCGCAGATGCTGGGGCATGTACTAGATATTTTTAAACTGTACTTGAGTGTTGAGCTCTCGGGGAATTATGGGATTTTGATGAATCGATCGAAAGGTTTAACGTAGTCCGGATATCAGGTGAAGAGATAGATTACGCGGGAGGCTCTCGATATGAGCATAGCCGTTTGCAGCGCAGTCAGCACCGCGATGAGGAGACGAGTCCGAATTAGTTGACATTAGAAAAGCACACATTGACGATAGTGTTTACAATTGTGATTTGGTGATTTAAATTTCATATTTCCGTTGTTTGGATTTTGGTATTTTGAGGATTTTGTTCTACGATTGGTATTTCTTATGTGTACATTTATTATACTCTATTCGTGTTTCATATGTCAGTTGTATTGATGTCGTTTTGTACATACCCAGTGCACTCGATTTGGTTTTATACCTTTTGAGATATTGATTTGGTTTCGTGCATATGGGTTGCACATGATTTTGACGTATGCTTCGACATCGTTTTCATGCATTTTTTTTCGTACCGTGATTTCGATTTTTATATTCGGTGTATGTTTTTCGTACACCATATGCACTTGATTGAGATTATTGCGCACACTTGGCTCACTTGATGCGATTTTGTGCACACCAGATGCACTAAATCGGAGTTTTGTGCAGATTAGATGCACCTAATATTATTGTCGTGCACGCCCGTTGCACTTGACAGATGTTTTTAGTGCACACCTGTTGCACTCAGTTTTGTTCTGTGCGTATTCGAGGCATCTGTATTTGGTTTCGGTTTTCGTGCGCACCGGACGCACATGATATTTTTATACTGTGATTGGGATTGATTTCATTTTGAACAGTATGTTTTTATAATGATTACTATTTGGTTAAGTAACCAGGCGGGACATGTAGGTTAATTAAAAGATATATATATGTATAGCTATTGTTTTAAAATAAACGTCCGCCACTTATGCCGTGACACGTGCATCGCACGGCGATTTTAAAAAGAGGTTTTTGCATGCTTCTTTATTAAGATGTTTAGACGATTTTACTACGATGCGCACTATATATAAGTTATAGATTTGATGTATATTATGTTGGTTTTCGTATTGGGCTTGGATATCTATTTTCACCATAATTCTGATGATTGCGTTATGTTTGACGGAGTTGATTTTTGTTATGTATTGATGATTTCGGAGCCCCGACGATTTGAGTGTTTTGGCTGAATGTTTTAGTAATTAGGGGGAGTTTTAATTTAAATTCGGGGACCGAATTTCTTAAAGGGGGGAAGATTGTAACGTTTTAAAAATAATTTAAAAAAATTAGATAAATAAAACCCTTTAAGTGAATTTTCTGATTTTCGGTAAAATAAAACGTATTTTTCGTAAAATTTAACCATAATTATTTTTCATTATAAATTTAAAAAGACCTATTTTAATCATGTAATTACTAGTAAATGGTGTTTATTTAGTCACTTATAAATTTTTAGTTTAATGAAATATTTTTCCTAAATTAATTATTTTAAATATTAACATAAGCTTTTAAATATATATTAAATTAGTGTAAATTACAATTTGCAATGGGTTTATTTTTCAAAAGTGAACCATGACATATTAGAATTAGGTTTTTAGCATGATAATCTCTTCTTGAATTGTCTTTAAAATTCTAGAGTTTTCTATGATGAACTGAATTAAGAAAATTAATAAAATAAAGAAATTATGAAAAAACATAAAAGGTGTATTTCTTTGGAGAATGTTCTACACTATTCTTCATTCCTTCTTCCTCTCTTTTCCTCACCTCCTTGAGCAGCCCCAAAATTTTTCCCCCGTCATTTTTGCATTAAAAATTATCAAAATTCATCAAAAATTCCAAAAATAAACCTCAAAAATCAACATTCAACATCTACCATTTTCCTTTGACTTATTTAGCATGGAATTTGGAGTTGGAAACCATTATTTTGGAAGCATATTTTCATGTTTGGATCTCATGCTTTGAAGGTATAATTTTTATTCTTATGATTAATTGTTGTTAAATGCTTTTATTTAGCATATTTAGATTTTCTTAATTAATTCTATTTGCAAGTTTAAAATTCAAGATAGGGTTTCTAAAATCAAGTTAGGGTTTTTATTAATTAAGTGGGATTATAATAAGTAGTTTAACATTTTTAGAAGGGAAAAATCTAGCATGGTTGATGTATTATAATTTGTACATTCAAAATTGTTTAAATTAAGCAATTTTGCTAACTAGATTTTTATAAATTATATATATTGGTGTGTTAAAATTCTAATTAAGGTTTTTATCATTATATTATGGTTTTAATGAGAATATTAACATGTTAAATGAATGAAAGACCTAATCTAATTATTAGTTTCAAATTGTTAGTTAATATAATGTGATAAATATGCTATTTCGGTAAACTAGGTTTTAGAAATTAATTTAAAATATAGTATTAAAAATCTAATTAGGGCTTTAGCTCATTCTTAAGGTTTCATGGAGTGGTTTAATCCAAAATCAAGTTTTGGAATTGTGAATTTTTGCTTAACAAGTGTTAATTTTGGCTAATTTGCAAACTAGAAATTTTAAATTAAGACAAAATAGTGTGAGAAAAATATGGTAATAGTTTCTATAATCTAATTATGTTATTTAATGAATATTATGACCATTAGTTTCTTTTAAACATCAAGTTTTGAAGTAAAACGGTAAATTGACATTTTCAAGGTTTTGCGGAATTGGACGATTTGATCGATTTTAGGGTTTCGATGAATTAAATCGTGTTTTATATTATAAGTAATGAGTTTGAAAACTACGAGTTGTTTGTTGGTGTTTTATCTCGATCAATCGGCGTTTGTACGCTGATATTGAGCGATATTTGGTTCTTTTGCATGAGCGGGTCATAGGTTTTAACCTATGCGCGTTTCGTGCGTCATTTTGGTTTTGTCCGTGATTCAGTTTACGATATTATATATGTTTGCGTATAGGTACCCCTCGCATGGACTTCGGACGAGAAAGAAGAGGAGGGAGACATCGTCTTCGGCAGACAAGGACCAGGTGAGTAGATGTATATCTACGGGGAAAGTCGGGTGGATGGCGTTTAGCACCCCCGCAAACGTAGAATAGGGATATTGCTTATTGTCATTAGGAAGTCGGACGTGACCTTAGATTCTTGGCGAGTAGGACCCTATTAAAGACCTTAGGTTGGACTAGACTGATTTAGATAGACTTTATCAGAGGAGGAATGTCTTGGAGGAAATTCGTAGGTTTCAGGTAGACACACACACGCACACACAGAAACTTGGCTTGGTGTATATGTGTATGTGTATATATAAGTAGGAATGTGTGTAGGTGTATATATACACAACATGTATATATGATATAAGGATGTTATATGATACATGGGGATGAGACGATATAACTGGGCTTGATACCGTTATCTCTTGGCTATACGGTCATATTATGATCTTAGTGGATCGTTGGAAAATACGAGAATGTTTATGTATACATAAACGATAATAGGTGATGATGACATTGAGATATACGAGACTCTAGAATAGAACCCGGATCGTAACTTGTGACTTGATTACGATATGATATATGTGTGACTTGGTTATGATATGATATATGTGTGACCTGATTACGATATGATATATGTGTGACCTGATTACGATATGATATATATAACATGATATTTCTGAGGAACAATTGACGACGTATATGTTCGCAGACAATGATATATGATTGATGATATTGGGATGTATGCGATTACAATATAGTACCTTTGATCATGACATTATTTGATGATGATATTATACGAATGATGATGTACGTAGGTGATACTTGACCCGTACCCCGATATTGGGATGTCGTACGATGGATTTTACCGTACGAGGCATAGATGTGATGATTGATCCGCGCTCTTGATTCGAGGAAGCTGTACTACGTACGTGACGCTTTTGAGGCTGGATTACCGACTATTACAGATATGGACTCAGACCTTAGGTGGATTCTTATTTCCTATCGACTAGTTCCTTTAGTTTAGTTCCTTAGGGGGTTAGATAGATACTAGTTATGGCTCGAGTCATATAGTTGTAGTTAGATATGTATATTCCAAATGAGTGTTTTGTACATATTTTACCTTTACATTCAGATTGAAATCTTCAAGTTGCATGTTTATACATATGTTTCTTTAGTCAGTATGAAACTTTGCCTGTTAGGACACCAGCACCATTACCGATGATGCGCAGGTCCCACGTACACTTATTTGCCGGCTCACACACACATCATCGGTAATTGCCATGTCACGTACATTTTAGAACATATTATCTTTTATGATAGAATCAGCTAAAGGCTAGATCAATATAGTATTGTGATTACTCTCAGGTGTTAGTCTAGACATTGCATTTATTACTTAGACATTTTATGCATTCACATTTTCATGTTATCATGCAGTATTATGGGGCTTATGCCGACACTTACCATTTACTTACTCATGATTTTGGGATTTTGGATTTCTATTAGATTTCTGGATTTTGGGGAAAACCGCAAGAATATATATAAAAACTTCTCTCTCTTTCTCCCTCTCTTTTTAAAATTTAAGTTGCGGTTTTCTCGTGATGTGTGTGTCGTCCACCATGAGATTTCTTGTTTTCTGTTGGATTTCGAGACCCGATTCGAGGAGTGGATGAACCGTCTCGGGTACATGGTGGGCCCGGTATGGTACCCCGGGGCAAGAAGATCGAGTTGTACACGATGAGCCTGGCAGGGGAAGACTACCTACCGGTGATGTCTGGCGCGGCGGATATCCGGAGGATACCGACCGTTGTCGTGAGATTTGATGATATGGGACGATCCGGACTGACGGAGCCCGAGATATTGAGACTATGAGGTATTGAGACTTGAGATTTACATGTTTTGTGTCGATGCTTGACACGGATTTCCATGGATTTCATCGATGATGTTTCAGACTTCTATACAAATTTTACTATGGTGAAAGTTAAAGACTTTTTATACAGATATATCCAGATTTCTGGGTTGATTGTTTTACATTCATGGTGCATGCATACTCATTCACACGACATATTACTATTTGAGGCACTGACACGAGCACGGAGCATTTGCACTTACGTGTAGTTTATTACCCTGCACTATTAGATGACTAGTGATATATTAGTATATTATTATGACCTAGGACAGCGTCGTGCATTCGATTTCTTTTCGCAGATGTCTTTTACTCACGAGTTGGCAACTCACCCCCGTTGTGCCAAATTTTATTACAGGTTCAATGTACAAGTTTCCTTGGCAGCTTGCTGGCACATCTTTTCATTCAGGGTGATTTGCACGGTAGGTTGGTTCATTTGTATCAGGACCGCCGTTGTACTTTATTTATTTCAGTGGTATCTAGTAAGCTCCATCAACCAAATTTGTATTACTTGATAAGTTTAAAGGACATGTTATTTATTTTGACCTTAGAGTCACGCTTGTATTATTATGGTATCTGGTGGATTTGTTTTCTTTTGAGTTTTGAGTCTCGCCCTTTGGCGTTGTATATTATTGTGCTTGGTGTGGTTGTTTCCGCCTGTTGGCGTAGAGCTAGCTCCCGCTTGGGGATGCCTTTTTATTGCTGTATATATATTCTTCTTCTTTGTACCCGTTTGGGGCCAAGTTTTACAAAAGAGACTCTGCCGAAATTTTTGAGAAAATTGGATGTTGCTTTTAAACTTGTTTTTCTACATGTTTTCCTTTACTTCTTCTTTTATATGGTTTAGATTTCTGGGTTTCGGCTTACTTAGATTACGTTGCGCCTCTAGACGCTTAGTAATTTAAGTGCCGGTCACGTTCCGTACCTTCGGGTCGTGACAGTTTCAAACATATAAGGAAACATGCCAGGCATGCGCATACCTTCTGGAGTGTGGTGACTTGAGTGGCCTCTATCAAGTTATCATACAGTGATAGTTGGATCCCAATTCCCACTAATGAGTAAGTGTTACTCCTCGGGTGATTTTAGATGATCCCGACTAATTCTCCTTTTAGGATTTGAAGGAGAATTCGAGAAAACAGTGGGAGCCATCCTGATTAGATAAAGTGATTAACCAATCTAATCTAGGTTAGAGTGCACACTGAGTGTTTCTTTTCTCTCTCTCTCTCTCTCTCTCTCTCTGGCAGGGACCATGGCCTGACCTTAAAAACTCATGAACCAAGTTAACCAAACTTTCTTAAAATACTTTGGCTTTTGGATTGTAATTTAGTCGCATATATCATTGTTGCTCCTATATCACCTTTGCATTTCTCCAGAACACTCCGTATCACTACGAAGATCCATATTTCTTAGATATGCCATCGTATAGTTATATACGAACTCGAAGGAACTTGTTCCAGTTCGGGGATGGTTTCTGGCTCTGGAGAAATAGAATAGGATTATTCAGTTGTCTTTTCCCTTTACCTTCTCTCAGGTTGCAAGGGCTTCTAGTATTAGGAGAGTACACCTATTGCGCTTATTGAATAGTCTTCTTCCTAACCATAAGAAGGTGCCGAAAGGTAGGGAAGGAAGAAAACCAATTAGTCTAAGTGTAGTGTACAGAAGGTAATAAGTAAAGACATAAAAAGGGATTAGAGTTAAGGGCAAAGGAAATTGCGACTGCTATCATTCACGATGAAACAGCGTATACCCCTGGCACTCATATATCAGCTTTGCATTTCTCCAGAACACTCTGTATCACTACGAAAATCCACATTTCTTGGATATTCCATCGTATAGTTACATACGAACTCGAAGGAACTTGTTCCAGTTCGAGAATGGTTTCCGGTTCTAGAGAAATAGAATTAGGATTATTCAGTTGTCTTTTCCGTTTACCTTCTCTCAGGTTGCAAGGGAACCTGGTATTAGGAGAGTACACCTATTACGCTTATTGGATAGTCTTCTTCTAAACCCTAGGCTGGTGCCGAAAGGGAGGAAAGAAAGAAAATCAATTAGCCTAAGTGTGGTGTACAGAAGGTAATAAGTAAAGAAATATAAAGAGATTGGAGTGAGGGCAAGGAAGTATACGGTTACATTCATGAATCTGGATAGTGGAAGAGGCATTACTAGGAATACCTGGCTATCCCTTCGAAACGTTTTCATGTTTCAATTTTACTGTGCGATGTTAATTGAAAACTGTTTTCCTAATTAGATTCTGACTCCATGGTATGTATTTACTAGATTTGATTCTCGTATCTGTATGGCGTTACAGATGCTGAGTGGGAGTAGAATATTGGGAATTGGGTGATAAGATCCTCAATACATATCAAAATTCATTGTAATCGGTGATATTTGAGGAAATCACCTGGGTTTTGCCTGACGGCAAATATTTGGTTTTGAATATCCGTTGTTATGCATCAATTTCAAACTGATGTATCTGTACGTTTATTTTATAAAGTGAGATATAACTTTTTGAAATTATGTCTATGACATTTACCTATATCAGTTGATGGTTAGGTAATATGCATTCAACGACGGTGTAATTCTTCTTAACCATAGCACAGTTTTCAACTTTCGACGCATAGGGTTTGAGTTGTTAAACTCAGTGGACTTATACAAAGTATTGTATGTTTTCTGATGTCCGTCAGGACAAAAGGATTGGTACTCGTACTATATTCTGTTTACTCATGACTTCTCTAGTTTTAGACAAGTATTTCGCTGAAATACAAGGTCCAGATTTTGAGAAGATATAGGTATAAGAATAAAATAGAGAACCATATGTTCCAAGTATCAGTATTCTTCAAGGTGATCGAAGATGTAGATACTTGTGTTAGGTATTCTATTATAAGTAATAGTTTTGAGAACTTGTATCTCACTCAGGTTACTCATCCGTGGGTACGCTCCTTGATGAGTAATGCTGCTTGGCCTCCTTCCATTTGGTTGATATGCACGGAAATGGCTGCATGTATTTTGAATCTGCTTCAAATTAAATTAGTGTCTTTATTTCTATATTGGATATATAGAGTGGATTCATATCTTAACAATGTTAAGATATATGGAGTTGTCCGGCTGATGCTTAAAACTAGAATCTGGACAAACTCAAGGAACGTTTCAGTAATGGCAGTTTGTGGATTATCCCGGGATTTGACGAGGGTTAACATTCTACCATCTGGAAGATCAATTGTTATATTGTTCTTGACTCGCCACAGTTTTAGTAAAATGAATTCTTTTCAGAAAATATTAGTGGGAGTATGGTAGAACTGGAATTGATTCCAAAACCATAAACGGTTACTGAAAATTTAGTAGATCATGAGGATTCAATTGGTTTTGATGATCCATTAGCAACTCCGTAGATTCAGTGGGTAACCTCAGGCACCCGAGAGCTACTTCAGTCTCCTCAAAGACGGTAACAGGGAGGTTTTTGATGACCCATACTTGCCACTGCTGCTGTTCTAGACTATGAGATCTGGCAGGAGAATGAATATAACGTCGTTCTAAATTAGCTTTTGAAGTGCACGTGTATATGACTCTACTAGAAGGTTGTTATAATATAACGACCGTGTTTTCTAATATCTAATAAAATATATTTTATTTAAATTTCTACTATCAAATAATTATTTACGTGTTTCGTTGATAAAAGAATAATTTTAAAGTAATAATTTTCAAAGCATTGAAATATGATTAAAGGAATTTTCTAAAATCTATTTATTGTTTTTCTAGGCTTAAAATGTTTTAATAAAATTTTATAATGCCTTAAAAGACTCTAAATATTTTATTATCAATTAGGATCATAATTCGTAATTAAAAATATTTTTAAGAATAAACTAGATTTTTAAATAATTATAATAACTAGCTAAAACCATAGATATAGGGTATATTATTTAGTTTTAGCCCAAAATTATTTTTATACTAAAGATAACAATAAAATATATTTTCTGAAAATTTTCCATAATTTTCACATATTTTAAACTATTTTTAACAATTTTTTTAAAAACCAAATTCAATTTTTAAAATATAAAAGAGTTTAGTATTTATATAAAAATTAAAATTTTCCCATTGATCCTGGACCGTTGGATCACAAGATCCAACGGCCTAGACCCTCTATCGGCGCCCACGTGGTGGGGACCACGTGAAAACGCATGATCCCCACACACGCGGGCACGTGGCGCATGGCGGCGCTGGGGCTGCGGCTCTTGATCCGTTGGATGCAGATCCAACGGCCACGAAGCTCTGGCGGTGGCGGCTAATCACGAGCTAATGATTCTGAATGATTGGGGGCATGGATTTTCAAGATTTTTTTAACAGTTTTTGGATTTTATGGTTGGTAGAAAAACCTATAAATAGACACCTTCAAACACTGATATCTCACACCTCAGAACTCCAAAAATTCTTTACAAAAATACCCACGCCTTCGTATCGACGACGCCGACGCCGATGCTACGGTTCCACCCAAACCTCAAGGAAAAATCTGAGCATGGAGCTATTGAGGATTTTGTACAAGCCAGCACTTTCAACCCATCGGCATCCGACTCAAACAAAAGGTAGGATCCGCCTCTCTCCACTCCTCTGTCGCCTTCTTTCTCATAATAGTCTTGGTTTCAACTCCTAATCCCTAATCTCATATTAAAATAATATTAAAAATTATTCTTTCGTGTTTATTCTTTTGTACCTCTCAATGATGATCATATTAACCCATGTTTAATATGGCTTCCTTAATCACTCCTATGCAAAATATTGCACCCTCGTACTACATGGAATGTGATATGCTTAATATCATTTTAAAATTACCTCGTGGTTTATAGGCAATCGTCTTTGAAAAGGACACAAATCCTGTCGTCCATGTGCAGCGGTTGCCAACACGAACGTATTTTCTAAAATGTTACCTCAAACTTAAAACACTATAATTTCATAAAATTATTATTTACAAAAAAATATCTCAATCCATCCTAAAGAGAGATAATTTCATTTAAATATCTTGATCTTTACTAAAAGGCTATTTTCAGCAAAGACCATAACCCTTATAAATGATATTTTCCAAAAGGATATCTAAAACTTTATTAAAAGATAATTTTCAAACAAATACCATAACCTTTTATTAAAAGGATATTTTCTCAGTAAAATATTATGGGTTTCCAAAACGATAAATATTCCAAATATCAAGATTTTCTTATAAACACTAAATATAATTAAACACTATTATACTTTATTAACTAAATGTTTTATAAGATGATACGAAATACATTACGAACTTAGTAAGATAACAAGACAAAACGAGCGGTTGTGGAAGGCCATATTAAATGGGATCAACTTCTTGATTACAAGTTTATGACATACATGACACATGATACAGTTAGGGTTAGAATGCGCAGACCTAGGTATGGAATACTTATATATGAAGATCCCTGCAGGCAGGGTGACCAGTCCAATTTGTAAACGACTACTAACCTGATATTCGGGCGAATACTAACCCTATTGAGAGTGTCACGACCCGCAGGGTACGGAACGTGACTGGCACTTAAGTTTACAAAACGTCTCAAGACGTCCGTAAAATAAGTAAGCCAAAGCCCAGAAACCAAAACTAAATAAGCAAAAGAGTGAAGGAAAACCAATCAATTGAAAGCGAGTTTATCAAATAAGTCATATCACCCCTTTTAAAAACAATATCAATTTTTCCGAAAATTTCGGCAGAGTCTCCTTTGTAAATACTGGCCCCCAAAATGGGTACAACAAGAATATATATCAATACAACAAATAAGGCATCCCCAAGCGGGAGCTAGCTCTTCGCCACAAGGCGGTCACAAATCCCACGCAATATAAAACAACAACATGCAAAATAAACTTAAAGAAGCATAAGAAAAACCGCATGTCGACTCAAGTGAGCTCGATCCCAAAATACAGCATAAAAAGTCCACAAATCTCACAGTCTCATCTCTAGATCAATATACAACAATACTGGAAGATACAGTAGATGGAGTACTCTAGATACAAAGAATATACAAGATGGTACAAAAATAATAATACAACCCACCTACGAGCAAAAACCTCGAGTCCTGGCAAGAGAGGCAAAAGAAGCGGTGCGCCCGCCGCTGCTGTACTGACGGAGCGGACCTGCAAAAGACTGTGGCACAACGGCGGTGAGTTGCCAACTCGTGAGTAATAAATAACATCCATAGAGGCTATCGCAAGTATGCACACAAGCATCCTAGCGTCTATAATACAGGTATGGCAGGACATAATAGCAGGTATGTATGCAATATGAATATACTAGCAGGTATGAATGCAATGTGAATCAACTCGTGATCTGAATGTGTAAGTATAAGAAATCATGTTTTTCCTTTAGAAATCTCTTTTGAAATACCAGCACAATACCAATAGAATCAACAAGAACCTGTGTCCAGCAACGACACCTCAAAACTATCACAAATCTCATATATCCATGTCATAGTATCTCTGGCCTCAGCCATCCGGCTGACCCATCTCAATATCAATATCTCATCATCTCGCGGCCACGGTCGGTATCCTCTGGATATCCGCCGTGCCAAACAGTCACCGGTAGGTAATCCGTCCCCTGCCAGGCTCATCGTCAGCAACACGAGCTTCTTGCCCCGGGGTACCTTACCGGGCCTACCATGTACCCGAGACGGTTCATCCAACTCCTCGAAACGGGTCTCGAAAACACAGCAAACTCATGGTGGACGACACTTACATCACTAGAAAACCGCAATTTACATATTTTAAAAAAAGTAATAAGTTTAGGAATTTTTGCGGCTTTCCCCCGAAATCCAGAAAATATCATAAAATCTCACGAAATCCTCATAAGTGCATATGTCAATGATAATGAATGCATATGGTGTCAATAATCAAGTTGCGATGTATGATTAGTAGACTAGGCATGAACAAATAATATGATGAGGTACATGCACATGAATAACAATCCTACGATTTCATTTTAAGGAATTAAAGGCAATAGCACAGGTTTAAGCATCAATTATAGTAAAAGGTTTCAAATTGTAGGTTATCTAGTGTGGTGGCATGGCAATTACCAGGGCGTGTGTGTAAGCATGAATAGTGCTCGTGCTGCATATAAAAACCCTGGCAATGGTGCAGGTGTCCTATAGAATGGGTTTGCATATGTATGTCAAATAAAGCATGGATGAAATTACTAATACTACTAGAAATCTTTAACTACTTAATTTATCGGGCGACCTGCGCCATCCAACGATAGTCCCCCGTAGATGTTAAATCTACTCACCGGAATCCCTAGCTAGCCACGTCCAATCACCGCTTTCCCCTTTCGTGCCGCGTCTGACGTCTCCGCGACCGAACCTGGAATTTACATCAATACCAAATATAGGGTTACATATCAAGAACGACGCAAATTCCAAACGAAAATACTAACGTTCACAAGCTAGGTACAACGTGCACAAGGTGCGCGGAACACACGCGAAAATCGCAAAAACTAACTAAAATCATCGATTTGGTCGCCCGGCAAAGCTAAAACCCGCTCACTCAAAAAAACCGCACTCACACATCCTAAATTTCATAGGATATGCTAAAAATATCATCAAGATATCGCAAATAATTCATCACAATATTTTTATAAAAACCTAGTAAGCACTAAAAATTCCTAATTCGTGCAAACATCGCGTATTTGCGATAAAGTGCTCACATCATCGCACAATCCTACAATCCACACAACTAGCTAGCCACAACACTCAATTTAACCCATTTACCATGCTTCAAAACACATTTTCCATAAACAAACCCTTTCTAGAATTTCATAACTAGCAATCTTAATCCAAACTATACATGAAAAACCCTAAATTAACACTAGTTTAAAGCCCAATTAGCAAGTTAACCTCTTAGATTAGGTTAGCAAAACAATTAGATAACAAAATAGATTTAATTAACCTACTAAAGATTTCTAAAACCCTAGTTTAATTTCAAACCATGAACTAGAAAAAACCAGATTATAATTTAGCTATAATTTTAACACTAACACAACTTGCAAGTTCTAATTAGCACACTTTAACTACAAATTAACCTTAGATTAGAAATTATACCTGACACTAGAGATCTAGCAAGAACAAGATGCCTCCAAAGATGGCTTCATAGCACCATGACCCAAGCAAGAAAGGCTAAGGAGAATGGGATGTAGGATGGGGGTTAATTTGTGAGGTTTAAATTGGAATTTTTGGAGCAATATGATGGAATTTTGAAGGAAATGAAAAGAAAAAAAGAAGAGGGAGGGCTGCTGCATTCGGCCAGAGGAGGGAGGGAGATTGGGGTGGGTGATGATGGAAAAGTCATGGTCAACCCATACCAATCAACTAAAGACCCATACCCACATTAAAAAATCAAAACCCTTTTCAAAACACCTCATTTCAACACCTAATAAAAGTCAAAGGAGGCAAGGAAATTTCCTTGTGCTGCTGAAGGTGGGTCGACCTAGGGGTGAGGGAAGAGTGAGAGGGGTTTTACAAAAAAAATTCTATGCAAAAAGACCCCCTACAAGTCCAAAATTGCAAGTTTTAGCTTAAATTCAATGAATTTCGTTTTCCATAATAAAAATTAGTTAAAACTTAAAATAAAATACTAAAAATTTATATTACAACTAGATTTTAATTAACATGATTTTAAAGATTAAAATTAGCCCAAAGAAATTTGTATTTATCGCTAATTTAATGTATTTTCTTACCGGCTTAAAATAATATAAAAGAAATTGAAAAATAGGGAAATTTTTTTAAATGACCACAATTTAATAAGTAACTCATTAGCTATTAAAAACTAGCAATTAGCTATCCAAATTAGGTATAATTAGTCCTAAATTGCAGAACAACAAAAAAGACGGTTTACGGAAAAATACCGAATTTTCACCGATTTTCAGGAAAACACCAAAACGACTTTTCAAGGCGCTATAATCTTCCCCCCTTAAAGAAATTCGGTCCCCGAATTTAAAAAAAATATAGCTACGCGTACCTTCAATGAGATGGGGATATTTCTTCCTCATCTCGCCCTCGGTCTCCCAGGTGACCTCCTCGCTGCTCGGGCCACGCCAAAGGACCTTGACGGTCGGTATAACTTTCGATCTTAACTTCTTCACCTGCCGATCCAGGATGGCCACCGGCTGCTCTGTAAAAGAAAGGTCGCGCTCTAGCTGGACTGTCAGGTGCTGAATCGCATGCGAAGGTTCGTGAAGGTACTTGCGGAGTATCGAAACATGGAAGACAGGGTGAACATCGGGAAAGCTGGGTGGAAGAGCCAAACGATATGCAACTGCACCGACACGCTCGAGAATCTCGAAGGGACCCACAAATCTGGGACTAAGCTTTCCTTTTTGCCCAAATCGCATCACGCCCTTCATCGGAGAGACCCTCAGAAAAACATGATCGCCAACTGCGAACTCTAACCTGCGACGGCGCCTGTCTGCATACGATTTCTGCCTGCTCTGAGCTGCTCTCATCCGGTCTCGAATCAACTGTATCTTCGTTGTCGTCTCCTCAACAAGCTGCGGCCCCAATATACTGCTCTCGCTGAGCTCTGTCCAACAAACGGGCGATCTGCATCTCCTCCCATACAATGCCTCGAAAGGTGCCATCTGAATAGTATCCTGGAAGCTGTTGTTGTAGGAGAACTCCACTAACGGTAAAAGACGATCCCAGCTACCGCCAAAGTCTAAAACGCACGCTCTAAGCATGTCCTCGAGAGTTTGAATGGTCCGCTCTGACTGTCCGTCGGTCTGCGGATGAAACGCTGTGCTGAAGCTCAAACGAGTGCCCAAAGCCTCCTGAAGTCTCTGCCAAAGTCGGCTGGTGAACTGGGTGCCTCGATCTGACACGATACAAGTCGGTACGCCATGCAACCGCACAATCTCGTCGATGTAAAGCTGGGCATACTGAGCGAAGCTGAAAGTGGTCTTCACTGGCAGGAAGTGAGCCGCTTTCGTCAATCGATCTACGATCACCCAGATGGAGTCGTACCCTCGACTGGTCCTGGGTAGACCCACAACGAAATCCATCGAAATCTGCTCCTATTTCCACTCCGGAATGGGTAACGGCTGTACCTCTCCTGTGGGCCTCTGGTGCTCGGCCTTGACTTGCTGACAAGTCAGGCATCTCGATACAAACTCCGCAATGTCCTTCTTCATCCCGTCCCACCAGTAGGTCTCTCTCATATCATGGTACATCTTGGTGGAACCGGGGTGGACACTATACACTGATCGGTGTGCCTCCTCAAGAATGTCGCGCCGCAATCCATCAGCATCTGATACGCACAGTCTAGATCCATATCGTAAAATCCCCTGATCATCAATCACGAACTCGGAAAATCTGCCTTGTCCCATCTGTGCCATGATCTCTGAGCAACGGTCGTCTCTGCGCTGTGCCTCATATATAGGTCAAGCAACTGTGGGCGTGCACGAACATGCGCGAGCTGTTCCCCTGTCTGAGTGAACTCGAACTCAACTCGGCTGTCGCATAAAATCTGCCAATCTACTGACGACTGCCTCTGCACTGCGTGCAAATAGGATAGACTACCCCCGGGCCTCCTGCTCAAAACATCTGCCACTACATTCACCTTTCCTGGGTGATATAAGATCTTGCAGTCGTAGTCTTTCACCAACTCCATCCAACGACGCTGTCTGAGGTTTAGGTCTCGCTGCTGAAATATGTATTTTAAGCTCTTGTGGTCTGTGAATATTTGGCACGACTCGCCATATAGGTAATGTCGCCAAATCTTCAGTGCAAAGACCACTGCAGCCATCTCCAAATCGTGAGTGGGGTAGTTCTGTTCATGCTTCTTCAACTGCCGAGAAGCATATGCGATCACCCGGCCATGCTGCATCAATACGCATCCTAACCCTACTCGCGAAGCATCACAGTAGACCACAAATCCGCCTGATCCCGAAGGCAAAGATAATACCGGCGCCGTAGTCAAACAAGTCCGTAGCTGCTAAAAACTGCGCTCGCACTCCTCTGTCCAAACGAAAGGAACTCCCTTCCGGGTCAAACCGGTCAAAGGTGCAGCTATACGGGAGAAGTCCTGAACAAACGCCTGTAGTAGCCCGCTAGGCCTAGAAAACTACGGATCTCAGTAACCGATGTAGGTTGGGGCCACTGCTGAACAGCTTCAATTTTCTTCGGGTCCACACATATGCCGTCTTTCGTAATCACGTGACCCAAGAATCCGACGCTGTCCAGCCAGAATGCACACTTGGAGAACTTTGCGAACAGCTGGTGCTCCCTCAGAGTCTGTAACGTAATCCGCAAGTGTTGCTCGTGCTCCTCTCTGTTCCATGAGTACACCAAGATATCGTCGATAAACACGATGATGAACAAGTCAAGATACGGCCTGAATGTACGGTTCATCAAATCCATGAATGCTGCTGGGGCGTTGGTGAGTCCGAACGACATCACCAAAAACTCATAGTGGCCGTAGCGCGTGCGGAAAGCTGTCCTCGGTATATCCTCCTGTCGAACTCGCAGCTGATGGTATCTTGATCACAAGTCGATCCTCGAAAAATATCCCGCACCCTGAAGCTGGTCGAACAAATCATCAATGCGTGGCAACGGATATCTGTTCTGCACGGTAACCTTATTCAGCTGGCGGTAGTCGATACATAAGCGCAAACTTCCATCCTTCTTTTTAACAAACAGGACCGGAGCACCCCACGGAGAAACACTAGGTCGAATAAGCCTCTTATCTAACAAATCCTGCAACTGATCCTTCAGCTCTCGAAGCTCTGCCGGGGCCATCCGATAAGGCGGTACAGAAATAGGCCCTGAGCCGGGAATCAAATCGATGCAGAACTCAACGTCGCGCTCAGGAGGTAGCCTAGGCAGCTCGTCAGGGAAAACATCAGGGAACTCACAAACAACCGGAACCTGGTCCAACGGAACCTCTGTAGCTCGAGTATCACAAATATACGCTAAGAATCCCTGACATCCCTTCCGCAAGAGCTGACCAGCGCGAAGAGACGAAATCAAGCAGGTCAGGGTGACGCTGCGGTCTCCCTGAATAATAAGGACTGGCTCTCCCGGAAAGCTAAATCTGACTGCCTTCTCACGGAAGTCCACCGCAGCATAACAAGTGGCTAGCCAATCCATGCCCAGAAGCACATCAAAGTCCAACATATCGAGGAGAATCAAATCAACCGATGAATCCCTCTCCCCGATACGAACGGAACACAATCGAAACACAAAACGAGCGACAAACGACTCGCCTACCGGGGTAATAACAACAAGCGACTGATCTAACGACGACGACTCACGGCCCAACATCAGTGCAAAGTGTGCAGAGACATACAAATGTGTGGAACCTGGGTCGAAGAATACTCGTGCGTCGAAAGAACAAACTGGCAAGGTACCTGTCACAACGGCGTTGGATGCCTGCGCATCCTGCGGTGTCAAAGCAAATACTCGGGCCTGTCCTCCACCGATAGCGGGCTGACCACGACCTCGGCCTCTGCCTCCTCATCCTCTCTGAATAGGACCGCCGCATCCACGGCCTCTAGGTGCACCTAACTGGCGTGGAGCATCGCCTGTGGTAGGAAGTAGGGCTTTCTGGGGAGGGGGTGGTGATGGTGGTAGGGTCACATGCGGAACTGTCGCCGCTCCCTGTCGTCTCGCCGGACAGTCTTTGACAAGATGGTGCGGACTCCCGCACCCAAAACACCCTGGCGACGGCTGCTGTCCCTGGGGATATGAACCATATAACTGACCCCGTCCAAATCCTCTGCCGGGCCCATCCCTCGGAAAGAATCTGGCACGCTGCCTCTGAGACGGCACCTCGGTGCGAATCCTCTTCGGCCCAGAAACGGCTGAAGTCTGTGATATGCGTGCCTCCATCCGTAATGCCGTATCCATAGCAGCTGAATAAGTGTCGTAGTGCTGGGCGCCAATGGCAAGATATAACTGGGCATCAAGTCCCTGATTGAACCACTTCACCCTTTTCTCTTCGGTATCTACCAGGTACGGGGCATATCGGGACAACTGTGTAAACTGAACGTCATACTCAGACACCGTCATCCCAGGTGTCTTGACCAAGGCCTCGAAGCTACGAGCTCTGGCGTCACGAACACTCTCTGGGAGGAAACGAGCTAGAAAGACCGCTGTAAACTCGGCCCAAGTATAGGCGGTAGACCTGCAGCTCGACCTTTCAAGACTGACTCCCACCATATCTGCGCGAGACCCTCTAAACGGAAACTCGCAAGCTCCACCCATCGATCATCTGAACATCTCAGTGAACGGCAGATCCTGGCTAAACTGTCAAGGAACGTCTGTGGGTCCTCCGCTGCCTCGGTGCCGGTGAATACCGGAGGTCTCAGCCTCATGAAATCCTGTAGTGAAACTGGGATGGTCATGGCGGTAGTAGTAGGAGCAGGTATCATAGTAGTCTGGGATGTAGTAGGTGCGTCATCCGGCCTCGGTGTACGACTGGCTGCAACTAGGGATCCTACCATCTGACGTAGCTCCTGCATGCTCCCCTTCATCTGTCGCAACTCCTCCATACCAGTCTCAAGCCTATCCATACGGCCTGGGGAAGGTGGATCGGTCTGTCCCTGCAGCGTAGACATACCACCCTTCTCAGTCCTAGTCTCGGACGAGCCGGCTCGAATCTCATCTCAGACGGCAGCCCTCTGTGCTCTCGTAGCCTTCGGCGGCATAGTGGCTGGTACAGGAAAAAGGATAATAAGAACAGTGCAATAGAATCATAGGATACACGGAATTGAAGATGGAATTTCAAGCAAGTATATCCTAAAGTCACTTAGGCGGAGTACCATATCGCAAGTATGCCGCGGACATACACACGCTACGTTACCCTACTTAAGTCACTTACTCCATCTACCAAGGGTCATCCTACACTCAAAAAGGTAAAACCTATCGCTTTGATACCAACTTTGTCACGACCCGCAGGGTATGGAACGTGACTGGCACTTAAGTTTACGAAACGTCTCAAGACGTCCGTAAAATAAGTAAGCCAAATCCCAGAAACCAAAACCAAATAAGCAAAAGAGTGAAGGAAAACCAATCAATTGAAAGCGAGTTTATCAAATAAGTCATATCACCCCTTTTAAAAACAATATCAATTTTTCCGAAAATTTCGGCAGAGTCTCCTTTGTAAATACTGGCCCCCAAAATGGGTACAACAAGAATATATATCAATACAACAAATAAGGCATCCCCAAGCGGGAGCTAGCTCTTCGCCACAAGGCGGTCACAAATCCCACGCAATATAAAACAACAACATGCAAAATAAACTTAAAGAAGCATAAGAAAAACCGCATGTCGACTCAAGTGAGCTCGACCCCAAAATACAGCATAAAAAGTCCACAAATCTCACAGTCTCATCTCTAGGTCAATATACAACAATACGGGTAGATACAGTAGATGGAGTACTCTAGATATAAAGAATATACAAGATGTACAAAAATAATAATACAACCCACCTACGAGCAAAAACCTCGAGTCCTGGCAAGAGAGGCAAAAGAAGCGGTGCACCCGCCGCTGCTGTGCTGACGGAGCGGACCTGCAAAAGACTGTGGCACAACGGGGGTGAGTTGCCAACTCGTGAGTAATAAATAACATCTATAGAGGCTATCGCAAGTATGCACACAAGCATCCTAGCGTCTATAATACAGGTATGGCAGGACCTAATAGCAGGTATGTATGCAATATGAATATACTAGCAGGTATGAATGCAATGTGAATCAACTCGTGATCTAAATGTGTAAGTATAAGAAATCATGTTTTTCCTTTAGGAATCTCTTTTGAAATACCAGCACAATACCAATAGAATCAACAAGAACCTGTGTTCAGCAACGACACCTCAAAACTATCACAAATCTCATATATCCATGTCATAGTATCTCTGGCCTCAGCCATCCGGCTGACCCATCTCAATATCAATATCTCATCATCTCGCGGCCACGGTCGGTATCCTCTGGATATCCGCCGTGCCAAACAGTCACCGGTAGGTAATCCGTCCCCTGCCAGGCTCATCGTCAGCAACACGAGCTTCTTGCCCCGGGATACCTTACCAGGCCCACCATGTACCCGAGACGGTTCATCCAACTCCTTGAAACGGGTCTCGAAAACCACAGCAAACTCATGGTGGACGACACTTACATCACTAGAAAACCGCAATTTACATATTTTAAAAAAAGTAATAAGTTTAGGAATTTTTGCGGCTTTCCTCCGAAATCCAGAAATATCATAAAATCTCAAGAAATCCTCATAAGTGCATATGTCAATGATAATGAATGCATATGGTGTCAATAATCAAGTTGCGATGTATGATTACTAGACTAGGCATGAACAAATAATATGATGAGGTACATGCATATGAATAGCAATCCTACGATTTCATTTTAAGGAATTAAAGGCAATAGCACAGGTTTAAGCATCAATTATAGTAAAAGGTTTCAAATTGTAGGTTATCTAGTATGGTGGCATGGCAATTACCAGGGCGTGTGTGTAAGCATAAATAGTGCTCGTTCTGCATATAAAAACCCTGGCAATGGTGCAGGTGTCCTATAGAATGGGTTTGCATATGTATGTCAAATAAAGCATGGATGAAATTACTAATACTACTAGAAATATTTAACTACTTAATCTATCGGGCGACCTGCGCCATCCAACGATAGTCCCCCGTAGATGTTAAATCTACTCACCGGAATCCCTAGCTAGCCACGTCCAATCACCGCTTTCCCCTTTCGTGCCGCGTCTGACGTCTCCGCGACCGAACCTAGAATTTACATCAATACCAAACATAGGGTTACATATTAAGAACGACGCAAATCCCAAACGAAAATACTAACGTTCACAAGATAGGTACAACGTGCACAAGGTGCGCGGAACACACGCGAAAATCGCAAAAACTAACTAAAATCGTCGATTTGGTCGCCCGGCAAAGCTAAAACCCGCTCACTCAAAAAAACCGCACTCACACATCCTAAATGTCATAGGATATGCCAAAAATATCATCAAAATATCGCAAATAATTCATCACAATATTTTTATAAAAACCTAGTAAGCACTAAAAATTCCAAATTCGTGCAAACATCGTGTATTTGCGAAAAAGTGCTCACATCATCGCACAATCCTACAATCCACACAACTAGCTAGCCACAACACTCAATTTAACCCATTTACCATGCTTCAAAACACATTTTTTATAAACAAACCCTTTCTTGAATTTCATAACTAGCAATCTTAATCCAAACTATACATGAAAAACCCTAAATTAACACTAGTTTAAAGCCCAATTTGCAAGTTAACCTCTTAGATTAGGTTAGCAAAACAACTATATAACAAAATAGATTTAATTAACCTACTAAAGATTTCTAAAACCCTAGTTTAATTTCAAATCATGAACTAGAAAAAACTAGATTAGAATTTAGCTATAATTTTAACACTAACACAACTTGCAAGTTCTAATTAGCATACTTTCACTACAAATTAACCTTAGATTAGAAATTATACCTCACACTAGAGATCTAGCAAGAACAAGATGCCTCCAAAGATGGCTTCATAGCACCATGACCCACGCAAGAAAGGCTAAGGAGAATGGGATGTAGGATGGGGGTTAATTTGTGAGGTTTAAATTGGAATTTTTGGAGCAATATGATGGAATTTTGAAGGAAATGAAAAGAAAAAAAAAGAAGAGGGAGGGCTGCTGCATTCGGCCAGAGGAGGGAGGGAGATTGGTGTGGGTGATGATGGAAAAGTCATGATCAACCCATACCAATCAACTAAAGACCCATACCCACATTAAAAAATCAAAACCCTTTTCAAAACACCTCATTTCAACACCTAATAAAAGTCAAAGGAGGCAAGGAAATTTCCTTGTCCTGCTGAAGGTGGGCCGGCCTAGGGGTGAGGGAAGAGTGAGAGGGGTTTTACAAAAAAAATTCTATGCAAAAAGACCCCCTACAAGTCCAAAATTGCAAGTTTTAGCTTAAATTCAATAAATTTCGTTTTCCATAATAAAAATTAGTTAAAACTTAAAATAAAATACTAAAAATTTATATTACAACTACATTTTAATTAACATGATTTTAAAGATTAAAATTAGCCCAAAGAAATTTGTATTTATCGCTAATTTAATGTATTTTCTTACCGGCTTAAAATAATATAAAAAAATTGAAAAATAGGGAATTTTTTTTAAATGACCACAATTTAATAAGTAACTCATTAGCTACTAAAAACTAGCAATTATCTATCCAAATTAGGTCTAATTAGCCCTAAACTGCAGAATAACAAAAAAGACGGTTTACTGAAAAATACCGAATTTTCACCGATTTTCAGGAAAACACCAAAACGACTTTTCAAGGCGCTACAGAGGGTGAATGATCCAAAATGTGGATGACATACAATGTGGAAATTCCATGCCAAGAGGTATACGCACTAACTCTAATTCATCAAAATCTTTATACTGAACCACGGGGATGGGTAGTTTGATTAGGTAAGAAGATTCGGAACTCGGATTTCCCTACTACTCGATTATGATCCCGGGAAGTGAAACGGTACATTTCACTTCCCCAGTTGTTGTTTCGTGGCCACAACGGAATAATCGCGAGTATCCGGACCCTTGTTTAATAAACTAAAATGTTTACAATGCCTATTGATACTCAACACTAAACTCACATCATGTGTTATACCCACCTATTACCTTATCTACCTTTTTTCATGAGAGACGAGTTATTCAGTATCTTGGATGTGGATATTTTACCAGTTTAGACTTGTTGTTTATTATGGAACTAAAGGGTGGTAATACATGTGCACTTGAGTGATATTCACGCTAGACAAAGCTCCATCGTAGTCATGGGACACCTTTCAGGGATGTTCACGCTACCACATTGATTGCCATCCCAGGCACGAGCCCCGGCTCATACTGCTTCCAGCTAGTCATGGGATGCCTCAAGGATATGAGTATGTTCACTACTCAATTCCATCCATACACACCTTGTTTAACCTGATCTAACTCTTAGACTGAATATTCGTTTGACTTGACTTAAACCTTTACCAAACATATGCCTCTGTCAACATATCTTTTGCATACAACCTCATACCTTTATACCCATGTACATCATATTCATTATATTTATATACACCTGGTTGTTTCTATACCTACTTCCTTATGAGGCAATCCTACCCGAGTATAATTTGCTGACGGACCTTCCTTTTCTTCCTCTATCTTTGGAATGTCCGTCAGATAAGAATGAGTATTATGGTGAGGATCAAGGCGTGAAGCCAACTTATGAAGATTATATAGACTGGACGATGGAAGATTAGCAAGATTTAATTTTTGTTGTTGCCCATATGTTTAGGGCTTTTGTTTCTCCTCGATATAATTAAACTACTTAGTTTATTTTACTCTTTCTTTTGGGATGTAATAAAGTTTGGTTAATGGAAATAAATGCCTTTCGCTTTTATTATTTTTGTTTTGGTACACATCCTGCATATTAAATATTCATACGCTTAACGTAACTGTATTGAATAGACCACCTTCAATACAGTTAGGTTGCGGACCATGCCACGTCATATTTCTCCTTCTTTTGGGAAGCGGGGCATGACATATAGTCAGTGGGAGTAGTGGAAGCATAGTGAGCAAGTAGCTTATGTCTATTTATAGACTAAAACAGGTATAAAAGAGATAGATCGTCTAGTTTTGATATGACAGTCATAGAGTTTGACTTTATAAGAATAACAGATGGACCTGATAAGAAGGTGCTAGGGAGTGATGTCCTGGTTTTTGGATGACATGCACTTAATAGGAAGAGATCTTTCTATACTGTGATCGGTTATACTATGGTTGTCACAAGGTGGTTTCTCCACATAGGATGTGGATAAAATATTAAGGACTCTGATAACTAGATTTATGGTTTTATATCTAGATTTGGAAAGTGTCCCAACTTAGATAATTTGACACTATTCTAAAGTATTTTAGAATGGACGACTCCTGGTGTGGTAGTGTACCCGCAGGTGATGGAGTCACCTTCTCTAAAGAGATGTCTTCTAAACTGATGAGGAGAGGGATTTGAATGATTAGCATATCACTTACTTAGGCAATTGAGTCAATCATGAGATGTCAAGTACCACACCGGATTTGTTTTTGCATAGGCTGTAATAAGTATATATTAATCCAATAGAAGAGAAACATTGGTATGTAGTTATGAACATAAGATGATGTTCTTAGTATATGGTAACAACAGCCTCCTTCAGGAGGCGGTAATCTTTTCTAGCTTCCAAGGTGACCTGGATGACAGAGTGACTGTCAGAGTTATAGTTTTCTTTCTTTTGAGGGGCAGTATGTTGGAAAAGTGGTGTAACGTTTTGAAAATCGTTCAGATGAAATTTCGGTTAATCGGTAAAATAACGGGTGTTTTCCGTAAAAATCAAGATATAAATATCTTTTAATATAAAATTAAATATACATATTCTAGCTATATAATTGCTAGTATTTGGTGTTTATTGAGCCACTGGTAAAATTTCTAATTTTCTGAAATTTTTTCCGAAATTAATTATTTTAATATTATTTTAAGCCGTCAGTAATACATTTAATTAGGGAAAATTACAAATTGGAATGGGTTGAAACAAATTTTGTGCATCATGACACCTTAAACTAACAAGAAAAATATTATTTCTAAAATGAAATGAAGTTGTTAAACGGTTTTAGAAAATATTGAAGAAAAATGCTTAAATTGTGAAATTGGTTTTAAATGGAAATTTGGGGTATAACATTTATCTTTTTCCCTCACCCCATCCCCACACCCACACTCACTCACCCCCATCCTCTTATGGCCGAACCCCATGTGGCAGCCCATCCGCAAAATGTTCCCCCACTTCATTGATAAAAAGAAAATAAAACAAAGGAATAGAAAGAAAAATGAATATATAAGTATGGGCTTTGACCTTGGGTTGACTTGATATCATTTTTCCCCACTTCACTCTCTCTTCTCTCCCTCAACTTCTGGCCGAGCTCCCCCTCCTCCAACAGCAGCAGCCCCCCCTTTTTCCTCACCTCATTTCACACCCAAATCCACTCAAAAATGCTTCAAAATCAACACAAAAATCCCACAAAATAAAAGTACAACTCCTACCCATTTTTCTTTAGCCTATCTAGCATGGATCTAAGGAACAAGTTGGCATTTTGGAGGCTTTGATTTTCATGTTTGATCTCTTGATCATGATGTATAATTTTAACCTTATGCTTATATGGTTGTTTAATTGCTTCAATGTTAACTATTTAGATGTTTAATTTTGTTTTAATGTAAGTTCGGAAAATTCAAGACTAGGGTTTGATTTTAATTAGGGTTTTTATCATTAGGTTATGGTTGTAATGAGGAGATTAACATGTAATTGAATGCAAAATCTAAATTGGTTACTAGTTGCTAATTTGTTAGTTTAAAATTGTGATGATTATGCTAATTTGCTAACTAGGTTTTAGAAATTTAATTAAAATGTGGGATTAAAATCTAGTTAGGGTTTTTAGCACATCATTAACATTATAATGAGTGGTTTAATATCTTAGTTTATGCAAAACAAAGCTTAGTTGTTGAATTGTGAATTTTTGCTTTTAAAAAAAAGTGTTAAAATTGGATATTTTTGCAAAACTAGAATTTTGGAATTTATACAAATTGATGAGATTAAATTTTGGAAATGGTTTGTATGACTTATTTAAGATGTTTAATAAGTATTATGGCCATTAGAATTGTTAAAACATCAAGTGTTGTACTAAAAAGGTAAATTTTGCTTGCTAGGTTTTCGGAAAAATAGCTTTTAAAGTGAGTTTGGGGTTTTTGTAAATTTTAACCTATTTCATATTATAATTAGTGTTTGTGAATGTGCAAATGGGTGTGTTTTGGTTTTTCTCAATGGGTTGATGTTTGTACATAGACATCGAGGGTTGGTTTGGCTATACTTGCATGCGTAGACGATAGGTTTTGACCTATACGTGATACGCGTGCCGATTTGGTTTTCGTATGCCGTTTCGATTTTGAATTGGGTTTTCATGCGATACGATACGTTGTGACATGTAGGTACCCCCATGTGGACTTCAAGACGACAAACAAGCATGAGGCGACGTCGGCACCGGCGAGCGAAGACCAGGTGAGTAGATTTATATCTACCGGGAGAAGTCGGGTGGATGGCGTATAGCACCCCCGCAAAGTTACGAGGAATGAGGTGATGTGGTAACGATATACTTTTATATGTTATTATGTGATATGAACAATTAGTAAGAGAAGCCTTAGGAACTTATGAGTTTGGGGTTAGCGAGAATTGAAGAAATGACTTTAGCGGATTTCTCAGTTACGAAACCCTAGATTAAGGATTTACATACACGCACCCCCACACACTTGCATGTATTTTAGTACTTGTGCATAAATGGGATATGTATATATTTGTATACATATGGGCATGGGACTATGTATATCTATATACGTATACTTATACACGGATTATGAGGATAGTACTTGGGATTGGAGATGAGTCGATGAGATTGGGCTTTAGGCCGTGAGATCGGTGAGGTGATATGGTCCGTATTTGAGATACGACATGATATTTTAGCGGGTTCTTTAGGCGTGGTGTGTTCATACACATGCATACATTTCATAGATGGTATCAGTATTGTACTAGACGTAGATCAGTACCCCGATCATGATATTTGATAAGAGGATACCAGATGAATAATGTGATAGATGTGACATTTGACCCGTACCCAGATTTGGGATGCCGCACGATGGATACACCACGATTCGCACAATTTCAAACGGCAAAACAGTATAACACAGGTGTAACGATGTAGATTCCTTATTATTACGTTATCATTCGTGTTCCACATATTTTTTTTGTAATTACTATTCATTGCCATTTATCACGTTGTTATCGTCTCATTGCATGTTTAATGTGTACTTAGTGATTATGAACCATGCTGTCAGGACACCAGCACCATTACCAATGATGCGTATGTTCCACATACACTTACTTGCCGCCTTACACATATCATCATCGGTAATTTCTATGTCACGTACACTTTAGAAAATACTATTTCATTGACATAGCTTGCTAATTGATAGTTGCTACATATTATAGCTTTCATATGCTCGTTTAATTATTGCATGATATCAGATGCATCCATATATTCATTGGTTATGCCGGTTTTCATTGTTATTGACATGGTGACTTGAAGATTTTGGATTCTTCTTGATATTTATGGATTTGGAAACCGCATGTGAAAGTTTCGTAAACTGATGAACCATTTTAAAGAGAAAAAAATGCGGTTTTCCTTGATATGTTGAGTATCGTCCACCATGATGTTTTCTCGGTTCTAAGATGTTTTCGAGACCCGATTCGAGGAGTTGGATGAACCGTCTCGGGTACATGGTGGACCCGGTATGGTACCCCGGGGCAAGAAGTTCGAGTAGTAGACGATGAGCCCGGCAGGGGCAGACTGCCTACCGGTGATTTTACCTGGTGCGGCAGATATCCAGAGGATGCCGTTCGTGGTCACGAAATTGATGATATGGGCCGATCCGGACTGACGGAGCCCGAGGTTTTTAGATATTGAGATATTGAGATTTGAGACACTGAGATATTGAGATTAGTGTTTTGTGTCGATGCTTGACACGGATTCTATATTGATTTCACCGATGATATCTCGATTTATATACATAGAGAAATCTCATTGATAAAGAAAAACAATTCTTGATTCATGATGTAATTTGTTCTCATTACATGCATCTGCACATCATTTTAGTGATATATTGCTACCTGACATTTGTACATCATATTAGTGACATGTTGTTACTTGAGGCACTGACACGATTTTATTACACTGTATGGATAGATATTTACCCTTTACCGTTATATTATGCTTCAGGCCATATCATTATTATTTGAGGATATTACAGATCGTATGGCCTAGGATTGCGTTATACATGATATTTCTACTCGTAGATGTTTTCTACTCACGAGTTGGCAACTCACCCCCGTTGTGCCACAGTTCCTTGCAGGTATTGCCGTACAGGTTTTGTTGCGGCTTTGCTGGAACACTGTTCCTTTCGAGTGATCGCTTTGGTAGGTGGGTTCTTTTGCATCAGGACCACCATTGTTATTTATTTATTTTTAGTTGTATCTAGAAACTCCATCAACCAGATTGTATATTTGAGAGAGATAGAAAACCAGACCTATTATTCTTTCGACCTTAGAGTCGCGCGTTGTATTATTATGGTTTTCATGTTGTTTTGAGTTTCTTTTGAGTTTTGATCCTCGCCCTTCGGCGTTGTATATTATATTGCTTGTGTGGTTGTGACCGTTGTTTGACGAAGTGCTAGCTCCCGCTTGGGGATGCCTTTTTTTTGTATTTCGTATACTGTTCATGTTGTATCCCGTTTGGGGGACAGTATTTACAAAAGAGACTCTGCCGAAATTTTCAGAACATACTTGAGATTTTAAAAATACATACTTCGGCCTATGTTGATTAAAACTACTTTTTTTCAATTATTTTTTCCTTCAGTCTACTGCTTCTTGGTTTTGATTTCTGGGGTTTTGGCTTACTTAGATTACGTACGCCTCGAGATATTTCGTAATTTAAGTGCCGGTCATGTTCCGTACTTTTCGGGCCATGACAAAGTTGGTATCAGAGCGTTAAGTTTTACCTTCGGAGTGTAGGACGACCCTTGGTTGATGGAGTAGGTCGCTTGAGTAGAGTGACGTACCGTACGTATGTTCCGCGGCATATTTACGATACGCTACTCCGCTTAAGAAGTCTTAGGATGTATATTTCCTTACACAGTATTATATTCATTCCTATGATCTAGCCTCATCAGTATCAGTTTATGGTTTTGTTATCACGGTGGTACGGGCAAAGAGAGCTACGGCTAGAGTTGCAGTCAGCATGAGCTCGTCATGGATGAGGGCTGACCAGGGCGTGATTCCAGGGACATAAGTTTGCATAGAGGCGTCGTTTTATTGTGTTTTCGCGCCACGAGCATTTGATGGATCGCTTTTACGAGATTTCTCGGACGTGCAGATCAGCACCAGAGGATTGAGTCACTGATAGAGGCCAACCAGATTGTGATGACCGTCAGAGCACAAATTATTTGATGATTGAGGCACTGTTCAGCGTGCGGACGAATGAGCCAGTGATTTCGGCGAATGAAAAGATATCGCCCCAGATGTTTGAAGCTAACGCCGCACTAGTTATACTTCGAGATATGATAGAAGATCGCTAGTCACCGTAGATGAAAGACTAGGACATGTGATTTATTGCCTACCCCGATGCGAGGTCATCATATTGATTGGTTCCGGTTAGAGACGACTTCACGCGGATACGTTGAGAGTCGATAGAGACGATCAGATGTCAGGGACCCATTTTCTAAGTTTAAAGTATTCGGAAAACAATGCAAGAAAATCTACGGACCCTCTAGAAGAATGAAACCCTAACTCTATTTAATGACCATGGAACGCCGGTGAACCTTAGGGTTTGCGGCAGTTTAGCAGTGCCATTAGTGAGGCTTGGGTCTGCCCTTCTACTTTTGGTCCATAGGTGCTGTGGCATATATTCGATACTATTAAACCGTACCCAAGATGTTGAGCTCTTGGGGGATTATGAGATTTTGACAAATCGATCGGATGATTCGACTTCATTCGGATATCAGGTGATGAGATGTATTGCTTGGGAGACTCCAGATACGAGTATAGCCGTTAGAGCGCAGTCCATGCAGCCATGAAGAGACGAGTCCGAAGCAGTCGACATTAGAGAAAAGTGGAGTAAGAGGTTAGTACGAGATCTTGATGAGATGACGTTCCACTCTGCCGACATCAGAGATGTGATACGCATGCAGAGGTATTGTATATGGATATATCTTCCAGAAGGAGTCGTGATGAGTATGCAGTCGTTCCGAAACAAGAAATAAATATAGTAAAAGGATGATAACTTCCGGATAGTGCGGCAGAAACGAGACTTGGGAGAGACTTCGACAGAACCTTTCTGGAAATACTAAACGAGAAGACCTAGACCCAGGAGCGGTCATATGGAGCACACCCAGTAGGTCAGTGTTCGGCATCGTCGACGGGATATGTTATGAGTAACCATGATAGTTGGCCAGAGATCGTTAGAGGATGTGTCAGAGCGGACTGCTTTCGTTATCGTTTCTATATTGGACCATTGAGCTGAGGAGCTATGTACTTAGCAATCTGCAGTGAGAGACGAGAGCCTAAAGGCACTAGGTGACAGGCCATGATCAGAAGGAAAGTAGATATCTTGCTCTGCCAGCATTGGATGCACCGACACCTTCTCGACTTTGAAGGACGGACATATCGACGACAATATTTATGATTTGTGATTTTGTGATTTACTATCACGTATCCGTCACTTTGGATTTCAGTATATTTGGACGATTTATTTGCATGATTAAGATTTTGTGCACCACAGTTGCACTTGACTTTGATTTGATATCATTAGAGATGTTGATTTTGATTTCATACCTGTGGTATGCAGATGATTTGACTTATGCTTTCGGAATAGTTTTCCTGCACTTTTAATATTTCGATTCGATTTTGTGCGCGCTGATACACATGGTTGTGAGATTATATACCACGGTATACCTGATTTGGATTTGGATTGAGATACGTTGTATACCGTCGATTTCGATTTTGATATTCGATATTTGTTTTCGTGCACCTTGTGCACTTAATTTGGATTCTTGCGCATACTTGGGCGCTTGAGGCGATTTTGGTGCACACCAGATGCACTAAATCAAGATTTTTCGTGCATATCAGATACTCCTGGTATTGCTGTCAGGCACATCCGCTGCCTTCAACAGGTGTTTCGTGCATACCCGTTGCACTTAGATTTTGTTTCTGTGCACATGTATGGCACATTCGTGGATTTTGATTTCCGTGCGCACCAGACGCACGTAGCATTCATATGCACATTTTGGGATTGATTTCTTTTGGAGTAGTATATTTTTGATACTTACTTTTGGTATAATAGCTGAGCAGGACTAGTCCAAGGACAGTACCTGATAATATTTTTGCTTGCATTGATAGTTATTGAAGGGATTTCCAAAGAGGAGCTATAGTCTCAGAATTTACCTACGTGTCCGTGATGACACGAAACTTTTTATAAGGGAAGCCCGTCTAAATGGCGGAACGTGTATGTTAAACAAAGGATATATATATATATAGTTATAGTTATTTTCTTACAATAAACGTCCGCCACTGTGCCACGATATGCGCTTCGCACAGCAACTTGAAAAGGGTTTGGCATGCATTTCTTTCAGATGTTTTAAGGATGTTTACATGTTTAGTTGAGGTATCTCATGTTGGTTTTCGTATTGGATCTAGATATTGTGTCTTCACTATAACTCCGATGGTTGCGGGATGCTTGACGGAGTTTTGATTTTGGTTTATATATCCGTTTTTCATGCGCATGCATTGCGCTATGATGTGTTTTATGTATTTATGATTTTGGAGCCCCGACGACTTGATGGTTTGCTGAAATGTTTTGGTATTTGTGGGAGTTTTAATTTAAATTTGGGGACCGAATTTCTTTAAGGGGGAAGATTGTAACGTTTTGAAAATCGTTCAGGTGAAATTTCGGTTAATCGGTAAAATAACGGGTGTTTTCCATAAAAATCAAGATATAAATATCTTTTAATATAAATTAAATATACATATTCTAGCTATGTAATTGCTAGTATTTGGTGTTTATTGAGCCACTGGTAAAATTTCTAATTTTCTGAAAAATTTTACGAAATTAATTATTTTAATATTATTTTAAGCCGTCACTAATATATTTAATTAGGGAAAATTACAAATCGGAATGGGTTGAAACAAATTTTGTGCATCATGACACCTTAAACTAACATAAAAAATATTGTTTCTGAAATGAAATGAAGTTGTTAAACGGTTTTAGAAAATATTAAAGAAAAAGGATTAAATTGTGAAATTGGTTTTAAATGGAAATTTGGGGTATAACATTTATCTTTTTCCCTCACCCCACCCCCACACCCACACTCACTCAACCCCATCCCCTTATGGCCGAACCCCATGTGGCAGCCCATCCCCAAAACATTCCCCCACTTCATTGATAAAAGGAAATTAAAACAAAGGAATAGAAAGAAAATGAATATATAAGTATGGGCTTTGATCTTGGGTTGACTTGATATCATTTTTTCCCACTTCACTCTCTCTCCTCTCTCCCTCAACTTCTGGCCGAGTTCCTTCTCCTCCAACAGCAGCAGCCCCCCCTTTTTTCTCACCTCATTTCACACCCAAATCCACTCAAAAATGCTTCAAAATCAACACAAAAATCCCACAAAATAAAAATCCAACTCCTACCCATTTTTCTTTAGCCTATCTAGCATGGATCTAAGGAACAAGTTGGAATTTTGGAGGCTTTGATTTTCATGTTTGATCTCTTGATCATGAGGTATAATTTTAACTTATGCTTATATGGTTGTTTAATTGCTTCAATGTTAACTATTTAGATATTTAATTTGGTTTTATTGTAAGTTTGGAAAATTCAAGACTAGGGTTTGGTTTTAATTAGGGTTTTTATCATTAGTTTATGGTTGTAATGAGGAGATTAACATGTAATTGAATACAAAATCTAAACTGGTTGCTAGTTGCTAATTTGTTAGTTTAAAATTGTGATGATTATGCTAATTTGCTAACTAGGTTTTAGAAATTTAATTCAAATGTGGGATTAAAATCTAGTTAGGGTTTTTAGCACATCATTAACATTATAATGAGTGGTTTAATATCTTAGGTTATGCAAAACCAAGCTTAGTTGTTGAATTGTGAATTTTTTCTTTTAAAAAAAAAGTGTTAAAATTGGATATTTTTGCAAAACTAGAATTTTGGAATTTATACAAATTGATGAGATTAAATTTTGGAAATGGTTTGTATGACTTATTTAAGATGTTTAATAAGTATTATGGCCATTAGAATTGTTAAAATATCAAGTGTTGTACTAAAAAGGTAAATTTTGCTTGCTAGGTTTTCGGAAAAATAGCATTTAAAGTGAGTTGAGGGTTTTTGTAAATTTTAACCTATTTCATATTATAATTAGTGTTTGTGAATGTGCAAATGGGTGCGTTTGGGTTTTTCTCGATGGGTTGATATTTGTAAATCAACATCGAGGGTTGGTTTGGCTATTCTTGCATGCGTAGGCGATAGGTTTTGACCTATACATGATACGCGTGCCGATTTGGTTTTCGTATGCCATTTCGATTTCGAATTGGGTTTTTATGCGATACGATACGTTGTGACATGTAGGTACCCCCATGTGGACTTCAAGATGACAAGCAAGCGCGTGGCGACGTCGGCACCGGCGAGCGAAGACCAGGTGTGTAGATTTATATCTACGGGGAGAAGTCGTCTGGATAGCGTATAGCACCCCCGCAAAGTTGTGAGGAATGAGGTGATGTGGTAACGATATACTTTTATATGTTATTATGTGATATGAACACCTAGTAAGAGAAGCCTTAGGAGGTTATGGGTTTGGGGTTAGCGAGAGTTGAAGAAAGGACTTTAGCGGATTTCTTAGTCACGAAACCCTAGAGTAAGGATTTGCATACACGCACCCCCACACACTTGCATGCATTTTAGTACTTGTGCGTAAATGGGATATGCATATATTTATATACACATGGGTATGGGACTATGTATATCTATATATGTATACATATACACGGATTATGAGGATAGTACTTGGGATTGGAGATGAGTCGATGAGATTGGGCTTGAGGCCGTGAGATCGGTGTGGTGATATAGTCCGTATTTGGGATACGACATGATATTTTAGCGGGTTCTTTAGGCATGGTGTGTTCATACACATGCATACATTTTATAGATGGTATCAGTATTGTACTAGACGTAGATCAGTACCCCGATCATGATATTTGATAAGAGGATACCAGATGAATAATGTGATAGATGTGACATTTGACCCATACCCAGATTTGGGATGTCGTACGATAGATTTACCGTACGAGCTATTGATGATAGATCCGCACTCTTGACTCGAGGATGTCATATTAGATGATGTATCGTATGAGATATTATTGAGGCGGGATCACCGACTATATATATGTATGTATATATATATATATATATATATATCGACTCAGATTTAGGTGGTTTCCATATCCTTTTCGATTGGTTGTTAGTTAGACCTGTAATTACCTAGTAAATGTCAGACTGGACCCGAGTCTTAACTATTTCCAAAAACTAACGAATCATGAGGATTTTAAAGTCATGTCAAGGGATACTACGGATATTTCAAAAAACGTACATTTTCTTAAAAACACCGTAGCCCTTATTTTCAAAACACCACGATTCGCACTATTTCAAACGGCAAAACAGTATAACACAGGTGTAACGATGTAGATTCCTTATTGTTACGTTATCATTCGTGTTCCACCTATTTTTGTTGCAATTACTATTCATTGCCATTTATCACGTTGTTATCGTCCCATTGCTTGTTTAATGTGTACTTAGTGATTATGAACCATGCTGTCAGGACACCAGCACCATTACCAATGATGCGTATGTTCCACATACACTTACTTGCTGCCTCACACACATCATCATCGGTAATTGCCATGTCACGTACACTTTAGAAAATACTATTTCATTGACATAGCTTGCTAATTGATAGTTGCTACATATTATAGCTATCATATGCTAGTTTAATTATTGCATGATATCATATGCATCCATATATTCATTGGTTATGCCGGTTTTCATTGTTATTGACATGGTGGCTTTATGATTTCGGATTCTTCTTGATATTTTATGGATTTAGAAACCGCATGTGAAAGTTTCATAAACTGATGAACCATTTTAAAGAGAAAAAAATGCAGTTTTCCTTGATATGTTGAGTATCGTCCACCATGATGTTTTCTCGGTTCTGAGATATTTTCGAGACCCGATTCGAGGAATTGGATGAACCGTCTCGGATACATAGTGGACCCGGTATGGTACCCCGGGGAAAGAAGTTCAAGTAGTGGACGATGAGCCTGTGGCAGGGGCGGACTGCCTACCGCTGATTTTACCTGGCGTGACAGATATCCGGAGGATACCGTTCGTGGTCGTGAGATTGATGATATGGGCCGATCCGGACTGACGGAGCCCGAGGTTTTTAGATATTGAGATATTGAGATTTGAGACACTGAGATATTAAGATATTGAGAATAGTGTTTTGTGTCGATACTTGACACGGATTCTATGTTGATTTCACCGATGATATCTCGATTTATAAACATACAGAAATCTCATTGATAAAGAAAAACAATTCTTGATTCATGATGTACTTTGTTCTCATTACATGCATCTGCACATCATTTTAGTGATATATTGCTACCTGACATTTATACATCATATTAGTGACATGTTGTTACCCGAGGCACTGACACGAGTTTATTACATTGTATGGATAGATGTTTACCCTTTATCGTTATATTATGCTTCAGGCCATATCATTATTATTTGAGAATATTACTGATCGTATGACCTAGAATTGCGTTATACATGATATTTCTACTCGTAGATGTTTTCTACTCACGAGTTGGCAACTCACCCCCGTTGTGCCACAGTTCCTTACAGGTATTACCGTACAGGTTTCGTTGCGGCTTTGCTGGCACACTGTTCCTTTCGGGTGATCGCTTTGGTAGGTGGGTTCTTTTGCATCAGGACCACCATTGTTATTTATTTTTTTTAGTTGTATCTAGAAACTCCATCAACCAGATTGTATATTTGAGAGAGATAGAAAACCAGAACTGTTATTCTTTCGACCTTAGAGTCGCGCGTTGTATTATTATGGTTTTCATGTTGTTTTGAGTTTCTTTTGAGTTTTGATTCTCGCCCTTCGGCGTTATATATTATATTGCTTGCGTGGTTGTGACCGTCGTTTGACGAAGAGCTGGCTCCCCGCTTGGGGATGCCTTTTTTTGTATTTCGTATACTATTCATGTTGTATCCCGTTTGGGGGCCAGTATTTACAAAGGAGACTCTGCCGAAATTTTCAGAAAATACTTGAGATTTTAAAAATACATACTTCGGCCTATGTTGATTAAAACTACTTGTTTTCAATTCGTTTTTCCTTCACTTTACTGCTTCCTGGTTTTGATTTCTGGGGTTTTGGCTTACTTAGATTACGTACGCCTCGAGACGTTTCGTAATTTAAGTGCCGGTCATGTTCCGTACTTTTCGGGTCGTGACATGTGGTCCAAGCGGATACTGTAGAAGGCATATCGGAGGATACTGATTAAATTCAGTAGATGATACAGTCTAAGAAGTTTGTTAGATTTGGAGTTCATTTGTGAACTGGGTCCATCAGATATCCAGATAAATTCGAAGACAGGTATTGCTCATTTCGGGAGATAATCTTTCTCCGCGAAATTGAGATATAGAGGGATAAAGATATAAACATTGGAGCGGATCCACTCACTGAGGCTATTTCTCGAACACAATAGTTTCACAAACGGGCTTTGCGAGACTGATTAGTAGGGAAGTTGGGTGTTCGGTATCGCACAGGCTGTGAGTATGCAACACTACAATAATTAGCCTTAAGTGCAAGTGGGAGATTGTTAGTTATAGTGTCCTCAAGTCAATTATTGTGATCGCAGGCACGCGATTATTATGATTGAGGGAAGACCTATACGGATAGAACAGTCTTACTTGAGATGATAATATGCTATCTTGTTTGCCTCTATCATCATGTACATGCTTTATGTGGTATTACAGATCACTATTATATGTTCATAGAGCCCTAAGGATTCTTGCTTGACTACCAGCATTATGATGGTGATCATATACGTAGGAGCTGGGTGGTCTATAAGCACATCCTTAAATGTCCCTAGTCAATGGAGTATCGAGACTGGGAATCGATACTCCGGAGTAGACTAGAGTATACTTATCGAAACCACGACGAGGGGCGGTGCCGGTCTCACAAACTATTGGTGTTAGTTAGTCACCTAAGATAATATAAAGGTTCTCATTGGGTTATGAGTACACTCGACGGACTTGCCGGGAACATGCTAGTTGGTATTATATCTATTGTCATATAGCAGTTCCCAGGTGATATATGTACATGTTAGTCTGTCGACCTGAGATCTTTAATTGTCTCGTGTGAGTTCCTACTGTGCTTTGATTACTACCCTACCATGACTCAAAAGAGTCGTGCAAACAGGTTTTAGTTGGGTACAGTCCCGAGCCATATGGAGGCAGTGAGCGGATCGTCGGTGATTCTTCTCTCCCGGTATTAGGGGTTAATGTCGCGCGGTGCACGGGTGACCATCACCAGAAATCCTTGGCCAAGGTAGATGAGAATTACTGATTTGGATCGTAGTTTCTCAGTTGGTGATGAGCTTCAAACCGACATGAAATATTGCGTTATTAGGGGTCTGACTTTATCCACCCCCGTAAACTCGATATGCGATACTCTTAGACGAACAGACCGGACTGTACGGAGATTGTCACGGAAAGGCTCGGTAGGGGTTCGGATGAGTTTGCTCGTCGGCCTACCTTTCACTCAATACCTGGGTAGCTGTTACGTACAGCTAGTGCCGCTGACATGCTTGTGGTTAAACCCACTGCCAGCGTATTGACGAGTCTTTAGAGTCCCACACAGAGGGTTTCTCTGCTTTGGGCGAAACGATGTAGAGGCCGTATGGTTTTACGGTAGGGTTCGATTATATACGTGTACTAGCTACACGTATCATAATTCGGACAGATAATACTAGTGGGCTTTAGTTTAATCCGGATCCTAGTATTATATTATTGGATTATTTTTGTCTCTTTGTATTCGTATTTTTTGGAATACGGATATGGGTATGTATATACGGTGTGGGGGTTGTTAGTCATATGTATGCCCTAGAGGCCATTATTGTATTGTATATTATAGTGGATGCTTGGACATATATATATATAAAGGACTTTCTTACTCGACATGATAGTATGCTATCTGGTTGCACTTTATCTTAACATGTACACTTAGTATTATAATATTGTCTCTCTGATACATATTGATAAAGCCCTGAGGATGTTAGCTTGACTACCAGGATTATGATGCAGATCATACTAGTGGGGCTTGTGTATTCCACAAGCACATCCTTTAATAGTTCCTAGTCGAGTGAGTATCGAGACAGGGCATCGATATTCCATAGTAGACTAGTGTGTACGTTTCTTGACCCTGTATGGGGGCGATGGTTAATCCCACATCCATTGGTGTTTGACATCAAAGATTGTACACAGGTGCTCATTAAAGAATGGGTACAACAAACAGGACTCGTCGAGAACTCCTAGTTGGTACTATACCTATCGTCAGATAGCAGTTCTCTGGTGACACTTGTACAGGTTAGTCTGTAGACCCGAGATCGTCATAGAGTCTTGTATGGTTCCCACTATGCTATAATTTCCTCTCTACCACGGATCAAAGGAGTAGTGTAAACATGTGGATTTTGGGTACAGTCCCGAGTCACATGGAGGCAATGAGCGATAGGAGGGGTTTCGTCTCTCCCGATATTGGAGGTTGATGTTGCGCTATGCTCTATTGGGTATAACAGCAAGTCCCTAGCCAGGGATGATGAGATTTACTGGTAAGTGTTATCAGTAGTTTCTCGAACGGTAATAGGCCACACATCGGCATGACCTATCAAGTTACTGGGGTCTGAAGATTCCACCCCTAGACTTTATATGCGACATATCAGACGAAAAGACTGGACTGTACGGTAAGTACTGCTTATAGACTTTGCGGAAATTTGGAAAAGCTTGCTTGTTAATGTTCTATTTAGTCAATACCTGGGTAGCCATTACGTCCAGCTAGTACCGCTGACGGCTTATGGGTGATTAATATGATCATTACCTACTGCTGGCGTATTGACGAGTCTTTAGAGTCCCACACAGAGGTTTCCTAACTCAAGTGAAACGAAATAGGGCACATATGTGATATGTGCGGGACCTTGATTAAATACGTGTATGTGATACCATATTCTAATCTTGCGATATATTATATCAGTCGGTTATATGTGATATGACCGGGTTATCGAATCAAGTGTTGATTCGATAATGTGATATACATATAAATGATATTAGTCGGTTATATGTGATATAACCGGATTATTAAATCAAGTGTTGATTTAATAATTTGATATATAAATATATATTAACTAATATAATGCTCACTAAAGATTTTCTTCTCTTTAAAATACATTTAATATATATGTGATATACATTAATATATGTATTTATATATTGTGTCATGATGGATGATACATAGAACATGGGTGTATGAGACTTAAACCAAACTAAAGATAATTTGGTTAAATTAATTATAAAGAGAAAAACAAAATGAGGAGAAATGTGCATGGCTTAAGATGCTTGTAGAAGCAGGTAGAAGCCATGACTCATTCCACTAATTTTGTTTTACTCTAGATATTTTTAAACCCAACCATTTATCTTTAGCTATGGTTAACTCTTTACAAATATCACTTGAGATATTTTCTTCACCCTAGTTCACTAGTAGTTCATCTTCTTCGTCCTCTTGATTTTTCTAGAGTGAAAAGAGAAAAAGAGATTTCTAAAGTGAGCAAAATTTCTACTTCATCAACCTACTCTCATCTAGCCTATATGATTAGGTTGTTTGCTTCACTAATTTCTTGATTAGTGAAGAGATAGCTTGAGTTAGAGTAACTTCAAGGTGGATCATCTTCGGCCTTGAAGAAGACGAGCAAGCTCGTTCCTTTCACCAAGTGGAGCCTAAGAAGAGTTCTAGGGACCACAACTTGGAGCTAAGGGACTACTACTTGGAGCTTTAAAAGTGAAGGACCGGTCTATAAAGGTTGTATTCTCTATTAACTTAGTGTAAAGTATGTTTATATGCTATCTAACCCTAATTCTCTAGTTCGATTCTAGGTTAGTATAGCTTAGCCCACTAGATTTTTTAAAATTGCATACTTGATACCTCTAAAAACCTAGTAGTGGTGCTAAAACATAATTTCATGGTATTAGAGCCATGCTAGAGCATTAAGTTTGGTCTAAACGACGTTAAAGTGTTCGATCGAGTTTCGAAACCCTACAAATTCCAAGTTTCTGTAAATTTTTTCAAAAGATGATATTTTCCAGATTAAAAATACTCAGAAAATTGTGCAGGATTTTCTATGGAGCCTTAAGAAATTCGACCGCCTAACCTGACCAATTGGCCGCGCAACCACGACATAAACTTGGGTTTAGCCGCGGTTCCGTGGCACTATTAGTGAGTTAGGAACTTAATTGTCTTGTGCTGCTCCATTTTGTAATTTGGCACTTTCTGGTTGTTTTTAATGAGACTCGAGTTTTGAGGTCTCTGTGATTTATGGGTGTTTGAGATATCGATCGAAATGTTAAATATCGTCTAGATATATATGATATGTGATACAATATTTGGAATCCACATTATTTAGTTTTGTGAAAACTAGTTTGTGTTTTGTAAATCTCACGTTTTAGTCTCTTTTGATCGATTGCCAAGGAGTTTCGATTCGGATCAAAACTCCGTCGCAATCTTGTAATGTACGCGGATAGTCGCCGGGAAACATTACTAGATAGCCATGGCCCATAGCCCCGACCAAGTGACTGTAGGAGAAACCCGAGGCCAAAAGCATCCAGTCGGGTGCTCACGGCCACGGTATTCCGCCTAAGTGCACTTCGTTGACGGCACTGGGGGTGCGGCAATCTACTAAAGTTTCTTCGATCATTAATCAGGAAACTTGTTGAATTACCCGACTTGCTATTGAAAAGTGTTTTCAATTCGAGACATAAATGCAAGATTTAAGGTGTTAGGCATGAAACCCAAGATATGAGATATTCCGGATTTATGATGTCTAAGGATATGCAGATTCTAATTATTGTATGTTTTCATTTCTTTTCTGTGACCGTAAGTGTAATATGTGGTGGATCCCCGATCTCGTTGCTATACGTCAACGACATTCGAGATACACATATTTACTTACATTGATGACATGTGATGTTATGTGTTTATGTGATATGTTATATTGGATCGTCGTGATTGAATAGCCGGGGAGTTTTTGCATGAGATGAGAGTTTTTCTATTTTCATTCATGTAAAAGATGTATGTAATATTCTTTTATTGGGACACTTCCGGGTTGAGGATGATGTCACCATTGATGTATATTATTTAATTTTTCGCATTAGGATAGACCCAAGGCGGGGAGCACAAGAAATCGGGTTCTAAAGTCCAGTGGGAGACTATCTCGAGGGGTCGAGACCGGGTCTCCTAACTCTAGAATTGGCAGGGTCACGTGCCTCTCTCATAGGGGTCTAGGGATGTGGGTTTGGCTATTCATCACGACCGTGGAATCTGTGTTTTTTTATTACTGGCTGAATTTAAAACACGGACCTCCTAATATATCCAATATTTCATATATTGACTTCTGCTTCCTGAGTTCTGTGATGTAATCATATAACTGCCTGAGACTAATGCTATATATATACATATATATATATATATAATATAATATATATATATAATAAACGTTGCTTATATTTTGCACCCGTGCTAGTCCAGCCCCCGCTCTGCCGTTAGTTAAGTAACCTAACGATGCATGACGGGGCCCCATGGCGAATGCGGATGTCATAAGCGTACTTTCTATTTTCGTTTCTTCTGTGATGTTTAGGAAACATAAATGATAGGACTTCATTAATGAGATTAATGAAAGAAAAGAAACCTAAACATGTTGTATAATCAAATTTTTCAAAAAGGTAGCTCTAGTTATTGCTTTGCATAGTTGTATTCCTTACTGGATATCCTGCACCTCATTCGATGAGGAAAGAGCTGAGATCCCTTCACCGGGAATGACCTCTTTAGCAAAAGCTAGCAAATGCTATAAACCACTCGATTTGTTTTGAAAACTAGATTTTAAAAGCGGGGCTTAAACCACTCATTTTTCAAATCACTAGATTCTACAACGATATCAAGTTCATTACGCTAAAGGTTTTCTTAAAAACCTGTCAAACCCTCCGTCATTTCAAATATGTGCTATTTAGTATTCGGGATGCGTTTATTGACGATAGTCAAGGCGTAGTGTGCTGTAGCTGATTAGTGCATATCTGCTGCATAAGATGCGATTGGATTAAGGTGGTCATACGGCTTTGTTGACCATAGCCAAAGGTTGTACGGGTAGGTTTAATTCAATTATGAAATGACGGGTTGAACTTGGTCAGCACTTATGATTTGTTCACTATAGCCAAGGTCATAAGTCGTAAGGGGTAAAAAACAGATATTGGGAATTTCAAGTGTTGAAATTTGCAATGAGATTGCATACCTTCTATGAGATAGTTGGATCTCGATACCCACTGTGAGTAAGAGTTGCTCCGGAGAGAGTTTTGCACTTTACAATTAGATGATCCAGTAGGTGTCTAAGAAAGGTGTTAACGGGGTTATGCCTTTGCAGAAATGAGGTTATTTAATTAGTTCCATTGGAAAGCATGGGGAGACTCCCTCGGAGTACCAATACCTGCCTGGCTGACCGATTGGCGAACTTGTAGGGTGTAATTAATGCCGGTTAATCATACCTTTTAGGGTTTGAAGGAAGATTTGATAAAAACAGTGGGAGCCATCCTGATTAGATAAAATAAAAACCAATCTAATCATGCAAGAGCGCACGCTAAAGTGTTTTCTTCTCTCTCTCTAGGTAGCGACCATGACATGCCTTAATCAAGATAATAATATGGATGTGTTGACCGAACCCGCTTATTATACTGAGCTGGAGAACGTCGGTTCCGCTCTATATTATGATTTTCATAAGTCTGAGCAAGGAATAAAAGAATATTAGGATTCCCATGCAACCCACACGAAGAAAGAGCATGTTGATGCATCTTCTTCGGGTGTGTTCGTAACCGAGAACTGTTTCTCAGTATGCTCTACATCCTGGGTATTGGATACCGGATCAGCACCCACATTTGTAATATGTTACAAGGGTTAAAAAGATGTAGAGAAATGGGAAAAGGTGATAAGTCTGTCGTAGTAGGGAATGGAGCAACTGTTGCTGCCAAAGCAGTTGGCGAATATCATTTTGTATTACCAAGTGGTAATACATTGATTCTGAACGAATGTTATTACATACCAAAGATGATGTGCAATATAATATCAATTTCTTTATTAGATAAAGAAGGATATAATTTTGTACTAGAGAAAAATGTTATGAACATTTTCTTCAATCAAGTGTTGATTAGATTTGGTACGTTATGTAACGGAATATACGTTCTAAATCAGAATGCGGTTCTAAATATACAGAACACACACAAGAGAAAAAGTTCAGAAATGAACTACGCCTTCTTGTGGCACTGTAGACTAGGTCATATCAATGCGACCATACTAGCGAAGTTGCATAAAGATAAATATTTGAATCATACATCTTATTAAACTTGTCAATCATGTCTCAAAGGTAAGATACCAAAACTCTATTTATTGGACATGTAGAAAGAGCTACTAAACTCTTAGGACTGATACATAGTGATGTATGCGATCCTATGTCTATACATGCCAGGAATGGTTCCTCGTATTTTATTAAATTCACCGATGATCTCTCAAGATTCGGATATGTGTTCTTGTTGAAACACAAATCTGAAGCATTTGAGAAATTTAAGGAATATAAGTACGAAGTTGAAAACCAGACGAGTAAAAATATTAAAGTCCTTCGATCTAATCGGGGAGGAGAATACTTGAGCACGGAATTCCATTACTATTTAAAAGAGAATGATATTCTCTCTCAGCTTACTCTTCCGTATACACCATAGCACAATAGAGTTTCGGAGCAGAAAAATGCACCCTATTAGATATGGTGCGCTCTATGATGAGTATTGTTGAGTTACCTTATTTTTTGGAGTTATGCACTTGAAACAGCTGCATACCTATTGATAGGGTTCCGACCAAATCCGTGCCTACTACTCCATATGAGATATGGAATAGGAAGAGACCATCTCTTAAACGAGTTAAGATACGGGGTTTTCCGGCCTATGTTAAAAAGCAAAATCCGGACAAGCTCGAGACAAGGTCTGTTCTGTGTAAATTTCTTGGATATCCCAAACATTCATATGGATATATCTTCTACCATATTGAGGAACAAAATGTGTTTGTTTCTCAACATGCCACCTTTTTAGAAAAGGAATTTCTTGTGAAAGAAATTAGTGGCAATGAGGTAGAACTGGAAGAAGTTCCAGCTACACGAACTACAACTGATGATTTGGTAGAACCGGAGGATTCGATAGTCCCTGACGAATCTCAGCCACTCCACAGATCTAGTAGGGTTCCTCATCCACCTGAGAGATACTACGGTTTTCTCATAGACGGTGGGAGCGATGATTGCATCATGGAAGATGATGACCCAACTAGTTTCGAGCAGACCATCACAAGTGGGGACTCTGTGAAATGGCTGGATGCTATGCGATCTAAGATGGAATCCATATACACCAACAAAGTATGGACTTTAGAAGTTGCTTATGAAGGGGTAAAACCCATCGGGAGCAAGTGGATCTTTAAGAAGAAACTTGGTGTAGATGGAAAGGTTGAGACCTTCAAAACTAGACTTGTTGCAAAAAGTTTTCGTCAACGACCAGGTGTCGATTATGATGAAACCTTTTCTCCAGTGGCTATGCTTAAGTTCATCAGGATCCTACTTTCCATTGCTGAATACCATGACTACAAATCCGGCAGATGGATGTCAAGACCGCTTTTCTAAATGGGGATTTAGAAGAGAGCATGTACATGATACAGCCAGAGGGCCTCGTAGACAGTGGGAGCAGTGGAAAGGTGTGCAAGCTGCTTAAATCAATCTACGGATTAAATCAGGCATCACGGAGCTGGAACATCTGTTTTGATGTGGCAGTCAAAGAGTTTGACTTCATCAAAAATGTAGATGAACCTTGTATATACAAGAAGTTGGTAAAGAGTAAGGTTGTCTTCCTCGTATTGTACGTGGATGACATACTCTTGATAGGAAATGATGTTCCTATGCTACACTCGGTCAAGCTCTTCTTATTACAAAAGTTCTCCATGAAAGATCTAGGTGATGCCTCCTACATCTTGGGGATTAAGATCTATAGAGATAGATCTAAAAGGATGTGGGATTGTCCCAATCCAGATACATTGACACCATACTAAAGTGGTTTAGTATGGAAGATTCTAAGTGAGGTAATTTACCCGCTTGCTCAGGAATTATTCTCTTCAAAGAGATGTCTCCCAAGACTGATTTTGAAAGGGTTAGCATGCAAGAGATACCCTATGCTTCTGCAGTTGGGTCAATCATGTACGCGATATTATGTACAAGACTGGATGTAGCTTACGCACTTAGTGTAGTTATTAGGTATCAATCAGATCCTGGGGAGAAGTACTGGACAGTTGTGAAGAACATTCTTGTGTACTTAAGAAGGACTAAAGAAATGTTCTTGGTGTATAGTAATGGAGAACTCCAGTGGAGTCCTTTACCTATTCGAGCTTCCAAAGTGATAAGGACGACAACAAGTCGGTCTCGGGATTTGTCTTTACCCTCAATGGAGGGGTGGTACGTTGGAAGAGTTCCAAGCAAGATACCATGGCAGACTCGATGATGGAGGCTGAATACATCGCTGCCGATGGTGCTGCCAAAGAAGCAGTCTGGATGAAGAAGTTAATTGCTGAACTTGGTGTGGTTCCATCCATTGAGCATCCAATACCTTTGTATTGTGATAACAATGGAGCTGTGGCTATGGCCAAGGAACCCCGGTCCCATCAGCGATTCAGACATATTCTTAGGCGGTATCACCTGATCCGGAAGATAGTAGATCACTGGGAGATCGATATCAGGAGAGTTGATACGAAGAACAATACGGTGGATCCACTAACGAAGGCCCTCCCCAAGACGCAATTTGAGAGAATTTTTGGGATGTTGGGTATGAGATACTACAACAACTGGTCTTAGTGCAAGTGGGAGATTGTTAGTCATATGTATGCCCTAGAGGCCATTATTGTACATTATTGTATATAATAGTAGATGCTTGGACACACACACACACACATATATATATAGACTTTCTTACTCGACATGATAGTATGCTATCTGGTTGCACTTTATTTTAACATGTACACTTAGTATTATTATACTTTCTCTCTAATACATGTTGATAAAGCCCTTAGGATATTAGCTTGACTACCAGGACTATGATGCAGATCATACTAGTGGGGCTTGTGTAGTCCACAAGCACATCCTTTAATAGTTCCTAGTTGAGAGAGTATCGAAACAGGGCATGGATATTCCAGAGTAGACTAGTGTGTACGTTTCTTGACCCTGTATGGGGGTGATGGTTGATCCCACATCCTTTGGTGTTTGAAATCAAAGATTGTACACAGGTTCTCTTTATAGAATGGGTACACCGAATAAAACATGCCGAGAACTCCTAGTTGGTACTATACCTATCGTCAGATAGCAGTTCCCTGGTGACACTTGTACAGGTAAATCTGTAGACCCGAGATCGTCATAGAGTCTTGTGTGGTTCCCACTATACTTTGATTTCCTCCCTACCACGGCTCAAAGGAGTCATGCAAACAGGTGGATTTTGGGTACAATCCTGTGTCACATGGAGGCAATGAGCGATAGGAGGGGTTTCGTCTCTCCCGGTATTGGGGGTTGATGTTGCGCTATGCTCAATTGGCTATAACAGCAAGTTCCGAGGCAGGGATGATGAGATTTACTGGTAAGTTTTATCAGTAATTTCTCGAACGGTTATAGGCCACACATCGACATGACTTATCAAGTTACTGGAGTCTGATGATTCCACCCCTAGACTTGATATGCAACAAATCAGACGAAGAGACCAGACTGTACGGTAAGTGTTGCTTATAGGGTTTGCGGGAGTTTGGACAAGCTTTCTTGTTATCTTCTATTCGCTTAATACATGGGTAGCCGTTGTGTCTAGATAGTACCGCTGATGGCTTGTGGGTTATTTATGTGATCATTACCTATTGCTGGCGTATTGACGAGTCTTTAGAGTTCGACACAGAGCTTTCCTAGCTCAAGCGAAATGAAGTAGGACACATATGTGATATGTGCGGGACCTTGATTAAATACATGTATATTGTACCATATTCTATTCTCGCGATATATTATATCGGTCGGTTATATATGATATAACCGGGTTATTGAATCAAGTGTTGATTCGATAATGTGATATACATATAAATGATATTAGTCGGTTATATGTGATATAACCGGATTATTAAATCAAGTGTTGATTTAATAATTTGATATATATTAATATATTTGATATATAAATATATATTAACTAATATAATGCTTTCTAAAGATTTTCTTCTCTTTAAAATACATTTAATATATATGTGATATATATTAATATATGTATTTATATATTGTGTCATGATGGATGATACATTGAATATGGGTGTATGAGACTTACACCAAACTAAAGATAATTTAGGTAAATTAATTATAAAGCGAAAAACAAAATGAGTGGAAATGAGCATGGCTTAAGATGCTTGTAGAAGCATGTAGAAGCCATGACTCATTCCACTAATTTTGTTTTACTCTAGATATTTTTAAACCCAACCATTTATCTTTAGCCATAGTTAACTCTCTACAAATATCACCTGACATATTTTTTCACCCTAGTTCACTAGTAGTTTATCTTCTTCCTCCTCCTGATTTTTCTAGAGTGAAAAAAGAAAAAGAGATTTCTAAAGTGAGCAAAATTCCTACTTCATTAATCTACTCTCATCTAGCCTATAAGATTAGGTTGTTTGCTTCATTAACCTACTTGATTAGTGAACAGATAGCTTGAGTTAGAGTAACTTCAAGGTGGATCATCTTCGGCCTCGAAGACGACGGAGCAAGCTCGTTCGTTTCAACAAGTGGAGCCTAAGAAGTGTTCTAGGGACCACTACTTGGAGCTAAGGGACTACTACTTGGAGCTTTAGAAGTGAAGGACCGGTCTACAAAGGTTGAATTCTCTATTCACTTAGTGTAAAGTTTGTTTACATGCTATCTAACCCTAATTCTCTAGTTCGATTCTAAGTTAGTATAGCTTAGCCCACTAGATTTTTTAAAATTGCATACTTGATGCCTTTAAAAACCTAGTAGTTATGCTAAGACATACTTTCAAGGGTATTCTTGTAATTTATTACAAGGGTGGTTATAGAAAAAGACACCTCATTTGTTGAATAACCATTTTGGATTAAATGGTTAATGAGGTAGAGGATGAAGTGTTATTAGCATTTATTGAAGCATGGCTCACTTGGTGACTCATGGGGTGACTCATGGGGTGACTCATGCTTTGGTGAACTATTGAAGCATGCTTGATTTATTTTGGTTTGCTTCAATAATTCATAAGACTTAGCCATTTTCATGGGTTGCTTCACACAACACTCTCATCTCCTGATGCTTCCTTCTTCTTCCTCAACCCTTAATATCTCATGTGTTGAGAAACCTAGGCTATTTTGAGACAAATCAATCCATCATCACTCTTTACATCCTCTAGGCTATCTAGTTTAGAGAACTAGGTACCCTAGTTACCTCGGTATTGAAGGTTGAGCTCGAACTATAAATCCTCAGGTGGATCATCTTCAATGGAGGGAGACCGGAGGCCAAACTCGATCCATGACGCCTCAAGGAGCTTATAAAGATGGTAGAAAACCGAAGGACATGGATCATTCGGTATAACTATTCTAACTCCTCTTTAATTGTCTAGCTTATAGGTTTATGGCAGATCCAGGTTATCGGGTTGTTCTAGCACCAGTTTATAAAATTTTGTTCCACAAACGGTCACGGTAGATGGCCAGGATGCTAGCATAACCAAACAGATAGCTCCTCTTTAGTTATAGCTAGTTAGGTTTATGGTAGATCCGGTGTATAAGTTATTCTAGCGCCAGTTTTAAGCCATAGAAAAAAAATTTGTTCCGCAAACGACCACGGTAGATGGCCTGGGCGTTAGTATAACCCAACATGGTATCAGAGCCAGCCCATAAACCCTTAACTAGCAGTTTTAAACGATGTTTAAGTAACGAAACCGAAACAATTCCAAAACAAACCAAACAATATTCAAGTTTCTGATGATTTTAATTAGTCTTCTAAATTTTTTTTAAACAATTGCAGAAGACTACTCATGTTTTAACTAAAACACAATTTAAAAACGAGCCCCACAATCGAAAAATTGGCCGGCGAGATTCACAAAATTCCTGGCTTAGACGACCATGTTAGGGTTTTGGGTCTTGAAATTTTTTTGGTGTTCTGGACTCTTGAATATTGGTTTTCAGGTATTGTTTTTTTTTTTCCGGATTACATATTCTGTTATCTTTGGTTTGAGGCGATACGGAGTGTTTCGAAGTCCCCATTTTAAACACCGTTTATAAGTTTTAGTACATACATTACTATCTGCGACCGTGAATGTCATTTGAGCGTTATAACCTGTTTAACTGCTATATGTTCTTTTAGACGGGTTTGCGAACATGACATTCACGTTGATATTCTGTGATTGTATTGATATTGTGGTTGGATTGTCGTGGTGGATAGCTGGTGGTTCAATGGTAGTAGTACAGTTAAAATTCATTTGTATATTTGTTATTGCAGGGCGAGCGTTCGACATGTGGACTGACATCTCTGCCGTGTTGTATATTATTTGATTGGGGCACGAATGAGCAATCTCACCTTTGTACATATATTTTCCTTTTCTGTACTAGGAATACGCCATGGTGGAGTGCTCGAATACCCGGGTTCTAAAGGGCAACAAGCCCGCATCTCATGGCGTTGAGACAGAGGAGGCTTCACTTTAGAATTGGCGGGCTATCGCCGCACTCGTAGGGGGTATAGGATGACCCATGGAAGGCGCTAAAGTTACCGGATCCCGTGAAGTGCTGGGTGGCCCATTCACTTTGTTGATTAGGGCTGCCTCACTTCTGCGATTAGCGGGTAACCTGCCGCGCTCGTAGGGGTCCAGGTTTTCATTGCATGAGCTATCCACACGACCGGGAACGTCGGGTTTTATTTGCGGCTCAAATGAAACCCGAGGCACCAAGATTATCCACTATTCTGTATTGCTTGCTGTTGATCTGTGATGTTGCTTATATCATGCATGGGATTAATGTTATATATATATTTATATATACTAGTAGATGTTGTATATGTTTTGCACCCTCGCTAGTCTAGCCCCCGCTCTACCGCTAGTTAAGTAACCTAACGTTGCATGACGGGGCCCAGTGGCGAATGCGGATGGCATATACGTACATTGTATTTTCGTTCTTTTCTGGTGTGATAGGAATTAATAGATGGGATCCCATTAATTTTGATTAATGCAAGAAAAGAAACCTAAAACATATTGTTGGAACAAATTTCGAAAAACTAAAGTCATATTCTTTTACTTTGGATAGTAGTATTCGGTTGTGAATATCCAGCACCTCATTCAAGAAGGCAAGAGCCTAGATCTCTTCGCAGAGAGTGACCTCTTGAGAAAGTTTATACTGTAGATTACTCGGTTTTCTTCAAAACCATAAGTTTTAAAAAGCGGAGCCTAAACCACTCCTTTTTGAAACTACTAGGTTCCTTCAACGTATCAAGTTCATTACGTTAACGGTTTTGTGCCAAAAACCAACCGTAGTCCTCCATCATTTCCTACAAGTAGTACTTAGTATTCATGCTGCATTTATTGACTCCGTCAGGGCATAGTGTGCGGTAGCTAAGTGGTGGTTGTTTGTAGCATTAGATGCGATTGGTTAGGATAGTCGTGTAACCTTGTTGACTCCGTCAAGGGTTATGCGGGTGGGTTTAATGCAATCAAGATAATGACGGGTTGAACTTGACTAGGACTCTTTGATTTGTTGACTCTGTCAAGGTCACTAGGGTCCTATGGGCAAAAACCACATTGGGAGTTTCAAACATACAAGAAACTCGCTAGTGTTGCATACCTTCTGGAGTGTGGTGACTAGAGTGGCTTCCATCTAGTTTATCATGCAATGATAGTTGGATCTCGATCCTACTGATGAGTAGGATTACTCTTGGGAGATATTTTCACTTCATAATTATCTAACCTATTAGGTGTCTAGAAAAGTGTTAACGGGACTACGCCTCTGCGGAAACAAGGCTTATTTTAATTAGGTCCGTGCGAGAGCACGGGGAACCTCCCTCGGAGTACTAACACTCACCTGGCTAAACGGTTGGCAAACTTGTAAGGTGTTAATGATTCCAGTTAGTTCTCCTTTTAAGGTTTGGAGGAGAATTCAAGGAAACAGTGAGAGCCATCCTGATTAATAAACTAATAACCAACATAATCTTGCAAAAGCGCACGCTGAGTGTTTCTTTTCTCTCTCTCTCTCTCTAGGTTGCAACCAATTCACGCCCTAATCAAGATAATAAAATGTATCGCTTGACCAATCCGAATTCTTATTCGGGGCTGGGGAACATCAATTTGACTCTAACTTATGACAACAGTCATGAGTATGAACAAAGGAGAGGGGATTGTATAAATTCCTTGATGACCCCAACGAAGAAGAAGCATACTATTGCATCTCCTTCAAGTTTTCTTGTTATTGAGAACTGCTTTTCGGTCAGTCCTACCTCCTGGGTACTAGATACCGGATCAGGATCTCATATCTGTAATTTATTGCAGGGACTGAGAAAAAGTAGGATGGTTGGACCTGGTGATATGTCCCTCAGAGTAGGGAACGGAGCACAAGTTTATGCTGCTACCATCGGTGAATATCACCTAGCATTGCCAAGTGGTAATACTATGATTTTGAACAATTGCTACTATGTACCTTCCATGGTTTGCAACATCATATCAGTTTCTTTACTTGATAAAGATGGATATAAATTTGTTCTTGATAGAAATATCATGAACATTTACATTAATAAGGTATTGATTGTAGAAGGTGCATTGTGTAATAGTATTTATGCTCTTAATCAAAACACAGTTTTCAATATACAAAACACACGCAAGAGAAAGAGTTCAGAAGAGAACGAATCTTAATTGTGGCATTGTAGACTTGGTCATATCGGAGAGAAAAGACTGAGTAAATTGCATAAGGATGGATATTTGAATACGTTCGAATTTTCATCTTATGAAACTTGTCAGTCATGTCTTAAAGGAAATATGACCAAATCTCCGTTCACCGAACATGGAGAAAGAGCAACAGAGCTCTTGGGACTCATACACAGTGATGTATATGGTCCAATGTCTATACATGCAAGGGGTTGGTTCTCTTACTTCATCACATTTACTGACGATCTCTCTAGGTTCGGATATGTGTATCTTATGAAACAAAAATCTGAAATTTTTGAGAAATTCAAAGAATACAGAAACAAAGTAGAGAACCATATTAGAAAAAGTATCAAGATCCTCTGATCTGATAGAGAAGAGGAGTACTTAAGAATGGAATTTCTAGAGTACCTAAAAGAGAATGGAATTCTCTCTCAACTTACTCCTCCGTATACACCACAGCACAACGGTGTATCGGAGCGGAAGAACCGGACCCTATTGGACATGGTTCTCTCCATGATGAGTAATGCCAAATTTCCTATTTCATTTTGGGGACATGCGCTTCTGACAGCGGCATATCTACTGAATTATGCTCCATCCAAATCTGTTCCTAAGACTCCATATGAAATATGGAGTGGACGGAATCCATATCTTAAGCAGTTTATGATATGAGGTTGTCTGGCCTATGTGAAAACACAGAAACCAGACAAACTTCAGGAACGATTAGTTCTATGTAAATTTGTGGGATATCCTAAGGATTCACTAGGATATCTGTTCTACCACACTGAGGAACAGAAGGTATTTGTATCTCGCCACGCTACCTTTTTAGAAAGGTAATTTCTTGCAAAACAAGTTAGTGGGAGTACGGTAGAATTGGAAGAAACTTCTGAACCACAAAATGTAACTGAAGATTTGGTTAAACCGCAGATTCAGTAGTCCCAGACGAACCTCAGCTACTCCGCAGATCTAGTAGGATTTCTCATCCGTTCGAGAGATACTACGGTTTTCTCATAGACGGGGATCGAGAGGATTGCATCTTGGAAGAAGATGATCCTACTAGTATTAGGCAAGCCATTATTAGTAAGGACTCTGATAAATGGCTGGATGCCATGCGATCCGTGATGGAGTCCATGTACACTAATAAAGTGTGGACCTTGGATATTGCTCCACCTGGGGTAAAACCCATTGGATGCAAATGGATCTACAAAAGGAAGTTTGGTGTAGATGGGCAGGTGGAAACCTATAAGGCTAGACTTGTTGCAAAAAAATTTCGTCAAAGACCAGGAGTTGACTATTGCGAAACTTTTTTCCAGTGACTATGCTCAAATCCATTCGAATCCTACTTGCCATTACTGCCTTCCATGACTATGAAATCTGGCAGATGGACGTAAAAATGGTTTTTCTAAACGGAAGTTTGGAAGAGTGCATTTATATGGATCAGCCAGAAGGTTTTGTAGACAGTAGGAGCAGCAGGAAGGTGTGCAAGTTTCTTAAATCCATTATGGATTAAAGCAGGCATCGTAGAGCTGGAACATCTGTTTTAATGAAACAGTCAAGGAATTTGACTTCATCAAGAACGAGGATGAGTCTTGTATATATAAGAAGATTGTAAGACGAAATGTCTCGTTCCTAATCATATATGTGGATGACATTCTTTTGATAAGAAATGATATTTCTATACTACAATCAGTCAAGATATTCTCGTCATAAAGGTTCTCCATGAAAGACCTGGGTGATGCCCCGTACATTCTGGGGATTAAGATCAACATAGATAGATCCAAGAGATTATTGAGACTTGCGCAGTCCAGGTACATAGAGACCGTACTAAAGAGATTTAGTATGAAAGATTTCAAGCGCGATAACATACCCGCATTGCACAGAATCACCCTCTGCAAAGAGATATCTCCCAAAGACTGATGAGGAGAGGGTTCGCATAAGAACTATACCCTATGCTTTGGCGGTAGGATCTATAATGTATGTGATGATATGTACCAGACCAGATGTAGTATACGCGCTTAGCGTGGTGAGTCGGTATCAGTCGAACCTGGGTGAGGATCATTGGACAGCTGTGAAGAACATTCTCAAGTACCTGAGAAGGACTAAGGAAATATTCTTGGTTTACAGTAATGGAGACCTTAAGGTCGAGTCCTTTACCGATTCAAGCTTCCAAAGTGACAAGGATGACAGCAAGCATGTCTCGGGTTTTGTTTTTACCCTCAACGGAGGGACGGTGTGTTGGAAGAGCTCCAAACAGGACACCGTCGCTGACTCAATGATAGAGGCTGAATACATTGCTGCGAACGATGCTGCAAAAGAAGCGGTCTAGATGAAGAAGTTCATTACTGAACTTCAGGTAGTTCCGTCCATTGTTGATCTGATACCTTTGTATTGCGATAACAATGGGGCTATAGCTCTAGCGAAGGAACCATGATCCCATCAGAAATCCAGACACATCTTAAGGCGGTATCACCTGATCAGAGAGATCGAGGTGCGGAGAGTGGACACAAAAGAAAACACGGTGGATCCATTCACGAAGGCCCTCCTTCAAGCACAGTTTGAGCGACTTTTTGAGATGTTGGGTATGCGATACACCAATAGATGGCCCTAGAGCAGACGTTGGGTACTTGGTATGCCAATATATGGCCTTAGTGCAAGTGGGAGATTGTTGGATATGTATGCCCTAGAGGCCATTATTGTATATATATATACATTTGGATGCTTGGACATATGTATGTACAGGGCAATCTTGCTCGATATGATAGTATGCTATCTGGTTTGTCTTTATCTTAACATGTGCATATGTTCTACTTGTTATTACGTATCATCTATACATGTTGATAAAGCCCGTAGGATCATTGCTTGACTACCTACGTTGTGATGGTGATCATACTTGTGGGAGTAGGGTAGTCGATAAGCATATCCTTAAAAGGTCCCTAGTCGTGGGAATATCGAGACTGGGCATCGATATTACGGAGTAGACTGGTGTATACGTTTCTAAACCCAGACAAGGGGCGATGGTTGGTCCCACAGCCATTGGTCTTTTGCACCTAAGATCGTATACAGGTGCTCACTGGGGGTGAGTACACTGGACGGACTCGATGAGAACTTCTAGACGGTACTATACCTATCGTCAGATAGCAGTACTCAGGTGACATGAGTACAGGGTTATCTTCAGACCTGAGATCGTCATTTGTCTTGTATGATTTTCCACTGTGCTTTGATCACTATCCTACCATGGCTCTACTGTGTCGTGCAAACAGGTTTTGGTTGGATACAGTCCCGAGCCATATGGAGGCAGTGAGTGATTGTTGGGGATTCGTCTCTCCCGGTATAGGGAGTCAATATCGCACTGTGTTCGATTGGTCAGGACCATAAGACCTTAGCCAAGGCAGTTGGGATTTACTGATAGGTTGATCAGTAGTTTCCCAAATTGGTCCTGAGCCGCATCAGTATGAATTATCGGGTTATTAGGGTCTGATGTTTACAACCCCCTAGACCTGGTATGCGATACTCTCAGATGAAGAGACCGGACTATATGCAGATTTTCACAGATAGGCTCAGTAGGGATCCGGATGAGTTTGCTCGTCGGACTTCCTTTTCGACAGGTACCCGGTTAGCCGTTACGTACAGCTAGTGCCGCTGACATGCTTGTGGTTATGGATTTATCCAGTAACACACTGCCGTCGTACTGTCGAGACTTTAGAGTCCCATACAGAGGGTTTCTCTGGCTCAGGAGAAATGATGTAGTAGCCGTATTGGATACGTGTAGGGTTCAAATTGATTGATGGTACTATGTACCCGGACTTTCGATCGAACAGTTGATAATACTAGCCGGCTAGGGTTTTTGTGCCGGATTATTAAATCAGGTATTGATTTAATAATTTACATATATATATTTTGATATGTATATTCTAGTATTATGTTCTTTGTGTTATTCTATCTCTTTCGGTATTCGTGTTTTTATAAAAATACACATATGTATATACTGTAGACTGTAATCCGTATTTTTTAAGGAAAACATTCTAGAAGGTGGACTCCTCATTATGAAATTTTCCATTTATTTTGTAAATGGGAAATGAGGTGTAAAGTATGGTGAGGAGAGTATGGTGAGAACCATTTCTCAATAGTGTTGACAAATGAATTTTTAATTCATTTGTGCAAACTATTGAAGTATGGTTGGATATTTTATTTGTGGAAATTGTTTTACTAAACTAATGTGAGAATTTTCTCTTACATGTATACTTCATTTTTCTCTTGAGCTCACCATTTGCTTCACTCTTCTCCCTTTGCTCTTGTGCTCCTCCACCTTCATCTTCAGCATCTCTCTATCTTCTCATGAGTTGAGAATCAAGAGAGGAGGTGAGATAGAAACACACTTTGAACCATTACACTACATCCAAGAGTCCTTAAACTAGCAAACTAAATTCTCTAGTTGCTCTATAGACACATAGTTTGGAGGTAGAGCCATGGACTACATCTCTCGGGTGGATCATCTTCGACGGAGGGAGACGGACGATCAAGCTCGATCATGGAGGTCACTTGGAGCTAAGGAAGATGAAAGAAGACCGAAGGACATGGATCTTTTGGTGAGACTCTTTCATCATAGTAGATAGCTCCTCTTTAGTTATAGCTAGTTAGGTTTATTGTAGATCTGGTGTATGATTTATTCTAGCGCCAGTTTTAAACCATAGAAAAAAATTTGTTCCGCAAACGGCCACGGTAAATGGCCAGGGCGTTAGTATAACCCAACATTAATTTATATCATAACCCATGATTCTCAACACATGAAAGGGTTTGGGTTGACGAGAAAGATGAGAGCTTGAGAGAAGAGAGAATGAGAATGAGGAAATGAAAACATGCCTCCAAAAAATATGCACAACAATTTTGTTTTGTGAAAAAGAATTCCACAATATAAAATGCTTGCCATATTTCAATAGTAGCTCCAAATGAATTAATAATTCATTTGGCCATACCCTCCACCATTCTCATTTGCCACATAACCCTCTACCTCATTTCCAAATAAAAGAATAAATGGAAAATACAAGAATGAAGTGTCCACCTTTTAGAATGTATTTTGTATAAATACAAAACACTTTGTACCGTATATAAATACCCGTATTCGTTCTAAAATACGAAAACCCTAGAGATAAAATAATACTACAAATATAACACTTGCACTAAATCAATATTTGATTTAATAATCCGACTTAATCCTATGCCCGCTAGTATTACAAACCATCTAATCAAATTCCACACAACTGGTACATGTATTTAGTCGGAATCCTGCACGTATAAACATATGGCTTCTTCATCGTTTCGCCCGAACCAGGTAAACTCTCTGTGTAGGACTCTAAAGACTCGACAGATCGCTGGCAGTGAGATTAACCACAAGCAGATCAGCAGCAGTAACTATATATAATGGCTGCCCAGGTACCTGTTAAAAAGAAGGACGGCGAGAGAAATTATCCGAACTCCTACTGAGCCTATTCATGAAAATCTCCATACAGTCTGGTCTCTTCGTCTAAGAGTATCGCATACTGGGTCTAGAGAGTGGTAAATGTCAGACCCCTAAAAACCCGATAAGTCCTGTCGATATGGCTCAGGACCGATCTAAGAAACTACTGATCTAACCATCAGTAAATCTCATCTTCCTTGGCTATGGTCTTATGATTCTGGCCAACCGGACACAGTATGATATCGACTCCCAATACCTGGAAAGACTAATCTCTGACAATCGCTCACTGCCTCCATGTAGCTCGGGACTATACCCAGCCAAAACTTGTTTTCCTGACTCAGCATAGCCGTGGTAGGGTAGTGATCTAAGTATAATAAGAACTCATATGAGACAAATGATGATCTCAGGTCTAAAGACCAACCTATACTCATATCACCTGAGAACCGCTATCGATGATAGGTATAATACCATCTAGAAGTTCTCTACGAGTTCGTCCAGTGTACTCACCACTAGTGAGCACCTGTATACAATCTTAGGTAATCACACCAATGGCCGTGTGACTAGCTACCGCCCCTCGTCGGGGTCTAGAAATATATACATAAGTCTACTCTGGGACTACCTAGCCCCCATATGTATGATCGCCATTATAATGCTGGTAGTCAAGTAATAATCCTACGGGCTTTATTAACATGTATTAGAGATATGTAATAACAAGGAAAACATATACCCATGTTAAGATAAAGACAAACCAAATAGCATACTATCATATCGAGCAAGATTTTCATGTACATACATGTGTCCAAGCATCCACTATATATATACAATAATGCCCTCTAGGGAATACATATCCAACAATCTGCCACTTACACTAAGGCCATATATTGGTGTATCGAGTACCTAACGCTTGCAATAGGGAAAGTTGTTGGCATATCGCATACCCAACATCTCAAATAGTCTCTTGAACTGTGCTTGAGGGAGGGCCTTGATAAATGGATCTGTTGTGTTCTCTTTCGTATCTACTCTCCGCACCTCTATCTACCGGCGATCTATGATCTCTCTTATCAGGTGATATCGCCTCAAGATGTTTCTGGATCTCTGATGGGACCGTGGTTTCTTTGCTAAAGTCATAACCCCATTGTTATCGCAATACAAAGGAATTAGATTAACAATGAATGGAACCACATCAAGTTCAGTAATAAACTTCTTCATCCAGAACGCTTCTTTTACAGCATCATTGGCAACAAAGTATTCAGCCTCGATCATCGAGTCTGCGACGGTGTCCTGTTTGGTGCTCTTCTAATAGACCGCCCCTCTTTTAAGGGTAAATACATAACCCGAGAGAGACTTGTTGTCATCCTTGTCACTTTGGAAGGTCGAGTCGGTAAAGGACTCCACCTGGAGATCCCCATTACCGTATATCAAGAACAACTCCTTAGTACTTCTCAGGTACTTAAGAATGTTCTTCACTGCTGTCCAGTGGTTCTCCCCTGGGTTTGACTTATACTGGCTTACCATTCTAAGTGCGTATGCAACATCTGGTCTAGTATATAACATCGCATATATTATAGATCCTACCGCTGAAGTATAGGGTATAATGCTCATGTGAGCCCTCTCTTCATCAGTCTTTAGATACATCTCTTTGGAGAGGGAGATTCAATGCAAAGCGGGTATATTACCGCGCTTATAATCTTCCATACTAAACCTCTTTAGTATGTCCTCTATGTACCTGAACTATGAAAGTTCCAACAATCTCTTGGATCTATCTTTGTAGATTTTAATCCCCAGAATGTAGGAGGCATCAACCAGGTTTTTCATGGAGAACTTTTGTGACAAGAACAACATGACCGATTGTAGCATAGGAACGTCATTTCCTATCAAGAGAATGCCATCCACGTACAAGACTAGGAATACAACAGTTCTCCTTACAATCTTCTTATATATACATGGCTCATCCTCGTTCTTGATGAAGTCAAATTCATCGACTGTCTCATCAAAACAGATGTTCCAGCTCCGCGATACCTGCTTTAATCTATAAATGGATTTAAGAAACTTGCACACCTTCCCGCTGCTCCCACTGTCTACGAATCCCTCCAGCTGATCCATAAAAACGCACTCTTCTAAACTCTGTTTAGAAAAGCCGTTTTTACGTCCATCTGCTAGATGTCATAGTCATGGAAAGCAGCAATGGCAAGTAGGATTCAAATGGATTTGAGCATAGTCACTGAAGAAAAGGTTTCGTCATAGTCCACACCGGGTCTTTAACGAAAACCTTTTACAACAAGTCTAGCCTTATAGATTTCCACATGTCCATCTTCACCAATCTTCTTTTTGAAGACCCATTTGCATCCAACGGGTTTTACCCCAGGCGGAGCAATATCCAAGGTCTAAACTTTGTTGGTGTATATGGACTCCATTTCGGATCGCATAGCATCCAGCTATTTATTAGATTCCCTACGGGTAATGGCCTGCTCGAGAGTAGTAGGATCATTTTCTTCCAAGATGCAATCCTCTCGATCCCCGTCTATGAGAAAACAGTAATATCTCTCGGGCGGATGAGAAATCTTACTAGATCCGCGGTGTGGTTGAAGTTCGTCGAGGACTATCGAATCCTGAGGTTCCACCAAATCCTCAGTTGTAATTTGTGTTTATGAAGTTTCTTCCAGTTCTACCACGCTCCCACTAGTTTCATTTGCAAGAAACTGCCATTCTAAAAATTTGGCATTCTGAGAAACAATAATCCTTTGTTCCTTTGCGTGGTAGAATAGATATCCATTCAAATTCTTTGGATATCCCACAAACATACACAAAACTGATCGTGCCTCGATTTTATCTCGGTTCTACTTTTTAACATAAGCAGAGCAACCTCATATCTTAACACGTTTAAGATACATACTCTTACCACTCCATATTTCTTATGGAGTTTTAGGAAGGGATTTAGATGGAACTTGATTCAATAGATATGATGTTGTCTCAAGTGCATATCCCCAGAATGAAAGAGGTAACTCAGTATTACTCATTATGGAGCGAACCAAATCCAATAGGGTTCGATTCCTTCGCTCAGATACACTGTTGTGCTGTGGTGTATACGGAGTAATAAGTCGAGAGAGAATACCACTCTCTTTTAGAAAGTCACGAAATTCCATACTCAAGTACTCCTTTCCTCGATCAGATCGAAAGATCTTGATACTTTTTCCTGTCTATTTCTCTACTTCGCTTATATATTTTTTGAACTTCTCAAATGCATTAGATTTGTGTTTCATGGGAAATAAATATCCGAACCTAAAGGGATCATCAGTGAATATAATGAAGTACGAGAACCCTCCCCTTGCATACGTAGACATTGGACTACATACATCACTGTATATGAGTCCCAAGAGCTCTATAGCACTTTCTCCGTGTCCCGTAAACGGAGTTTTGTTCATCTTTCCTTTGAGACAAGACTGACAAGTTTCATATGATGAATATTCGAATGGATCCAAATATCCATCCTTATACAACTTAACTAGTCTTTTCTCATTGATGTGACCAATTCTACGATGCAACAAGTAGGCTTTGTTCACTTCTGAACTCTTCCTCCTGCATGTGTTTTGTATATTGAAAATGGTGTTTTGATTAAGAACATAGATACCATTGCATAATGTACCTTCTGCAACCAATACCTGATTTAGGTAAATAATCATGATATTTCTATCTAGAACAAATTTATATCCATCTTTATCGAGTAAAGAAAATGATATGATTTTGCAAAGCATGGAAGGTACATAGTAGCAGTTATTCAAAATCATAGTATCGCCGCTTGGCAATACTAGGTGATATTCATCGACGGCAGCAGCATCAACTTGTGCTCCGTTCCCTACTCTGAGGGACATCACCAAATCCAACCATCCTACTTTTTCTCAGTCCCTATAATAAATTACATATATGAGATCCTGATTCGGTATCTAGTACCCACGAGGTAGGACTGACTGAAAAATAGTTCTTAATAACAAATACACCCAAAGAAGATGCATTAGAATGCTTCTCCTTCATTAGGATCAAATAGAATTCCTTACATACTCATGACAGTTGTCACAAGTTAGAGCCGAACTGACGTTCCCCAACCCAGTGTAATAAGCCGGTTCGGTGAAGTCATACATTTTATTATATTGATTAGGGTGTGACATAGTTGCTACCTGGAGAGAGAGAAAAGAAACACTCAGCGTGCGCTCTTGTAAGAATAGATTTGTTATTTGTTTATCTAATCAGGATGGCTCCCACTGTTTCCTCGAATTCTCCTTCAAATCTTAAAAGGAGAACTAGTCAGGACCATTTACACTTTATATGTTCGCTAACCGTTTAGCCAGGTCGGTATTGGTACTTCAAGGGAGGTTCCTCGTGCTCTCACACGGACCTAATTAAAATAATCCTCATTTCTGCATAGGCGTAGCCCCATTAACACATTTCTAGACACCTAATATGTTAGCCAATTGTGAAGTGAAAAATATCTCCCAAGGGTAATCCTACTCATCAGTGGGATCCGGACCCAATTATCATCGTGTGATAACTTAGATGGAAGCCACATTAGTAACCACACTTCAGAAGGTATACGACACTAGCAAGTTTCCTGTATATTTGAAACTCCAGACACTAGCAAGCTATAGGAGATATAATATTTTGTTGGGACTTCACACACGCACGCCAATGCTTTTTTTAAAAGAAAAGGTTTTAGAAATATGGCGCACGCGAGCTCGGTCTCGTTTTAAAATTTATAAACCGTAAGTGTACGACGCATTGTAGCTAGCCGGCAAGTATGGGTTGATACACAGGGAATTGGTGATTAAGGATTTTTATTGTAAGTTTAAGAAGAAAAGAATGAGTTTAAGTTGGTTTGTCACAAAAATAAGAAAAATACAAAATTATAGAAACAAAGGTAAGAAAGGAGGCTGTGGCTCCGGTTCGGATGGTTTAATCATAGCAAATTCTTCGACGCTCTGTTGATCATGAGTGTTCCCTCCTCTTATTAGATCCGACATGAAGTATGGCTTGTCAAGGCATTTGCAAAGCACAAACCATCAAAACGTGTTACTTATACTCGAGGAATGAAATGAATCTGTTTTGTTCTCACTTACCTTTTTTATGTCCGAGCATGTCGAATCAAAGCAAGTCACTAATGTTGATTGCAAAGTGTTTAGCATTAAAATTGCTAAGTGTGGGGGTGATAGTATAGAATATATGCTAAATGTAGGGTGTTAACAATCATTAGGCAAGATACCCTATCAAAACACTTTAGCAATCTTAACACTAATATTGATTCTAAGCTTAACATTGCAAAATAGGTTATTGAGAGAATATGGTATGTGCTAAAGGTTACAAGTAACCATCAAAAGCAAAATACCATATCACACAAATACCAAGTTAACAATCTTAAACTTACAATCACATTTAAGCATATTAATCAATCACATGAGGAAAGAGGAAGGAAAATCTATTCATCTCGCATCCTCACCATCACCTCAACCTAAAAGATTACTCCATCATCGCAAAAAGAAAAAGGGAAACACAAAAGAAGAAATACATTAAACACAAGACAAGAACAAGAAGCCAAAGCAAAAAGAGTGGAAGTCTTTATTCACATTTGGAAGGGCTTGAGCTACAAGATGAAATAGCAATTTCAACCTCCTTAATGGAGCACTCAATTGAGAGCTCAAATAGGGAAGAAGAAGAAGCAATCATACATTACAATCTGTTTTTCTTATTCAAAATCCAACTCAGAACTTAATCTGAGATCTGCTATATATAGGCAACTCAAAATTAAAAAACAATAGAAATAGACTGACAAGACAACAAAGGACCCACCAAAAGTGCATGAGACAAAATAGCCAAAACTGGGCCGTAAATTACGGTTTTTATGAATATTTTGATGGCCACTTTGTGGTGAATGGACCCCATCTTTGGACCATGGCATCAACATTATCTCTATGGTGTCTTCTTTTCTTTTAATTCACACTCTATTACATTCTGGGATAAACGAACAGAGAGCAAGAGGCAAGTAGGTATGTGTTCACACTTCGAATCATTTCTTTTTAACTCATCATCACACATAGCATCAAGCCAACTTGTCCAAGCCACTTGCATGCCCACTTGCTTGCTTCATGATGGTGTCTTGCCACTTGATCCACATGAACCATTACTTGTTCATAATTGATCATGTTGGACCAAAAATGATTTACTAGTTGTACACAACTTCATTTGTTACAAACTCTTTAGAACTTGGTTGTTATTCAGTCTCGTTTGCAGTTCCGACTTAAAACTGTCATATCTGTGCATGTTGTGCATGTTTTTCAGTGATTTTTCCTGTGTACCTGTAATCTGCACTAATGAGCAGACACAGATTAAATAACACTGTTTATTGACAAAATGATAGAAAATAAATGGTATTAAAATGTATTTAATTGTGCCAAACAATATTCAAGGAAATGAGGTGGATATGAGGTGGAAAGTGTGGCATGTAGAGAGGGATGTGTGATCAGTCGAAAATACTGCATTTTTAACATGGCAATTTCCCTATCATTTGCACTCATCTAGAAGTGTTTGGTATTCATATTGCACATATTAGCAAAACATCTCTGAAATACCAGAATGCATGTGTTAGACTTTAAAACCGGCACTTTAAGGAAAATTGTCTGTTTATCATGGCATCGCATCATTCTTGTATAGCGCAACTCTTGTCTCGAGAAATTATGCAGAAAATTGCAGGAACAAAACCAAAATTGGGAAAAGAGCTGATAAAAAATACACCAACTCCAAGATGTGAGATCTGGTAGCGATACAGAAGGCCAAATAAAATTTAACATATCATAAAAAGGCCCAAATATCAGCCCAAGACCACAGTTGAAGACTCAAGCCCCAAAGCTTCAATAGTGCCGCGGTTCCGCGGCGGGAGCCTGCTTGCGCCGCGGATCCGCGGCGCTATGGTGACTTCAGCGGCTCAGATTTTTTACACGTGTCTCCTGTAACTACCCAAGCTTCCAGAAGACTCCCGATTCTCCACGTGGCTCATCTAGAAGGCTCGGCTTAACAAACTATTTCTAGAAGGCTCTCCTTAACAAACTTTTGGAGGGAAAATTCAAATTTGAAATCCTAGATCTAGGGTTTTGATGGTCTATAAAAGAGAGCCTAGATCTAGGGTTGAGGTTTTTCAATTTCTCATCATCCCATCTCTTAATCTTCCACCCACAAGTTGAGTGACACGACTTGTGCGAAACCCTAACCCTAATTCTAATCCAAATTCAAGATTCCGAGTACCATTCAAGTAAAAAGCCTTCAACCTTTTAGGAGTGGAGCCGATCTTCAATCGAGTAAGTGATCCAAGCCGATCCGCGACTCAAGGAGACGAGCGAAGCCAAATCGACGATCGAGTTCTTCCTCTTGTAGTTCTTGAACGATTTGTAACGGAATTGTTGATATAAATAAAAGGTGAAATTCTTTAATCTTGCTTTCTTTAAATTCTTATATCATGATTCGATCTCAATTTGTGATTGTGGTTCTTGTTATGATGTTTGAGTAAAACCCCGCTCGTAAAGGAGTCGAGACGATCAATAGAATGATGATGTAACAAATCTTAAAACGATTCTTAAGTTCTACGAGTTTTGTAAACCCTAGCAAATTGAAGAATCGACAACCTAGTTTCGTTGCGATGCTTTCTTGATTGTGATCGCTCGAAATTAGGGATCCACGATCGATTCTTGAATTTACTAGAGGCTAGAATGTGAATGATATCGACGAAAGAACAAGGGATAAATGTTGAAACCCTAGTTTCACTAGAAATCCCTAATTCTCGTCGATCATCATCAATCTAGTATCAATTCATCGAAGGATAGGAATACGTAATCGCTAGATTTCATCACATCTATAGATCTGATCGATTCCTACGAGCCTCACTTCGATTCTTGATATTTGGTTTGGAAAATCAACAAATTCTCAATTCTTGATTTTATCGTTTTCTTGTTATTAGATCTAGATTTTCTAATTCTTGAAATTCAATTTACAAATCTTGAATTGTTTGTTTTCGTTTCTTTAAAGTTTGACTCATCTAATTCGAAACATGAATGATTACACTTTCCCTGTGTACGATCCGCACTTACTAACGCGCTACATTCGACACCGTTATTGATTGCGGTAAAATAATTTTTGGTTGTGATTTCTATATACAATTTTCCAACTACACAATCGAGAAAATCGTATCAATCAATGTGCTTCAATTATTTATTCCAGCATGGTTTTATATATTATTTTGATGGTTGAAAATGTAAATGAAGCCATTCTTCTCTCATTCTCTAACATATTAAAGACATAGCAATTTTTTATTATGATGGCTCTTGCTCTTCATCTTCCTCCTCCTCATCATCTTTCTTGTTCATTCTCTTGAGTCATAAAAAGAAAGTTTTTGAGAGTTGAAAATTCATACATCCCCACACTCCATTTTTAGCAAGCATGGAGTATCGGTTCCTTCACTGGGTGAAGCTGGAGCTTGGATTATTTCCCTCGGGTCGATCATCTTAGGTAAGGGAAGTCGCCTCTCAAGCGCATTCCAGACGGCCTACGAGAAACTTGGAGGGTTCTTCCACGATTGGGTGGACATGCGACAAAGGTTATAGTTTCTATAACCTTGCATATTTATTTTCTAGTTCAGTGTTTAGAATGATCGCTAGGGATTAGTTTCTAGTGCTCCCCGTAAAATTTTGTTTTTCAATTCCGCACCAGCCACGGTTGCCACGGCAAAGGCATTGGGTGTTGGCTATAGTGCCCTCAAGGTAATTATTGATATCACAAGCAGGTGATTGTGATGATTAAAGGAGGACCTATACGGATAGAACAGTCTTACTCAAAATGATAGTATACTATCTGGTTTGTCTTTATCATTATGTACATGCATTATGTGGTATTACAGATCACTATTTCATGTTGATAGAGCCCATAGAATTCTTTCTTGACTACCAGCATTATGATGGCGATCATATACGTGAGAGATGGGTAGTCTATAATCACATCCTTAAATATCCCTAGTCGTGGGAGTATCGAAACTGGGCATTGATACTCCATAGTAGACTAGTGTGTACTTATAGAGACCTCGACAATATGCGGTGACCGGTCTCATAAGCCATTGGTATCAGTTAGTCACCTAAGATAGTATACATGTGCTCATTGGGTTATGAGTACACAGGACGGACTTGCCGAGAACATGCTAGTTGGTATTATTGCTATTGTCAGAAAGCAGTTCCTAGGTGACATGTGTACAGGTTAGTCTGTCAACCTGAGATCGTCATTGGTCTCGTATGAGTTCCCACTGTGCTTTGATTACTACCCTACCACGGCTTAAAGGAGTCGTGTAAACAGGTTTTAATTAGGTACAGTCCCGAGCCACATAGAAGCAGTGAGCGGATCGTCGGGGATTCATCTCCCCAAGTATTGGGGGTTGATGTCGCGTGGTGCACGAGTGGCCATCACCAGAAATCCTTGGCCAAGGTATTCAGGAATTACTGATTTAACTCAGTAGTTTATCAGTTGGTGATGGGTTTCATACCGATACGAAATATCGCGTTATTAGGGGTCTTACTTTATCCACCCCCTAGACTCGATATGCGATACTCTTAGATGAACGGACTAGACTGTAGAGAGATTGTCATGGACAGGCTCAATATGGGTTCGGATGAGTTTGCTCGTCGGCCTTTGTTTCGCTCAATACCTGGGTAGCAGTTACGTACAGCTAGTGCCGCTGACGTGCTTATGGTTAAACCCACTACCAGCGTATTGATGAGTCTTTAGAGTCCCACATAGAGGGTTTCCCTTATTCGGGTGAAACAATGTAGAGGCCATATGGTTTTATGGTGGGGTTCGATCATATACGCGCACTTGTGTACGTATCATGATTTGGACGGATAATACTATTGGGGTTTGGTTTAAACCGGATCCTAGTATTATATTATTGGATTATTTTCGTCTCTATTTATTCATATTTTTCGGAATATGGATATAGGTGTGTGTATATAGATGAGGGGTATTCTTTTAATTTATTACAAGGTGCTTCTAGAAGATACCACCTCATTTTTGTTTATAACCAATTTTGTTAAATGGTTAAATGAGGTAAAGGGATGAGGTGTGATTTGGCATTTATGGAAGCATAACTTTGTGGTGACTCATGGGGGTGACTCATGGTTCACTATTATGGCATGCTTGATATTTATTTTGGTGTTGTGAGATTTTTTGGTGATTCTTGATTCATTTCTTTTGTTCACAACACTTAGCCATTTTCTATGGTTGCTTCACTCTCATCTCCTCTTGCTTCTTCTTCTACCTCCACCCTAAATGTCTCATGTGTTGAGAAACCTAGGGTGTTTGGAGACAAATTAATCCATCATTAGATTCTACATCCTCTAGGCTATCTAGTTTAGCGAACTAGGTACCCTAGTTATCTCGATTATGAGGTTGGAGCTTGAATTATAAATTCTCAGGTGGATCATCTTCGATGGAGGGAGACCGGTGATCAAGCTTGATCATGGTAACCTATACGAGCTTAGGAAGATGGTAGAAGACCGAAGGACTCGGATCATTTGGTATAACCATTCTAAACTCCTCTTTAGTTTGCTAGCTTTAGGTTTATGCTAGATCCAGGTTATAGGGTTGTTCTAGCGCCAGTTTTGAAAATTTTTGTTCCGCAAATGGTCACGGTAGATGGCCAGGGCGCTGGTATAACCCAACATGGTATCAGAGCGACCCCATAAACCTATACTAGCTAGTTGGCACAAGGTTAAAATATCGATCGACCAATTTTAACGAATATCGATTCCATTTTAATATGTTTGCTGCTGATTTTCAAACTTGTTCAAAAAATATTTCAGTGGGTCTTAAAATTATGTGCAGGAATATTTAGAGACATGGAAAAATTTTGAGTTCATGATCTTCAGTTACCGCCGCGGAACCACGGCATTAGGTGCCTATTTGCGGCGGTTCCACGGTCGTTTAGTGGTGAATGTGCACATAATGTTTTCTGGCACTCTATTACATGGAATTATGATTTTTGGGATATTTGGTTTTAGCCCAGATTTGTTTTATTGCTGGTTTTCTTTTGGGGCAAAGTTGGAAAAGTTTAGTCGATCAAAAATTTAAGTATGTGTTTATCAGTGTATACATTACAATCTGCGACCGTGAATGTCATTAGAGTGGTATAACTCGTCTAACTGTTATATGTTCTTTTAGACGGGTTTGCGAACATGACATTCACGTTGATGTTCTGTGTTGTACTGAGGTTGTGGTTGGATTGTCGTGGTGGATAACCAGTGTTGTAATGATAGTTGTACAGTTGAGATTTATTTGTACATTTGATATTGCGGCGCGAGCGTCCGACATGTGGACTGCCGTCTCTGCCAATTTGTATATTATTTATTTGGGGCACGACCGGGTTGAGGTCGATGTCATACTTGTACATATATTTTCATTTTTTGTACTAGGATTACCCCACGGTGGAGTGCTCGAATAGCCGAATTCTAGAGGGCAACGGGCCCGTATATCATGGCGTTGATACGGAGGAGGCCTCACTCTAGAATTGGTGGGCTATTCGCCGTACTCATAGGGGGTACAGGTTGACCCACGGAGGGGTGCTCAAGTTACCGGATTCCGTGAAGTGCTGGGTGGCCCATTCACTTTGTTGATTGGAGTTGCCTCACTTCTGGGATTGGCGGGTAACTTGCCGCGCTCGTAGGGGTCCAGTTTTTCAATGCACAAGCTATCCACACGACAGGGTGTTAGTTATTTGTATGCCCTAGAGGCCATTACTATACATAGATGTATATTGTAGTGGATGCTGGGACATATATAGTGAGGACTTTCTTGCTCGACATGATAGTATGCTATCTGGTTGAACTTTACCTTAACGTGTACACTGATTGTCTCTCTATTACATGTTGGTAAAGCCCTTAGGATGTGTACTTAACTACCTGGACTATGATTCGGATCATACTAGTGGGGACATGGTAGTCCATAAGTACAACCTTCAAAGTCCCTAGTCGTGGGTGTATCGAGACGGGGCATCGATATACCAGAGTAGACTAGCGTATACCTTCTCGACCCATATAGATGGGCGATGGATGATCCCACATCCATTGGTGTTTGACATCGGAGATGATATACGGGTGCTCAGTGGAGACTGGGTACACTGGACGGACTCGCCGAGAACTCCCAGATGGTATTATACCTCACGTCAGATGGCAGTTCTCTGGTGACACTGGTACAGAGTAGTCTGTTGACCCGAGATCGTCATAGAGTCTTGTGTGGTTCCCACTGTGCTTTGATTTCCATCTTACCACGTCCAAGAGGGCATGCAAAACGGTGGTTTTTGGGTACAGTCCCGAGTCACATGGAGGCAATGAGCGATAGAAGGGGATTCGTCTCTCCCGGTATAGGGGGTTGATGTTGCGCTGTGTTCGATTGGCTATAACAGGAAATCCCTGGCCAGGGTTGCTGAGATTTACTGGTAAGTGTTACCAGTAGTTTCTCGAATGTTATAGACCTCATATCGACATGACTTATCGAGCTATTGGGGTCTGACGTTTACCACCCCTAGGCGAGATATGCGACATATCAGACGATCAGACCGGACTGTACGGTAGTGTTACTGGTTGGATTCACAGGAGTGTGAGCGGGTTTGCTCGTCGATCTTCTGATCGCTCAATACCCGGGTGGCCGTTATGTTTAGCAGACCGCTTGCGGCTTGTGGGTGCTTGATATGATCATCATCTGCTGCCGGCGTATTGACGAGTCTTTAGAGTCATATACAGAGGTTTCCTGGCTCAAGCGAAATGAAATAGGAGCGCATATGAGATATGTGCGGGACCGAGAATAATGCGTGTATGTGATACCGTATTCTATTCTCACGATGAATGTGTCGAATGGTTGTATGCGATATAACCTAGTTATCGAATCGAGGATTGATTCGATAAGCCGATACATTGGATACTAGTCGGTTATATGCGATATGACCGGATCGTTAAATCAAGTGTTGATTTAATGATTTAATGTATAATTATATATTTGATATATTACTTTGCATTAACTAGTATTGGTTCACTTGATATGGATTTTCTCACTTGGATTGTGCACATTGTATATGTGATATACATTTGTACATTTGATTGTATCATGTTTGATGATACATGATTGTGTAAAGAGTTAAATCTTAGTTAAGTAAATGGTTAGGGTTTTTACATATTTATTCTTTCATTTATCTTTTAATTTGGATTAAAAGAAATGAGGAAACAAAAACAAAAGGGTTGCTTTCAACATGAAGCTTGTTGAAGCTTCATGAAGGTTTGACAAAAGTGACTCTTTTGTCTTCATCTCCTAAACCCTAACCATTCATTTAACCTAAGTTAATTCTCTACACTTTACCATGGTTAATATTATGATAAGAATTCATTTTCTTTTCTTTTTTAAAAAACTTGTCATAACATTTACCTTCTTCTTCTTCATTTCTTCAAGTGAAGAAAGCTTGCCTCCATCAATGGCAAGTGATGAAAAAGAGTGTGAAATCCAAATCTAAAGTCTACCCACTTCCTATTTCTTCATCCTCTACCTCTTGCCAAGTACTAGAGTGTGTTTTCTTCACAAGTTTCATGACTTGGTGAAGTGAGAGCTTGATCTTGCGATGCTTCGACGTAGATCATCTTCGGCATGGACATCGACGACCTAGCTCGCCATTTCTCCGACGAAGCCGACGCTAGAGCCCGGGAATTCATTCGGACAGCGAGGGGACTTCGTTGCGGAGCTATGGAGGTGGAGCACCGGATCTACAAAGGTTGTATTTCCGTTTCCTTATAGTTAAGTGTTAACTAGTTACTTTGTTCGCCTAGAAATCTAGCCAACGATCCGTTCTAGGGTTTCTCGGCACCGTTTAAATTTGAAATTGGCATGGTTGATGCCTTGTGAGACCTCATTAGGATGCCTAGGAACCCTACACAGGGAACGTTGGGTCTCATTTGCGGCTCAAATGAAACCCGAGACTCCAAGATTATCACCATTCTGTGTTGCTTGCTAAGATTCTATGATGTTGCTTTATATCATGCCTGGGACGAATGTTATATATATTTATATATATACTAATAGATGTTGTATATGTTTTTCACCCGTGCTAGTCCAGTCCCCGCTCTGTTGTTAGTTAAGTAACCTAACGGTGCATGATGGGACCCCGTGGCGAATGCGAATGGCATATACGTACATTGTATTTTCATTCTTTTCTAGTGTGATATGGATTAATTGATAGGACTGCATTAATTCTGATTAATGTAAGGAAAACAAACATATATGATGTTGTTGGAACCAAGTTTTTGAAAACTGTTATTACAGAAGTTCTCTTTTGCTTTGCACAGTGGTATTCGGTTAGGAACCTCATTCGACGAGGCAAGAGCCGAGATCCCTTCATAGTGAGTGACCCTTTGGGCAAAAGTTTACATCAGTGTAATAACTTTACTATAGTCGATTCTTTTGCTTTGCATCGTGGTATTCAGTTTAGAATATCCTTCACCTCATTCGACGAGGAAAGAGCCGATATCCCTTCACAGGGAGTGACCTCTTTAGCAAAAGTTTGTGCCACTATATATTTGTAAAACCACTCGGTTCCTTCAACGATATCAAGTTCATTATGTTAAAGGGTTTTTCGCCAAAAACCCAGCCATAACCCTCCGTCGTTTTAGATAGGTACCACCTAGTATTCGTTCTATGTTTGTTGGCAAGTGTCAAGACATAGTGAACGGTAGCTGAGTGATATTTATCTGTTGCATGGATATACGACCGATCGAGACAGTCATACAGCTTTGTTGGTAAGCGTCAAGAGTTTTTGCAGGTGTGTTCGAGTTAATCCAGGACAATGACGGGTTGAACTTGACTAGTGGCCTATAACTTGTTGGCAAGCGTCAAGATAATAGGTCGTTAGGGGTAAAAACCACATCGGGAGTTTCAAACATACAGGAAACTTCCTAGCATGCGCATACTTTTTAGAGTGTGATGACTTGAGTGGCTTCCATCAAGTTATCATGCGATGATAGTTGGATCCCGATTCCCACTGATGAGCAAGTGTTACTCCTCGGATGATTTTAGATGATCCCGACTAATTCTCCTTTTAGGGTTTGAAGGAGAACTCGAAGAAACAGTGGGAGCCGTCCTGATTAGATAAAGTGATTAACCAATACAATCTAGGTTAGAGTGCACGCTGAGTGTTTCTTTTCTCTCTCTCTTTGGCAGCAACCAAGGCCTGACTCTAAACTAAAACTCATGAACCAAGTTAACCGAACCTTCTTAAAACACTTTGGCTTATGGATTGTAATTTAGTCGCATATATCATTGTTGCTCATATATCACCTTTGCATTTCTCCAGGACAATCCGTATCTCTACGAAAATCTATATTTCTTGGATATACCATCGTATAGTTACATACAAACTCGAAGGAACTTGTTCCAGTTCGAGGATGGTTTCTGGTTCTGGAGAAATAGAATAGGATTATTCAGTTGTCTTTTCCCTTTACCTTCTCTCAGGTTACGAGGGCTTCTGGTATTAGGAGAGTACACCTATTGCGCTTATTGGATAGTCTTCTTCCTAACCATACGCAGGTGCCGAAAGGTTGGGAAGGAAGAAAACTGTTAGTTGTGTGTATGCCCTAGAGGCCAGTATTGTACAGATTATGTATATTATATTGGATGCTTGGACATATATAGAGATGACTTTCTTGCTCGACATGATAGTATGCTATCTGGTTACTCTTTATCTTAACATGTACACTAGTCTCTTTATACTGTCTTATAGTTACATGTTGGTAAAGCCCTTAGGATTTCTACTTGACTACCTGGACTATGATGCAGATCATACTAGTGGGGACATGGTAGTCCATAAGTACATCCTTCAAGGTCCCTAGTCGTGGGTGTATCGAGACGGGGCATCGATATACCAGAGTAGACTAGCGTATACGCTTCTCGACCCATGAGATGGGCGATGGATGATCCCATATCCATTGGTGTTTGACATCAGAGATGGTATACGGGTGCTCAGTGGAGACTGGGTACACTGGACGGACTCGCCGAGAACTCCCAGATGGTATTATACCTCACGTCAGATGGCAGTTCTCAGGTGACACTTGTACAGGTTAGTCTGTAGACCCGAGATCGTCATAGAGTCTTGTGTGATTCCTACTGTGCTTTGATCTCCATCTTACCACGTCCATGAGGGCGTGCAAAACGGTGGTCTTTGGGCACAGTCCCGAGTCACATGGAGGCAATGAGCGATAGGAGGGGTTTCGTCTCTCCCGGTATTGGGGGTTGATGTTGCGCTGTGCTCGATTGGCCGTAACAGGGAAGTCCCTGGCCAGGGCTGATCAGAGATTTGCTGGTAAGTGTTACCAGTAGTTTCTCGACCCGTTACGAGCCTCACATCAGCACGACTTATCGGGTTATTGGGGTCTGACGTATACCACCCGTAGACTTGATGTGCGACATATCAGACGAAGAGACCGGACTGTATGGTAAGTGTTACTGGTCGGATTCGCAGGAGTGGGAGCGGGCTAGCTCGTCGATCTTCTGATCGCTCAATACCCGGGTGGCCGTTACGTTTAGCAGACCGCTTGCGGCTTGTGGGTGCTTGATATGATCATCATCTGCTACCGGCGTATTGACGAGTCTTTAGAGTCCTACACAGAGGTTTCCTGGCTCAAGCGAAACGAAATAGGAGCGCATATGAGATATGTGCGGGACCGAGAATAATGCGTGTATGTGATACCGCATTTCATTCTCACGATATATGTTTCGATTGGTTATATTCGATATGACCTAGTTATCGAATCATTGATTCGATAAATCGATACATTGGATTCTAGTCGGTTATGTGCGACATGACCGGATCATTGAATCAAATGTTGATTTAATGATTTAATGCATAATTATATATTTGATATATTGCATTGCATTAACTAGTATTGGTTCACTTTAAACGGATTTTTTCTCACTTGGATTGCACATTGTATATGTGATATATTTTCGTGCACATCTTTGTATCATGTTTGATGATACTTGATCACATAGTTAAGTTTATAGAATTAATCCATGGTTAATTTGATAATTAGGGTTTTGCATATTCATTTAATTATTTATTTATTTGTTTATTTATTTATTTGAAATGAGTTAAGATAAGAATGGTGGCTCTTTTTGTTTTAAGTTGAAGCTTCATGAAGCTTTGACTTTGCTAACCATCCTTATCTTCATGCTTAACCCTAATCCATCCAATTGACCATGGTTAATTCTCTACACTTAACCCTAGTTCAAGTTATGATAAGTATTTGATTTAAATTTATTTTTAACACAAGACTTATCATATTCTTTTCTTGAGCTCATCTTCTTCTTCTTCTTCAAGCTTGCTACTCCAATGGCAACTTGAGTTTTAGTGAGAGAAATCCAAATCTAAAGTGAACCCACCTCCTATTTCTTCACCCTCTACCTCTTGCCAAGTTATTTTGGGTGTTTACTTCACAAGTTTCACAAGTTTGTGAAGTCGGAGCTTGAGTTTGTGCAACCTCGACGTAGATCGTCTTTGACACAAAGCCGACGACCTATTCCGCACGTTTCTCCGATGAAGCCGTCACGAGAGTCCAAGCTTCAAGATGGACAGCGAGAAGACTTCGTTGCGGAGCCGTGGAGGTGGATATCCGGATCTACAAAGGTTGTAATTTCCGTATCCTAGTAGTTAAGTGTTAACTAGCTTTTAGTTTCGCCTAGAATTCTAGCGACGATCCCTAGTCTAGGGTTTCTCGGCACCAAAATTTTTAAAATGGCATGTTCGATGCCTTGTGAGACCTTACTAGAGTGCCAAGGAACCTTTCACTGGTATCAGAGCCTAGCTAGAGCCTTAGGCGAAGCGTAGACGGAATTTGAAGTCCGAACGACCCAAAACCGAAACCCAAAATATGCACTCTGTACTTTTTTGAAAACAGTGGATTTTTCCAAATTAAAAATTGCTAAAAAATTCAGCAGGAAAAAATAAGAATTACGGTGCAAAAAGTTTCTGGTGAACAGTGTTTTTCGCGGCGGATCAGCGGCAGAAGCATGGCTTCTGCGGCTGATCAGCGGCCAATTGGTGACGTCAGCCCACTTTGTTTGCACAGTAACTCCTGATAAATTCTGCTGAGTTTTCTGGGAATTTTTAATATTGATTCAAGAGTTGAATTTTCTGCAATTGTTTTGGGGATTCGGTGTTTCGATCGGGGTATCAAATTTTGTCTATTTGGCTTTCCGGATAAATTTTAGAATATGTTAAAAAGTTCGACCGGATATAAATACCCAATTTTTCCCCTGTCGGGAAATTTCCAAGTGTTGGATTTTTCCGTAGTTTAACGACGTTCTAAGTAGTGCAAGTAACTCGATGGTCCCTCTAAAAGACAACAAACCTTAACTCGATTATGTGACCGTCTTGAACTGCCCTTTGAACCTTCGGGTTTGGGGCAGTACGGCGTGCCACATGTGAGGCGTTGGCTTGACCCTTCTACGGCTGGACCGTTGGTACTGAGGTACGAACTGAGTGTTGTTAGACTTATTTCATGTGTTGACCTGTATTGGGAAAACTTGGGTGTTCGATTGTTCGATCGGAAAGTTTAACATTTTCTGTTTATCTGGAATGTGATACAATAATTGGAATTCACAAGTAATTATGAGATAACTGAATGAATGTTATAAATCTAGCAATTTAGTCCCATATGATATTGAAAAGAGTTTTCGATAATGAGACTAAAATGCGGGATTTATATCTGATTAGGCATGTGATGTCTAAAACCGTTGCGGATTCCAATTGTTGTAGTTTTACACTTTCTTTTCTGTGACCGTAAGTGTAGTATGTTCATATCGCCGGTTTCGTTGCTATACGTCAACGACAATTGGGGTATGCATACTTACTTACGTTGATGACATGTGATGTTATGTGTTGCTGGATATGTTATATTGGATCGTCGTGTTTGAATAGCCGGGGTTTTTTATGTGAGATGAGTGTTTTTCATTTTCATTCATGTATAAAAACTTGTATGTAATATTCTTTCATTTGGGGCGCTTCCAGGTAGCGGAAGTTGTCACCCTTTGTATATTATTTACTTTTCCGCATTAGGATAGACCCAAGGAGGGGAGCACAAGTAACCGGGTTCTGGGGTCCAGTGGGAGACCAACTCGAGGAGTCGAGTCCGGGTCTCCTAACCCTAGAATTGGCAGGGTTGCTTGCCGCTCTCGTAGGGGTCTAGGGGTGTGGGATTGGCTATTCATCACGACCGTGGAATCCGTGTTTTATACTGGCTCGTATTGAAAACACGGACGTCCTAGTATATCCAATATTTCATATGTTTATTCTGCTGCGATATCTGTGATGTGATTCTGTGATGGATATAGTATATAGTATATATGATATATTATTTAGACGTTACTTATGTTTTACACCCGTGCTAGCCCTGCCCTGCTCTGTCGTTAGTTACCTAACCTAACGGTGCACGAGGGGACATCGAGGCGAATGCGGATGGCATAAGTGTACGTTATATCTATCTGTGATGTTTAGGTATTTAAATGATGGGACTTCATTAATGTGATTAATGAAAGATAAGAAACCTAAGATGTTGTAGAATCGAATTTTAAAATAAAACAGGTAGCTACAGTTCTTGCTTTGCATAGCGGTATATATGATATACCCCGCACCTTATTCGACGAGGAAAGGACCGAGATCCCTTCACCGGGAGTGACTCCTTTAGCAATAACTGGAAGATGCTACACACTCGGTTTTCTTTTGACTGCTTTTGCGTTTTTGCTTTGCACAGCGATATATATGATATATCCCGCACCTCATTCGACGAGGAAAGGACCGAGATCCCTTCACCGGGAGTGACTCCTTTAGCAAAACTAGAAAAGCCTCAAAATCACTCCATTTCAAAACTTTATTTGATTCTACAACGATATCAAGTTCATTACGCTCATGGTTTTTATGAAAAACCTGCGTAGCCCTCCGTCATTTCAGATAAATTACATATAGTATTCGTGCTACATTTGTTGGCTTTCGTCAAGGTGTAGTGTGCGGTAGCTATGTGCTGTTTATCTGCTGCATATGATGCGACTGGATTAGGGTAGTCGTACGGCTTTGTTGGCTTTCGTCAAGGGTCGTGCGGGTGGGTTTAATTCAGTCAAGAAATGTACGGGTTGAACTTGACTAGCGGGCTGTGGTTTGTTGGCTTTCGTCAAGGTCATAGCACGCTAGGGGCAAAAGCATATCGGGAATTTCAAGTGTTGAAATTTGCAATGAGATTGCATACCTTCTATGAGATAGTTGGATCCCGATACCCACTGTGAGTAAGAGTTACTCCTGGGAGAGTTTTACACATTGCAATTAGCTGATCAAGTAGGTGTCTAGAAAGGTGTTAACGAGGTTACGCCTCTGGGAAAACGAGGTTTACATTAATTAGGTTCGTGCGAAAGCACGGGGGACCTCCCTCAAAGTACCGACACTGGCCTGGCTGAAAGATTGGCGAACTTGTAATGTGTAATTAATCCCGGCTAGTCTTTCCTTTTAGGGTTTGGAGGAAGATTTGATAAAAAGCAGTGGGAGCCATCCTGATTAGATAAGATAATAACCAATCTGATCTTGCACGAGCATACGCTAAAGTGTTTTCTTCTCTCTCTCTTCAGGTAGCGACCATTTCATGCCTTAATAAAGATAATAATATGGATGTATTGACCGAACCCGCATGTTATACTGTGCTGGGGAACGTTGGTTCCGTTCTTTCTTATAAGAGTTATAGGAATGAACAGGATATAGGGGAATACCAGGATTCCCATGTCACCCGAATAAAGAAAGTACATGTTGATGCATTTTCTTCGGGTGTGTTCGTTACTGAGAACTGTTTCTCCATTTGCTCTACGTCCTGGGTATTGGATACCGGGTCAGGATCCCATATATGTAATCAGTTACATGGGCTTAAGAAAGGTAGAGAACTTGGAGAAGATGATAAAGACATTAGAGTTGGAAATAGTGCAATTGTTGCAGCTAAGACTGTCGGGGAATATCACCTTAAATTACCAACTGGTAATACATTGGTTCTGAACGAATGCTATTACATGCCGAACCTGATATGCAACATTATATCGGTTTCTTTATTAAGTAAAGAGGGATATAATTTTGTATTACAGGACAATGTTATGAACATTTTCCGTAACCAAAAGTTGGTTGGATCAGGCACGTTGTGCAATGGCATTTATGTTCTAAACCAATCAACAGTTCTGAGCATAACAAACACACACAAGAGGAAGAGTTCTGAACTCAACGAATCCTTCTTGTGGCATTGTAGACTGGGTCACATCAATGTGACACGACTGGCTAAGTTGCATAAAGATGGATATTTGAAACCTTTCGAATTTTCATCTTATGACACTTGCCAGTCATGTCTCAAAGGCAAGATGACCAAGACTCCGTTTACGGGACACGGAGAAAGAGTTACCGAACTCTTAGGACTGATACATAGTGATGTATGTGGTCCCATGTCTACACATGCCAGGGATGGTTCTTCGTACTTCATTACATTCACTGACGATCTCTCAAGATACGGACATGTGTACTTAATAAGACACAAGTCTGAAGCTTTTGAGAAATTTAGAGAATATAAACAAAAAGTCGAAAACCAAACCGGAAAAAGTATTAAAATCCTTCGATCTGATCGAGGAGGTGAATACTTGAGCAATGAATTCCTGGAATTCCTAAAAGAGAATGGGATTCTCTCTCAGCTGACTCCTCCATATACACTACAGCACAACGGTGTATCAGAACGGAGGAACCGCACCCTATTAGATATGGTGCGCTCTATGATGAGCACAGCTGAGTTACCTATTTCCTTCTGGGGGTATGCGCTTGAGACAGCCATACATCTATTGAATATGGTCCCCACCAAATCTGTGCCTATCACTCCATATGAGATATGGAAAGGGAAGAGACCATGTCTTAACTATGTTAAGATATGGGGTTGTCCAGCCTATGTCAAACGACAAAATCCGGACAAACTCGAGGCACGGTCTGTTCTATGCAAATTTGTAGGATATCCCAAGAATTCTCAAGGGTATATCTTCTACCACCCTGAGGAACAAAGAGTGTTTGTTTCTCGGCATGCCACCTTTTTAGAAAAGGAATTTCTTGAAAAAGAAATTAGTGGTCATGAGGTAGAACTGGAAGAGGTTCCAGCGACACAAACTATAACAGAGGACTTGGTAGAACCAGAGGATTCAGTAGTACCCGACGAACCTCAGCCTCTCCGCCGATCTAGTAGGGTTTCTCGTCCACCAGAGAGATACTACGGTTTTCTCATTGACGGTGGAAGCGAGGATTGCATCATGGAAGATGATGACCCGACTAGTTTCGAGCAGGCCATCACGAGTGGTGACTCAGTGAAATGGCTGGATGCTATGCGGTCCGAGATGGAATCCATGTACACCAACAAAGTATGTACTTTGGAAGTTGCTCCTGAAGGGGTAAAACCCATTGGGAGCAAGTGGATCTTCAAGAAGAAACTTGGTGTAGATGGGAAAGTGGAGACTTTCAAAGCTAGACTTGTAGCAAAAGGTTTTCGTCAAAGGCCAGGTGTGGACTATGACGAGACCTTTTCTCCAGTGGCTATGCTTAAATCCATCCGGATCATGCTTGCCATCGCTGCTTATCATGATTACGAAATCTGGCAAATGGATGTTAAGACCGCCTTTCTAAATGGTGATTTAGAAGAGTGCGTGTACATGACTCAGCCAGAGGGCTTCGTAGACAGTGGGAGCAGCGGGAAGGTGTGCAAGCTGCTTAAATCCATTTATGGATTAAAGCAAGCATCGCGGAGTTGGAACATCTGCTTTGATGTCGTTATCAAAGAGTTTGATTTCGTCAAAAATCCAGATGAACCTTGTATCTACAAGAAGGTGGCAGAGAGTAAGGTTGTCTTCCTCGTATTGTACGTGGACGACATACTCTTGATAGGAAATGATATTCCTATGCTGCAATCGGTCAAGCTCTTCTTATCACAAAGATTCTCAATGAAAGATCTTGGTGATGCCTCCTGCATATTGGGGATCAGGATCTATAGAGATAGATCCAAACGGATTTTGGGATTGTCCCAATCCAGGTACATTGACACCATACTAAAGAGGTTTAGTATGGAAGAGTCCAAGCGTGGGAACTTGCCCACGATCTCTGGAGTCACTCTCTCTAAAGAGATGTCTCCTAAGACTGATTTGGAGAGAGCTCGCATGCAAGGGATACCCTATGCTTCGGCAGTAGGCTCTATCATGTATGCGATGCTATGTACCAGACCCGATGTAGCATACTCACTAAGTGTAGTGAGAAGGTATCAAGCTGATCCTGGAGAGAGTCACTGGACAGCTGTGAAGAGCATTCTCAAGTACTTGCGAAGGACTAGAGATATGTTCTTGGTGTATGGTAACGGAGAACTCCAAGTGGAGTCCTTTACCGATTCGAGCTTCCAGAGTGATAAGGACGACTCTAAGTCGCAGTCGGGCTTTGTCTTTACCCTTTACGGAGGGGCGGTTAGCTGGAAGAGTTCCAAGCAGGAAACCGTGGCAGACTCGACGATGGAGGCTGAATACATCGCTGCCAACAATGCTGCCAAAGAGGCTGTCTGGATCAAGAAGTTCATTACTGAACTTGGAGTGGTTCCATCCATTGAGCATCCAATACCTTTGTATTGCGATAACAATGGAGCGGTGGTTTTGGCCAAGGAACCCAGGTCCCATCAGCGATCCAGGCATATTCTGAGGCGGTATCACCTGATCCGGGAGATAGTTGATCGCCGGGAGATCGAGGTCAGGAGAGTTGACACGAAGAACAACACGGCGGATCCACTCACGAAGGCCATTCCCCAGATACAGTTTGAGAGACTCTTCGGGATGCTCGGTATGAGATACAACAGCAGCTGGCCCTAGTGCAAGTGGGAGATTGTTAGTTGTGTGTATGCCCTAGAGGCCAGTATTGTACAGATTATGTATATTATATTGGATGCTTGGACATATATAGAGATGACTTTCTTGCTCGACATGATAGTATGCTATCTGGTTACTCTTTATCTTAACATGTACACTAGTCTCTTTATACTGTCTTATAGTTACATGTTGGTAAAGCCCTTAGGATTTGTACTTGACTACCTGGACTATGATGCAGATCATACTAGTGGGGACATGGTAGTCCATAAGTACATCCTTTAAGGTCCCTAGTCGTGGGTGTATCGAGACGGGGCATCGATATACCAGAGTAGACTAGCGTATACGCTTCTCGACCCATGAGATGGGCGATGGATGATCCCATATCCATTGGTGTTTGACATCAGAGATGGTATACGGGTGCTCAGTGGAGACTGGGTACACTGGACGGACTCGCCGAGAACTCCCAGATGGTATTATACCTCACGTCAGATGGCAGTTCTCAGGTGACACTTGTACAGGTTAGTCTGTAGACCCGAGATCGTCATAGAGTCTCGTGTGATTCCCACTGTGCTTTGATCTCCACCTTACCACGTCCATGAGGGCGTGCAAAACGGTGGTCTTTGGGCACAGTCCCGAGTCACATGGAGGCAATGAGCGATAGGAGGGGTTTCGTCTCTCCCGGTATTGGGGGTTGATGTTGCGCTGTGCTCGATTGGCCGTAACAGGGAAGTCCCTGGCCAGGGCTGATCAGAGATTTGCTGGTAAGTGTTACCAGTAGTTTCTCGACCCGTTACGAGCCTCACATCAGCACGACTTATCGGGTTATTGGGGTCTGACGTATACCACCCCTAGACTTGATGTGCGACATATCAGACGAAGAGACCGGACTGTATGGTAAGTGTTACTGGTCGGATTCGCAGGAGTGTGAGCGGGCTAGCTCGTCGATCTTCTGATCGCTCAATACCCGGGTGGCCGTTACGTTTAGCAGACCGCTTGCGGCTTGTGGGTGCTTGATATGATCATCATCTGCTACCGGCGTATTGACGAGTCTTTAGAGTCCTACACAGAGGTTTTCTGGCTCAAGCGAAACGAAATAGGAGCGCATATGAGATATGTGCGGGACCGAGAATAATGCGTGTATGTGATACCGCATTTCATTCTCGCGATATATGTTTCGATTGGTTATATTCGATATGACCTAGTTATCGAATCATTGATTCGATAAATCGATACATTGGATTCTAGTCGGTTATGTGCGACATGACCGGATCATTGAATCAAATGTTGATTTAATGATTTAATGCATAATTATATATTTGATATATTGCATTGCATTAACTAGTATTGGTTCACTTTAAACGGATTTTTTCTTACTTGGATTGCACATTGTATATGTGATATACTTTCGTGCACATCTTTGTATCATGTTTGATGATACTTGATCACATAGTTAAGTTTATAGAATTAATCCATGGTTAATTTGATAATTAGGGTTTTGCATATTCATTTAATTATTTATTTATTTGTTTATTTATTTATTTGAAATGAGTTAAGATAAGAATGGTGGCTCTTTTTGTTTTAAGTTGAAGCTTCATGAAGCTTTGACTTTGCTAACCATCCTTATCTTCATGCTTAACCCTAACCCATCCAATTGACCATGGTTAATTCTCTACACTTAACCCTAGTTCAAGTTATGATAAGTATTTGATTTAAATTTATTTTTAACACAAGACTTATCATATTCTTTTCTTGAGCTCATTTTCTTCTTCTTCTTCAAGCTTGCTACTCCAATGGCAACTTGAGTTTTAGTGAGAGAAATCCAAATCTAAAGTGAACCCACCTCCTATTTCTTCACCCTCTACCTCTTGCCAAGTTGTTTTGGGTGTTTACTTCACAAGTTTCACAAGTTTGTGAAGTCGAAGCTTGAGTTTGTGCAACCTCGACGTAGATCGTCTTTGACACAAAGCCGACGACCTATTCCGCACGTTTCTCCGATGAAGCCGTCACGAGAGTCCAAGCTTCAAGATGGACAGCGAGAAGACTTCGTTGCGGAGCCGTGGAGGTGGATATCCGGATCTACAAAGGTCGTAATTTCCGTATCCTAGTAGTTAAGTGTTAACTAGCTTTTAGTTTCGCCTAGAATTCTAGCGACGATCCGTAGTCTAGGGTTTCTCGGCACCAAAAATTTTAAAATGGCATGTTCGATGCCTTGTGAGACCTTACTAGAGTGCCAAGGAACCTTTCAAAAACCAATTAGCCTAAGTGTGGTGTACTGAAGGTAATACGTAAAGACATATAAAGGGATTACATTAAGGGCAAAGGAAATTGCGACTACTAACATTCACGGCGAAACAACGTATACCCCTGCCACTCCTATATCACCTTTACATTTCTCCCGAACACTCTGTATCACTACGAAGATCTACATTTCTTGGATATTCCATCGTATAATTACATACGAACTCGAAGGAACTTGTTCCAGTTCGAGGATGGTTTCTAGTTCTGGAGAAATAGAATAGGATTATTCAGTTGTCTTTTCTCTTTACCTTCTCTCAGGGTGTGAGGGCTCCTGGTCTTAGGAGTGTACACCTATTGCGCTTATTGGATAGTCTTCTTACAAACCATAGGCTGGTGCCGAAGGGTGGGGAAGGAAGAAAATCAATTAGCCTTAGTATGGTGTACTGAAGGTAATAAGTAAAGACATATAAAGGGATTGGAGTGATGGCAAGAAAGTATACGGTTACTGTCATGAATCTGGATAGTGCAAGAGACATTACTAGGAATACCCGCTTACCCCTTCGAAACATTTTCATGTTTCAGTTTTACTGAGCGGTATTAATTGAAAACTGTTTTCCTAATTAAATTCTAACTCCAGGGTATGTATTTACCAGATTTTATTCTCACATCTGTATGACGTTACAGATGGTGAGTGGGAGTAAGAAATTAGGAATTGGGTGATTAGATCCTCTATATATTGGAATTCTTTGTAATTGGTGATATTTGAGGAAATCACTTTGGTTTTGCCTGACGGCAAATATTTGGTTTTGAATATCCGTTTTTATGCACCAATTTCAAACTGATATATCTGTACGTTTATTTTATAAAGTGAGATATTACTTTTTGAAATTATGTCTATGGCATATACCTATATCAGTTGATAGTTAGGTAAGGTGCATTCAACAACGGTGTAATTTTTCATAACCATAGTGCAGTTTTCAACCTACGACGCATAGGGTTTGAGTTGTTAAACTCAATGGACTTATATAAAGTATTGTATGTTGTCCGATGTCCGTTAGGACAAAGGGGTTAGTACTCGTACTATATTTTGTTTACTCGTGACTTCTCTGGTTTTAGACAAGTATTTCATTGAAATACAAGGTCCAAGTTTTGAGAAAATAAAAGTATAAGAATAAAGTAGACAACCATATGTTGTAAGTATCAGGATTCTTCAAGCTGATCGAAGATGTAGATACTTATATTGGTATTCCGTTATAAGTAACAGTTTTGAGAAATTGCTTCTCTTTCAGGTTACTCATGCGTGGATGTATTCCTGAATGAGTAATGTTGTATGGCCTTCTTCCATTTGGTTGATATGCACTGGAAATGGCTGCATAATTTTTGAATCTGGTTCCAATTAAATTCGTTCCTTTGTTTCTATATTGGATATATAGAATGGATTCATATCTTAACGATGTTAAGGTATATGGAGTTGTCCGGCTGATACTTAAAACTAGAATCTGGACAAACTCAAGGCACATTTTAGTAATGACTGTTTGTAGGTTATCACAGGCTTTGACGAGGGATAACATTCTACCATCTGGAAGATCAATAGTTATATTTTTCTTGACTTGCCACCAGTTTTAGTAAATGGATTCTTTTCAGAAAACATTAGCGGGAGTATGGTAGAACTGGAAATAATTCCAGAACCACAAACGATTACTGAAAATTTAATAGAACCTAAGGATTCAAATAGTTCAGATGATCCATTAGCCACTCCACAGATTTGGTGGGTAACCTCAAGCACCCGAGAGATACTTCGGTCTCCTCAGAGACGGTGACAGGGAGGTTTTTGATTACTCAAACTTGCCACTATTGCTGTTCTAGACTATGAGGTCTGGCAGGAGGATGAGTATACTGTCGTTCTAAACTAGCTTTAGAAGTGTACGTGTATATGACTCTGCCAGAGGGTTGTTGTGGTCAGTGGGAGCAGCGGAAGCATAGTGGGCAAGTAGCTTATGTCTATTTATAGACTAAAGCAGGTATAGCGGAGATAGATCATCTATTTTTGATGTGACGGTCATAGAGTTTGATTTCATCAGAATAAGAGATGGATATGGTAAGAAAGTAGTAGGGAGTGATGTCCAAGTAATTGGATGACATGCACTTAATAGGAAGAATCTTCCTATACTACGATCAGTTATACTGTGGTTGTTACAAGGTGGTTTCTCCATATAGGATATGAATAAAATATCAAGGATTCTGGTGACTAGATCTATGGTTTTAGATCTAGATTTGGGAAGTGTCCCAATTCGGGTACTTTAACATTATTCTAAAGTGTTTTAGAATGGACGACACCTGGCGTGGTGGTGTACCCGCAGGTGATGGAGTCACCCTCTCTAAAGATATGTCTTTTAGACTGAAGAGGAGAGGGATTTGCATGATTGGCATATCATTTTCTTAGGCAATTGATTCAATCATGAGATGTCAAGTACAACACCAGACATTGATTTTGCACAGGCTGCAATAAGTATATATTAATCCAATCCTGGAGAAACGTTGGGAAGCAGTTATGAATATAAGTGGATATTCTTGGTATATGATAACGGCAGCCTCCTTCAGGAGACGGTTATCATATCTGGCTTCCAAGATGACCTGGATGACAGAGTGACTGTCAGAGTTATTATTTTCCCACTTTTGAGGGGCGGTATGTTGGACAGGTGGTCCAAGCGGATACCGTGGAAGGCATGACGCAGGATACTGATTAAATTCAGTGCATGATATAATCTAAGAAGTTTGTTGGATTTGGAGTTCATCTGTGAACTGGGTCCCAACAGATATCCAGACAAATTCTATGATAGGTATTGCTCATTTCGGGAGATAGTCTTTCTCTGCGAAGCTGAGATATAGAGAGAGATAAAGGTAGAAACATTGGAGCGGATCCATTCACTGAGACTATTTCTCGAACGCAATAGTTTCACAAACGAGCATTGTGAGACTGATTAGTAGGGAAGTTGGGTGTTCGGTATCATACGGGCTGTGAGTTTGCGACACCGTAATTCTTAGCCTTAAATGCATGTGGGAGATTGTTGGTTATAGTGCCTTCAAGGTAATTATTGTAATCACAGACAGGTGATTATGATGATTGAGGGAGGACCTATATGGATAGAACAGTCTTACTCAAAGTGACAATATGCTATCTGGTTTGTTTTTATCATCATGTACATGTATTATGTGGTATTACAGATCACTATTATATGTTGATAACTCCCATAGGATTCTTTCTAGACTACCAACATTATGATGGCGATCATATACGTAGGAGCTGGGTGGTCTATAAGCACATCCTTAAACGTCCCTAGTCGTGGGAGTATCGAGATTGGGCATTGATACTCCAAAGTAGGCAGTGTGTACTTATCGAGACCCCAACGAGGGACGGTGGTCGGTCTCACAAGCCATTGGTGTCAGTTAGTCACCTAAGATAGTATACAGGTGCTCATTGGGTTATGAGTACACAGGACGGACTTGCCGGGAACATGCTAGTTGGTATTATACCTATTGTCAGATAGCAGTTCCCAAGTGACATGTGTACAGGTTAGTCTGTCAACCTGAGATCGTCATTTATCTCGTGTGAGTTCCTACTGTGCTTTGATTACTACCCTACCACGGCTCAAAGGTGTCATGCAAACAGGTTTTAATTGGATACAGTCCTGAGCCACATGGAGGCAGTGAGTGGATCGTCGGGGATTCGTCTCTCCCGGTATTGGGGGTTGATGTGGCGAGGTGCACGGGTGGCCATCACCAGAAATCCTTGGCCATAGTAGTCGAGAATTACTGATTTGGATCAGTAGTTTCTCAGTTGGTGATGGGCTTCATACCGACACGAAATATCGCGTTATTAGGGGTCTGACTTTATCCACCCTCTAGACTCGATATGCGATACTCTTAGATGAATGGACTGGACTGTTCGGAGATTGTCACGGACAGGCTCAGTAGGGGTTCGGATGAGTTTGCTCGTCGCCCTTCCTTTCGCTCAATACCTAGATAGCCGTTCGTACAGCTAGTTTCGCTGACGTGCTTGTGGTTAAACGCACTGCCAGTGTATTGACGAGTCTTTAGAGTCCCACACAGAGGGTTTTCCTGCTTCGGGTGAAACGATGTAGAGGCCGTATGGTTTTACGGCGGGGTTCGATTATATACGTGCACTTGTGCGCGTATCATGATTCGGACGGATAATACTAGTGGGCTTTGGTTTAAGCCAGATCTTAGTATTATATTATTGGATTATTTTCGTCTCTATGTATTCGTATTTTTTAGAATACGAATACGGGTATGTATATACGGATGAGGGGTATTCTTGTAATTTATTACAAGGTGCTTCTAGAAGATGCCACCTCATTTTTTTTATAACCATTTTTTTAAATGGTTAAATGAGGTGGAGGGATGATGTGTGATTTTGCATTTATGGATGCATGGCTTTGTGGTGATTCATAGGGGTGACTCATGGTTCACTATTGTGGCATGCTTGATATTTATTTTGGTGTTGTGAGAATTTTTGATGATGCTTGATTCATTTCTTTTGTTCACAACACTTAGCCATTTTCTATGGTTGCTTCACTCTTATCTCCTCTTGGTTCTTCTTCTACGTCCACCCTAAATGTCTTATATGTTGAGAAACCTAGAGTGTTTGGAGACAAATTAATCCATCATTAGATTCTATATCCTCTAGGTTATTTAGTTTAGCGAATTAGGTACCCTAGTTACCTCGATAATGAGGTTGGAGCTCGAATTACAAATCCTCGGGTGGATCATCTTCGATGGAGGGAGACCGGCGATCAAGCTTGATCATGGTAGTCTTTAGGAGCTTAGGAAGATGGTAGAAGACTGAAGGACTCGGATCATTCGGTATAACCATTCTAAACTTCTCTTTAGTTTGCAAGCTTTAGGTTTATGGTAGATCCGGGTTATAGGGTTGTTCTAGCGCCAATTTTGAAAACTTTTGTTCTGCAAACGGTCACGGTAGATGGCCAGGACGCTGGCATAACCCAACACTATATACTTTCATGTTATTAGCAATGGTGTCGATGAGGTTGTGGCTAAAGCCACCAGGGTTTGAAGAGGAACCAGCCATGGGATCTATGATGAAACGTTCCTAGTGACAATTGACCCATTATTATAGAAGTTTCGATAAAAAAATAAGCATTAAATACGACAGTTAAAAGGCCATACTCATGAATCGACAACATGCGTGCACTAACCAAAAATGGTAAGTGACCATGGATATAAATTAGAGGAAAGCCCTAATTAATGCTATCATTAATAAAAGGCAAAAGAAAAAAATTATACTAAAAAGGAAAAAATGACTTACGGACCCTCGGAGGAAAGAAAAGGCTCGGAAAACTTCCCTCACTCGATCAGAGCCTCCTAAACATGATGGGCATGAAGGACCGCCACCTGCTTGGTGATTGGCTCCATCCTTTCTAGATAAGTGATACGCTAAGCATCGGCCTCTCGAGGAACGAGCACTTGGTCGAGGCAACGCTGCACGGCATCATGTTGCGCGCGGTGGTGTCCCAGAGCTGCCTCGGTGTTAGCAGCCCGACGATTCCACTTGGCTAGTTCCTCCTCCGCCGTACAGCATGACGTAGCCAGGCCACCCCTTACTTTCATAGTCTACGGACCTCTTCAACAGGACCCTTATGCGTTTTTAAGTCCTCCTCCAGTTGGAAGAGGACACGCCGATGGGCGAGCATCAACTCTAGGGTACCACTTACTTCCCTAGATATAGGCTCGGAAAGGAACCCGAGTTCTTGAAAGACATCCAAAGTATGCTGGGTCTCTTTGAGATGGCCGAGCATCGGGCAGTGGTGATATAAAGGCCATAACCGATCGAAAGAGGAGGCGAAGCCCCAACGAGCCGATATGAAAAGGGGTGCTGACCTGCTCATGAAGGTGGTAAAGAAACATAACGTATTGGTCCAGAGAATCATTATCGGAGCCACGACGCACCAAGTCTAGGGTCAGCATGTCCCGTATCCTATTGAAGATGGCATCCCCATTTGGAACGAAACAGAGGGATGCCATGTGGAGGGCAAAATTATGCAACACCCAGCCGTGGTCAAGGAGGTCTTTGCCGAGGCAGAATATTGGTGGGTCCTCGAGACGACGGCAATGGTTGTTCATCACTACCGGAAGACATGCAGGGTGTTTCGACATGCTAGATTGGAAAGAGAGAGAGAGAGAGAGAGAGAGAGAGAGAATTCGATATGAATATGCTAAAGAGGGTTCACCCTATATTTATATGCAAGCATTCGAAACTGATTCAAGTTGGGACACGACGGTTCATATTAAAAAATTATTGTTAGTTATATATATTCCCTAGAGGCCATTGTTGTACATATGATGTATAATAGTGGATGCTTGGATATATATAGAGAGGACTTTCTTGCTCGTCATAATAGTATACTATTTGGTTTCACTTTATCTTAATATGTTAACTTGTATTAGTTTACTGTCTTGATCTCACATGTTGATAAAGCCCTTAAGATATGTACTCGACTACTGGGACTATGATGAGATCATACTAGTGGGGCCAGGGTAGTCAACGAGTACATCCTATAATTGTTCCTAGTCGAGGGTGTATCGAGACAGGGCATCGATACACCAGAGTAGACTAGCGTATACGTATCTTAACCCATATGATGGGCGATGGATGATCCCATATCCATCGGTGTTTGACATCAAAGATACTGTACGGGTGCTCAGTGGAGACTGGGTACACTGAACGGACTCGCCGAGAACTCCCAGATGGTACTATACCTCACGTCAGATGGCAGTTCTTTGGTGACACTGGTACAGGTTAGTCTGTAGACCCGAGATCGTCATAGAGTCTTGTGTGATTCCCACTGTGCTTTGATTTTCACCTTACCACGTCTAAGAGAGCGTGCAAAATGGTGGCTTTTGGGTACAGTCCCGAATCACATGGAGGCAATGAGCGATAGGAGGGGATTCGTCTCTCCCGGTATAGGGAGTTGATGTTGTGCTGTGTTCGATTGGCTATAACTGGAAGTCCCTGGCCAGGGCAGATATTGAGTACTGCTGGTAAGTGTTATCAGTAGGTTCTTGACCTGTTATGAGCCTCACATCGACACGACTTATCGGTTAATGAGGTTTGACGTATACCACCGCTAGACTAGATATGCAACATATCAGACGAAGAGACCGGACTGTATGGGAGTGTTACTGATTGGATTCACAGGAGAATGTACAGGCTTGCTTGTTGATCTTCTGATCGCTCAATACCTGGGTGGATGTTACGTTTAGCTGACCGCTTGCAGCTTGTCGGTGTTTGATATGATCATCACCTACTGCCGGCGTATTGACGATTCTTTAGAGTCCTACACTTAGGTTTCTTGACTCAGGCAAAATGGAGTAGGAGCACATATGTGATATGTGCGGGACCAAGGATAATACGATATGAGATACCGTATTCTATTCTCGCGATATTTGATATCGGCCGGGTATATATGATATAGCCGGGTCATCGGATTAAGTGTTGATTCGATAAAATGATACAGTTTATATTAGTCGGTTATTTGAGAAATAGCCGGATTGTCGGATCAAGTGTTGATTCGATAATTTAATGTATAATTATATATGTGATATATTACATTACATTATCTGATATTGGCTCGCTTTATTGATTTATTTTTCTCACCGGATAATACATTGATATATATGAGATATATGTTAATTGTATTATTTTCTTTTGTTACAAAAATATATTATATATGTGATATATAATATTGTAACAAGTTATGATTACAAATGCAACATGATTAGTAGAGATTAAACATGATTAGGGTTTGATTTGGGTTAATCTTTTCTAGAAGCTTTTAGAAGCTTTTCTTTTGTTTTGAGCTAAGATATTATGTGTTGATATTTTGGAGATATTTTCCTAACCCAACCCACACCCTTTAACCCTAGTTAAATCTCTACAATGGTTAAGTATTTCTTGATTTAACCATGGTTGCAATTGTAATGATATAACATTTTTCATTATTCATCACAAAAGATAATTCATTCTTCTTCTTCTTCCTTGAGCTCTCAAAAAACTTTCTAGGATTTTCTTTTGTGATGGATTAGTGTGAGATTATGAAAACAAAAGAGAGCATAAATCCTACTTCATTATCCTCATCTAATCTAGCTAATTAGATTAGGGTGTTCACTTCATTAATACTTGATTAGTGAGTGAGAGCTTAAGTTAAAGAAATTTCAAGGTAGATCATCTTCGAAAAGGAAGACTTCAAGCAAGCATGGATCATTCGGGTTGTGGAGCTTCTCTTGAGTCTGGGAGATCATGGATCGCGGCGAAAGGACTACTACTCGGAGCTTATAAAGCGAAGGAGCGGACTACAAAGGTTATAATCCCTCTCTCTTAGTTGTAAAGATATTTACTTGCATATTTAACCCTAATTATCTAGCAAAGATCCTCGCTTTAGGTTGTTCGACACGTCTAAATTTTAAATCGGGTATGGTTGATGCCTTATAGACCCTTGTGACAGTGCCTAGTAACCCTACAGTGGTATCAGAGCCTAGCTAGAGCATCAGGCAACGTGTATACGAAGTTAAAAGTCCGATCGAACCCCGAAACGTCAAAAATGACCCCCTCTCTGGAAAATTTTTTAAAAAGTGGTTTTTTCAACATTAAAAATACTCAGAAAATTCAGCAGGTGATCTAAGGATTGCTGTAAAATACGAAACCCTAACTCCCTGAAGTCGCTGCGGAACCGTGGCAGGAGCATGCTTTGCGCGGCGGTTCCGCGGTCGTACTTGGGAATCAGGGAGTCGTATTTGTAGGGTCAATCCGTAGGTGTAAGTATATACTTCTAGGAATTTTTAATATTACTCAAGTGTTGAGTTTTCTGGAGATCATTTGTATTCGTTGATTCAATCAGAAAGTTTAATTTCGTTTAGTTTTCCGGATAATTTAGAACGTGTTAAAATGTTCGAACGGATATCAATAACTCTCTTTTTCCCGACACGAAAAATTTTCAAGTGTTGAATATCTCTTGAGTTTAAAACTTATGGAAAAACATGCAAGCATATCTGTGGACCCTATAGAAGAACGTAACCTTAACTCGATTATGTGACCGTCAAAACTTCCACTAAACCCTTGGGTTTGTGGTAGTTTAGCGTTGCCACATGTGAGGCGTTGGTTTGACCCTTCTACGGCTGGTTCATTGGGGCGGTGACATGTTCTGGGATTTTTTGAACTCCGCTCAAGTGTTGAGCTATTTGGGAATTCTTGGGTGTTTGATTATTCGATCGGAAAGTTTAATATTGTCTATTTATCTGGAATGTGATACAATATGTGGAATTCATATAGTTAGGCATGAAATGCGAAGTATGTGATATTTCGGATTTATGATGTCTAAAGAGATTGTGGATTCCAAATGTTGTAGTTTTACACTTTCTTTTCTGTGACCGTAAGCATAGTGTGTGGGGTATCGCCGGCTTCGTTGCTATACATCAACGACAATCGGGATACGCATACTTGCTTACGTTGATGATATAAGATATTATGTGTTGCTATGATATGTTATATTGGATCGTCATGTTCTGAATAGCCGGGGGTTTTATGTGAGATGAGGGTTTTTATTTTCATTCATGTAAAATTCATTTGTATGTAATATTCTTTTATTGGGGCACTTTCGGGATGAGGTTGATGTCACCATTGTATATTATTTACTTTTCCGCATTAGGTAGACCCAAGGAGGGGAGCACAAGTAACCGGGTTCTAGGGTACAGTGGGAGGCCATCTCGAGGAGTCGAGACCGGGTATCCTAACCCTAGAATTGGCAGTGTTGCTTTCCGTTCTTGTAGGGGTCTAGGGATGTGGGTTTGGCTATTCATCGTGACCGTGGAATCCGTGGTTTATACAGGTTCGATGTAAAACACGGACGTCCTAGTATATCCAATGTTTCATATGTTATCTTCTGCTGCAATGTTCTGTGATGAGATCATATTACTGCCTGAGACGAATGTTTATACTATATATATGATATATAAATATTACATCTTTCGTTTCTTCTGTGATGCTTAGGAAGCATAATTGATGGGTTTTTATTAATGAGATTAATAAAAGAAAAGAAACCTAAAAGATGTTGTAGAATCAAAACTTTATAAAAAGGGTAGCTACAGTTCTTGCTTTGCACAGCGGTATATATGATATACCCTGCATCTTATTCGATGAAGAAAGAGCCGAGATCCCTTCACCGGGAGTGACCTCTGTAGCAAAACTGGAAGATGCTACAAACTCGCGGTTTTGTTTTTTGATTGCTTCTATAGTTCTTGCTTTGCACAGTGGTATATATGATATACCCTGCACCTTATTCGATGAGGAAAGAGCCGAGATCCCTTCACCGGGAGTGACCTCTTTAGCGAAACTGGAAAAGCCTCAAAGACACTCCTTTTCAAAATCACTTGTTTCTACAACGATATCAAGTTCATTACGCTCATGGTTTTTCTGAAAAAACCTGCGTAGCCCTCCGTCATTTCAGATAAATAATATTTAGTATTCGTGCTATGTTTGTTGACTTAGTCAAGGCGTAGTGTAAGGTGTAATTAATCCCGGCTAGTCTTTCCTTTTAGGGTTTGAAGGAAGATTTGATGAAAACTGTGGGAGACATCCTGATTAGATAAGATAATAACCAATCTAATCTTGCTAGAGCATACGCTAAAGTGTTTCCTTCTCTCTCTCTCCAGGTAGCGACCATATCAGGCCTTAATCAAGATAATAATATGGATGTATTGACTGAACCCGCTTATTATACTGAGCAGGGGAACGTTGGTCCCGTTCTTTCTTATAAGTGTTATAAGACTGAACAGGGAATAGGACAATATCTGGATTCTCACGCCGCCCAAACGAAGAACAAGTATGTTGATGCATCTTCTTCGGGTATGTTAGTTATTGAGAACTGTTTCTCAGTTCACCCTATGTCCTGGGTATTAGATACCGGATCGGGATCCCACATATGTAAATTGTTACGTGGGCTACGTAAAGGTAAAGAACTGGGAAAGGGTGATCATTCCGTACAAGTAGGGAATGGTACAAATATTGCAGCCAAAGCAGTTGGCGAATATCACCTTATATTACCAAGTAGTAATACATTGATTCTGAATGAGTGCTATTATATACCGAACATGATGTGCAACATTATATCAGTTTCTTTATTAAGTAAAGAAGGGTATAATTTTGTAATACAGGATAATTTTATGAACATCTTCTTAAATCAAAAGTTGATTGGATCAGGCTCGTTACATAATGGCATATTCATTCTCAATCAAAATACAGTCCTTAATATACAAAACACACACAAGAGGAAAAGTTCAGAAATGAACGAGTCCTTCTTGTGGTATTGTAGACTTGGTCATATCAATGCGACACGGCTAGCTAAGTTACATAAGGATGGATATTTGAATCCGTTCGAATTATCATCTTATGATACTTACCATTCATGTCTCAAAGGTAAAATGACCAAAACTCCGTTTAGTGGACACGGAAAAAGAGTTGAGGAACTCTTAGGACTGGTACATAGTGATGTATGCGGTCCCATGTCTACACATGCCAGGAACGGTTCTTCCTACTTTATTACATTCACTGACGATCTCTCTAGATACGGACATGTGTTCCTGATGAAACACAAGTCTAAAGTTTTTGAGAAATTCAGAGAATATAAGAACGAAGTAGAGAACCAAACGGGCAAAAGTATTAAGATCCTTCGATCTGATCGAGGAAGAGAATACTTGAGCAATGAGTTCCTGGACTATCTAAAAGAGAATGGGATTCTCTCTCAGCTTACTCCTCTTTATACACCACAGTACAACGGTGTATCGGAGCGGAGGAATCGCACCCTATTAGATATGGTGCGCTCTATAATGAATACAGCTGAGTTACCTATTTCCTTTTGAGGGTATGCGCTTGAGACAGCCATATACCTATTGAATCTATTTCCATCTAAATCTGTACCCACCACACCATATGAGATATGGAGTAGGAAGAGACCATATTTTAAAAGAGTTAAGATATGGGGTTGTACGGCTTATGTCAAAAGGAAAAATCTGGACAAGCCCGAGGCACAATCAGTTCTTTGCAAGTTTGGGGGATATCCAAAGAATTCTCAAGGATATTTATTCTACCTAAGTGAGAAACAAAAAGTGTTTGTTTCTCAACATACCACCTTTTTAGAAAAGGAATTTCTTGCAAAAGAAATTAGTGGCGAAGAGGTAGAGCTGGAAGAGGTTCCAGCGACACAAACTGCAACAGAAGATTTAGTGGAACCAGATGATTCAGTAGTACCCAACGAACCCCGGCCTCTTCGCCGATCTAGTAGTGTTTCTCATCCACCTAAAAGATACTACGGTTTTCTCATTGATGGTGGGAGCGAGGATTGCATCATGGAAGATGATGACCCGACTAGTTTCGAGCAGGCCATCACGAGTGGTGACTCTGTGAAATGGCTGGATGCAATGCGATCTGAGATAGAATTCATGTACACCAACAAAGTATGGACTTTGGAAGTTGCTCCTGAAGGGGTAACACCCATTGGGAGAAAGTGGATCTTTAAGAAGAAACTTGGTGTATATGGAAAAGTTGAGACTTACAAAGTTAGACTTGTTGCAAAGGGTTTTCGTCAACGACCAGGTGTGGATTATGACGAAACCTTTTCTCCAGTAGCTATGCTTAAGTCTATCCGGATCTTACTTACCATAGCTGCATACCATGACTACGAAATTTGGCACTGGGACTACTGGGACTATGATGAGATCATACTAGTGGGGCCAGGGTAGTCAACGAGTACATCCTATAATTGTTCCTAGTCGAGGGTGTATCGAGACAGGGCATCGATACACCAGAGTAGACTAGCGTATACGTATCTTGATCCATATGATGGGCGATGGATGATCCCATATCCATCGGTGTTTGACATCAAAGATAGTGTACGGGTGCTTAGTGGAACTGGGTACACTGAACGGACTCGCCGAGAACTCCCAGATGGTATTGTACCTCACGTCAGATGGCAGTTCTCTGGTGACACTGGTACAGGTTAGTCTGTAGACCCGAGATCGTCATAGAGTCTTGTGTGATTCCCACTGTGCTTTGATTTCCACCTTACCACGTCCAAGAGGGCGTGCAAAACGGTGGCTTTTGGGTACAGTCCCGAATCACATGGAGGCAATGAGCGATAGGAGGGGATTCGTCTCTCCCGGTATAGGGAGTTGATGTTGTGCTATGTTCGATTGGCTATAACTGGAAGTCCCTGGCCAGGGCAGATATTGAGTACTGCTGGTAAGTGTTATCAGTAGGTTCTCAACCTGTTATGAGCCTCACATCGACACAACTTATCGGTTAATGGGGTCTGACGTATACCACCCCTAGACCAAATATGCAACATATCAGACGAAGAGACCGGACTGTACGGGAGTGTTACTGATTGGATTCACAGGAGAATATACAGGCTTGCTTGTTGATCTTCTGATCGCTCAATACCTGGGTGGCTGTTATGTTTAACTGACCGCTTGCAGCTTGTGGGTGTTTGATATGATCATCACCTACTGCCGGCGTATTGACGATTCTTTAGAGTCCGACACAGAGGTTTCTTGACTCAGACAAAACGGAGTAGGAGCACATATGTGATATGTGCAGGACCGAGGATAATACGATATGAGATACCATATTCTATTCTCACGATATTTGATATCGGCCGGGTATATGTGATATAGCCGGGTCATCGGATCAAGTGTTGATTCGATAAAATGATACAGTTTATATTAGTCGGTTATTTGAGAAATAGCCGGATTGTCGGATCAATGTTGATTCGATAATTTAATGTATAATTATATATGTGATATATTACATTACATTATCTGATATTGGCTCGCTTTATTGATTCATTTTTCTCACCGGATAATACATTGATATATATGCAATATATGTTAATTGTATTATTTTCTTTTGTTACAAAAATATATTATATATATGATATATAATATTGTAACAAGTTATGATTATAAATGCAACATGATTAGTAGAGATTAAACATGGTTAGGATTTGATTTAGGTTAATCTTTTCTAGAAGCTTCTACAAGGTTTTCTTTTGTTTTGAGCTAAGATATTATGTGTTGATATTTTGGAGATATTTTCCTAACCCAACCCACACCCTTTAACCCTAGTTAAATCTCTACAATGGTTAAGTCTTTCTTGACTTAACCATGGTTGCAATTGTAATGATATAACATTTTTCATTATTCATCACAAAAGATAACTCATTCTTCTTCTTCTTCCTTGAGCTCTCAAAAAGCTTTCTAGTTTTTTCTTTTGTGATGGATTAGTGTGAGATTATGAAAACAAAAGAGGGCATAAATCCTACTTCATCATTCTCATCTAATCTAGCCAATTAGATTAGGGTGTTCACTTCATTAATACTTGATTAGTGAGTGAGAGCTTGAGTTAAAGAAATTTCAAGGTAGATCATCTTCGAAAAGGAAGACTTCAAGCAAGCATGGATCATTCAGGTTATGGAGCTTCTCTTGAGTCCGGGAGATCATGGATCGCAGCGAAGGGACTACTACTCGGAGCTTATGAAGCGAAGGAGCGGACTACAAAGGTTGTAATCCCTCTCTCTTAGTTGTAAAGATGTTTACTTGCATGTTTAACCCTAATTATCTAGCAAAGATCCTCGCTTTAGGTTATTCGGCACGTCTAAATTTTAAATCGGGCATGGTTGATACCTTATAGACCCTTGTGATAGTGCCTAGTAACCCTACAATTAAAGAGTAGTATGTATTAATTTTCCAAGAGGGGCAATGATTTGGAAAGATATTTTTTCAAATCCCTAGAGATTATGTTTGGATAAAAGATCTTTCCAAATCTATCGATAAAAAGAAAAGCATGGGGAAAAATATCAAATATAAATATATGAAAAGAGATAAGTCGCAAATCCAGTTCGGCCAATTACGGCATTGTTAAAATAAGAAGGCCGACCACAATACAACCCGGTCGGCTCAACCCAATTAAACAAGAAAAAGGGGGAGGAGTTCGAATTCTATAAACTGAGCTTAGCCCTTACACTGGACATCAATGTCAGCGTTTCCGCATCTGAGATTTCAAGATGGAGACGAAAGGAGTGAAGAGATTGTTTCCGTTTGGAATGATCCTGGGCAAGTAAGGTATAACAAGTCTGCATCTCCTCCCACACTTGGGGTTCATTATGAAGTCGGCCTTTTGGTTCTCTTAACCTTTGTTCGGCTACCATATGCTGAACACGAAGGTCATCAACCTCAGAGGCGGCACGGTCCAGTCATTCCGGAGAAGGGTGGGCAAGTTCTCTAGGTTAGCCGACAGTTGCTCAAACTTGTTAAGAAGATCCTGATCCTGCACCATGGCCCTGATGTTGTGGTTATAAAAGGCTCATTCCCCCATAACTTGCTCCACCAAGCTTTTCACCTCACCGACAGCGGTTACGAGGGATTTCAGTGACATCAATGGAGTATCGGACCTAACACCTCCTTTAAGAAGGTATGGGATACGTCCCCGATCGATCTGGACAAAGCATCTAGGATCTCCCTTAGACTGGCATATATTCCTCTGGAGCTGAGATGATAAGAGAAGCACCTGAACTAGAGGCCTCACTGGCGGCTGAAGAAGAAACAACTTCGGCCAAGGGGACTGGAATCGGTTGGGGCACGACAGAATTGAACACATATGTTGTATAGGCATTGATTTCCGGGAAACAAAGGACACGGGTCTAAGAATAAATACATGGACTACATGGGATATAGAATATCTTACTTGGCAGTCAAGGGGAGGTGTTACTTCATCATTAGCTATATCAATGACAGTCGCCGAAAATGAATGTGGAACATACACGATAGCCTCCATCTTGGGCAAAGATGAAAAGAAAGGTTGGATTGTTAGGATCCAAAATAAATTTTTGAAAGAACGATAGGATAGGAATATGTATATATCTGTTGATCTGCTATATAACCAACAGAGGCTGATGGATTCACGGGTGAAGAGGCTCGAGCGTCCTGATCTACAGCTTCTTGTTCGGCATCGTGAGAAAGGGTTGAGGATACCCTGCCATCGGCGCGCGTGTAACAGTAGTTGAGGGTGATGATGAATGAATATCGGCCGAAGGCCCTTCCTCATTTTCATGCCTGGGTCGGCGATGCAGTGGCTCTTCTTTGGGAGTAACTTTTTCTTCTTCCTCTTCTTCTCCTTCACCTCTTCCGCCTACAGTACTAGCCTCATGATCTTCTGGAAAGTGTGAAAAGTGGACAACCTTTTGCTGTGAAGAAGAAAGAGGCGAAATAACTTGGACTTGAACGGCTGAACACTGTGGATTACTCCTGAAGTGTGAGTCCAAGATGTCCCCGATGGTGCGAGTTATTGCGGAAAGGTCCGGTGCCTATCCCTGCTAGTTCCGGTTGATGTTGCGATCACCACTACGTTTCTGAATTGGGCCACTAACCATCATTTTATTTGATTGTAGTTTTCCTGAGAGATTGTTTTAGTTCCCCTGTCCTCGTGAGTTGGTGCTAAACCAACCACAAGCCTTTCTTCGGTCTTGATTATCCAGCAACGGTAAAATTCCTTCCTTTAGAGACGTGCGTGTAGTAATTAATTCAATAAAAATAACATAAAAGGAGAAAGAGGAAAAAAGAGAACTCACTAGCCTTACGGCCGGGGAAAATCTATCCGTGCCCTTTAATTTTAAAAAAGGTTTTTGTTCTTAATTTTAAAAGGATGATTTTTGTGATTTTTTATTTTATGAATGCAATAGAAAAATAAAAAAAAAAGATGATGAGATTAAGAGAGGTTGAGAAGGAGCCTGATTGTGTTTCGTATCGCTGCTTACAAAAGCTTTCGAAGCATCCGCGATCCTTTGCCACCGATCAACAGATAGAATTTAGCCTCTTGAAAATTCTAAGAAGTTTGAGACGGAGAAGAGATTTTGGGATGTTTTGCCTCTAGAGAGCTCTAAGAGATTGGGGATGAGGAATTCTGAAGAAAGAGGGTAGCTTATACAGTCTTCCCACCGAATCTTTAGAGAAATTTTTGAGATTTGGAAAAATCTACAAATTGGGCACACATGCGGACGACCCTCGTCCGCATGTGTACCAATTTGCCTATTTTTGGCAACTTTGCATGTCCAGATTGATAGAAAATCTTTTAAAAATGAGCAGTGACACGTAAGCAGACGACCGGCGTCCACATGTGTGCTACAGTCGGTAGAAAATTACCAAATTCTTTGTCTTGGCATATAAGTAAAACAATTTTTTTGAACGTCGGGGCGCGCATGCGGACGATGTCTGTTCGCATGTGCGCACCCGACTTATATTTTTGAAAATCTTTAAAATCTTTGAAAATATTTGATTTTTAAAATCCGATTTTGGTAGAAAACGGCTTTGAAATTTGTTTAAATAGCATGCAAAGTCCGTAAGTTAATTTTTCCAAATCCCAACAATTCTAATTTTGGATATGTATGATATGAATGAGAAATATAGCTTAATATACTTTTCATGTCGTCTATAAGAACAGGGTTAGTCCTCGTGTGCGTCATATTGCCTTAAAATTTTTGTAAAAATCTTAAAAAATTTTATAAAATCATTTTGAAGTTCTATGCACAACTTGGTAGTATTTTGAGCTATTTTTACGTACTATATATGTAGTATCCAAAACTAGTAGGTGTGATGGCCGATGGTATGCTCCACATGCATGTACTGGCAACTACTAACTTTCCCATTTGTTTTATTGTTTTGAAAGATAACGCCGTGTCGGTTGTCGCAAGTTCAATTGAGGAAATTCTTCCTATTTTGTCCTATTGTTTTCAAAGGAGGGGATGAGAAGCAATATGTTGGTTTGATGTAGAGATGCTAAATTACGCTAGTTTTATGAATTTTTTTCTTTTTTGTACAGATTTTGAAAACGGGGTTTTCAACACCATAGAAAGTGAATGCCTGTCACGCCCCGCTTCCCAAAGTACGCTAAGATGGCACGTGACATAGCCAACCATGCTACCTGTGGATAGAAAATATCCTTCCACAGTCACATTACGGCTGTAAAGATATCAAGAACAATAATAAACTATCTAACATATGTTCATAAGCCAAAATAAAATGAGTCAAGAATAAAATAATGCGGAAGCAAAAGATCCAATACAAGAATAAACTGGAATGTGCGTCCCATAATGCGGGCTCACATCAGGAATGAAATAATACCGAAAGTAAATGAACTAACTACTAGCAAGTCCTCACTGCTCAGCCTGCTGACTGAAATACTCCTGCTCGGACTGCAGCAAAGATAAGGAATCTGGGCCATGAAAAACTCAGACTTCAGTGCGTCATAATATCAAGCAATACTATAAATAGGGGTAGCAATACATGCAGGTATGAGCATAAATGATAAAACATGCATAACAGTGATATAAGTAAGGACAGTGGGGTAATGTGTAGTGAGTAATCTAAACTGGTCTATTGGGTTAACTACTCTCAATCTTTGAAATCGATTTAATGAATCATCGATGCAACTCAATAGTATCCCGTGCGTGTCCGGGATCACGGTGAAGATTCTCGGGCTGAAACCGAGACATACCGCTAGGCACTAAAAGGAAAAGGGGTGACGATGAATGATGTCAACAGCATCATTCCAAGGCTGGCCTAGCTTCTAAAAGGTAGTGGGTAACGATGGATGATGTCAGCAACATCATCCCAAGACTGGCCTAGCCTCTAAAACTGATCAGTAAAGGTATCGAACTGTCGAGTTACAGGTCAGGTTTCATCATTGATCTCCCCATACCCCCAAGTTATATATGTTCAAGTCATGTATTAAATAATTTGGAGCTAATGCCAACACAGGATCAGGCAGGTACATATTTGTCTGGATAGACAACGGAAGTGTCCGTAGGGACAACAGGTCAGGTTTGTTGGCATTAGTAATAAGATCAGGTAACAGGTAAAGCAATGGTACATCAGATCGAGTCAGGTAGTATATAGGTATCATGTCATGTGAAGAGTTGCACGGTACCATGTCGTGTCAAGCAGTAGGTGTAACAAGTCATGTCAGGGGTGCACAAATTGTCATGTGTGTGCTCATAATCAAACTAACATAAGCATGGGTATACAAAACAAGCATGGGGTACTAATGGAACAATAAAATGGAACATTGTAATGTGATATGCAATCAGGTACAGATTAAGGCATATAGATGCACAGTTATGATTAGGGTTAAAATTAAAGTTCCTATACTAATCAAATTACAATTTATCAAATGTGGAATGTTAATACTTCAATGTTATACATTCAAGTGATCTAGGGATGCAATAATATGTATACTAGACGAGATGGATGCAAACGGGTGTGTGAAAGGTTATACTATTTTATGGTACTATGGGCTATGCAACCAAGCACTATGATATAAATATGGACGTGGGCACAAAATATTGTAATCTAACATGCAACCAGGTATATTTTCATAATTAACTCTAAAAATGACATAAACGGATATCGAATGGTAAAATGTAATATAGGGCACTAAATTCAAACTTCATTTTTAATATATATTTAAATGAATATGAAATAATATAAATAGCATGTAGCAAGTTTTACTTGCCTAGACGGATCACAATACGGGTATACGGAACGTCACACGTCGGCAGGAAAAGTCGCGACGCGCGCACGGTACACGTAACGAAAATAAATAACGTACAAGGTGATCACACGGGTCAGGTATGCTCCCTGGGTCGTCGGGATTGTCGACGTCACGGCCAGCTCCGGCGATCTAGACAAAGACAGAGAACATTTAAAGAAAGCAAAGAAAAGAAAGAAAGGAAAGAAAGAAGAAAGAAAAAAAGAAAAGAGAATGGAGGAGGGAGGAGTGTCCCACTGTGGCGCAGAGAGGAGTTGTGAGGAGTTGACGGGGTCGACGGAGCTCCGGCGAGGTAGTTTGGATGTTAGGGTTAGGTTAGGGTTCAGGTGTTGCGGGTTTCTTATGCAGGGGAGTTCTGGTGTCGGTGTTGGGTTGTTTGGAGAGAGGAGAAAAATGAGGAGGCAACGGCGAGAGGTTGTCGGCGACGGGATGAGATGGTAGTGATGGGTTCTCGGGGTTCTTGTGGGTGCAATGGACTCGGGAAAGTAGAAGAAGAAGAAGATGATGATAATGATGACGAGGAGGAGAGAGAGGAGGCTCTGCTGAGTTGAGAGGTGATAGAGTGATGGAGTTTAGGGTTAGGGTTTGAGGAGGAAGGAGTCGTGATGGCGACGAAGCGAGGGAGCTCGATTTAAAAGAAAAGAAGGAAGAAGGAGATACGAAGAAGGGAGGTGACGAGATCCGCGGGGGGTGACGGGACTCGAGGAATCTACAGTGATCGCGAGAGGAGCGAGAGAGAGTGCGAGAGGAGAGAGAAAGAGGAGAGAGAGAGAGAGAGGCAGTTGCGCTGGGAGAGAGAAAGAGAAGAGGAAAGAAAGAGAGAGATTTGTGTGGGGCCCGGTGAATAGGAGAAGAAGGATTTGATTGGCTCATGGTGGGGCCAGGGGAAAGGAAAGAGAGTTGAGAAAAATCGGATTTAAAAAAATAGGATTTAAATTTTAAAAAAGATTTAAATTGGTTATACAAATCTTCTGAGTTGTTACAGAAAATTTAGAATTAAATTCAAAATTAAATAATTGAATTTTCTTTAGCGGGATATAAAATAAAATATTAATTAAATTTGAATTTAGGCGGGATGCAGAAATATTCCAAAATGCGCCCGGATCGGGTCTAAAATTTAGATTTGAAATACGAAAATTTTATGCAACCTCCAAAATTTAAAATGAAAGATTAGGTAACGAAAATGCATACCCCCAAGAACGGACGCACGTACGTGCGCGTAGCTATCCAAACACGTCCGTTTCACTGAACGGGGTGAGAACACGATGCGCGGACGCTACCACGGGGTTAGGGGTACCATGAAGGCTATGAAATGCAATTTTAATTTATTTTGCGTGATCTAAAAATGTTATATAAAAAATACGCGATACTAGGTGACATGTCAATATGCAGTATCCATGAGATGCACGTGTCTATTTAACCAGCCAGGGTAATCTATAAATATGAATTAACAAGTTCAAGCAAGCAGGTCAGGTCGAATGCAATGTAAAATGTAAACTACCATTCGCATCCAAACATGATAAATCAGTAAAATACCACAGATAATAAATACGAGAACAGAAATTGGTATAAATGAACTCGGTTGTTACAATGCCTAAGGGTATCGGCACCACCTTCTAAGACAAGATTTTCTAAAATAGTTTCTAGTACCTAAGGCGTTAAACTTAGCACTATTGTGCTTCTAAGAGATGATATGATCATTACTTAGGACGCTCGAGATCAAGCGAATTCAGGTGGGAACATATGAAAGTTGGGCACTGTTATGAAGCATAGACGGTGCATGTCGCGCCGGTTTTAATGGTTTTATGTGCTTTAGGGTGGAAGATGTGGTTTGTCAACAGAATGTCCTTGGAAACATAGCTCATCAATGAATTGTGCCGCTATGGGGGTTTTCTTGGAGAAGGCCACTTTAGGGCTTCACCGTTCAGGTCTTTCTGCTTGAGATACACTGTCTAGGTCTTTCTGCTGGAGATTGGCCTCTATAGGCATTGCTCGTTTGAGATTGGCCGGTCGCACTGGCTTCTAGGCATTGGCATTTTTGCATTAGGATCTGGCATCAGCGATTAGCATTGCTCTTTTAAGATTGGTCGTTTGGGCATTGCTCTTTGAGATTCACAAGTCGGGTCCTTCAGTCGAAGAGGAATCATCTATATTCTTCTTTCTTCAATCTACCTCTTGGGGACTTCGAAGTTTTATTAAGACTGGCCTCTAGGGCCTTCTTTGCTCTGTGCGGATCTTTTGCTGAATGGAATTGTTTCTGATGAAGTCATGTCTGGAAGTTATTCGCATCGGAGGGACTTATCAGGTCATTCTTGACGAATCGGATGGGACTTTAGAGATATGCACAGTCGTACATGTTGTGCCGGTTGTACTTTGCTCATGAATGCACTGTTTGGCATAGGTCCGGTACATGTTGTACCGGTCTTGCTGGAGTTGCTCAAATATTTTGGATGCACAAACGGTACATGTCGCACCGGATACTTGAAACGTTGTCTGCTTGTCGGTGTATATCACACCGAGTAATAACTTTGATGCTTGTCAGTGTATGTCACACTGAATATGAAGCAAATGTATAGGCGGTGTATGTCACAATGAATACATGAATAGGGAATGCTATTTTTTTAACGATGGCATGCATGCGGACATTCGTCCGCATGTGCGCCATCAATTTTGAATTAAAATTAGATTTGATTTTTTTAAACTTCTTCTTTTAAAAACAATTCCAGGGGTTTTCTAGCACCCATTGTTTCCTCCGAATATGTCTTCTCCAAGGGAGTTTGAACTTTTGATGCAAAGGCATGGAATTGATGTGAAGGACAGAGATGCTTTCATATGCTCTCAATGAGACCATATTACGCCATCCCTTATCTTGAAGTATCGTTCTCTACCGGGGTTTAATTTTGCGGAACCTTCTTGGTTGAATAATCGCCATTTCATCTTGAATATCTAAAGGAAGGAGGCTTGGTTCTATCCATGAAGTTCTTTAATTGAATGATTAATTGGCTTTTGATTGCGACGGCCATGGAGCGTTGGAACCCTAAGACCCACACCTTCTTTTTCCCTATTCGAGAGATGGGTCCTTTGCTAGAGGATGTGAAGATTACGCTCGGTTTCATGTTTAAGGAAAAGCACCTTTTGGGTAAACCTTCTTATATTACCGCCGTTCTTGATAATGCTAGTATCTTACGTCGCTTGGAGATCAATGGTGATATTTCAAAATCCGTTCTGAACGGAAATCTTTTGAATTTGTTTGAGATGTGGGAATACTTGAAAGCTTATCTCCTTGTTGAAGACATTAAGATTGTCCATCATGTTCATTTGGCCTTCTTCTTGATATTTGTGGTGTCGTGGCATTTCTGGAAGGTCTTGGAATGATTTCCTTCGAGCATGTGTGTTTGATTGAACGATACTTCTTGAAGCAGTGCGGTTCTTTCGCGGCTTCGATTCTTGTGCATCCTTACATAGGATTGAATTTTGCAACTAGAGGAAGGTCTTTCTTTGGTTCTCCTTATGTTTTAGTTTTGTAGCTCGAGCAACATCTCCCTTTTGCCATTATAATCACATCGGTGTGTAATCCAAGTACTTCTGTCTTTGAAAATCGTATAATTTCTGCAAAATTTATGCGCGAAGAATTCCATAGGAGATTGGATGATCTTGAGGAGAACGAGATGATGTTCCGTGTTCATAAACAGGTTCGCATCCCTAGGTGTTTCGCTGTGGAGCCCATCTTGATTGGGGCTGGATCCTTTGTCGCTTACCCTATTCATCGATGTCTTTGCCAAATCAGTATTGGATTCAATTTTCCTCATGAAGTGGGCATATCCCGCAAGTGGAGTCGCTTCATGTTCAAACAGATGACCTTCGGTGTGAGTATGATGTCTTGGCATATTGAAAGCACTTTACTGTGATTTTTCGAATCAACCTTATTCGTGGTTTGACTAATAGAGAAGGTAAAGAGCAGTACATGCAATGGATTCGAGAGAGAGCTCCGGCGGGTTAGCTTTGGTTTCGGAGGTTAGATTGAAAATCTTGGAGAATGTGCTGGACACGGATCTAAATGTCATGGTGGAAGTTCTGGATATTCCAAGTGGGAAAGACGTCGTCATAGGTATTATGATTTTTGATTTTCTTGTTTTCCGTCAATTTTCGTCTTGTAGTTTTTCAATTTCATGTACTCAATAAAATTCGGCATTTCTTTTCCTCGTGGGACCTTTTTCTAATTGTCAAATGCATTATATTTGGTTTAAAAGAAGCTAATTTTTTTGATTTCTAGGCTAGTGACACACATGCGAACGACCACCGTCCGCATGTATGCCCACATCAGCAATTTCCACCGTCCGCATGTATGCCCACATCAGCAAAATTGCTGATGTGGTGACACATTCGGACAATGGGCATCTGCATGCATGCCTCGGCTATAGACCGAGAGCAGCGCTGGTTCCTCTTCTTCTCCTTATTCTTCTACTTCTTTTCTTCTTCTCATTGCCACCTCCTCGTCTCCGACCGCCTCGAGGCCACCGCCTATCACCACCGAGATGGCAGAACCACCGCCGTTGATCGAAGTTTTTCTTTTGCGAGTTTGATCTCGGTGAGTTTCAAATTTCTTTTCACGCCAATTTTTATCGTGTTAGTATCTCGTGAATTGAGGATAGAATATGGATAGGAATATGAATGTAGGTTGATTATGAATGTAGTGGGTTTCATTTGGGGATTGTTTGGTGGAGAATTAGGTTAATTTGAATTGAAAATCAAGAATTGTTTAAATTTGTGAATATTCAATCTTCGAATCGATTTTGGATTGAATTTTGATTGGCAACATATATAGAATAAGTGTAGAATTTGTAGGCGAACTCCAAATGCGGCAATATACAAGGGAGGTGCTGCCGAAATTTTTAGGAATTTCGAGCGATGGTTGCGGAATTCTACGGGTCTTTAATTGCTTAGCGATGTAGTTTTCACCCAAACTTTTCATTTCTTTTCAGATTAAGGAGCGTGGCGACGGTTCAGATACTCCTTCTCCACCACCCGACTTCTCTGGCTTCCCATTTCCAACGGAGGCGGACTTGGTAGGGACTGGCCTATAGTAGATTTCTTTGGCGGGCCTTATTAGTGTGGGAATGTTTGGCTCAAGTGCTGGTAAGCCCGACCAGGCGACTGAGTCTGCCCCGACTCCAGTTTCTGCCCCTGCGGCTATTACTACTACTCCTCTGTAGCCAATTACTCGACTTACTGCGGGTACTGATGATGATGATAACGACGGTGCTGGTGAGGGTGTTGAGCCTGCCCATAGATGCCGAAAGCATTCACGGAGGGTGTTCTAACCTATTTTTCATGGGAACATAATTGAAGGGTACTGCCACAGAGAGGCTGCCCATCGTCGATTCTGGTCTCTTGCTAAGAGGAGGGCAAGTTTCTTGACCTATCTGTTATCAATTTTCTCCTCTAAGTAGATGTCTGGCTCAACTACTGCTGAGCCCGGCCAGGTGGCTGAGTTTGCCCCGGCTCCAGTTTCTGCCCCTTTGGCTATTACTACTGCTCTTCCGTAGCTGACTGCTAGTCCTGGTGTGGGTACTGATGATGATGAGATGATAACGGTGCTGGTGAGGGTGTCGAGCCTGCCCGTAGATGCTGAAAGGGTTCACGGAGGGTTTTCCAGCCTATTTTTCCTGGGAATATCATCGAACGTTACCGCCATAGAGAGGCTGCCCATCGTCGATTCTGGTCTCTTGCTAAGGGGAGGGTAAGTTTCTTGACCTACTTATTATCAATTTTTTTCCTCTAAGTAGCCGTTCTGATGTCTTAACTTGATTTGTTGGATCCACGTTTGGCGGGCATGAAGAGTGCCTCGCAGCAGTCTCACATATGGTTCCACTGGCTTTTTCTTATTTATCAAATGCTAGTGATGCAGATGGGCTTCATCCATTTCTTCAAGATCTCGTTCTTCTCGGTATCTCATGGGATTGCGGCGTATCTTGTGATTTGCTTCAAGTCTACAAATCGGGCATTCATCACCCGAGTAAGCGAGCTTGGGATCACACTTTGCGATGTGGTCTGGATGTTGAGCATCCCGGTTCATGGCTGCCTTTTTCATGTTAGAGTTCCCCCAGGCGATTACCGAGAGATGGTCTGGTTCCTTCTTAACTACGTTGCAGTAGCGAATCCTCAGACTAGGATAGTAAAGCTCTTTCGGCATCATTCTCTTCTTGAGTTCTACGAGACTGGTGTGGTCAAGGAATTTTTGGAAGAGTACCGCGTGCATGCTTTTCTTATCTACATCCCCTTCGTCTATATGTTAAGCACTTCGGCGAATCGGGCTTTGCTCCACCTTCTTCCTTTGCTCGAGAACTTGGACGAGCTTCGTACATATTCCTGGGGTAGTGCGGTTCTAGATTATTGTTAGTTATATGTATGCCCTAGAGGCCATTACTGTACATACGATGTATATTGCAGTGGATGCTTGGATATATATAGGGAGGACTTTCTTTCTCAACATGATAGTGTGCAATCTGGTGGCTCTTTATTTTAACATGTACACTTATTGTCTCTCTTTACATGTTGATAAAGCCCTTAGGATGTATATTTGACTACCAGGATTATGATGCAGATCATACTAGTAGGGCAAGGGTAATCGGTAAGTACATCCTTCAATTGTTCCAAGTTATGGGAGTATCGAGACGGGGCATCGATATTCCAAAGTAAACTAGTGTATACGCTTCTCGACCCATGTGATGGGTGATGGATGATCCCTCATCCATTGGTGTTTGACGTCAGAGAAGGTATACGGATGCTCAGTGGAGACTGGGTACACTGAATGGACTCGCCGAGAACTCCTAGATGGTATTATACCACACGTCAGATGGCAGTTCTCTGGTGACACCGGTACAAGTTAATCTGTCGACCCAACATCGTCATAGAGTCTTGTTTGATTCCCACTGTGCTTTGATTTCTATCTTACCACGTTCAAGAGATCGTGCAAAACGGTGGTTTTTGGGTACAGTCCCGAATCACATGGAGGCAATGAGCGATAGGAGGGGATTCGTCTCTCCCTGTATTGGGGGTTGATGTTGCGCTATGCTCGATTGGCCATAACAGGAAATCCCTGGCCAGGGTTGCTGAGATTTACTGGTAAGTGTTATCAGTTGTTTCTCGAACCGTTATGGGCCTTATATCGGCATGACTTATCAGGCTATTGGGGTCGGACGTTTTACCACCCTCAGGCTGTGATATGCGACATGTCAGACGAAGAGACCAGACTGTACGGTAGTATTACTTATTGGATTCGCAGGAATATGAGCATGCTTGCTTGTTGATATTCTGATCGCTCAATACCCGGGTGGCCGTTAAGTTTAGCAGACTGCTTATGGCTTGTGGGTGACTGATATGATCACCACCTACTGCCGGCATATTGACGAGTCTTTAGAGTCCTACACAGAGGTTTCCTGGCTCAAGAGAAACGAAGTAGGAGCACATATGTGATATGTGCGGGACCGAGATTAATACGATTATGTGATACCGCATTCTATTCTCGCGATATGTGATATCGGTCGGTTATATATGATATAGCCGGGTTATCGGATCAGGTGTTGATTTGATAAGATGATACATATGATATTTGTCGGTTATATGTGATATAGCCGGATTATTAAATCAAGTGTTGATTTAATAATTTGATGTATAATCATATATGTGATATATTGATTTACATTAACTAATATTAGCCCACTTAAGCATTTCTTTTTCTCACTTGTGTGTACACTTAATATATATGTGATATATATTATTGTGTCATGCTTGCTACCACATGCTACATAGGTGTATGAGACTTACACCTTGCTTAACATAATCTAAGGTTTTATTTATTTAAAGTAATTCAAAATTGAATGGAAATTAGTCATGGTTGAAGCTTAGTAGAAGCTTGTAGAATCATTGACTAAGTCCACCAATTTTGTTTTACTTAAGATATTTATTAACCCAACCATTATGATTAGCCATGGTTTAGTTTCTACAAGGGTTAATATAAGATATTAACTCACCCATGGTAGCCATTCTACACTTGATTTTTTCTATGGTTGCTTTTCTTCATCTCCTTCCTTTAACTCTCTTGCAATTTGGGAGGAGAAGAAAACGAGTGAGAAAATAATTTCTAAAGTGAGCAAAATTCCTACTTCATCATCCTCTACTAGATTAACCATTTAGTTTTGGGTGTTTGCTTCACTAATTCCATATTGGTGAAGAGGTAGCTTGAGTTGTTGACTCGTCGACGTAGATCATCTTCAACCTCGAAGACATCAAGCAAACATGTTCCTTTCATCTTGTGGAGCTTTTCTAGAGTCCGAGAGTTCACTACTTGGAGCAAAGGGACTGCTACACGGAGCTATTGAAGTGAAGGACCGGTCTACAATGGTTGTATTCCTTGTTCACTTAGATGTAAAGATGTTTACATTGTTGTTTCGTCTAATTCTTTAGTTAAGATTCTATGGTTAGGGTTCTTTAGCGCGCCAATTTTCATTAAATGGCATGGTTGATGCCTCCCGAAACCATGTTGCTGTTGGAGATAGTGCCCTCAGAGTCAATTATTGGATCACATGCACGTGATTGCAACGATTGATAGAGGACCTATCCCGATAGGACAGTCTTACTCAAGATGATAGTATACTATCCGGTTTATCTTTATCATCGTGTACTGCTTTAGGTGACATTACTGATCACTATTGCACGTTGATAGAGCCCCTAGGATTCTTGCTTGACTACCAGCAGCATGAGGGCGATCATATACGTGGGAGCTGGGGTCTATAAGCACATCATTAAAAGGTCCCTAGTCGAGGGAGTTTCGAGACAGGGCATCGATACTCCAGAGTAGACTAGTGTATACAGTCGAGACCCCGACGAGGGGTGGTGGCTGGTCTCACAAGCCACTGGTGTCAGTTGGTTCACCTAAGATGTATACAGGTGCTCATTGGGTTATGAGTACACCGGACAGGACTCGCCGGGAACATGCTAGTTGGGATTATACCAGACGTCAGATAGCAGTTCCCTGGTGATATGTGTACAAGTTAGTTCATCGACCTGAGATCGTCATTTGTCTCGTGTGAGTTCCCACTATGCTTTGATTACTACCCTACCACGCTCAAAGAAGACGTGCAAACAGGTTTTAGTTGGGTACAGTCCCGAGCCACATGGAGGCAGTGAGCGGATCTGCAGGGGTTTGTCTCTCCCGGTATTTGGGGGTGAGGTCGCGCTGTGTCTAGGAGAGCCAGTACATGAAAGTCCTTGGCCAAGGCAGGATATTTACTGGTAGATATTCCAGTAGTATCTCAGGGTGTTCTGGGCTACTCTCCGACACGACTTGTACCGCTTTTGGGGGTCTGACTTTTACCAACCCCCTAGGCCCGCCATGCGATACTCATAGACGAACGGACCGGACTGTACGGATATTGTCACTGACAGGCTCAGTAGGGTGTCAGCATGAGTTCGCTCACAGACATCCCTTTTGGTCAATACCTGGTAGCCCGTTACGTATAGGCTAATACCACTGATGTGCTAGTGGTTAAAATCCGCAGCCAATGTATTGACGAGTCTTTAGAGTCCCCCACAGACCAGTTTCTCAAGTTTTCGGGCGAAACGCTGTAGAGGCCGTATAGAGATATGGCAGGGTTCGATCAGATACGTGCGGTATTGCACGGATCATGATCGGACGGATAATACTAGCGGGCTTTGGTTTAAGCCGGATCCTAGTATTGTACAGTGTAGATTTTGTCTCTTTGCATTTGTATTCAGTGGGAAAACAAATGCGGGTATGTATATACAGTCGCGGAGTTTTCCTGTAATTTATTATGGGATCAGTTTTTTGAAGTTGCCAGTTTGCATTCTGTTTCGGCCAGTTTTCCTTTGTTCCTTCACGGCCGGATTTTTCCGATGGAGGGGCTCATTTGCAATTGTGCAAATTAACGTAGTGGAAGGGGTTTCTTGTAATTGTGTGGCTTCATGATGAGATTCTTTTTCCATCCATTCTTTTGCATTAATGAGATAGGATTTGGATTAGAAATGATGTGAGGCTTGCTTTTGGGTGTGGTCACCATTTTCCTTCCCTACACTCACTCCCTTGTTGGTTTTCCTCTCTCATATTTGGCCGGCCACACATTGAGGGATATATAGGGATTTTTTTTTGGTGAGAGGAAATTATTCATATCATTTGGCTCATTGCAAATTTCCTCACCTCTCTCCATAGTTCATTCTTTTACCTCCATCCAACAAGGCAACTTCAACCCCATGAGACAATATGTTCTACACTAGCCTACAGCACTTCTTGGGCACGTCGACTTGCCAGCTTCGTGCCCGAGTTGCCTCGGTCCAGAGGTGGGAGCCCGTAAAATAACCCAGTGATGTGATGCTCGTTTCGACAAGGAGGCGACGATCGGAGATTCCGCGAGGAGATCGGAGTAGAGGCGATGACCGAAGGACACGAATCGCTTGGTATAGCTTCTCTACTCTTTTTCTAGTTTGCTAGGGTTAGGTTAATGGCCCGATCCGGGTTTATAGTGCGCGGTGGTGCCGGTTTCTAGTCTTTAGTAAAGTTTTTCGTTTCCGCATTCCGGCGTCGGATTGACGGCCGGGGCGCCGCCATGCACTTACATTGGTATCAGAGCCATGCCATTAACCTTGTCTAGCTTGCTCTAGTATGTTTGGAACTCGATCGAACAAAAATCCCAAAAACCGTATTTTCTAGTGCATCAGGTTTCTGTCGAATTTTTTTTAGCTCGAAAAAATTTTTCAGGTTGTTGCAGAAACACATGCAGGCAATTATAAGCATACTGTGAAAATTTGGTAGTGTGACGTCATCTTTCCATTGCGGAACCACGGCCAAACCCATGCTTGGGCCGCGGTTCCGCCGCCACTTTGACTGTTCACTGTGCTAAATTTTTACAGTGGGCTTGTGACTAGGAAATGGGGGTTTTGGAATATTCCTTTTGGGCCCAGATTTTTCTGTGAGTGCTACAGTAGTGCTTAGGGCCCACTTCGGTAAATTTGATCGATCGAAAATTTTAAACATGTTAGTTCACAGTATTTACATTATATCTGCGACCGTGAATGTCATTTGATCGGTAAATCCAGTCTATCTGCTATAGCCCTTTTAGACGGATTTGCGAACGTGACATTCACGTTGATGTTCTGTGTTGTGCTGTGATGTTGCGGATTGATCGTGGAGGATAGCCTGGTTGCAATGTTAGTACAGTTTTTTTATATGTACATTTGATATTGTGGGGCGAGCGTCCGACATGTGGACCGCCGTCACTGCATGTTTGTATTATTCTTTTGGGGCACGACCGGGTCGAGGTCGATGTACCCGTTGTATGTATATTTTACTTTCTGTACTAGGATTACCCTACGGAAGGATGCACGGATAGCCGGGTTCTAGAGGGCAACGGGCCCGCATCTCATGGCATTGAGACGGAGAAGGCTTCACTCTAGAATTGGCGGGCTATTCGTCGCACTCGTAGGGGGTATAGGTTGATCCAGGAGGGGTGCCCAAGTTACCGGATTCCGTGAAGTGCTAGGTGGCCCATTCACGTTGTTGAAGGGGGCTGCCTCGCTTCAGGTTTTGGCGGGTAACTTGCCGCGCCCGTAGGGGTCTAGGATTTCATTGCACAGGCTATCCACATGACCAGGGGAACGTCGGGTTTCAATAGCGGCTCTATGAAACCCGGGGATCCCAGATATCTGTATTGTTCTGTGATGCTGATTACATTTCTGTGATGTTGCATTTTATCACGCCTTGAGCGAATATTATATATTGATATATATACTAGTAGATGTTGTATATGTTTTGCATCCGCGCTAGTCCAGTCCCCGCTCTGTCGTTAGTTAAGTAACCTAAACGGGTGATGACGGGGACCCAGTGGCGAATGCGGATGGCATATACGTACATCATTATTTTCGTTCTTTTGTGGTGTGATCCATTGATGGGACTGCGTTGATTCGGATCAATGCAAGCTAAACAAACCTATTCCGATGTTGTTGGAAACATTTTTTAAAAAAGCTGTTATTGCAAGGACGTTCACTTTTGTTTTGCACAGTGGTATTCAGTTGGAATATCCGCTCCTCAGTCGACGAGGCAAGGGCCGAGATCCCTTCACCGGGAGTGACCCCCTTGGACAGAAGTTTGCGTCAGGGCAATAACTTCACTATAGCCGATTACTTTTTCTTTGCATCGTGGTATTCAGTTGGAATATCCTGCACCTCATTCCACGGGGAAAGAGCCGAGATCCCTTCACCGGGAGTGACCTCTTTAGCAAATGTTTTCGTCACTATATTTTTACAAAGCTATCCAGTTCCTTCAACGATATCAAGTTCATTACGTTAAAGGTTTTCGCCAAAAACCATTCGTAGGCCCTCCGGCGTTTCATATGAATAGTCAATAAGTATTCAAGCTGTGTATGTTGGCCAAAGTCAAGGCACAGTGATTGGTAGC